>OX421846.1:6095182-6762682 GCA_949127995.1 Suillia variegata | reverse complement strand
AATAGATTTCGTGGTTTGCTTCTACTTCGAATTTTGTTCCTCTTTCATCGCTTTTTCATTCGAATTTGTCGTTTTTATTTCTTGAATATGATTTCGTTGAAATTTGTTTTTGTGTATCTGCGCGATTCATTTGAAATCTATCTAAAATGTTTGTTAATTTAAATAATTCAGTTAACTTCCGTGCTGGCGGCTATTAACAATCCACGTGAATCAATGCAATTTAGCAGTCTCGATAACGAAAGTTTCTAATGAATACTTGCTTACGTATTGGCAGTGAGGATGTTAAGTTGATCTAAAGCATCAAGTTCGAGCTCAAGTTCGAGTCTTGAACCTTCAAAAGCTAATTCGAAACTTATTAACTCTATGGATCCATATACAAAAACTATGAGCCCCTTGGGGTATAAAATGTTAAGCTATTTCGTTTTGTTTAGTCCTTTCGAAGAGCGCCCATAGACCCATCGAGTGTGAGGGGGGAGGGGGGCCGTGGGGGAGGGAGCAACTTTTTGCACTTCAATTTAGAATAAGTTAAATAAAGTACAAATTTGAGACTTCAACTGAATCTAAGGCAAACTTTATAAAATTAATAGCATTTAAAATGTTATCTTTATATGTTTATTGGCGTTGAAAGATATCAACCCGAAAAAGTGTTCATGATTTTTTTTCTATTTGTATAAAAATAAATATTGAATTTCACTATGAAATGAAAAATGGTTTAAAGTAATTTGGAGACACTCATCTCAATAATAATTCGCGAATATTCGATCTAATTATATCTTAACATATCCGGTATCAAATATGATCAGATCTTAATACATATATATTCAGTTCTAAATAGATCGAGATATGCAGATGCAATTATGGTGCTAATTAGTTCTGATCCGAACTGAACTTGAATAGTTGAACAAGTTTTTGGGTGTTATTATATCTGATAATTCAAAAATCCAATCTAACTAT
The DNA here is from genome assembly GCA_949127995.1 of Suillia variegata. Classification (NCBI taxonomy): domain Eukaryota; kingdom Metazoa; phylum Arthropoda; class Insecta; order Diptera; family Heleomyzidae; genus Suillia; species Suillia variegata. Next base: position 6,761,728 of record OX421846.1, on the reverse strand, counting down.
ATATATAAAAATGAATTATTCTTTCTTTGTTTCTTTCTTTGCTTCTTTCTTTCTTTCTTTCTTTCTTTCTTTCTTTCTTTCTTTCTTTCTTACTTTCTTACTTTCTTACTTTCTTTCTTTCTTTCTTTCTATCTTTTGTACCACATGCGCGTCTAAAGAATTCATGATTTTGGGTAAACAAAATTAGTTACGCCCACTACTTATAATAATAATAATAATATTTCTTCTAAAAATTAGTAATAGGTGGGCACGTCAAATTTGTTTTAGCCCTAGACTAAAATTGGCGCAAGCACAATAACTCCTCTAATTTTAAGGTTACAATCCAAAAATGTCCAGTAGTTTTTTCCACATTTTTTTCTATATAAGTTTCGAAATTTGTTGGTTAATCTCAGCTCCTTAAGCGCATATCGAAACGCTAACATATTCTACAAAAAAAAATTTCATTAGCATTAGACGTGAGAAAAAACGAAAATTTCATTAAAAATTTCATTAAAAATTGAAAGACAGCTCCATTAGTCGACATGAGGGACATCCCTACTACATACATACATCGCTCGTATCTAAAATCCTTTTGAAAGGTCTAAAGGAATTTCTAATGAGGTCGAGTGAAAAATGTCAAAAACACACACAACAACAACAACAAAACAAAGGATAACAAAAAAATTATTGAAATAACACTGGCAACCCTGTTGACAGTTAACACAAAAATTCAATCAAATTAGGACGAATCGTCCGTCTGTCCGTCTGTCCGCTGATGAATGTCGCACATTTTTAATTACATTTAACGAAATTGAAATCGAAATTGAAAGTGTCGAAAAATGTCACAAAAAAATCAACCCTAAAAAAACAGTTTTAACATAAAATAACGTTTATTTTTTATACATTTTTTTTTGGGAAACATTTCACAATTTTCTGTGTGGCACTCTGCCAAAATGGCTTAAGTCTATAGAGGCAGTAATGCGATAAATGCATTTAAACAAGTTTTAAACAAGTCTTAAAACTGAAATAACGTGTTTGTTAAGTTTTGCTTTGAATTGGTATTCGGTTAACAACGAGTGCTTGAAGTAAACCAGCCAACTGCATTTTAAACAAAAATTAAAATAATTTCGGATTCAAATTATTCTGAAAATTGTTTAAAAATTTTTTAAACAAACCTCTCTAACTTTTTTCCTAGATGCTTTGTTAGAACGCTTATTTGATAGGAAAATAACGCTTAAAGCGTAGCACTCTACACTCGCCACAATTTAGTTTCCGTTTATTTGGACTTACGCGCTTTTGACAATTGACGTTTTCAATCAAAGCCGAGTTGAGATAATTGTGCAGTTAAAATACAAAATCGAAATAGCAAAAATGTTAAAATGTCAAAATATTTTAACCGTTAAATGCACACACACGGCTACACATACATATACGTACACACACACACACACACACACGGGGCTAATTTACATCAATCTTCATTTTTTATTTTGTTTTTTTTTTTTTTTTTTTTTAAAAATCCATTTTCGTTGGAAAGAAAACCTTTTTCTTTCGCTTTTTTGCTTTTCGGTTTATCTCCCGCCACTTTTGCCGGCTGAAGGGTTTATTTTGCGCGACCATGAATGACAGCTTCTCAATGGATGACATGCAGCATCAGCAGAAGTAGATGAATAAGCAGCAACAGCAGCAGGAGGGGATGAAGATGCTGTGTTATGACTTTTGTGTGTTGTTTTTTTCTCTTTTTGTTGTTGTTGTTGGTTTTCTTGAAGAGGATAATTGAGTGCAAATACGCGTTTAGAAAATTCACACAACACCAAAAACAAAACAAAAATAACATCTAATGTAAAATTTTGATAAGCGCGCATTATCAATATCAGCAAAAATTAAACGTAGATAAAAGCTATTTTAGGATTTTAACACTTTGAAAAAGTTTGGAAATACAGTCGTGTCTCGGTATAGTGAACACCCAAAATATTACATTGAATACTCTAAATAGTGAACAAAATTCTGAAAGCAATTTCAAACAAAAAGGCAACAAGAAACACAAAAAGGAATCAAAAATGAAAGAGATTATTTATTCCTCTAATTTGTATTTTTGCTGTTAATAGTTACGAAATCAGCTGTTTCTCGACCTTAGAGGTTATGTTTTCTTTCACTAAGATTACGTTTATGTTTTCCTACTAACTTATTTTAATGATCTCTTGAATTTATATAAACAAAGTGTATTTCGAGCAAACAAAACCAGTTTTTGAGCAAAAATTGTCAAACCTTGATATAGTAAACAACCTCAATACTGCGAACAGGCCTTGCAATAATTAGTTCACTATATCCAGACATGACTGTTTTACAAAAAAAAAAAAATTATAAAATATATTAAACATAAAAACTTTAAACTTCTTGAGAAATTTAAAATCTCCTCTTTAGCCCTAACATTCGCTCGCCAGCCCTGCTCATAATTTAGAACCGATATTTGATACGGTTGCTTTAAACCAATACCGACTTAAATTAAAATCCAAAAAATTATATCAATTCCTCCTTTTTTTTTTGTTCTACAACACTGACCAAATCAAAATCATTTCAGTTGCCATTTGACCATTTTGATTTGACGCAGGCTTAAGCGTTGAATTTTTTAGCGGAAAAGAAGTATTGTAGAAGCGAATTTTGAACATTTGGCAACTCTTATGAGTCTTCGATTTTGTAATTACTTTTATTACAAAAAAAAAAACCGAGAAACTAAATTTTTAAGCTTGTGGTCAATTTTAGACTGACATTAAGTTGGTTTTCTTGCAAGAAAATGGAAAAAAGAATTTCCGAACCATGGATGAACATGCATGGAATGTAGTACCTACCTTATGACGACGCGAAAAAACTATGAACTTGGTTGTTATGCTCAAGGTCACACATATCTGGAGTCGCCTTTTGCCGCACTTTTTTTTTAGCCAAACAAAAATTTACGTTTAACAAATTTTTTTATTTATTTCAACATTTTGTTTACTCTTCTTAGACGTTATAGCAGCAGGATGATATCAAAGCCGCCGAATGGCATGGACCATGGACTACAGAGGCGGCTGCTTACTTTTCGCTTGGCTAGCAGTGGCAGTGGTGGCTGTTGCGTGCAAACAGGTCGTAAGTCGCATTAGACGAAAATACGTCATTTTGAATGGAACTCAGAGAAACATAAAAATACCATTTTAAACTAGAACTACAACTACAACTAAGCTAAGTCAACAACAACTAAACACTAAATAAATGTACTTGAATGTTTTCACTGGCAATTAACTTAAACTTATAAAAAAAAAACAACAAAGATTATTATAAACAAAAAAAAATTAACGAATTTTACTTTCTGTGAAACTTGGAAATTTATTTTACACTAACGAGAGAAAAAAAAGGGGAATTCACATGAACTGTAAGTGAAATGTGTCGGAACTGTGAACTCCCCTTTTTTTTTCTGTGTGTAAAATTTCAAAAAGAAATTATACTATATATCAATTTTGAGCATATCATTTTGCACAATGTGAGACCGCAACAATTTCACACTTTTACTTAGAAGAGAGAAGCGACAGAATCGCCAGAATATTACAATAAATAACTAAAATACAACTCTGTGCAATATTTGTAAACTGTTAAAGATTTTGTTGAAATTTACCCATTTTCCGTTTATAAACAAACCTTTTGTTTCATGTTATAACTTAAACTTAGACTTAAGCAGTTTCATACCTCAACAAGTATTAAAGCAAACAGCAAATGTTGAAAATTAATACTTACAAATATTGTAAAATTAAAGAAATTATAAAAAGTGTAAGCTTAAAATTCTCAAGTAAATTAATGCTGAAAAAGAAAACTGAATGCAACTACCTCGAAACAAACTGACAAAAGAACATAACCCCCAAAAAAAACACAAAAAAAAAAACTTATTATACGTAAATGCAAATGGACGATACGAAATGAAAGAAAAATATTAAAAAATCTAGATTTAATGTTTAAACAAATTGGAAATTTACATTTCATTTTTCGGTAAATCTTTTTTTTTTGTAAAACAAAGGGTTGACATTTGTGGATATTTGAAAGATAGACAAGTGATTTTTTTAACACGAGCAGTTAAGAGAAATGCAAATTTCTGCTGTATCCATAGATCGGCAATGCAGTGTACATGGTTCTCAGCGTTGTAAAAGAGCGCACATACGACTGACCAAGAGAGAGAGTTTAGCTTAAGAAGTTGAACAAGCTGAGCGAGCGAGTCGAATGAGTGTTATTCACAACCTAACAGTGCGATCCAACAGATACCAGATACATCTATTTAGGACTTGACTTCAATGATTTTGATTTAAGTCATTTAATCATTTTGCAATATATTTTTGTTGTTTTTCTTTTTGTTAAATTAATTTTTATTAAAAAGTAGCCAAACATCGATATCTTAACTGGTATCTAAACGGAACTACCTACGGCATTTTTATCTGAAAGATTGTATCTAAAATTTATATCAAAACTGTTACAAAACTGCCTATGACATTTTTATCCGATAGAATATATCTGGAATTGATATTAAAACTGAATCATAACTATCTAATGACATTCTTATCTGAAAGATTGTATCTGCAATTGATATCCAACCTAAAACAGAAGTGTCTATGGCATTTTTATCTGAAAGATTGCAATTAATATCAGAACTGGAAAAAAATGCCTATGAAATTTTTATCTAAAAGGATGTATCTGAGATTGCTATCAAAACTGGAAGAAAAACTGCCTCTGATATTTTTTTTATATAAAAGGATGTATCTGCAGTTGATATCTAAACTGGATCATGACTGTCTATGACATTTTTATTTGAAAGATTGTGTCTGCAATTAATATCAAAACTGGAAGAAAAACTGCCTCTGATATTTTTTTTAACTAAAAGGATGTATCTGCAATTGATATCAAAACTGGAACCAAACTGCCTCTAACATGTTTATCTGATAGATTGTATATGCAATGTATAATTCTTCTAAATATTGAGCTTAAAATCAATCTGTGAGGTACATTTGGCAGATATGTATGTATGTATGTATGTATGTATGTATGTATGTATGTATGTATGTATGTATGTTTTCTGCTCATGATCACATACATATACATAAGTATATATGCAAATTTAAAAATCCACCAAATGAAAACCCTTTCGTCATCTTTACTTTTGTAATAGTTTAAACAAAGTTTGTGTAAAATTGTTTTTGTTGAAATATAACATACAACGAAGTGTGTAAATTATAAATATAAATTAATTTAAAATGAAAATGTACTCTATTAAAAAAAAAAAAAAAAGAAAACCCTAAACACTGTTCATATTATTCTTTTTCTATACAATTTTTTGTTTTTATTCTTATAGCACGAAATCACACAAAATCGTTTAACAAAACAAAATAACTCAAAAAAAAGTGGTTTAAAACTAGTGAAAATAATTTATATTGTAGTAAATTAAAGCAATACATTAAAAAAAATAAAACCTAAAATTAAAAAATGTATTATTTGTTAATTTGAACTGTGTGGCAACAACATAACGATCAAGCAACAACAATATGCAAATTACATATACATATACATACAAGTATATGAAGAATATGAAAACTTAAATAATAAAGTAACAAAGTACCTCAGCGACTCAAGACGTCTATTTTACTATTTTATAAAAAAAAACAAGATACAACAAACTAAAAAAATTTAAAAACAACAACAACAAAAACAACAAAAACAACAAAACTATATCAATTTACGTATTATGTAAAGGAATGCATAGTTTGTAATTAAACTGTAATCGTATTGTTATAATTGTAATTAATTTGTTGCTCATGTAATTGCATTGTAATTGCAGTAATTACTATGGAAATACTGTTATAACAGTATAATTACTGTAATAATACTTTAGTTGCATAAAAAAACACAGATATTACATTGAAATTACATTCAAATTACCTTGAAATTACATTCTAATTACCTTGAAATTACATTGAAATTACATTGTAATTACTTGTAATTACATAGTAGTTGCATTATAATTATATGGTAGTTTAATTGCATATACTTAGTATTTGCATTGAAATTACTTAGTACTCACATTGTAATTACATGGTAATTACTAAGTAGTTACATTGTAATTACTTAGTAGCTACATTGTAATTTATTGATTTACTTGATAATTGCATTGTAATAACATGATAGTTACATGTTATTTACTTAGTAATTGCTTTGTAATTACTTATCAGTTGCATTGTAATTACACAGTATTTCAATTGTAATTTCATAACAATAACATTGTAATCACATGACAGTTACATTACATTATTTAATAGTAACATTTTTAGAAGTTACAGTGTAATTAAACAGTATTTAAATTGTAATTACACAGTAATTACACGCTGTCAACGGCCATTGTAGAAACTTGAATACAAAAATATCATTTTAAAAAAATTTAAAAATATCAACAACAACAACAAATACATATTAATGAAAATTTAAAAGAATTTATTAAACATTAAACTATTGGCAAAAGTAATTAGAACAAAAACAACAAAAAAAAAAAAAAAACAACAAGTAAACCTAAATTATAAAGAATATTTAATGTAATTGCAATATGGTAAATGTAAATAAAACAAATCAATTGGCAACCCTCTTTTTCGGTCAAATAAATTAAAAGTGGTAATAAAAAATAAAAATAAAAAAAAAAAACACATTGAAAACTTTTCGTTTCCTTTCCGGAAAATAGGTCATTTGGAATTTTCTAAGCATTTTCATTTTTACAGATTTTCCTTAAATTTTCGCTGCGAATATTTTCCACGGAAAAGAATTTCCAAAAAACAAAGAATCGGAACAAAAGGATCCTTGCTAAAATCTTTGCGAAATTTTAAAACAAAAACGCGATGGCAAGAGATATCGACCACAATGGAAAATCAACGCCTGCAACAGACCGTGACCAATTAAACGGCGCCTTTTGCGAGCGGCGCAACGGCGATGGTGACGGCGACTGATTCGAAATGCGTACAATAAAATCGAAATCTACAGGTGGTCCGGGCGGACTTTCAAGACGTTTCGATTTGCCGTTTTGGCGCGTTTTGGCCTTGAGCAATGAACAATGCAGTGGAAATTGTAGTCGCGCAACATTTTCATAAATACACTGAAAGAAAAATACGAGTTAGTTTTAATGGAATTTTAATATGACGCAAATATGAGCTCTTAATTACTTCATGTTGTTTTTTTTTTCGAGGCTGATTAATGAACTTTCCATCAGTCCCCATAGTGGGTTGGTTGTTATAGTCATCATATAAAACATCACGTTTTTGAGTTAAGGCGGTGGGCGTTAATTTGATTCAACTACGTCCACTTTTGGTGAAGTTAGATATCAAATTAAAAATTTATAGCAGCAATATTAGTGAACTAATTGAACATTTTCACATAATTTAAAACAAATAGTTATAATACAATATGTGGGCGTGGCAGATTTTATATAGCATATTATTTCTTTTAGGTGCATTTGTATAAAATGTTTTTTTATATATCTCATTAAGTTTCTGAGCTATGGTGATCTATGATGAGCGTACAACTTATCTGACCTATTTCTAAAAGTGGGCGTTAAATTTATACAACCACGCCCTCTTTTTATGAAGTTATCAACAGAGACTATACCAACTTAGATACCAAATTTCAGATTTCTAGGAGCAATATTAGTGAACTTGTTAAACATTTTCACATAATTAAAAAAAATTAAAGCGTAATAAGTGGGCGTGGCATATTGTATATATTCATTATTTCTTTATTTTTGCTTTATAGCTCATTAAGTTCCTGAGCTATGGTGAGCGTAAAATTGAACTGACCTATTTCTAACAGTGGGCGTTAAATTTATACAACCACGCCCATTTTATCTGAAGCTATAAACACTGGCCATGCAAACTTAGATATACGATTTAGAAATAATCGAAAATATTAATATAATATTACAAATTGTGGGCGTAGTTGGTGGGCGTGGTAGTTTTTTTTTTCATCAGAAGCACAAAGGCGACAAAGAAAGATTGGAACAAATATGTTTATATATACATATATGTATATAGATATATATAATATATAATTGCTTAATTTTATTTTTCAAGTGTACTCAAATACATTAAAAAAAAAACTATTAAAAATAATTGCACCTATACACTGACACTGATACACAGTTACAAAGAAAAATAAAGAAACGCACTGATACAATCGTTTGTCTGTTCAAATCTGTCTGTCTGTCCGTTTGTCTGTCTGTCTGTCTGGCCGGTCTGCCCATGCCATCAAATTGTTGTAATTTATTATTGCACGCCAAGTTAATGAGCCGCCTGGCAGGATAACCAATACAACAACAACACGAACAACAACAACAAGCAAGGGCTCTTACCCAGACGAATGAAGGAAATAAATCCTTAAGTCGCTTTCAAATCACAGCCAGGTAAAACCAGATAAAATGAGTTTTCACAATTTTTGTTGTTGTTTTGTTTAAATTTTTCATTTTAATCTTACTTCAAGGATTTTGTTGTTGTTGTTTTTTTTTTTTGGAAAAAGGTCCTGCCATAGAGAATTGTGCATAGCTGTAGATAAATAAATAAATACCTGCAGCTGCGCCGTACCTGTGCGGTACAAGTGCAGTTGTTATTGTTGTAAAAGTGCATTTCACATTTGTGGGATCAACCCTCGGATTTCGAAAATGTGCTTATACCGAAAACAACAACAGAAAACAGTAACAACAAGAACTACAACAAAGAGAATACATTTTCAAAACTTTCCTTTGATTTGTGGGCATCGATAATCCTAAAGAATATTGCACTAAAATCGTGTAAATGCAATTTTGGGAATATTAAATTAACATTCTATTAATGTAAGATTATTAAATATTTGATATTATTTAATGTAAAATTATTATTTAAGCGAAAGTAAAAATTTATTCTTCCTTTCGAATAATTAAGGCATTCGAGAAGAGTTTTGCGTGGAATATTTCAGAAGCTTCAAATCAAAAACTAATAAATCTAAAAAAAGAAAAAACCTTCATATGCGAGAAATACTAAAAAGTTGACTAAGTCCACGTATATAACTTTAACTAGTAGGAGAATTATCTTTGGCTATGTCGAATCTCAAATACTCTGCGCCATTTAAATGGGATCAAAAAATGTGCTTCTTTTAGTACATATATGCTAAATAGTATATCTGTGCTATAAGAGGCGTTGTCCTTATCGAACCACGCCCCTTTTTGGTTAGTAGATTTGTATTACTACCAAAGTGTTAAATACCGAATTTGTACTGATTATCTACACTGTAACTATTTTTATTTATCTTTTTATCAGCAAAAAAAAGGGGAGTTTGTATAGCATATGGGCGTGGTTCTTAACCGATCACGCAAATTTTTGTGGTTAAAATAAAAGTTCGATATCTCTTAAGCAACGTGTTGTAATCGCTGGGATAGATAGACGAATGGATGAACGGACAGACGGACAGACAGACAGACAGACGGGTTTATGGACGGACAGACAGCCATCATTTTATAAACTAAATACTTACATAACTCGAAAATATTTTGATCGAAATCAATCTAATATATTGTAAATTAAGGACAGTGATGGACAAGCTTTGTAGACTTGTATTTGTTTTTTTAAGAGAATTCAGTTCTAAGTCTAAAACAAGTGAAGACTGGAAAAACTTGTCTCTACTGTTAAGTGTACTTATATACTCGCATAAGTAAAACTTCATTATATAAGTTCCTTATATACATAGGTTAGGTAAGATTAGGTTATAATGACTGTCTCTTGAAGAGAGACCCACTTAGGCTAGGAGACCTTTGTGATGCCATGCGGTATATGAGTTATATCGCTAACTGAACCAACCTGTACTGTTTATAAAATGAAGAATATTATTTATATTCGATTTAGATATTATATCAACTAGGCCTAGGAAGAAATGCTTCCCCAGATGGATATAGCGGGGCATGTACAAAGAAGATGTGTAATAGTTTCTTTCTCTTCCTCATCTCTACAGCTTCTACAGAAGTCATTCGAGAAGATACCCAGTCTTCCCATGATCCAGTGTTATGTTAGAACACCTACTATGATAATTGAGCATTTTAGATTCACATACACATTCACATTCATATACAAAACTTACAAAGCCACACGAATTTCTTTAAAGCCTGGCCAGCACAGGTTTAAATTGCATTTTTATGCTTTAAGTGTGCTTTTCCACTAGGCGATTTTTTTCGCCTTCAAGTTATAATCTGTAGGCGGGAAGGGGCGACGAAAGCGGAGGGCTTCAGGCTAAAGGGAAACGGCAAGTTCAAAAGAGTAGCGAGAATAATAATTTCGTTATAATAATTGCCTAATGGAAAATATCACTTATTGAAACTACAGTCGTGTCTGGCTATAGTGAACACCTCGATTTAGTGAACATCCAAATTTTTACATGGAGTACTCTAAATAGTGAACAATCGAAACGCTTTTCAAAATTTGTTTCACTATTTGGAGGTTAGTGAATGCAATTTTGGCAGCAGATGACAATAAAAAACAGAAGAAAAAAACTCTACTGATGAAAGCGGTCCAAAAGTCAATTTCTGAATAACAAATTTCGACCTTGAAAGAGTGAACAACCCGGATATAGTGAACAGCACTTGCAATAATTAGTTCCTTATATCCAGACATGACTGTATTATTTTTATTCATATTCGTTTCATTAAATTTCAATGCCAGAAATTAAAAATTTAACATTCTTCAATTTCAGTTTCAAACAACTCCAACAATTATTTAATAAGTGAAATTTTATAAAATAGATTTACAAATTTTGGACTTTGAATTTTGCGTCCAAACCAATTCGATTCCAGCTTTCTATAAATAAGTAACTACCCCCAAACAAATCGCATTATTTTAATCTATTGATGTAAAAGCCTAAAACTAAAGTGTACTTTCCAACACTTATATACATTAAAGCACACACTTACACACATGTGTATACCTACCCACACTATTACACGTTGTGTACAATTACAATAGTGTGTGACTCTGGCTCGGAGTAACTACCTCCGACCCAAGCGCATTTCCAAAATTATTGATCCAATTCAATTTTATATGTAAATTTTCTAAAATTATATAAACACACACACTCACTCACTTGAAAACAAACACACAGCCATACATACGTACACTAACGCATACGTAAGGGAAAGTCTATGTGTGTGTGTGTGTGGTGTAAGTCGCCATAGTCCACTTCCGTTCGTAACGTTCGTAAAAGCTTAAAATTTCAAAACGAAAAGTGAAAGTGCTGACGAACACAAGCAAACACACACACACACACACACGAACACTCACAAACACACACGGACTCTGCCATTGTTGAAGGCCTTTCAGAAGACACCCTCTTAAAATTTTGCTAACTACATGCATGGACCACTTTCCACTTTTGCCTTCAACTGACCACGCTCGTAGTCGGCGCAAAAATTTCGGGGGTTAAAAAATTAAGCAAAAGTCATCATCTTTTTTTATCATGCGTACACAAAGTTGAGGCCATATGCTGCCCGAGGAGTTGAAGGATCCAATGATGATGACACTAATTATAAGAGATGTTTTTCAAGAAGTTATTGCAATGAATTTAGTTTTTTAAACAAAGCCGAATCAAGCTAAATGACAAAAGTTTAGATAAGCTTTTAAATAACTTTAAGTGATTATGAACTTTTTAAATAAATACGAGTATATAAGGAATAAATTGTAGTTTTGACTTCCAGCTTATCGTATCCATATAATCCCTAATATCGATCCCCACCCCATATCCTCTCCCATATAATCGAACACATTGCAACCCATATCTTCTCTCATATCGTCCCTAATATAGCACTGCACAACGTTCCCCATTACGTTCATCATATCGAGCCCCTTATCGTCTCCCATATCATCCCCAATATCTTTTCTTATATCGTCTCTAATATAGCTCCGCAAAACCGTTCCCCATTACGTTCATCATATTGAGCCCCCTATCGTCTCCCATATCATCCCCAATATCTTTCCTTATATCGTCCCTAATATAGCTCCGCAAAACCGTTCCCCATTTCGTCCATCATATCGAGCCCCATATCATCCCCACATATCTTCCCTCATGTGTCTCTAACATAGCCCCGCACAACTTTTCCCATTTCGTCCATCATAACAATCCCCATATCGGTTCTCATATCATCCCCAATATCTACCTCCATATCGTCTCTCATATCAGCTACCATAGCCTCCCCCAAATCGGCCCTCATATCATAGTTTCCAATCAAATGGTCATGATTTTGAAAAGACTAGACTTAAACTTATATAATAATTAAAACTCTAATCCTTCAGATTATCATTATCAGGCACGTTTTCCGATTTCTCTCTTTTATAACCAAAAAATGTCATAGACTCTCTCTTGAAAAGTTTGGACCCGATGGATTTAGTTTGGGTTCGTAGGAAAGTATCTTCAGTGACCATACCAACTCAGAACATTTTTTTTAATTTGCTACGAAAAACCAAGCGAGGATATGCATTTTTTCATTTTATTTGTGGGCGTCATATCTTGGTGGGCGTGGCAGTTTTTATAACGCTTTTAGATTTTAGATCCTTTCAGTTCCAACCTTATAGAGATTAAAAAACAAAAATATTTATATAGATAAATATTAAAATTAATTTTTGTGTATATATATTTTTTAGTTTTTTTTAGTCGACTACGTTCCTGCGACTGTGTCCGTGCGTCGGTTCGTCCAACGCACATTTTCGCACATGTAAGTAACCGGGTCGAGTGGAGTGAGAGAAGAGGAGTGGGACTGGGGGGTTGGTAGCAATGGTTAGTAAAGGTGGTGTGGGAATGGCGGTGAAGTTGGTCGACACACAAATACACACGCGCACACATACGCACACATACTCTCACATATGTTCGACCAGAGACCAGAAGGGCCGGGGACGTCGTCCTTTTCGATTTTGCATGGACGCTGAAAATTTATTTATTTTCTGTTCTGTTCTGTTCTGTTTGATATTTGGCGCACGTGTTTGTTTGTTTGTGTGCGTTTTACGGTTTATTTGTGTGCGTTTGCATATATGCATATACGCAAACACTCACTCACACACATTTATTCATATGTATGGTATAAAAAAGAAATAGAAAATAAAATAAAATAAGCAGCTTCGTTAGCGCCAAATTTTGCTTCGGCTTTTGTTATTTTTGGTATTTAAATCAGCTTTATTTGGCTTGGTTTGAATTGGTCCACTTGGACAGATTGGAATTGCAAAGTCTACGATTTAAAAACCAAAAAAAAAACAACAACAACAACAACAGATAAACCAACTTTAAGTGGATTTAAAAATACAAATTAAAATTTGTGTTTACTCGTCGATTTTAAACAAACAAAATTGTTTTGTTTGACTTTTTTAGTTGAGATATATCTTTAAATCTATTGGATACCAAGAATTCAAATTGTTTAAACAATCATTTTTTTTTAAATATGAAAGCTTAAACTATTCTTAAAAAATTTTATATAAAAATTAAAATATTTGTTTGGTACATATCTCGAATAGAAAATCGTAAAACCTTTTCGACAGAAAGACTATAGTGAAATACATTCTGCACCCACACGTATATCTTAGATACAAAAATGGTTTTTTACAACTCGAAGCTTCGCTATTTCTCTTAAAAGCTTTTTTCTAAAAGTGAATCCATGAGGTAGACTTTCTTTCTAAACAAAATATTTAACAGATTTTATTCTGAGAAAAAAGTTGTGTATAACTTTATTAACTTTTCTAAGAAAATTATATTTCTTTTTTGTTGTATAAATCTTTGAAAGTTACCACAGTAAAACTCAAAGCTTCGAAATTTGAGAGCTTTGATAATTTAAAAAAACATTTCCATATCCAGCTTTTCATTTCTGCCTTGAGAACTTTCAATCGACTGATTGTGGTAAAATAATTCAATATGTTGAAATCACAACTTCGAAATGCAATCGAAGGCTTCGAAGATACAAAAAAACATCGAATATTTCGAAGTCTTCGAGCTTTCGAAGGTTTCGTGCTTTCGAAAATTTCGATTGTACTTCGAAGCTTTAAAGGTTTGAAATATTTGAAGTTTCGAAGCCTTAGAGGGAAATCAATAGCACTCATAACTTGTGTCTCATCTTATAACTTAGAGGTTAAGTTCTTGCTGGAAAAGCAGGTCGATATCTCCAAAACTGTGTATGTAGGGCATAAAAATCCTGAACTTAAATAGCAAACTCATTATTAAGTCATATAAAACTCAATACCATTTGAAGTTATTAAGTCCGAATCTATTTAACTAAGTACATTGTGCTGATATCAAATTAACCTTATGAGTTATCAAGTTACAAGACAACAGAAATTGTATTTTAAATGTTTGTTTTTTTGTTGTTGATATTTTCCTACCATTTGCCCATAATTCTTTCAGTTTTTTCTCCTTTTCATTATTGGATGCCGCCAAGTTTTTCACCTTCTCTTCCGTCTAAACATTTGTTCGGTTCAGTTTCTTGTCGCGGGTTCAAAATTCAAACGCGAGACCTACTCACATGCCATAAATGTCACTTTAAATGCTAATTAATCGCCCATTTGGCCACGCCTCTTTTTATAACACACACTCACACACACAAGGAATTTAACTCTTTGCTTTGTGTTTATTTTTTAAACAATCCGAAAATTTACACATAATCAAAATATAACAAAACAAACACACAAAAGACATGAAAAGAAAAACACGAGGAAATTTTGCGAAATAACAATGGATACCCGCGGACATGTTGACTAACTCATACACACAAATAAACACATACACGAACACAGATCCATATAAATTTATATGTAGTTGGGTGTACCCAACTATTAAAAAAAAATGATAATAACACAAAAGGAAAAGCTCATGTCAAATTAACATTAAAAACTTTATATTTACATTTTTTCAATTTCAACTTGTATTAGAAAATTATTTAATTTTCTTTGCATACTTTTTGTCGGTGGTTTAAATTGTAATTTTTGTTGCCTACTTTTGTGCTTAACTTCTAATTTGTAGCGCCAGGTGTGCTCCGGAGTGCACCGAAGTATTTTTTTTTCTTTCAAAAAAGTTTTTCTTTTGGCATATGCGTTCGGTGTACTCCCTGTCGGTGTGGCGTATATTTTCAAAGGCGTACTCCGAAGTAAGTGCGTTTTTTGTGAGTACTCCGTGATGTTAACACAACATTCAGTTTGTTTTATTTATTGTTCATTTTAACATGAAATCAGAAAAATATTTTAATATACAATTAAAACTAGAATAAGAACTTATATTAACTTTATTTAATGTTAAATTTACATGAAAAATCTATATTTAATCGACAGTTAAATTGAGTACAAACCTTGTAAAATATAGTTTTTATATGAGAGACAATGATAAGCGTTTTTTAAATCAATGCTATATTAAAGTGCTGTAAAATTGATATTAAATAATATTAAAACTTACATATTCATATCAATTTTACATTGCTAATTTGTAAATTTTCATGTAAATTTTATTACCTTTTTTTTTAGTGTGAAAACTAAACTAAACAACTACAATGGCGAAAAAAAACAAACCCATAAAATCCTTCAACAACCCGCCACCTAACCCCACAAATTCTTTCAGTCGCACACACGCACAAGCACACACACAGTCACATTGTATACCCATACAGAAGCAATCAACTATGTTATCTGTAAAATAGTAAAATAGTTGATTATGTTGAAATTCGCATTTTGTATTTTCACTGCTCCGGGGGGCTATGGTTGGGGGTGGGGGGCTCTACATTGCGAATAGTGTTGAAGCCATCAGCAGTGGGCGGCATGTGGCAATGTATGCTGCTACTGCTGCGTTGACGTTTTCAGCATACGTACAATAATGGTCGTCTAAATCTTCGTCGCTCCCCGTCTTCGTCGCTGTCAGCTTGGTCTTGGTTCGTTAGCGCTGCCCAGTGGCAGAATCCTTCGAATTCGAATCGCAATCTGAATATGCTTTCGTAGCCATAAAAAAGCGAATGACGACGACGACGACGACGACGCTGGAGTCGGGCAATATAATGTGCTTACGGAAAGGGGTTGGCATTACCACACCTCCCCGAACTATTCAGACCACATGCAAAATACCACCGCCTACGACGACGACGACGACGATGACGACGACTTTGCCGCAGACAATGCAACCCAAGCAATCAAGCCGAAATGTGACCGTGCGTGTACGAGTATGTGTCTTAATGGCTGTACGGCCACCCTGTACTAACTTGTAGTTCGATTGCCCCGAGGCTATATCAACGGTAGGCGATGGTGTTGAATGGGTTAGTTGCTTGGTTGGTTGGCGCGGCGAGGTACCTTTGGCGCACGGAATCTGTGCGCTTTTATGAATCTAAATATTTAAGAGAGAGCTGGGAATCGGCGTCTAATGAAGGACAAAGTGAAAGAGTTACGCGAAGGCAACGGAAACAATAGCAGCGCTACTTTTTTGTTGTTGTTGTTGATTTAAAAGCCCGGCGTGCAGTAAGAAGAAAAGTAAACGGAGGATCAAAATTCGTTTTTTTTCGTTCTGTTTGTAACGAAAAGTAGACGATGTATAAGTAGGCGTGGCAATTTATATATATATCCATTGTTTGATGATATTTTGAAATTGTCCTTTGAGAGTAAAAGTTAAATAACTTCATTTTTTTTTTAATTGAAGACCCGCTCGTAAATCCGATTACCATATGAGATAAAGATTCTTATGTTGGTATTATGACCAGTTCAGAGATAAGTCTTAAGGAAGAAACAGATACAGTTTATATATATTAAGATAAAGTAGATGATTTCTGATTAACGATTAGCTATTATAATTTGTTTGATAGCTTATGTATATAAAAAGTTTATATGTAGATGTATTAGATCAGAAATTTTGTTTGATATCCTATATAAACAGTTTATATCTAATTAGATCAGACATATCTGATCATAACAGACTTAATTTCTGATTAGATATATTATTTAAGTAGATGTAATCAATGATTTAATATTATATTCATTCAGATATCAGCTTATATATTTAGACCATATTTGATTAGATCTAACGATATATGATAGATATGTTGTTTCATCTCTTCAGATTTGTTCCTACCTAAATTTAGATTAGACTATAATTATATATAAATCGATCTAATTACAACTAAGCAGCTCTAATTTCTTATCTGGCCACATATCTATAATAACTTGTTTGACCTGTTCAGATCTGATTATATACACAATAATATCTGTTCAGATATGTTCATAGCCTCATTTAGATTATAACATACTAAGATATAAATGAATCCAATTAGATCTAAAAAGATGTTATATCATATTTGGCCCCAGATCTAACCAGATATAAATATATAAATTTGGTGTTATATCTGTTAGAATCTGATTAGATATACATTCAGATCTGTTCATACCTGACTGTAGAATATAACATAAATTGATCCAATGATATCTAAACAGATCTCATCTCATATCTGGCTCCATATCTGATTAGATCTAACCAGATATGTTAAACATGATGTTATATCTATTCAGATCTGATCATATCTGAACATATGTGTAGAGATTTGAATCTATTGTCTTGATACATGAAATTAGATTATACTAATAGATATATAAGTAGATCCAATTAGATCTGAACAGATCTAAAATTTTTGTACATGGAAGGCTTATTATTATTATTGTAGAAGCACTGCGACCTGAAAGATCTATTGTTCACCCTCGTTGTCCTGCAAGTAAGTTCAGTATGATTGTACTATACTTGGCTATTTGCAAATGGGCGTGTCGCCTACACCTGATTGCAGAGTTCATGGTACAGTGATACTGAAATGCGAATTTTGTGTACATGGAAGGCTTCGATAGTTTCCTGTTGTGCCATGAATGGCTAACTAAAGCTGGATATACTCGAACTTTAAGCTTTCAAGTTCAGCTTCTCAGTTCACCCGCTATATGAAATATTTTGAAAAATCAACTTGTTCGAAAGATACTTTACAATCGACTGTGATCGAATTTTTAATGATAGAATTATTTCAATTTACTTTTCCTCATTGCGAGCGTGAGCGTGCCTTGATTTTCTCCTCAGTTGAAAATTATATTTTCTTGTGAAAGCGTTATTCCGCGTGTTTAAATTCTATTTTGAATAATTTCATTAATCTTAAGTTTTGCGCAAAATTCCAAGTATTTCGAAAATGTTGGTTTTGTTGAAGTTTTTCTTAATCGTTTCGGTAGTTTTTCGTTACGCTAATGCGGCCAACGACTCTGATCCGAATCGTGTGCTTGGTGGCTATCGCCACAAGACACATCCGCTGGCCAAGCACATCGTGTCGATACGACATACCATAGAAATTGAATTGAGCCTTTTTGGAGGTGGGCACATGTGCGGTGGCTCGATACTCACATCGAACTTAATACTGACGGCTGCCCATTGTGCTAAGCCGCCGTACGTCTGGACGATTCATCCGAAGAATAACATAACCTTAAATTATAATTCAAATTCCAATTCCAATTTCAGAGGCCTTCCACTTTTCAAACCAGAAGATATTTATGTGGTCGCCGGCTCTATTCAGCGCCTAATCGAGGTGGAGACGGTTCAGAAGATTTTCGTCAAAGAGATAATAGTCCATGAAGGCTTTAGCAATAAGACAGCAAAACATGATATCGCTATTTTGCGCTTGAAAACGGATCTTGTGGAAGATGGCGTCACGGTGCAAAGGATTCCAATGGCCGGCGAAACAACTGTACCCGACACTGTCTGCACTTCGTTCGGTTGGGGCTATATGGTGCCCGTGAGTATTTGAAAAGCGAATTATATGTATTAGAGTTCGAAAGTCCAGAAGGCCATAAGCTTAGGACATCAATTTGAAACGAAAACCATTTGTTTCGCTTGCCAGTTATAAGCTTCTGGACATTTCAAACATTTTTGTTATTGAAATCATTGAATTAATTTTCTTATCAATTTTTTTTAGAAAGCTAACTTGGCTGCCGAATTGACCTACGTCGATCTTAAAGTCATTTCGAATGCCAAAGGTCGAAGACTGCATCCACAGCCATTATGGCGAAAAGTTTATAACTTACGTAAATATTCGATAAACAAATACACGTTATGTCTGGTTGATCCAAGTGGCGAAAGACCCCAAAGGAGTGTATGCACGGGTGATTCCGGTGGTCCACTCGTTTGCAATGACAAATTGGTGGGCATTGTATCGTTTGGTTTCACTATATGTGGCGATTCCGACTTTGTTGTCTTTACGAATGTTTACTCATATCGAGACTGGATTAGAAATGCTTGATCGCGATCGAAAATTATTTTTTACGATTTTTAGAAGTTTTAATAGTTTTATAAAATGGCGAAATTTTCAGGTATTTCAATGATTGTTATATTCAAAATTCAAAAAAAAAAAAATTACAATAAAAACTCACTGCAAAACTGGAAATAAAATAGTTTTTATAAAATCGAATATGTTGTCCAAGATACATCTCGGTATATATGGAATAACATCTATATATACAAGAAGGATTGCTTCGCCTATCTTTGTTTATATCTTGGTACCCTAAACCGTTCATCCGATTGTATTAAAATTTTAGGCAGTTGTTGTGCTCACGCCCGGAAAGGTAAATGCCACGCCCAACTATTAAGCTCATAATTTGTGCAATTAAGAAAATAAATTCAATTCTTTTGCTAATATTGCAAAAAAAATAAAAAATAATTTGGTAATTGCACTCTTGACAACTTCATCAAAAATGGGCGTGGTTGGATCAACTTTTAGAAATGTATCCACTTTTAGAAATAGGTCAGATCAGTTTTAATCCCACCACTATAAACCGGGAATTTGATGTGCCTATATAGGAACATATTTGGCGATGCACCGGGAATATAGAAAATGTGCCACGCAAATAATTCGTGAAATTAAGCGAAAATATTCGATTAAAATTCAAAGTCAACGTAAATTTTTGTTCTATTTTTCGCTGCAGGGCTGCACTTCGCAGCGTAATCAAGAAAAATATGTATGTGAAACACACTGTGCGAATAAAACAGCTGCTCGTAACAGCTGATTGTCGATAAATTCAATTGTCAAAAATAAACCTTAAGAAAATAAGAAGAAGAAGAGCACTACAAAACAAAAACGCATTTTCACACGTGTTGGAAAATAATTTCACCAGAAAAAAATAATTGTTTATAATTAAAAGAAAATTTGAGAAAAAAACAACGCCACAAAAATGAGTAAAAAGGGCAAGGGCGGTGGCAGCAATTTAGGCCGGGCGCTTATCAAGGACCGCTTTGGTCGCAAGAACAATATGCGCAAAGTGGACAATGATTCCATGGTGGGTTAGAGAAGAACAAGAAAAATAAAAAATAAGTTTTTAATAATGCAATTATAAAAAATTTAAAACTCTCTTCTGTTATTTTCTTTACACTTGCGCAGCTGCACACCACCGAAGTGCAGGATGGCTACGAATGGGGTCGTCTCAATTTGAATTCCGTCACGGAGGAGTCTTCGTATCAAGATTTCCTACGTACCGCCGAACTAGCAGGCACCGAATTTCAAGCAGAAAAGCTCCACATTGCCTTCGTCAATCCAAAACAAGGCGTCGGTCTAATGTCGAAGACACAAGAACAAGTCATGGTGAAGAAACACATCGAAAATCGTCAGCTGCTGAAGATACCGCGCCGTCCCAAATGGACGAAAGAGACACGCGCCGAGGATTTGCAACGCGCCGAATCGGATAGTTTTCTCGAATGGCGACGCGACTTGGCACAACTGCAGGAGACTGACGAGGAAATTATCATGACGCCGTACGAAAAGAATTTGGAGTTCTGGCGTCAATTGTGGCGCGTCGTCGAGCGTTCCGATGTCGTTGTGCAAATCGTAGATGCACGCAATCCGTTGCTCTTTCGCAGCGACGATCTGGAGCGTTATGTAAAGGAGGTGTCGCCGCATAAGATGAACATGATTCTGGTGAATAAGGCTGATCTGCTGGATGATAAACAGCGCCAACATTGGGCGGAGTATTTCGATAAGGAGGGCATACGCACAGCTTTCTTTTCGGCAGCAATTGCAGCGGAAGAATTGAAACGTTTGGCGGAGGAGGCACGCGAAGAGCGTTCTGTCGCTAAGGAGGAGGAAAAGCAGCAAATAGTCGAGGAATCGATAACAAAGGCAAGCGGCGTCGAATCGGAGACACAAATTTCAATGACTGAAGTAAAGCAAGCCGCCAGCGAAATTAACAGATCGTTAGACAAGCTGGAAGCGCAACTCGCTACAATTGAGTCGAAAATTCAACCCACTGCTGCTGCTGCGCCAGTCACTGCGCACCTCAATAACCCAAATGTGTTGACGCGTGAGGAGCTAATTGAGTTTTTCAAAACGATTTACACCGAAGATGCGACGCACCGCTATACGCCCAATGTCACGACAATCGGTTTGGTCGGCTATCCAAATGTGGGCAAGAGCAGTACCATCAATGCACTGATGACCGAGAAGAAGGTGTCCGTGTCGGCAACGCCCGGCAAGACAAAACACTTTCAGACACTCTTCCTCGACAGTGATTTGCTGCTGTGCGATTGCCCCGGTTTGGTTATGCCCAGTTTTGTGCTAACCAAGGCCGACATGATACTCAATGGCATTTTGCCCATTGATCAGGTGAGCTTTTGAGAAATCTTATATACAAATATTTTCTTATATATGTCTTCTTTTTTTCCGCCTATTGACAGATGCGCGATCATGTGCCCGCTGTGAATTTACTCTGCTTGCGCATACCGCGTCATATACTCGAAGAGAAGTACGGCATCATAATTGCAAAACCAATGGAGGGCGAAGATCCCGAGCGGCCGCCACACTCGGAGGAACTTCTGCTGGCCTACGGCTGTGAGTTTATTTATTAATTTGAAAATATTTGTAAAAGTTAAAATAAATTCTGTTTTATTTTAATTTATGTTTGATTTTAACTTTTTAGTTAATCGTGGTTTTATGACCTCCAACGGTCAACCGGATCAATCGCGTTCGGCGCGTTACGTCTGCAAAGACTACGTCAATGGCAAGCTGCTCTTTGCCGTTGCACCGCCAACGGTCCCTCAAGCTGAGTATCATACATATCCGCCCAAGACACGCAAAGATGTCGCCGAACAGACACTGCCCAGCCAGCAGCAGCGCGCTATGAGAGT
The DNA here is from genome assembly GCA_949127995.1 of Suillia variegata. Taxonomy (NCBI): domain Eukaryota; kingdom Metazoa; phylum Arthropoda; class Insecta; order Diptera; family Heleomyzidae; genus Suillia; species Suillia variegata. The sequence continues at coordinate 6,739,552 of OX421846.1, read as the reverse complement.
AAGCAATTATTGTATTAAAATATATATTTTTTAATTTTTATATAAAAATGTAATTGAATTGTTTGCCTTTGCAGATAAGCAACAAGAACGTCTCCTCGAAGGAGCTGGATCAACAGTTTTTCGATAATAATCGCGGCAAAGCATACGTCAAGGGACGTAGCGATTTTCCGCATATACGCGTTGCCACCGATGGCACCGTTCTGACTGCCGCATCGCCTGTCGAGAAACCATGGCGCAGCGTTAAGAAAGAGCGACGCGAAAAGTTGCGCAAGAAATTTGGTCATCTGGATCAGCATTAAGGTTTTCAGTTTTTGTATACAGTTTTTTTTTTAGAATGCCAATCACATTTTCGATTTTTTAATATTTTAGCTTAAAGAAATATGTATGTACTTCAGTAAATTTCGGGCTTGTCCGATTTAAATTTCCACGCCAACTTTAGGGCACGTTTTGTTTTTGAATCAACTTTTTTAAAGATTTTAAATATTGAAGAAGTGAATAAATAATCAAATTAATTTGTTTATAAATCATTGTAAACAAAACTTATAAAACGTCGTTTTTAAGCATTAATTCAAAAATTTAAGTGAAAATAAACAACTACCCTAAGGTTCAGAATTTGATCATATTTGAATCTTTTTTTTTAAACCCTCTGCGCGATTAAAACAGTCTTAAAAGCGCTCATTTTCTGATCATAAAGGACACTTTAGTCGGGAGACAATGATACCCTACCCGCGACTGTTTTTGATGATTATTTTATTGTCCACTTTTCTGATCAGTTATGAGTATGGAATATCGAGTCCTATTTCCAAACATTTGCATGATCAATTTGCGATTGCTCTAGATTTTGTTATTGTATTTTCAATAAATCACCTTTTAAGTGCAAGCGTGAATCTTTTTCAAGACTAGTTTTAATCAGTTCTCAATCATCAAAAGTGATCGAATAAAACTCAGTTAGGTTCCAAATGCCAGGTGGGAATATTCTTAATACTTTTTCAACTCATAATCTTCCTTTAATTTTAATTTTTTCAATCTACTCAAATTTGTGCAATTATTCTAAAAAACTTGTTTTTATCTTTGTTATCGCTTTCATTTTCTTTCGTTTTTGTTTACTTTAATTTGTATCTAATTTAGCAGTTGTGCCAATTTAGGCTATTCTTATCAAACTGAACTTTGCCAACAAATGAGAGCATCTTTAAAATATAACAAAATAAATACAAATAAAATTCCAGTCGGATTATCACTTAAATACTATACGTGGTTACTTAGTTATTGCTTAGTGTAAGTAAACAACTTGATAACCGGACTAATGCTCTCAGGGGACTAATTTATGAAATGATGAAAGTGAAATATTAATTTCATAGAAAAATTTTAAAATACATATACGAAAAAAATAAAATTTTAACCAATAAAGCTCTAGAAGCCACGTATAAAAAGTTCCATATTTGAGGAGCTTTAAAATAAAAACCGATAAATCTAGCTATGCTTGAATGTTGTAATTAAGTTAAGGGTGCAAAAAGAAAAATCATATCAAATTATCATAAAATTTGGATAATATTTTTAAACTTTAGTTCACATTTTGAGTGTTGTTAGTTTTATTCGATATTTAACAATAGGAAATGTTGGGCCAATAGGAGCTCATGTTATTTTAACATTTTTTTGTGTTGATTTTTGCAAAATCTTTGACGTGTTAAAATGTCTTAATTTAACATTATATTATGTTAAATTAACACCTTCATGTAAATTTGTTTTGAATGAATAAATTTAACATTACAAATCATGTTAAATGAATAGTACATCGTGTTAAATGAAAACTGCATCATGTTAAATTATTATTGCATGTTAAATCAGTTTTTCGTGTTTGTCTCAATAACTTTTTTTTTATAGATTTATTGAATTTTGACTTTAAGATCCTCATTAAAAAATTAAAATAAAATTTAAACGATTTACATTTTAAACTTTTCGTATAACTTATTTGATTTCCTATCTGATAACTCTTGACTTTAAGGGTCCTTAAATGAGATTTTAAAGACGTTCCTTTACAGAGTTTCTTAAATTTATACGGCTCAGAATCAGGAATGAATCTCTCAATCCTGGCTCAGAATTAAATCAAAAGTCTTTCTCTCACTCTTAATTTAATGTCTCTCATTTCATGCCAATGTCGAGAGAGTCTTTTCCGTTACGCAAAAGACACCATTTTATCAGGGCCATATTCAGGAACTATTCTTCTCGATCTAGAAAATATTAAACTCTTTTGGCAAGTTAAAAAAAAATAAATTTCAAATAAAAAAGTTAAACAATTTGTTTAACAATTTTATAAAATAGTGCCTCGCACTATCAAACACGCATCATAAGGCCTGTTTATAGCAACAATAAAAACATTAACGACAACAACAAAGGCAACCGGTCCAGTCGGTTCACTTTTACTATTCATGAGCGCCAACTGAACCGATCCAACACGAACGATTATTTATATTGAAATTAGTCAAACGCGAGCAGTCGACATGAGTGCACCGAATAAAGGCGGCGCTGCGGTAGCTACTGCAAAAACACCAACTACAACAACAAGTTCCGTCTCACTACGTCTACGCTGCTACAAAGAGCTCATTGTGGAGCAGCACGAGCGGATTTTACTCATCAAATTCAATCGTGCTGCCACAAAGAATTCGCTAAATCGACGCGCCTACTACGAACTGATACGAGCGCTCAACGAGGCAACGCGGGATGCCTCAATAACGGTTGTTGTGATCTCTGGGGGCGGCGATGGCGGCGGCGGTGTTGGTTCCCTCGGACTCGGCGATACATTTAGCGCGGGCAATGACCTTACACAAATGCAGAACTACTCAGATCCCGCGCACTTCTTACGCGGTGCCAATTTCATTCTGCGCCGTCTAATTGCAGCTTTTGTTTATTTCCCCAAAGTGTTGGTGGCGCTCGTTAACGGACCATGTATCGGCATTGGTTTTACATTGAGTGCACTCTGCGATGTCGTCTATGCAACGCACACGGCGCGCTTTGAAGCGCCATTTACGCGATTGGGTCTGTGTCCGGAGGCGGGTTCCAGTTATACGTTGCCGCTGGCGTTGGGTCGCATCAAGGCGGCCGAAATGTTGCTCTTTGGCGCTGCGCTAACGGCGCCGGAAGCTTTACAATTTGGATTTGTGGTGCGCTTGTTTGCGGACAACGCCGACGTGGAGTCACGTCTTTGGCCACAGTTGTTGGAGTGGTCACATTTGCCGCAAGAATCGTTGCGCGTCTCGAAGAAGCTATTGCGAACGCGAGAACGACAGGAGCTGCTGCGCGTTGTGCTAGCAGAGTGCGTCGAATTGGAGCCGCTGCGTTATGGCGAGACGTATTTGCAGGCAGTCGATGAGTTCTGGCAGCGCAAGATTAATAAAAGTAAATTGTGAAAATGCCGAAAGAAAAGTGATTTTATTTTTGGGTAGACACAAAAATACGAAAGATACGAATCATCAGAGATTGTGCTTATCATCTAGAAATTGTAATCGTGGTTTTGTTCGGTAGGTGTCGCTAAATGATGCCACATATTTGAGTGAGGCGTCAACTTCATCTTTTATATAGAATTCTTCAATCACTTCAAGCTGATTAAAATTATTATATACTTAGAGATATTTGTTTATATATAGTGTACGTAAGAACTTTAAAATAAAAAAATATTTGTCCAACCACTTAACCAGGGATTACTCTATTATTAACATTAAATTAAAAGTCTAATGTTATTTTTAACATTTCAAAAGTATTGCAATTAGGTCTTTCTGTATCTCAGTTAGTTGGTTTGGCGTAAAAGCTCACTGACTGCATTTAAAAGCCTTCGATCATATTCCAAAAAAATGGCTACAACCGCAACCAGTTTAACGAGCAGCAGTGAAACAATTAAATGCATGGCGGCGGCGCAATTGCAACCGGTTTTTCGCATTTGGTGACACTACATCCGAAAGCGAAAGCGCAGACGCGCGCCATTCATTCCTTTCAGTTGCTATCGATCGTACAATGGAACGTTGGCGTGGCAAAGTCGCCGTTGTGACCGGTGCCAGTGCCGGCATCGGTTGGGCTATTGTCAAGGATCTGCTTGCGGCGGGCATGCAAGTAGTCGGCATGGCACGCCGTCTCCAGCAAATGGAAGAACTGCGCACACAGTTGCCGTCGCCACAGCGTGAAGCTTTCTATCCGCGCGAATGCGATCTCAATGCATTGGCATCGATTAAGACCGCTTTTGCTTGGGTTGCGCAACAGTTTGACGGGCGTCTGCATGTGCTTATCAATAATGCGGGCATGGCGGAATTTTCGCGTCTCCTCGACGAAGGCAACGAGGCAGCATTGCGACGCACTATCGATGTGAATTTAATGGGCGCCGTCTACTGCACCAAACAGGCATATCGTTTGATGTTGGTCGCGTTGGCTGCCAACGAGGAGTGTCATGTGATTAGCGTGAATAGTCTGCTGGGCCAGCGTGTACCACTGCACATACCCGATTGCGGCTTCAATCTGTATCCGGTGGCAAAGCACGCGCTACGCGCTACCAATGAGGTGTTGCGTCGCGAACTATACGCGCACAAATTGATGCGTTTGTCGGTGAGTTCTGTCGTGTGGTGATTTTTTTTATTATTTGTTTCTCAATTGTGACTGTCTGATTTTTGTTTTGCAGTCCATTAGTCCTGGTTTGACGCGTACCGACTTTGGCTCTGATGCCACACATGATTCGCATTTGAGGCCAGTGCCCATTACTGGCGAAATTCTACAACCGGAGGATGTGTCGCGTGGTGTTTTGTTTATACTCGGCTCACCGCTGCATGTCACCATTGCCGAATTGCTGATGGTGCCCTCGCGCGAACAGTACTAAAGCTTGTTGTGCTATCTTCAATGGTTTTTCAGTTTTTCTTTGATGCATGTTGGTACAAATTGGTTAATTTTAATTTGTTTAACAACTTTGAATAAAATGTTTAAATGAAATTACTCAGATTCCTAAAAAAATCTGTTTGATCGAACAAAAAAATGCGATTTTTTATATAAAATAAACTCAATGAATTTGACTAAATGAACTGGTCGGAGTAGTTGTACTGGATTGACTAGATAAACTGAATGTATTGTTAAACAGGCCAGATAAACTGTAAGCACGGTAAGAAAGAAATGGACTGACTGGACTGAATGGTCTAAATGAACTCGATGGACTGACTGGAATTAGCTAAACTGAATTAATTGAATGCACAAAATGGATTGGATGACTAGAAGGACTGAATGTACTGATTAGACTGGATGAATTGAATGAACTAGATTGACTAGAATCATGAAAACATTTTTGAATCGGCAATGGCGCAGAACGGCAACAAGGCTTAATGCGTCCTCAGCTCGAGGTGGAAAATGGACTGTAAAAAAATGTTTTTTTTTTTCGGACAGTCTCTGGGATTAAATTTGCAACTTTCAAAGTTCAGTAATTAATGGGTTAAAACTTAAGAATGAGGCGAAAGGTTTCAAGAATTGCATTTATCCCTCGTATAATTTATTTGCGATATCTTCATAACTGTTGAAATTGTGGGCACAATTCGATAAATTGGTTACATTTCTTAACCTAATTGGTTAATTTCTTTAAGAAATATCTCTTTATTTTAAAGCTGGATCAATTAGCTTTCATTTGGTATATCATATGTCTAACATATCCCTTATCAATGTGGATGGTTTAAAAAAAACTGTGGCAGGACCAGAGCATTTTTAGTAAAATCCCAGAAAAATCTGCCATTACATATCCAACAAAATTTAAATATGTTAATTATATAATTAGTATACATTTTTTTATTATTATTATATATAATCATCCCATTGTATTTTGATTTTTGCTAGATAGCATACCCAACCTCACAGTGCTGCCAATTACTTTATTACCGTTTGCGCCGTTAGCGGATTTTGCTGTCAATTTATGCCTGGCATAGTTCTAAGCGTCACACAAACAAATTAGCTGAGTTCTTCGGCGCAAACTAGAAACGGAATTTTGACCATTTTAATTTACTCTATTTTATATTTGTTTTCTTTAAAAATTTAATTCAAACATTTACATTTTATTTGTTCGTTTAATGTTCGTTCGTCTTTAAGTAATCGTGAAAAAAAAACCAAAACGCAAACATGGCCGACATGCGAATCAGTACACGCCAAGTGCTTATCCTCATAATTTGCTTTCTACTGATACTGTTAATGGTGCATCGCAATAGCAAACATCCCGTTTGCGATGGACCCGAATATTTGCAGGACATGTATGAAAAACAGCAAAAGGAAGAGCTGCCGCGAATCTATGCGGTGACGTCCACGTATGGTCGGCCGGTGCAGAAGGCTCAGTTGACGAGGTCAGTTAACTGTAAACGCGTCAATTTCGATTTGGCTTCTTTTGCTTTTTTCGTGCAGCTGTGTGTGTCTTTCATTTATTATTATTTTAGGTTTTAAAAATGATAGATAATTTTGATAGTTTTAATCTGTTGTACTAAACCTGAGAGCTTAAGTTTGAAATGAAATATCGTCGTTTTAGTTTTGCTAGTCAACGCTAGCTGGCGCCACCAAGTTTACAGTGTTTGTTTATTATATCTCTACGATTTTCACACAACGTGCACTTCTTATATCCCATTTCTAAATTTTCAAATTTAAAACATGTGCCGTTTAACGACAATAAAACCCGAATTCGAATACTCAAATTTTCCATGGCACTAATTTGAACAACAGCTGATTTTGACAGCTACGAGGTAGAAGACTGATGAAAAAACGTCGGCGTTGCGTCTACTGAGTATTGTGTGCCAGCGTAACACTAAAATTTGTTTATTTTAGTTAAATTAAGTCATTTTCATTTCGTTGTTGTTTTTTTTTCGTCTGTGCTCGTCTCGCAATACGTGTCTTCTGTGTCTGTCGTCAATTAACTGGAAAGAAGGAAAACAAACGTAAAATAATCGTGCAGAAAAGCGACATGACTGAAAAGCGATTTCGTCCACGGCAAGTGCTTTGCCTGTTTATTGTGTTCATACTGATACTGTTCGTTGTCCATCGCAATGGCAAGCGCACCTGCAATGGTCCCAAATATTTGCAGGACATGTACGCGAAACAACAAGACGAAGAACTGCCGCGAATTTATGCGATCACGCCCACTTATAGCCGGCCGGCACAGAAGGCCGAGCTGACGAGGTCAGTAACCTGCAAACGCGTCTATTTTCATTCTTCTTTGTTACAGCTTTCGTGTGTGCGTGTTATTGAGTTTTTGAGTTATTTTGGTTTCATGTTCGCAGCATCAAAAATGTAGTTGCGATACGATTAATTTTTGGGAAAGCAATTTGAACTTCCTTCAAGACGCTACCAATGCGCGAATATCTTTAACAATGGTTTCTCGATTAAAAAAGTACCTGGTAGGCCAGACTCGCCTAGCAGAGTATTTAATAATTACATTAACATTACATTAGAGGACACACGTAGGTCCTGAAGAAATCCTAGTACAAGTTAATTTTAAAGAGCTTATGGAATAATTAAAATTAAATTTAAATAACTTAAATAATAATATAATTTTCTGTTCTAAAACTTTTTAATTTTCAATTTCCCTCGATCGACAGACTCTCGCACCTCTTCATGCTGGTGCCAAATCTGCACTGGATTGTGGTCGAGGATGCCAACGCAACGACACCGCTCGTAACACATATCTTGGAGCGCGCCGGCCTAACCGAACGCTCTACTCATCTCAATATCAAAACGCCGCCGCCATTCAAACTGAAAAGTCAAGATCCCAACTGGATAAAACCGCGTGGCGTCGAACAGCGCAATTTGGCGCTTACCTGGCTGCGCACCAATGTCGATCCGGATGCCAAGCCCGGTTCGCTGGTCTACTTCATGGACGACGATAATGCGTACAGCGTCGAACTCTTTGCGGAAATGTCGAAAATCGAACGTGGTCGCGTCGGCGTCTGGCCGGTCGGTCTGGTCGGTGGCCTAATGGTCGAGCGTCCCATACTCAATGCCGATCAGACACAGGTCGTTGGATTTAATGCTGCATGGCGACCAGAGCGTCCGTTTCCCATCGATATGGCCGCATTTGCCATTAGCATGGATTTGTTCTTTAAATATCCGCAGGCGACGTTCTCGTACGAGGTGGAGCGCGGCTATCAGGAAAGCGAAATACTGCGTCACATGACGACGGTGTCGAAATTGCAGCCGGTGTGCGGCCGCTGTCGTGAGGTGCTCGTCTGGCATACGCGCACCGAAAAGACTAAACTGACCGCCGAGGAAGCGCTCGCCAAGCAGGGCAAACGACGTTCCGATTCGAGCATAGAAGTTTAAGCGCGCAGTTCAGCAACGTTTTGGAATTCATCAAATTTACTATTTTTTCGTTTTAAACAAATTTTTTTGATTTCTGTTTGTATTTTATTTTTTATCCAATGTTAAAAAGATTTGAGATAGAAACTTTTAATAGGTAAATTTTTAACGAAAATTTTACGACTATTAGGAAACTTTCTAAATTGCTCAAACTTTTAAATTACAAAATTTTTGTCAATGTTTAATTTTTCGAAATTGTCTAAGTTTTGAAAAACTTAACAATATTGAGCGTTTTTTGAATGCCAATTTTTGTTTGTATTATTTTGAACGAATTTAAATGCAACCGACTTTATTGTTTGAACATTTATTTGTATTAGCACATTTTGTACTTATGTATGTGTGCGCTCTATTTTATTGTTTCTTGCTATTTGTTTGTCGACTTTTCCAACGTATTATTTCAAAGCAAAGCAAAACGTTTTACTTATTTTCAATTGTTTATTTAATGTTCGTTTTTTATGTTCTATTCGGCTTGCCTAGGGAAATCTTTTTTATTGTAAGTTTAGCGACAACTCAATTGTTGCTTAAATGAAATGCACACTTTTTTAACTCAAACTGCTGAAGTACTTTTATACGAAACTAGAACAAAAACAAAAAAGAAAGTGTGATACGCAATTTTGTAATTATTTATAAGCGATTTTTATTGTAATCGAATTTTAAATTAAAATAAATTAAATATATAAAAAAATGTAATAAATCATGTTCTTGTATGGTATGTAATGATTTCCCTGCGTTGGCGAAATTTAAACGCCAACCAGTCGACCAGAATCCGTAAGCGTTTTCTCATATATTCATTTCCAATTATCTCTTAATTGTATTCGTCATTTAATCATGCACTCATTGAATTATTTTTTCAACAGGTCAATTTCACCAGATTCGCTATATTCCTGCGGCCATGTCAAGACGCGACACTTGTCGCTGAGCAACGCCAGCATTCGTGCCGCCTGCAGAAATGTCTTTTGCTGTTTCGCTGCTGTCACGACATCCTCGCCGCGCTGCGTTGGTGGCAACTGAATCAACAGATCTACTGTGCCGTATGACCGCTTCAGACGCTCTACTTCTGTCTTTATCGCTAGCGGCGAATTCAAATCGCAGTCATGCGTGTGCAAATTCTCGCAATATGCCGGCGGTAGTTGGGCGCGCAGCGTCTCGATAGTTTCGAGACGCGGTGCCAGTGCGACAACGCGCATTTTCGCCGCCAGCAGCGCAAGCGTGACTTCACCGCCGCGGCGTGTGTGCGCTGGCAGGACAATCGCGATTTTATCGACCCAGTCATCGATGTCGTTGGCCATCAGACTGGAAATGTTCGTCAATGGTGTCATTTTTCTAAGTTGAATCTGAAAATTTGGACTTAATTCGTTATGGAAATTTCAAAATTGAAAAGTTTGTTATTCGAAATGTTAAACCCAAAATTTAAATTTTGTATGTATCTTACCGTTTTAATATTGAAGCTATGGAATGAATTTCCAATTAAAAATTTTCCGACCGCGTTGCGCGTTTAAAAAACATCGACTGGCGGCAAGTGCCACTCGCCGCGCATCTTTTAAACGCATTGCAAGGAGAAGGTTTCAGCGCTCGTTTAAAGGGATTTGACCGTTTTCAAATTATGCTTATATCTCTAGTTTTATCAACAATTATGTATGTATATGAGTGCCAATAACAAAAAATCGGTTAATATTTCTATTCGAAAAGCAGAAAGTGTGAATTTTCCGAATTCTCCAAGTGGGCTTCGCTGCGTTGCTTTCACATTGAGTATCCAGATTGAAAAATATATATACATATATAACTAAAATATAAAAAATTTCAAAAATAATGTGTAAAATAACATTAACATTGTGTAAATGTACACATGAACTGTGTAAAATTTAATAGGAAATGTATAAAAATCCAACATAAAGTGAGTAGAACTCTTCATGGTAGAGTTTACATAAATGCGTGAAATGAAATAAAAATTTAATTTTTACTAGGCTAGCTTGGAGTGTATTGGTTGACCGACGCCACGCAGAGACCTATTGGGTCCTTAGCGGCACCAGGTTAAGATACTCTTAAACTTTTTTGTTCTATTACGCCCAAATATTGTATATATTCGATTATTTCGCTAATATTACTACCAAAAATTTCAGTTTGTATGGGCACAGTCGACAACTTCACCAAAAATGGGCGTGGTTTGCTCAATTTAACGACCACTTAAATAAAATTTCAAATCAATTTAACCATTATTCAGGAACTTAATGTACTATATAGAAACCATGTATAGGGTTGCACTGGAAAGAATAATAGGCTATACAAAATATAACACGCCCACTTACAACGCCCATAATTTGTTTAATTAAGTGAAAATATTTGATAATTTGAAACATTGCTAATATTGTGACTAAATATCTGAAGTTTGTATGGGCACTATCGACAACTTCACAAAAAATGGGCGTGGATCGATCAATTTAACGGCCATCGCAGTAACTCAGAAACGCAATATTGGTGAGTACCGGAAAGTTCCACTTACTTCTTTTTGAAACAAAATCCGGGCAACGCCGGTCGATCCTACTTCTTTAAGTACGTCGGAAATTAGCATCAAAGTAAGCGTTCTTCCAGGACACTGTATCATAGATACTCATGCAAGAAGACTAGCTATCTTCTTAAATGACTTATGTAGAAGCTGTAGAGATGAGGAAGAGGAAGATACTATAAAACACCTTCTTTGCACATGCCCCGCTTTGGCTAATAAACGATATATCCATCTGGGGAAGCATTTCTTCGTAGGCGTAGAAGATATTGTATATCTAAATGGAATATAAATAATATTCTTAATTTCATAAACAGAACAGGATGATTCAGTTAGCGGTATAACTCATAAACCGCATGGCATCACAAAGGTCTCCTAGCCTAAATGGGTCTCTCTTCAAGAGACATCCTCTACAAACTAACCTAACCTAACGCCGGGTATTATAAGCTAGTTTGAAATGAAACAAAATTTCGAATTTTTCAAGTCTCTTTATTTGTAATTTTTATTGTTTTTGTATTTAATTCAATGCATTTTGTCTATTTTGAACTGGTATAAAAAAGCTACAATTGAATTTTTTTTCAAACTTTAATTTAGGAATGAAGCTATTTTCAATTAACAAAAAATAATAATAATAATAAGTACAGTAGTGTCTGGGTATAGTGAACACCTCAATATAGTGAACGCCCACATTTTTACATGGAGTACTCTAAATAGTGAACAAACGAAAACCTCTAGATAGTGAACAAAATTCTGAAAGCAATTTTAAGCGTAAAGCAACAAAAAACCAAAGAAGGAATCAAGAATGAAAGAGAGTAATCCCCCTAATTTATATCTTTGCTATTGATTGTTAAGAAATCAGCTGTTTCTCGACCTTAGAGGTTATGTTTTCTTTCAATAAGATTACGTTTATGTTTTCCTACTAATTTATTTGAATGATCTCTTGAATTTATATAAACAAAGTGTAAAACGAGTTTTTGAGCAAAAATTTTAACTTTGATATAGTGAACAACCTCAATACTGCGAACAGGTCTTGCAATAATTGGTTCACTATATCCAGACACGACTGTATTATTAAATTATTTATATTTAAATTATGTTCGCATACAATAAAACAAAAACAAAAAACGCATTTTACATAATATTTTTTTTTAAGTATTTATTTGAATTGCAAATAAAATTGCGATTTTTTTCTTCTTCTTTTTCTTTTATAATTTTCCACAAATTTTCCGCATTTTCGGTCAATATTTTCTCTTTTTTTTTGTTTTTGTACAAATTTTACGATCATTTCTTTAATTCATTATTATATATTCAATATTTTTTTTTACTTGCGGCATATTTTTTAAATATATAATCAATATAAGATTTTATTTTATATATATATATATATATGTATATATATTTTTTTTTATTAAATATTTTGTGTAAAAAGCTCGTAAAAGGCGTTTGCCTATGGGCAAAGTATTTTATTTTTTGTTGTTGTTTAAACTGCAATTAATTCAAAAATAAAATAAAGAGGTTCTCTTTTTTGTTAGTCCAAAAAAAAGGTTTTGTGTAAATATTTATTATATATATATAAATTTTTTAAATAATTTTATTTTGTATTTTTGTTTTGTTTTAGAAAATTACTTAGCCTTACGAAATACATTTACATATTTAAAATAATATTTTCATATTAGGTTTTAAACTTAGATTTAAAATTATTTAATTTTATACAATACTTGTTTAACACATATTTGAAAATAAAGTAAATTGCTTAAAAAATTTAAGAAAAAAAAGTGCAAAGTTACTTATAAATTGTGTAAATTTAAACATGAAAAGTGTAAAATTCAATACGAACTGTGTAAAATTTACATGAATGTGTGAAATTATACTTCAAAAATGTAATATTCAACAAAAATGTTTAAAATTTAATTTTAAACGTGTAAAATTTCACGTGAAAAGTGTGAAATTCAACACAAAATGAGTAGAACTCAGCGTGGCACAATTTACATAAATGCGTGAAATTACTGCAAATGTTTAAAATTCAACAAAAATGTGTAAGACAAAACATGCATAATTACACATTTTAAACTATGTAAAATTTCATTGAAATTGTGTTAACTTACTAATGAAATGTGTAAAATGTGACCAAATATGCAAATTTACACAATTTCCAAATGTGTAAATATTATTTATTGTATATAAATTTTAACTTGAAAAGTGTAAAATTGCACACGAAAAGTGTAAATGTCAACAGAACTGGCAAAACTCATCACGGTAAAGTTTACATAAATATGTGAAATATGTAACGTATAACAAAAATGATTATGACCAAACATCCAAAATTACACATTTTCAAATGTGTCAAATATCATTTGAAATGTATTAAATTACTATTGAAAAGTGTAAAATTGCACGCAAAATGAGTAAACTTTACCATGTTAATGTTTATTAAATATGCGAAATTTTTCTCCAAATATGTAAAAATAGAAGGAAAAAATCGAAAATTGAATTTGAATGCTGTAAAATTAAACATGAAAAATGTAAAACTAATCTTAAAATGTGTAAGTTTCAACATGAGATGCCGAAGTTGTTGAAAGAGTAAAGTTGTTAAAAAAATGATATAAAAAGAGAAATTTAAAATTGTTGAGCAGTAAATATGCAACAGGGATGCTTTTCTCTCTTTTCTCTTTCGCATTTCTACTATACATATATACAATATGTACCCATTTTTTTAACTTTTCTACTTTCGAATTTTCTACACACTCGGAATTGAAATTTTATAAATTTTTTGTTTAAATTTGCATTTTCATAATTTCATGAATTTATATTCGTCAATCCGAAAAAAGTTAACCAAAAACTTAACTTCGTTAAGTTAATTTCGTAAATCTCGTTGAAAAATTAACTTCGTTAAAAATTTAACGTACAAGATTAAATTTATATAAAAGAAACCAAAACTTTTTATTGGTTTTCGAAATGAACGTGTAAGTTAAAAATTTGGAAAAACTATGTAACTTCGCTAATTAACTTTTAACATTGAAACTAGTTTGTGATCAGCTTTACACATTTCATATTTAATTATACACACTTGGTGTTGAAATTTTACACTTTTCATAAAACCTCAATGTCAAATGTGTAACTTTACAATTTGCATGTTTAATTCTACACACTTCTAGTTGAAATTTTACACTTTTTTAATTGTAATTTACCCTTTTCGTAAAACGCCAATATCAATTGTGTAGCTTTACACATTTCATATTTAATTATACACACTTGGAGTTTAAATTATACACATTCTTGGTTTAAATTTACACTTTTCATAAAACCTCAATGTCAAATGTGTAACTTAAGACATTGCATGTTTAATTCTACACACTTCTAGTTGAAATTTTATACTTTTTTAATTTTAATTTACCCTTTTCATAAAACCTTAATGTCAAATGTGTAACATTACAATTTGCATGTTTAATGCTACACACTTCTAGTTGAAATTTTTTCACTTTTTTAATTCTAATTTACCCTTTTCGTAAAACGTAAATATCAAATGTGTAGCTTTACACATATCATGTTTAATTCTACACACTTGGAGTTGAAATTATACACATTTTTGGATTAAATTTAAACTTTTCATAAAACCTCAATGTCATATGTGTAACTTTAGACATTTCATGTTTAATTCTACACATTTCGAGTTAAATTTATAAACATTTTTTGTTGAAATTTACACTTTCTTAAAATCTGTTTAGTCTCACACGAAATGCCTGTGAAATCAATTTGAATTACATTTTCACATTAAACTTAAATTTGGCTGTGCTTATTATTTTCTTTCTTTCTTTCTTTCTTTCTTTCTTTCTTTCTTTCTTTCTTTCTTTCTTTCTTTCTTTCTTTCTTTCTTTCTTTCTTTCTTTCTTTCTTTCTTTCTTTCTTTCTTTCTTTCTTTCTTTCTTTCTTTCCTTCTTTCCTTCTTTCTTTCTTTTTTTCTTTCTTTTTCTGTTTGGCCACTTTTGTTCTTTTTCTTTACTATTAGAATTTATTCTTTAATTAATTTATTTTATTTTTGAATATTTTTGCTTTTCATTTATTTTGCATAACAATTTTCTTCTTCTTCTTCCTTTTCTTTATTTATTTTCATTTTCATACACACATTAACAGCTAAACTAAATTATTTAAATATTTAAATTTAAATTTAATATTGAGCATTTTTATTTTGTTTTATTTTGTTTTGTATTTTATTGAAGTTGGGCGATTTTTTACCATTCAGTTTGGAATCTTTTTTTTATACACATTTAATCGATAAATTTGAGTGAATCATTTTGGCGTAAAAGAATAAAAGGAAAGTGTAGTTTTTATTTATTAATTAATATTATTACTTTTTTTAAATTAAAATTGCATTTTTCTATGTATTGGTGGTAAAATTCGATTTTAAGTAATTTGTTGTTTGAAAAAGTCTTTGTCAATTTTCAATTTTGTTTTTGAATTTTAAGTACAACTTACGAAAATCAATTAAAAAAATCGATTAAAATAATCAAGTTTGGATTGAAATTTATAAATAAAGAAATTAAAAAAAATATTAAAAAAAATTTAAGTAATTTTGTGCAAAGATCAAAAATTCATTTTCAGTTTAGTCGAATAAATCAAAAGATCAGCTTAAAATGAGAGCTTAAATTATTCATTTAATCACTGTAATTAAATATTTAATTGCAATCAATTCATTAATTAATTACAAAATTATGGCATGTTGTTTTTTTTTAACTTAAATTCTATATATATATATTCATTATCTTAAATTTTGTTAAGATTATTTAAATTATGTTTATGAGTAATTTAATGCTAAATTAATATAATTAAGGCAAAAATGAATGGGCGCATTTCTTGATTGATTGATTGATCAAAACCCGTTTTTTCTTTCTTTTTTTTTATAAATAAAATGACAGCAACTTAAGCTAAAAATCAGCATGAGAATTATAAGACGACATGTGTGTGCGATTTTGAATTAAGGAAATTGTGTATACCAAATCACATGTGTAAAAGTACGCAAATGAAATGTTGAAAATTTAACACACCTTGTCTAGAACATAAATCGAATGAAAGTGAACTTTAATTGTGTAAAATTAAACTGAAAATGTGGAAATTTGAACATGAAATGTTGAAAGTTGAATAGAAATTGTGTAAATATCAAAACATTGAAATGTGTAAATATCAGCATTTAATGTATAAATATACACTTAAAATGTGTAAATTTAAGAAGTACATTTTCATGTAAATGTTAACGCAAACATGTGTAAATTTTAACCGAAAATGTGTAAATTTATGCAATAAAAACTAACTTTATGCATGCAGTGTCAAAAATTTTACAATATCTTTTGTAAATGTTAACAGAAACATGTGTAAATTTCAACAGAATTGTGTAAATTTCCACATGAACTGCATAAATATACACTTAAAATGAGTATATTTAAACAGTACATATTCGAATAAATGTTAACAGAAACATGTGTAAATTACCGTCGAAAATGTGTAAATTCACACAAGTAGAGCATGAATTTATACATGAAATGTTAAAAATTTTACAGTACATAAGCAAAACAATGTGTAAATTTCGACAGAAAATATGTAAATTTGCACAAGTAGAGAATGAATTTATACATGAAATGTTAAATATTTTACAGTTTCTAATGTAATCGTTAACAGAAAGCTGACTAAAATTTAATAGAAATGTGTAAATTTACATTAAAGGGAACAAATGTATACATGATTTATCAAAAATTTTACATTATCCATTGTGAACGGAAAAATGTGTAAATTTCAACATCAAATGAACGCATTTACACAAGCTATGGGTAAATTTAAACAGGAAATGTTAAAAATTAGAAACTACATATTCGTGTAAATGTTAACAGAAATCTGTGTAAACTCCAACATGAAATGTGTAAGTGTACACACAAAACTGGGCGAAACCCAACATGAATGAATGCTATAAATAATGAATGAAATGGTTTGATGTAACTTTGTATACAGAAAAGCTTTTAAAAAACGAAACTAACTAACTTAACAGTTATTTTGTGGATTTTCCAAGAAGTCAACTTTAAATTCGCATTTCACAAAGTGGACTATTTACTTAAGATATATATATATATATATGTATGTATATATATGTAGATATATATTTTTGTTTCCTGCAAAACTTAAGCATTATACAATTTCATTTACGATCTCACGCGGACGACTTTGGCTTATATATCTTCTTCTTCTTCTTCTTTTTGCTACTTTTGCTTTTTTTCTTTTGCCTTTTCACTTATACTCTAAATTCTATATATATATATATATATATGAATCCTTTTTAAGCTGCGAATTTGTGAGTTTCCCGTTGCCGCTTCCGTAGAATGGTTTTCCTTTTTTTGTTTTTGTTGTTTTTGTTTATCGAGAATACTGAACTTTTGTTGTTTTAAGTGACATCCTAAATGGGCGTTCACACCGCGGAGTTTTTGCCCAATATTTCGCCACTGCGCGAATGTACAAATTTTCCATCGAATTCGACCGATGAGTTTTGTTTCAGGCTGCCGGTGGGCGTCTGCAAGGGCTGCTTTTCGTCTCTGTTTGGTTTTTTTTTTTTAAAGAAAAAATAGAAAATTTTGTTAATTAGAAAATTAATTTTTTGATATAGGTAAGGTACTGAAAAAAGTACTAAAAAAAGTACTAAAAAAGTTCTAAATTGTAGTTAATAGTGCTAAAAAAAAGTAAGTTAAAGTACTAAATAAGTTCAAAATTGTGGTTAATAGTACTAAATAAGCATGTAGAAAGTACTAAAAGAAGTACTGCATAAGTTCTAAATTGTGTTTATATTATATATACTAATTAAAGTACTAAAAACGTTTTAAAGAAGTTTTATATTGTAGTTAATAGTACTAACTATAATATTGAATATAGAGAAAGTACTAAAAAAAAGTACTAAAGAAGTACTAAAATATAGTTAATAGTACTAAATAAGTAAGATAAAATTCTAAATAGTACTGTATAAGTAATAAGTACTAAATAAGTAAGTATACTAAAACAAGTACTAAAAATATATCTCTTAAATACGCAAGTAAAGCAAATTAGATTCTAAGCCATTTGCAAAACGAAGCCATATTTGTTTTTATATGCGAGGGTGGTCCGATAAGTACTTAGCCTACAAAAGAAAAACCAAACTTCTGGAAAAGTGGCTATTTAATTCTCAACATAGTCTCTCTCCTTTTAGCTCGATACACTCGACCCAGTGATGCTCAAATTTCTTTAACCCATCTGAAAAATACGTTTTCTTGAGGTCTGCAAGTCTGGCCTCCATCGGGCGGTGGGGCTAAGTGCTTATCGGACCACTCTAGTATATAAAAAAAAACATACCTAAAACTTAAATTTTTTTAAAAGTTTAATTAGGAATCAATCACCTTGTAATATTAATTTGATATTAAGTAATTTCAAATCAACAGTAACTACAGAAGTGTCTGGGTATATTGAACACCTCGATATAGTGAACGCCCAAATTTTTACATGGAGTACTCTAAATAGAAACGAGTTTTTGACCAAAAATTTGAACCTTGATATAGAAAACAACCTCAATACAGTGAACAGGCCTTGCAGTAATTAGTTCACTATATCCAGACACAACTGTATATTTGAAACAAAGATTTATACATAGCAAAAGCATATATTTTTTATTTTGTTCTTCTTTAATTTAAAATTTTCGAAGACTTACAATTAAAATAAAAAAATTACTTATATAATTTCTACATGCTTAATACTTTATTTATATATAAGCAATAAAAAGAAAAAATGTTTATTTGTAACAAAAGAAAGTTATAGACATTAAACTAATAATGTTAAGCTCAAGCTGGATGACTACATGCAGTTAACTACATTAACTATAACATAACTAATCAATATATTTTGACTACGTTTGGAAAGTGACTTTTGACTACGACCAGACGGCATTAACCCTTCGGCAACGTTAAGGTAAACATTATATATATATATTTTGAATAATTTTATATATGTATATATAATCGAGTATATATTTTTTAACGTTAAGAGTTTCGAACTTGAAATCAGCTCAAGTTTTTCAAATAATTTTTTTGAGTTACTGAACTGAAGAAAATTTGGTCCAATGAAGTTTTTAGTATGGGCCTTTAACTTTTACATTATTAAACTTATTTAATAACAAAATAGAATTGTATTTACTGTACTTAACAATCCATGGCCCAAAGTTTCTTCAGATTTTCTTCCGATTACAATTTTAGCAAACATTTTAACGACATTCTACGTTTAAATATTAAACTAAACTAAACGAATACTACGTTTAAATGTGCAGGGTTGCGAAGTAAATGATTGAAAAATGGCAAAATGACGTGAGATTGTGAGAGAGAGCGTGATGGTGGTACGTACAGAGGCGATGTAATTGGTGAGGCGCCGATCTTGACTGGCGGCGGTAGTGGTAGCGGCGATGGTGGCGGCTCCTTTACCAACTGCCCACTGCAATAAGGTAGCGGGAAACGCCAACCGTAAAGACTGCTTGGTTAAAATTGGTATTTTTGGATATGAGAGATGAGGTTGGTTTTTTTTTTTTTTTTGATGATGATTTTGAAGGTTATATGATGAGGAGTTTGTGTCGTTATAATTGTTAAGGATCATAATGGTGTGGGCGTTATGATGTAGGTGGAATTGTGTTTGTAATGGAATTTCATGGATCAAATGAAAAATGTTTACTTAAAGTGGAGAAAAAGAAAATTGTAACCAAATAAACGTTTGGGAGAGAACTAAAATTGAACGGGTTAACTAAAGTCGAAGTATAACTAGAGTGGAATCAAATGAAGTGAAAATGAAAATACCAAAAGTAGTTGACTGTCAGGTGAAATCATACAAACAAACAAAAAGTCTAAATTGTTAGTAGACTAAAATTGGAAAAGGCGAACTTTATGGTTAAGGTTCGGATAGTTAGAGGTAGAGGGTTAAGGTTAAGGTTAGGGTTACATCAACACAAAAACATTAGTACAAACGAAATTTCTTGTCGGTGGGGGGTGGGGGGCTTCTATTACACTCTACACTTAAAAATAATTGTAATCGAAATAAAGAAAACCAAAACTCCACATAATATTGCACTAAAAATTATTTACACTGAAGTTCTGAAGCGAAAAACTGAAATCAATTGAAAACCGAATAAATACGAAAAAATCATAATCAATTCATAATCAATTCATATTCAAATTCAAATCAAAGTCCATGAATTTCGATTGAAAATGCGCGATTTCGGACGCGCAAAGACCCAATTAAACTCAAGATCCGGCTTCGTGTGCAAATTTTGACTGTCTGGTGTATTGTATTTGGTATATCTTTTTTGTTTGTTGTTGTTTGTTTTTGAAATAATATTAAAATAAACAATACAATTGGAATAAACAAATAAAACAGAAAGAATCGCAATTAATTTCTCAGTTGGCGCATTTTTAGTGCAATATTATTTCGTATAGAAGTTATACAAAAGAAATCGTGTTAAAATAAAAATTGTCTCATTAAACTACAATTCGACGCCGTCTTACCTGCCCAGTTTGGCCTCATCATCGATTTCCGACGGCGAACGTTTTGCCCGCCGGCACATGCTGGCCATAACGCCCATATGTACCGTCGCACAGCACAGCAGATCGACAATGAAGAGCAACAGCAGAATGCCGCCGATGGCAATGCCCACAATCGAGGCGGACGAGAGTACCTGACGATCGGCCACTTGTATGACATCGATGCCTGTGAGGGTTAATTTTATTTTTTTGGAAGGGAGGAAAGAAAAAAATTTTCAATTAATTGTTTGCTAATTATGGTGAAATGTTTACTTTAATTTATTAAACATTTAAAATTTGAATAAAATAATTTGTGGAAATGCGGAAAATTACTTATTTTTAGAGTTCAACATTCGAAACGGTTTGAATCGGTTTAAACTCATGATATAAAAAAAACATTTTTTGAACCGTTTCAAATATATCCGACCAGTTGAAGTCTGAATCGGTTCATATATATTCAATCGGTTTAAGTTTGAAGCGGTTCAAATACATTCGATCGGTTTAAGTTCGAAGTGGTTCAATTATATTCAATCGGTTTAAGTTTGAAGCGGTTCAAATACATTCAATCGGTATAAGTTTGTAGTGGTTAAGATTTATTCAATCGGTTTAAGTTTGAAGCGGTTCATATATATTCTATATAACTATGTTTTTATTTAATTATTATTAATTAACGGTTTTAATATATTGAAACGGTTTTAGCATATTATTCCATTTTAAATGGTTTTAAGCGGTTTAAAACCTTTTGAATGCAGTAAACCATTTCGAAAAGTTTAAGTCTATTCAAACCGGTTAAAGTTTTTTGAGGCAGTTTTACCCGGTTTATATTTTTTTCAGTATGACCAAAAAAATTAAACCTAATCGAACGGTTTAACCTTTTTTTAAGCAGTGTTACCTGGCTTAGTTAAACCGCTTCAGTTACATTTTGAAAAGTGTTGAATTATAAGTTTAAACCATTTTTAAACATTTTAATGTAAAACGTTTTAAACCGGTTCGAACTTTTTGGCCAAAATTATTAAACCCGAAAAATTTGGTTTTCGAATAAGTATTTCTCACAAAGTAAGTAATTTTCCGTTGCGCTTAAGTCTAGTTATTTAAATACTTGATTTTTTTTACATAAAAAAGTTGGTAATTATTTTTACATAACATTAACAACAGTTTTTGTCATATTTTACATTTTTGTGTGTGTCAGCTTTTTTTTTCAATACAAAAACCATAAAACAAAACTAAAAAATCAAACAAAATAAATTTTAACTAAAATTAATTAATACTAATACAAAAAAATAAAAATAAAGAAAAAAAATCAAAATGCACCAATTGCCAGAACAGTTAAGCTCCATCCCTGATTTGCAAATGTGAAAACAAACAAAAAAAAAATGTCCATGCGAAGGGAAATTGTGTCGGGGGGGATATCAAAAAAGTTAAGAAGCAAAACGAAATTTTCAAAATTTTTTGTATACAAAATATTTACCAATGCAAAATAATATAATTAAATATATAAAATATATATATATGTACATAAACAAAGCATTAACAAAAAATATTCCGAAGCAAAAAGTATTTATAGAAGAAAAAAATTAAATTTGTTGTATTTGGGTAATTTTTTACAAAGTGTTTACACAGAATTTACAGTTTTAATTAAAGAAGGAAATTTGTACAAGATATAAAATGAAGACATTTCCAAAAAGTAGGCGTTAAAAGCAACAATTAAAACAATTAAAAGGGCGGGTAATTAACTGTAATGGGAGTCAAATTGCTAAAAAATTAGTTTAATTGGGAAATTCTAATAATTGCGGCCTTTTCAGGGAAATTTCGAATGTGCGGTACAAACCGCGGTTTATTTTTTTAAAGGGTTACAGGGCGGGTTGGGTAGAAGGAGATTCTCTACTTAAGTCAATACGAGAAACACTTAAATGAATGCTTTAACCCTTATGCGACCGACTGTCATATAATTTATATATATTTATATCTAATATCTAAAACATACGAGCCACATAAGGGTTAATGCCATATATTAGTAAAATAGATAATTGAATAGTTCAGATATTAGTTAATTTAATTGTATAATTCAATAAGTTAATTGTATAGAGAAAATGCTTTAAAAATTAGTAAACTAGTCAGAATTCACATATCAATATTTTGTTATTAGTTTAAAACTACATTTTAACGGTTTTATTTTACCTTTTCGAACACATATGCTGATAAAACTGTAATACGCTGCGTGCTATACGGTTAAAGGATTTCTTATCACTAGTTTGAAAGCCACTGTACTGTGTACTATACAGTAGTGGGCATAGAAATGTGCTATCTATTCCATTGGTTTTAATATAGAGACGTAAAGTTATGATTTTATTTAAAAAGAGAATTGAATAAGTTATATTTAATTTTTTGGTTTTTAAATAAAATTCATTGATTGATTTGAATATTTGATTTTTTCAATGAAATCATTGATTGATTCCTGTCTTTGATTTTAAAATAGAAATCGCTAGATAATTTAAATTTTTGATTTTTAAAAGTAAAATCATTGATTGAAATTAATATTTGATTTTAAAATATGAATCACTGATTGATTTGAATTTTTAAAACAAAATTCTCTGATTGAATTGAATATTTGATTTTTAAAATGAAAATCATTGACTGATTTGAATATTTAATTAAGATTAAAAAGAAGAATCAATCCGAGATTCTTAAAATAAAAATCATTGAATGATTTGAATATCTGATTTTTTAAATAAAACTCATTGATTGATTTGAATAGTTGATCTTAAAAATAAAAATCGCTGAATATTTGATTTTAATAATAAAAATCACTGATTGATTTGAATTTTTTTTCAAATAGAAATCATTGACTGATTTGAATATTTGATTATGATTTAAAACTAGAATCAATCAGAGATTCTTGAAATAAAATTCACTGATTATATTTAACTTTTAATTTTAAAAATAAAACTGACTTGACTGATTTGAATATTTGATTTTTAAAATGAAATCACTGATTGATTTCTGTCTGATTAAAACTGATTAAAATCTAGAATCAATCAGTTTCTTGATTTGAATATATGATTTTTTAAATAAAAATCACTGATTGATTTGAATATTTGATTATGATTTAAAACTAGAATCAATCAGAGATTTTTAATTCTGATTTTGATCTTTGCAGAATTAGAAATTCGTTTGTTTCGAAAGCAAAATGAATAAAACTATTTTTGTTATTAATAAATTTAACTCTTATATATTTTCTAGTATTATTTTGCTTTTTTGTTTTTGTGTTTTTTTGTTGTTGTTTGTTATGCATTCATTATATTATAATCGATAATTATAATTAGTAAGTTAAATGCTACATTAACCCGTTGCGTACTTAATCGATTTAAGTATCGAGAGAATCTTTTTAGTGTATTAGTGATATTTGAATGTATGCACGTACTTAGTAGCTAGAATAAACTTAGACGTTAGTATGTTTATAATATTAAGTTTGTTATTTACATTACAAGTTCATTTTTTTTTTGGTAGTTGTAATTAATTTTTTGGCGGGTTAAATTTTTCTAACTAGACATTTTTTTTTTCTTTTTACTAAATGTTTTGTTTTATTTTTAATATTATTTGGTTGGTTTTTTTTTAACTGAAATTTGTCATTTCAAATTGATAAACGGTTTCGTCAAAATGATATGATCTCATTGAACTAAATATTTTCACTAGTTATTTTAATAGGTAAGTGTAATGAAATTCGATTTTGTCGCCGATTACTTTCTATTTCATATAATTTCTTTTGTATAATTAATATTTATTTATTAATATATTTATGTTGTTGTAAGTGATCTTTTTTATGAGAGAGCAATGTAAAATTTTTCAATTTTGCATTAGAAATTTTGATTTTATTTGATAGTTTTTTAATGTGATTTTTATAATATTTCTTGTTTATTACTTATTGTCCTTAACGTATATCAAAGTTTTAAAAATGTCTTTAAAATATGTACACACATTATTTTGTTTTTGTTTTTTTTAACATCAACTACATATCAAAAGCATGAATTCAAAAAAATGTATACCAATATTTGCATATTGAGAGATCCCATAGAAGCGATCGTATAAAACATGTAAATTGCTTTAGAAAAGGGTAAAATTTTATAAAAATAAAAAAGAAAAGATAAAATTCTAAAATTTTTTCAACATGCTTAAACATGCTCCATTTAAACCTTAATGTATTTTTTGTTGTTGTTGAATTAGG
Source organism: Suillia variegata (assembly GCA_949127995.1). NCBI lineage: Eukaryota > Metazoa > Arthropoda > Insecta > Diptera > Heleomyzidae > Suillia > Suillia variegata. Next base: position 6,714,924 of record OX421846.1, on the reverse strand, counting down.
GTATATTCAAAAACAAGTAAAGTTTTCAAAACGATTTAATCGAACATCTGCTCGAATTAAGTGTTACTCATTTCTTAATCTATGATTTTTCTATATTTTTCCCAATCCGCTCGCTCTACCCGCTGATTCGACTTGTTGAGCTGAGCGCGTGAATAAATCGCATATGAGCTCTTTTATTCAATTCTAAATCAAATCATTTGGTAAAGAATTTAATTCATGATTTAACATAAATTTTGCATGAATAAATCCAAATGATTTTAATTATATTTATAATCAATTAAACACGAATTTTCTATGAATAAACCCAAATGATTTTAATCATATAATCAATTAATCACGAATTTTCCATGAATAAATCCAAATGTTTTTTAACATTAATCAATTAATCACGAATTTTCCATGAATAAACCCAATAATTTTAATCATATAATCAATTAATCATGTATTTCACATGAATAAATCCAAATGATTTTTATCATATTATCAATTAACCACGAAATTTGCATGAATAAACCTGAATGATTTTAATCATATAATCAATTAATCATGTATTTCACATGAATAAATCCAAATGATTTTTATCATATTATCAATTAACCACGAAATTTGCATGAATAAACCTGAATGATTTTAATCATATAATCAATTAATCATGTATTTCGCATGAATAAACCCAAATGATTTCAATCATATAATCAATTAATCACGAATTTTCTATGAATAAACCCAAATGACTTTAATCATATAATCAATTAATCACGAATTTTCTATGAATAAACCCAAATGACTTTAATCATATAATCAATAAATCACGAATTTTCCATGAATAAATCTAAATGATTTTAATCATACAATCATCAATTAATCAAATCATAAGAAAACCTTAATCCAAAAACTCTAAAAAGTGACTTTCTTAAAATTTATGTATGTACATTTTGCGATATTGACATACAATTGCCTTCACATATTTATGTATACATATACATGTATATATATAAAAACCTAATTTGCTATTTATTGTACGAGTATATCGCTACAATTTTGGCAGTGTTAGTCACAAATGGGTTAACGATTATTCGGAATAATGGTTTAGTTGTTGTCGCTAAATATCTATTATATTTATATACTTTTAATTTTTTTGTTTATCTCGAATAAAACTACAAATAAAAAATGTTTAACAAAGTTTTTCATTAAAAGTTTTGAATAAGCTTTTTATTTGCCTTAATAACAGATTCTCTTAACCGATTTTCGCTGGTAAATAAATGCGCGCGTATTTTTTTGTTGTTTTTTTTTATAAACTAAATTATATAGAATACAAATATTTCATATATATCAACCAGACACTGGCGAAATACAATATGTACATCATAGTGAGAACTTTTGGAGAGTGTACGGAATCAGATCTAATTGAATCTGAGAAGGTCTTGTTATACCTTATCAAATTTTATCATAAATGAACTTTTTAAAGAAGTAAAGCAAGAATCTTGTTATGATTCAAAATAAATAAATTATACATGATCTGAAAAGAAATACCATAGAGTATGGTCCTATATCATCACCGGAAAGCCATACAAAAGTATATCGTTAGAGGAAAAACAAGTTTTGTTAAAATTATCTACAATAACGCCGAGTCAGAGATCTAAATTCCTTCATTTCCCTTGTTCTGAAAAAAAATACCATAGAGTTACACAATGGATTACTACCGGTGACCCATAAAAGTATTGGAAATAAGTGGCAAATAAGGTTTTGATTAGAAATGTATATAATAAATCTGGGTCAGAGAACTCAAATCCTTCATTGCCCATGTTCTGCAAAAAAAATCCTATAGATTATGATACTTTATCAACACTGGTGACTTATAAAAGTTAGTAACAAATAAGGTTTTATTAAAAAAATTTTAAAATATATTAGAACTCAACTCCTTCATTATCCACGTTCCAAAAGAAATACCATAGAGTATGGTACTCTATTATCGGTGACCCATAAAAGCATCGGTGGTTAAATCTGAGTCAGAGAACTCAAATCATTCAAAAAGTTTGTCCTATCCTTCGTTTTCCTATGGTGCTACAAGGGTTAAGTGATCAAATCTCATTTTGGATATAATAGGATCAAATTGTATCTGACGGATTTGATACTATATCTGGCGTATAAAATGCAATATCTAATCTGCAATCGAGCCTTAATTTTCGCTTGAAGTTTCTATAGGCTAGGTCAATGTGGTGGCATATATAAGACGCTTTTTTCATTAGAAGTTCTTAGAACGTTTTATTATACAATATATGCAAAAGTATTCAATATGATGTGGACATATTTTTGTTGTTCGGCCAGTGCCGTTACAGGTAAATGGTTACAAATAATCGCTCAACATTGGGTAAAATTTCGCTATAACAAAGGTACGCGTATTCAACAGATTTATGCTAGATCTAAGCAAACAAAGGATTTATATTCTAAATAAAATATATATTTTTCTTTGGGGGTATACATACACAATGGCAAACAATGTCTCCAACGTTAATTAGAAAAATATATGTATATATTATAACTTACGCTTAATAATGCTATTGTAAATTTACGGCTATTTAATAACAAATATTTGGCAATTTTGTACATTTTTAAATATGGAATCATTCAATACGGCTGAACTGCTTAAGAGATTTTCTCTTTTAAATATTTTTCTATTCATTTTAGTGTTTTCTTTTTCAAAATCTTAGACTTAGACGCATTTGATTTTGGCCTATGTACAATGTAATGTATGGAAGCAGAACAAAACTAAAAATAAACCAAACGAATTCATTTGAAAACTGGTGTCCCAATTTATTTAGACGCCGCTATCGTTGTGCCGGCCATAACGCGCGTCCAGAGCAGCGTCAGTGTTGTCAACGTGAGTAGCAGCAGTGCGCAGTGTTGCCTTTCAGCCGTTGCGCCGAAAATGCCCACGGCCGCATTATATGGATTATCTAGAATATTCGCGTTGCAGTGGTTTTGTTGTTGTTGTTTTTTTGGCGCAGTAATTCAAGGCGCCAAAAAAATAAATAGAAAGAAAATAGAAAGAGAGCGAAAAAAAAGGAAAAAAAAGGAAGAAAAGGAAACACACAAAAATATTTCTTTTCTTGGTATTTTCCTAGACATTCAGAAGAAAAAAAAAAACGAACAAACGAAATCTCGAGGTTTTTTTTGTGAGTGGGTGGTTTTTTTTTTAGTATTGGTGGTGGTGGCGAGTGGTGGTGGTAGTGTGTACGTACGGAAACGGATATGGCGCCATTATGATTTTGTTGTTTTTTTTTGATTTGTTAGGTTGAAATTTCGCTTGAAAAACGTACTGTGCGTTATATGAAGTTTTTCGAGTTTCTATGTAAAATTTTGAAATTTTGAGGTTAGGTTTGTGTAACGACTTTAAAACGCTGGCGGGGGGTTAGTACAAAAAAATTTTGAATGACTTTTTGTTGTAGTTTCTTGTGGGCGCACAAATGTCAGAAATTATTAGAAAAACAAATAACAATTTTCACTAAAACAGAACAAAAATAAACAAAAGTTAGTTTTAAGGGCATTCACTAAGAACGTCTAAGGTTAGATTAGGTTAGGTTTAGATTGAACACACACACACACGCACACACGCACACACACAACTAAATTAAAAGGACTAGTAACACTGGTTAATATATATGCAGAAATACTAAAGTATGCTAATTAGGAAATATGTCCCAAAGGCAAAGGTTAGCGCCTCTCAAGTACAATTCAAAACAAAAATTATATATAAATAAAACTTAAATTAACATATTTTAATTTAATCAACTTTAATTAAATGTAGAACTTAAGTATTATGTAAAACAAAAAAAAGCAAAAGTGCTTTAAACTTTAACTTATAAGAAGGCACCGCAAAACAGTTGACAACTCCGGCGCGACAGCACAGTTCGAAAAGAACTGGCACAAAGATAAGAACAAAAACAACAGGACAGACAGACAGCAGACGTGCTAGAAAAAGATCGCGCACGTCCAGTGAGAGACAAAACTGTTAACAAAACTGAGAAAAATACTTAAAAATAAAAGAGAGCAAGATCACAAGAGATAGAGAGAAAAAGAAAGAGAGAGCGAGAAAAAGCAACGAGTACGAGCAATGGCTACACAGTGAAAAAACTTGCACACAAATGTGGTTAAAATTAGTTCAGAAAAAAGTTAAAACACTTAAAAAAAATATGTAAAATACAACAACAACAGCGAGCGAACACAAATAAAAATGCTAATTTATCTTTTTTTAAAGTATTTAATTAATTTTATGCTTTATTTCAATGTCAAAAATTATATATATATTATATAGAAAAAAATAAAAATAATAATAGAATAAACAAAATTTACTTAATTAATTTAACTAAAACAGCAAAAAACTATAAACTATTAACTAATTTAATGTATTGTATTAAGAGGAGAAAACTTTAAACTTTTTTTTTAGTTCGATTTTGCTTTGAAAATTTTGCATAAATTTTTACAAAAAAAATAAAAAAATGCACACACAAAAATATAAAACACATTATGAGTCGGTATATATGTAAGTAAAAAATGAGTTTTTTTTGTAATTTATGTTTTAAATACAAAACGAGAAAAATAAAATTTAAAAGCGCTAAATAGAAAACTTTAAGGTTTTACGCTCCCAAGACGTGACAAATTAAAGTAAATGTCTTTTGATTTGTTATTGATTCTTCAATTTTGCTTTTGCTGACGTGGGTTACTTAGCATATTTAAATATTATTTCAGCTTTTTGAAATTTCGAACTTTGAAATTGATTTTTGAGCGGTTTGCCAATATAAAAAGAAAAGTATCGCTGCTCTAAGGTGGAATTACATTACAGCCTTACTTAACTTAAACAAGTTTAGCTGACATAGAAGAGTTCAGCTCTGAACTGTATTTAAACCACATACTCGTATTGAATACTTAGAAACTAAACTATCTAAAATCACAAGAAGACAACCTATCGAAAATTTGGCATTTGTATTTGAATACGTGTACGTGTACATTTGAAAACTAACACACAAGGAAAACTGTCAAACCAATCCAGTGGCGGTTAAAAAAAAATATATATAAAAAAGGTAATTCAATCGGGTATCTATATAAAAATCAATAATTGATTGGCAAAACATTAAATACATGGTCATCGAACCATTTATGTATTTTTTTAAGATAATTCCTTGATAATGTTTTCATTGCCGCCACTGTATTTTAATTGTCATTTAAGGTACATTCGTCAATCGGGTTTCTAGCTTATAAGTAATATATCTGTATTGTAAAGCTGCTAAAATGTACCTTAAAAATTTCAATATTTTGATTTTTTTTAATTTTCAATTGTCAGTAAAGGTACACTCGTATCTGTACTGTAATGTACCTTAAGTACTGTAGCAATATAGCAGTAGTATAAATATGCCGCCACTGAATTATTTGTATGTTCAATAGTAATTTAAGGTACATTCGTCTTTTGGTTTTCTCGCTCATAAGTATTATATCTGTACTGTAATGCTGCGACAATGTACCTTAAAAATAGTAGCAATATAACAGTTTTACATATATGCCGCCACTGAATTTTTTGACTTTTCAATGTTCACTTAAGGTACACTCGTATCTGTACTATAATGCTGCTACAATGTACCTTAAGAAATGTAGCAATATATAAGTTTAGATTTAAACTGAGCTTGCGATAGTTGTCTCTTTTTAGCCTATACGATAAAGGTATAACTAATCTCTTCTTGTTTTGCCTGTGCAAGTAAAGTCAAAGCGGTAATGTGTAGCCTGCCTTAGTCATGTTTATATATTCCAAAGCATTAACAAATTTATCAAATCAATGAAGTTTAATTGAATTGATAAAATCTTGAGTTATGTAAACGAATTATTTCTTCAATTTATTGAATTCTTTGATTTGATAAACTTATTTGAAGTTTGTGTAGAATACAAAGAAAACTTCAACATTTTATAAAGCTTTAAAGCTTTTGAAAACTTCAAATCGACCCACGTCAGCAGAAAGTTGACCGGAACTTGGATTAAATATTTGCTCATTTTTTTAAAAATATTTTAATTAAAACAATTTATTGTATAAATTATTGCATATTAAGTATTTTATTAGTTATTTTTTTTTGTTTACTTTAAAAGCTAACTTAAAATTAGATTTAATTGGATTTTGTTAAACTTTAATGGAATTATTATTTCGGTTTCGTATGAAAACTTGAAATTTTCGAAAATTTTGAAGAAACTTTAATTTATGTTTTTCTTTAAGTTTTCTCTCGCTATTTTGGCAGTTATTGCGCTCAATTTTGTCAATTAATTTATTTAATTTTTTCAATTGTTAAAATCTCAAGTTTTGCGCATTTTCGAGGTTGGACTTAACGAATGTTCGACTTGGCGAATGTTGGTTAACTTTTAAGATTTTACGTTTTCAGACGGTGAGACAAAAGCAAACACATCGAAAGTTATTCGGAAGTCGCTAACATATATAAATATACACAATACATAGACATACATAAAAACCAACGGCAAATACAGAAAATATTTTTATTTTTTATTTTTGAGGACAGACATTTCAGCTAATATTTTTAAAATTGTTGTTTTTTTTTCGAAATGAAAACAAAAGCATTTGAATTAAACGAAAGCTCGAAGGTGACAATTAATTTAAAGAAATTAAATTATAAAATTGTTTGTTGTAAGATCAAAAATAAGCTTAAAATTAATTTGAAATGATTTTTTGCTCAGTGTACGAGTATGTATGATTGTTATGAAATGAATAGAAATATTGTTGTTTTTGTATGATTGTATGTATGAATGAGTGTGTTTTTTTTTGTGACGTTTATGTATGTATGTATGCATATGAATGAGCTTTTTTGTCGTTGTTGATATTTGTGTGGTTTTGGATGTGAATTTTTTTCAGTGTACCTTTTTTTTATTGCGATTTAGTATGAAGTGTTTAAGACTTTGCAATGCTTTGCAAACTGTAAGTAGTTTCTTTGTTGTTGCAATTTTTATACTAAGGGCATTCCTTTAAACGCGAAAATTGGAAAACTCGCTAGGCTCGAAAGGTTTCGAGCTTCTTTTCGGGAACGTAGCTTTGAGCGACCTCGAAAATATTTGAGAGATTCAATTGAACGGTTTAGTCAGCTGTTTTTTATCTTACAGCTGATTGTTATAAGTGTTGCCTATTATAATTTTTTAAATTAGTGTTGCCTATTTCCATTTTTTAATGAGTATTGAATGTATTTCATTTTGATTTTAACAAGTCTGTCAGCTGTGAAATATTTATTAAAAAATAGTTTCTTTTATTAAAGGCTCATTTTTTTTTAATAGTTTTGAAACAAAAACAAAAATTTACTTTTATCGTGCTATAATTTTATAAATTTTAGTAAAAAATTTCACCTTTTTCCCATAGTAATATTTTATATGTTACATACAAGCAACACTGAAACATCCGAGAACATTTTCGACGCTGTTTTCGCGACTAATTCAACTCTAAGTTTCATATAATTTCTGAACGTTCTTTTTCGAGGGTCGAAAAGTTAGTTTCAAGATTTTCGAGCCATTTTCGCGTTTAAGGGTATTCCCTTACTATATTATTTAAATATTTACTATGTCTGGTTATACGTTATCATAAATTCAAATTAAAGTTTTTGTTATAAAAATGACTAAAAACCAAAAAAAAAAAGTATTCTTTGAAACATGCTGTACTTAATAAAAAACACAAAACCAAAACGATAGTTACAAGAACAACTATTTTCTTAAATACACTGAAAAAAATTCAAAACTATTTTTTTTCTTTAAACGGTTTTGTTAAATAAAAAAAAAAAAATCGTATTATATCGAATTATATATCGTATTAAGCTAACATCGATGCTAGGACACTAAACAATGTTATGCATGTTGTTGAAACAATAGCAAGAATTGTTGTTGTTGTTGCTGTCGTCGTCCTTGTTCTTGTTGTTGTTGTTGTTGTGAATTTAATGTAGTGTTTGTGTGGCGAATCGGCCGCCGAATTATAACCGGCCGAATACAATAATGTTCCGAGATTATTATTAGCAGAATCGGACTCACCTCGTGTCGTCTTCATGACAATCGACGCCGGCGACGAGAACCCGATTATGTTGTGCGCCCTCAATTCGATGCGATAGTAGGTGTTGCCACTCAGATGCGACATTTCAAAGGAGGTCGTCTCCACCACATCCACCGAAATGCATTCGTTTTCGAGCTCATGCCATGTGCCGGCCATTTTGACGCCCTGTTCGAGAAGAACAAATTGTTGGTTTATAAAAGTTATTTACAAATTTCCCATTCCCATTTCTTCCCCCACTTACCGGACAGTATTTGACCTGGTAGAAATCAATGGGTTCACCATTATCGGCTGGCACGCTCCATCTCAACTCGAAATGATCCGAATACGGCGACACGACGACGGGCTCCTCCTTGTCATTCTGTACGGGCGAATGCAGTGGCTTGGGTTCCTCGGGCGCCGAACGTCTTGGTGTCGACTGTGGCTGATTGACGCCCCACATACCGAGACCGACCTGATTGCGTGCTGCAAAACGGAAATGATACATGGTCTGCGGTTTCAGACCCTCGACAATGTACGGCGAATCGGGTGACCAGCTGCGATTCTGTGCCGTCGACCAATCGGGATTAATAGCCTCCTTGTATTGTACGCTGAAAGCGGTTATAGGCAGACCCAGTTCCGTCGGTGGACCACGTATATCGAAGGTCATTGTGGTCGCCGTTAGTTGACGCGGCACAGCAGCTTCGACGGTATTCGGTACGTGGGCCTCCTTCAGTTGCATATCGTGCTCGGCGGTACCATGAATATTAGTCGCGATGCACTTGTATACCGAGTAGTATTGTCGCGAGACGGGATGCACGATAAGGTCACTGCGCGGTCCGGTGCCGACAATCACCAGATTCTTATCGAATGTATCCTTGATTGGACGTCCATTCCAGCGCCATTCGATGGTGGCATTCGGTATGCCCATAGCCAGACAGCTAAGATTCGCCTTGCGCTCCTCCCAGCTGAAAATCGGTGGTAGTTCCTTCATGTGTGTAAAGTCGGGCGCAAACTCAACGGTGATGTGTCCAGTCCGGTATGCGGTATCACCCTTGTTGCGCGCAATGCACTGATAGAGTCCATCGTCGGTACGCATGGAACGCGAGATGCGCAGTGTGCCCGTACTCTCGCCACGTTCCTCGTCGAAATGTTGCTCCAAGACCACACGATCATCGTCCGCTTGTACGCCGGGTGCGTATTCCTCTTCGGTGCCCCAACGACGGAAGGTGATGGCGGGCGCGGGACGTCCCTTGGCGCGGCAGGTAATAGCGATCTCCTTCTGACTGGTGCCCGTCACATTGTACAATTCGAAAACTGAGGGACGCACGAGCACATTCAATTTGGTCTTCTGATCGACAACGCCGGCGTCATTCTTGGCAATGCATGTATAGGTGCCGTAGTCGTCTTGGGTGACTGAGTTGATGGTCAGCAGGCCGGTTCGTGGATTTACCTGGAAACGATCGGCTGTGGCGACATTCTGTTGTGCTGCGTCCTTGATCCATGAGATTTCGGGTACTGGCTTGCCGGTTGCTGTGCAATTGGCTGCATACGGTTTGCCTTCGATTGCCTCGAGACTGGTGGGCAGATGTGTGATCACCGGTCGGATGTAGACTTCGACACGTATAGTGCGCTCAAGCAGCTCACCGGTCTCAATGACCGCCGCGCGACATGTATAGATGCCGTCATCGGATTCCTGAACGTTGCGTATAAGCAGACCGTGCGTCTGTACGACGTATTTGTCGCCGGTGCGGATCTACAAGGAGGCGGAAAAACAAATTTTGGGTTTCGTTGAGTTTTAGTAACGCTTAAATAATTTTTTTGGGACAGGGAATTTTTAAATTCTTTTGGTTTTACAAAATTAAAAATGGGCTTAAGAAGTTTCGTTAAGTTATTGGATTTGTGACAGTTAAAAAAAAACGTTTCGTCAAGCTTTTAAATTTGTTTTCTCTAGAAAATATTGAAATTTTTCATAAAATTTTAAAATTTAAGCACACAAATCTCAACTTAAAAATTTCTCAAAAATAGTTTCGTTTAGTTTAAAAAAGTTTCGTTAAGTTCGTTAGCTTAACTTGGCTGTCACTACTTTTACTTTGGAGTATATTCAAATGAAATTGTTTAACAAAATTTAAAAATTTCTCAAAAATAGTTTCGTTAAGTTTTAAAAAAGTTTCGTTAAGCTCGTGTGCCTAACTTTGCACATAATAAACTACTTTTATTTTGGAATATATTTAAATGAGATTTCTGACCATTTGGTATTCTTACAAAAAAAAACCCAAACTTTCGTTAAGTTTCACACAAAGCCTAATCGACAAAAGCTTAACAGCTTAAGCAACATTTCTTTGATACTTACCGGATCACCATTTCGCAGCCAGTCAATGGTCGGATTCGGATCGGCTTTCACCTCGCACTTGACAATGTAGTCCTCGCCCAAAATCGGATATTGATTCTCCGGTGCATTTGTCCATGTGATGGCCACTACAAAAAAAAAACGCAAGATACAAACGATTTTTTGTTAAGTTAAGAAAAAAAAAAAATATGATGTGACCACAATAAATCTCAAAAGCGAGTGAGTGTGTGCCTGGGCGAAATTGCTGCTGGCAACTCAAAAGCTGGCTGGTTGTAAGTTGGTCGTAATAAGGAATCTCTGCTGCAACTTTCGTGGCTTTGATGGTCTTTCATTTTCAAGTTAACATGTGCCCACTTTCGTTTGAGTTGAGCACTCGCTGAGCACAGGATCAGACTAAACCGAAATGACACTTGGCATAAGTACCACAGGAAGGAAGGAAATATTCTTTCATTTTTATTTTTTATTTTTTTAACTATTCTGCTTATTTTTTGTAAAGGCAATACAAACAGCTAACACAGATTGCGATCGTGACAAAGTATATGTGCAATTGTTGTTGTCGTTGTATTTGTTATTGCCGCTCTTAGCTTGTGGTGGTGTGCCTTAATACGTGCACATTGTGTGTAAACACAAATGGTCACCATTTTTTATTTTATTTTCGCATTTCCGACTTATATTTTCTCTTCTTCTACTTCTACTTCTAGTTGTTGTTTGTTGTTGTTTGTTGTTGTTGTTATATCTCTTATCAGCAACTAGCGTTGCCTGCTGTTGATTTGCTCTAATCTGTGAATGTGTGCGTGCTAAGCATTTTGTGTCTGTGGTAATTTGTTATTGAAAAAGCTTAACTATAAACGCAAGTGACAGTTTTTAGCAGCTGCAGCTTTCTCAAGTAGTACAAAACAACAAAAAACAAAACAAAAAAATAGTTTCGTTAAGTTCGAAAAAAACTTTCGTTACGTTGGGAAATTTCTTAGTTTTCCGTTAATGTTGCTATTGTCGTGCACAAATCTGCCGATTACAATTTTATCGCACGCTTAGTTGCTGCGTTAAACTTTCGTTAAGTTTTGTTTTAGCCGTTCTCGACGTTTTTCGCCACACGTCGAGTTGCCTTCGACTTTGGCAAATAGAAATCACATGGACGACACAAGGTTCGCCAAGTTTTTGACTTGCTAATTTGAAGAGTTTCTTCGTCAAATTAATAAACAGAAAAAAAAATTCGACATTTTTGTTTGTGAGTTGCCACATTCAATATTATCGAAGGAGCACCACAAAACTTATTTTGCGCGCTACTTAAAAACTAGTTAGAAAATCTGGCATTCCTTTTTTTTATTTTCTTTCGTCTTTTTGCGATTGCTCTGCTCCAACTTGATAGAATGAAATTCGCAAGCGGCGTGCAAAAAATGTCTTTTCCAATTTTCGTTCAGTTCGTTCAGTTGGTTCGTTCATTTCTTCTTTCGATTTGGTCGTTTTGGCTGGCATCGTGATTTTTGGCTCGCAAAATACCAAACTTGAGAAACTTTTTCAATAACTCGACTTGAGTTACACAAAGCCAGAAACTAATAACGAAAAGGAAGCGCTTCCTGGGGAAAGAAAATACACACACACACGCACACACAGACGCAAAAAAAAAAAAACACAAACAACAACAACAATGTTGTTTTGCTTTGCGATTTGTGCGCTGTGTCATTGTTGCCAGCGCGCTGCAATCACAATCTACAGCTTCGTTAAGTTTTCTATACTTTTTGTTTTTTTTTCGTTTTTCGTTTTTTGTTGTTCTTGTTTTAACCGATATTTGTTTTGAGATTTTGCGGTATGCTGTCGACAAGCGTATGAAAACCAAACCAGCAGCAGCAACAACAACAACAGCAACAACAAAAAGTAGGCAAAAGGCATAGCGGAAAAAATGCCAATAGGAAAAAAACGCTAAAACCAAAAAAAAAAAAATACAAAAAAAAGCCAATATTAAAGGACACACATGGCCGGACATGTATGCGTCCGTATCCGGCTGTCGTTGCCGTTGGAGGTGCCTGTCGGCGGCGCTTCTACTTCTTCGTCCATAGTAGCAGCAACGTTCTCTCTGCTCATTGGGTATGCATTTGGAGCGCGCTGCGACTCCGTATTTGCCCGTCCGCATGCCGCACGCCGCACGCCACACGATTCGAAAGTAGTGTGTTTAAAAATATTGAAAGCTTTGCATGTCAGCTCGCTTTTGCTGTAGGATTTGTTTTCTCTTATTTGTTTCTTGGTTTATTTTTTTGGCGTTGCCTGATTTTTGCTTATTCTATTTTTTGTATAGTTCGTCTGCCTTCCTGCCTGCTTCTCTGCCTGTTCTGTCGAATGAGTAATTCCCGGATATGTTGTGTGTGTGGCAGTTTCCTTTTGCTGTATGCTTTTCTATGTTGGTTTTTGTTTACGCTTCGTGTTCTTAATGCATTTCGGTATCTGACATTTTCGTTAAGTGGCAGCGCATTTTATTTGAAATTTATTGGCGTAGTTCGCGAACGCAGGTTGGCGAGTTTCGTTAGGTTTCACCGAGAGCGAGTGAGCATTGAGTGCATTTATTTGATGGGTATGCTTGATTTTGTTATTGATTGACATGGCATCGGTTTATAATGACTTCCGCTTTTGCAAAACAAATTCATTCAAATAGTTTCGTTAAGTTTTGAATATATTTTGAAATTTTAATTTCTGCTTGAAAACTTTTATTTGCACTAAAAATGTTTATTTGACTTGAATAGTTAAAAGTTTTAAAGAATCGTTAAGTTTTTCAAAGTATCGTTAAGTTTTCTAAAGTTTCGTCAAGTTTGGAATTCATTTAGCATCTATTAATTAAGCTTTTTCCAGCTTATTAATATACTATATATTCTATAATTGCTGTGCCTTTAGTAGCTTCAAAAAAGTTTCGTTAAGTTTAGTATTTGTATTAAAGCGTGTGAAAAAAACGCAAATTTTTTCTGATTGAATGTTATCTAAAAAAATTTTTATGTTGACTTAGATTTGAAGGAAAATGGAATTAAAAAAATAGTGTCGTTAAAAAAAATTTTACTTGACAATACAAACTTGGAACTAATCGATAACGTATTTAATCAATATTCTTATTAAAACTATTTTAAATAAAATTTTGTTAACGCTTCTTTATACATCGGCTTTTATATTAAAAGCGAGGAAACTAAACTTAACGAAAAACTATTCACCCGCGTTCAGTTGTGCCAAGGCAATTGCAAGAATATTTTCCTTAGAATTTCTATACCACATATGCAGATTTTTCGCTCGAACACATCGTCAAGTTGCCATGTAATCTCATTTACTCAATCAAAACTAAACAAGCAACACTTTTAAGCTTGGCCCACTGCACACACACACACACACACATACAAGAGTGGTCGCATCGCTCCACATCACATCACATCGTCTTCATATCATAGCATACTATCATAATATTTCAATATTTGTGTATGCTTTTAATAAACGATTTCCCTGCAGGGGTTGGGGGGTGGAGGGCGGGGCCAAGGCAAACAAATAAAAACGTTGAAGAGAAGAAGAGAAAAAAATCGGTGAAAAGCTTCTTGAATGCAGCGTTGCATACGATTTTTCCCAAAAAGATGCTGTTGGTCTTTTGTGTTGGCCAGGCCAAATTATTTGAAGCATCTCGAGTGCAGCGGCGCATATTACCGAAGCGTTTTGAGTAGCTACAAGCTAAACGAGTCCAAGTCAATTTGTGTTACTATTGCATTTAGTATACTACATATAATATTACTAAAATAAATTTGAGATTAGAGAACTCAGATTCTTCAAGTTTTCAAAAGTTTCGTTAAGTTAGATTTTACTATTTGTTTCGTTAAGTTTGATTTTACTTTAGCATTATTGACTTATTTAAATTTTAGGTATTTTTGTTGTTGTAAAAATTGAACAGTTTCTGCATATTGAATTGTTTTGAAAAAGTTTCGTTAAGTTTTTACGAATAAATTATTTTTTTTAATAAAAAAAAATTGTCTTAATTTTATCTGCAATTAACTTTAATAGACATTTTTACTAATTGTTTTAAAGTGAAAAAGTTTCGTTAAGTTTAATTTTACTAAAACATTATTTCAAAAAGGTTTCGTTAAGTTTTTACACATACATTTTTTGTTTTGTTTTTGTTTCAATATAAAAAATTGTTCGAATTTTAACTTTGATAAAACATTTTTACTAATTACTCTAAAATGAAAAAGTTTCGTTAAGTTGGAAATTGCACAAAGTCTTCATTTTTAGATTTCAAAAGTTTGATTTTTCAATAATTATTGAATTTATAACTTTCGTTTGCCTATTAGAGATGCATTTGAAATATTACGGAGTTTCGTTAAGTTCAAAATATTTAATTTGAGTTTCGTTAAGTTAAAATTTTTGTCAGCAAAAGTTAATTTCGGTATTTCTCATTTTAATTAAACAAATAAAAAATTTCTAGTCTCTTCTGGTTACGTTGAAACAGTTTCGTTAAGTTTGGTTCTTGCAAATTTTCGACTTAGACTGTTTGTGTGCTAAGGCACGCTTTTAACTTGAATACATACACACACACACGATTAAATAGACACATACACCATTGCACAGCATATTTTTGCAGTCCTTTAAATATTTACGCAAGAAGCGTTTTTGCACAAATCCGCTTAGATGTCGACCTGGCAACTCTCTATTGAGATCTTAGCTGCTCGTCGCTTTTCCTCACTAAGGAAGTTTCAAGAAAATAAATTTTTTTCCAACATTTTCGTATAATATTTCTAAGAACGTTGTTGTTGTTTTTTTTTTTTTTCGTTCAGCTTCATTGTCGTTGGATTTTCTAAACGACTTGAGTGTTGGCTTTTTGCGGTTAACGAGGTCTGAGGGCGATTGACGTGGGGGTGAGGGGGGGGGGGGTTTGGCGTTGTGCGAATGGGATGGTGGCACAGTGTTGCCACCGCCATAGTTGCTGCTGCTGCTGTGTTGGTGGGTTATTTTATAAACGATTATTGCTGTTTGAAAACTCTTGCGAAAGAGATAACCCGCAGTTATGGATTTTATTAGTGTCAACACTTTTCGTCGTTGTGGTTTTGTTTCATTCTTAAGCTTAGACTACTTTTAGGCTAACAGTGCTGGGCTGTGTTTTTTTTTGTTATTGTTGTTGTTGTTTCTGTTGGTTAGCTCGAAATTGCTTTATTGCCGCATTAAGGCGTTTAAGAAGTTTTTGCTGTGAATGCATGAAATTTTACAATTTGTAACAAAATAAATGTGTTGCCCGCCTTTTTCTATATTAAAAACAAAAACAACAACACGAAAACATTGAAATTTTCAATTTTCCGATTTTTTTCGGTTTTGTTGGAAAATTGTTGGATTGCTTTTAGGCGGCAGATGGTCGAAAATGGTATTAAAAAATCAATTTCTTTCGGTTGTCGGTTTAAGTGGCAAATAAACGAACCTTGTACTATGCAAATTTTATTAATAAACAAGTTTCGTCAAGTTTTTTTTTTTTTGAATATTTGATTGAATGTTTCATAAATCGAAAACAATTTAAAATTTGGTATTTTTTCTTGTTATTGTTTTAATTTAAAATATTTTTGCAAAATACAATTTATAAAAAGTATGCAAATAAAGTTTCGTTAAGTTTTTGAAAGTTTCGTTAAGTTACTATTTGCTGAATAGTTGTTAGTGTTATCATAAATTCAACAAAAAAGTATTAAATTCGTAATTATTCAATTGAACGGAGTTTCGTTAAGTTTCTTAATATTTGATTGAATATAAATGGAAAATATTTTACAGCTTTTATTCGGAATATATTAGAAAATAGTATAAAAATCAAGTTTCGTTAAGTTTTGGAAAACTTAGTTAAGCTTATATTTGCTTAGTAAAAACTTGTATTTTTCAATTAAAAGAAGTTTCGTTAAGTTTTGGAAAGTTTCGTTAAGTTACTATTTGCTGAATAGTTGTTAGTGTTATCATAAATTCAACAAAAAAGTATTAAATTCGTAATTATTCAATTGAACGGAGTTTCGTTAAGTTTCTTAATATTTGATTGAATATAAATGGAAAATATTTTACAGCTTTTATTCGGAATATATTAGAAAATAGTATAAAAATCAAGTTTCGTTAAGTTTTGGAAAATTTAGTTAAGCTTATATTTGCTTAGTAAAAACTTGTATTTTTCAATTAAAAGAAGTTTCGTTAAGTTTTGGAAAGTTTCGTTAAGTTACTATTTGCTGAATAGTTGTTAGTGTTATCATAAATTCAACAAAAAAGTATTAAATTCGTAATTATTCAATTGAACGGAGTTTCGTTAAGTTTCTTAATATTTGATTGAATCTAAATGGAAAATACTTTACAGCTTTTATTCGGAATATATTAGAAAATAGTATAAAAATCAAGTTTCGTTAAGTTTTGGAAAACTTAGTTAAGCTTATATTTGCTTAGTAAAAACTTGTATTTTTCAATTAAAAGAAGTTTCGTTAAGTTTTCTGAAACAAGTTAAAGCTCCTAAATTCAACCACAATTTATAATCCGATTCGAATCTGATTAATTTTGATGATTTTAAAGCTTAAAGAACTATCGTTAAGTTCTTTTTTTTTTAAGCGCCGAGCACTTTTAAGCTCTTCACGTCGCTGCCATAAAAGCGCTTTAAAATTGCGCGCCCCCGTTTGCCGCAAATTTATGTGCCCACTTCCGGCGGCGTCGCCAGCAACGCCAGCATGTATTGCCAAAAATCTGGTTTCAATTGCCAACCGCAACAGCAAACATTAAAGCGTGCGCTCAAAACGCACAGCCGCAGCAGCAGAAACGCCTAAAAACCTACAATACAAACTTTGCCAAACTCAGGCGAGGCGAGGATGGGCGAGGGTAGGCTAGGCCGCCTCCGCTTGCGTTGCTCAAAAGTTATTTATTTGCCAACGGGCATAAATGGAATTTCTGAACAAAATCGTTGCACAACAATAAAAGAAAATAAACACCAGCCAACGCATCAAGTTTCGATATTGCAACAACAAACAAAAAATATTTTTAAACGCCTAAATGTATGCTATAAAAATAATAATAATCAACATACTAAAATGTTGCTAGTATTTTGGGCATTAAATCTAAATTTGATTGCATGTGAGAAGTTATTTCTTCTTCGATAAAGTCATTTATTGCGTAAATTAGTTTTAGTGGGCGTGGCGTGGTTAGCAAAAAAAACAACAACACCGAATTGTTAGGTTGTTTTAGAGTGATTTTGCTGTGGAAATAAAAAAATAATATTCAAGTGGCACTAATCCCACTTGAATATTATTTTTGCTGCTCCTTAGTACCCGATGTTGCTCAGGCTTTTATTAAACTAATAAACGGTGAACCGTACAAACTCACAAACTATTGCATTTAGATTGTGGGCGTAAAAGAGGTTGTGCTAAGATTTATTTCTTCTATAACTTTCTTTAGATCCAGCCAAATCGGCTCAGCCGTCTGGGCGTTAATCGGAAAACAAACATTAAACAATAAAAAGTCAGACTTAAGTTCTATTGAATATTGGCGACAGAAGAAGCTTTCTAAGGACGCGAGAAAGCTTTTGAGGCAATGGTGGCTACTTCAACAAATTTTTAATATTGTTCGACATTTTTCATTTAGGTGTTAAATTTTAGGTGAAATATTTTCTTAATACAGTCGTCTCTGGATATCGGGAACTAATTAATGCAAGGACTGTTCACTATATTCAAGTTTTTCACTCGTTCATGGTGGACATTTGTTGTTCTTGCATTTAGAAATTGACTTTTGGACCGATTTTCCAAATAGTGAAACAAATTTTGAAAAACATTTCGATTGTTTACTATTTAGAGTACTCCATGTATGTTCACTATATCGAGGTGTTCACTATATCCAGATTCGACTGTACTTGTATTTATGTGCTGCCATTTCCACCGCACTTACTCCCGCTTAATGCTGCCTGCCCCCACATAATTTTGTTAATAATTTCGCATTAGAATATATTTTCGGGGTAATTTGAAAAGCATATTAAAAACCCGGATATGCGTGCCACACATATAAGCGCCGAAGAGTTGCCAGAGAATTTTAGGAAATTAATTTTAAAAATCACACAAACACACACACACATACTTAGAGAGAGATAATAGCACTTACCATAAGTTTTAATTATGACGCTCGTTACGAGTAATTCGGTATTTGCATACGATGCCGTGCAATAATATTTGCCTTCCATTTCAACGGAGAGCGAAGATATCATCAGGGCCAAACTTTCGCCGGGCAAAGTTTCCGTATACATGGGCGGCTGATTGCGGCCAGTGCTGTAGTTTGAAAGAGGAACGGCGCGGGATGGGATGGGGAGTTGGGAAAATGTGAAAATTTCAGAAGGAGAATTTAACGAAAAATAAATAAGGTTATGTAATTTTAGGTTAATTTTAGTTGGGTGTTATTTTTTTTTCGGTTTGGAAGGATATGCGCGGGCAATGACGAAGGACAATGTGGCAGGACAAAAAAGAAAAATATATATAAAAATGCGTTTATTTAGTAAAGTTCTATTATTGTAGTTGGTATTTTTTTATGTAGATTAATTAAATTTTAGTTTTAAGAAAGGTATGTATGTAAGTTTTGGCTAGCATATGCAAATGTAAAGTAAACGCACAAATATATATGCGAAATATGCACGTTGGAGCACAGTGGCGTGGCGTCGCGTTTGGTATAAACTTGTGTTAGTCACACTTGGCGGCAGACAAAGTTTTAATTACTTGAGAGTATTACAACAAAACAATTAAAAATAAAACTAGCTACAAAACAATAACAATACGCAAATATATTATTTATGTGCAATATATGTATGCTGGAGTTATTAATTTGCACGCCACTGTGCTTTGGCGGGCACATTCTCGTTTTTGTTAGCATACTTTTCAACGCTTGTTGTGACAAAGTTTTAGTTATTAGTTATTTATATGTTACAAAAACACTTTTTGTTTTGTTTTAGTTTTGTTGTTGTTTTTTTTTTTTGAGTTATGCAAAACTTTTCAAATGAACGGCCAGGCCAGTGTTGCTGCTTGATTTCTAAAATAAATAAATATGGGCGTGGATATTTGTTTTCAGTTGAATTAGAATGAGCGGAAAAATAAATATTGTATATATGCATACGAGTATATCGCTTTGTTAACATATATAAATATATATTATATATATTTTATGTTTTTAGTAATGTTATAAAATTAAATGCGCATTGGCAACACTTCATAAAAAGGTTGCCTTATTTATGATGCACATGGTTGTTTGGGATTTTTTTTTGGGTTTTTGTTTTTGGTTTGGGAGTTTAATGTCGTATGTGGAATTTCTAATTTATTGTCGAAAAAACTGATTTTATGCGGGTTTTTGCTGTTAGAATGTTGCATACTTTTGGGTTGTTAATATTTGATTTATGATGAAAAAGCAACAACATTTCAACTGTTGTTGTATGTGATTAAAAACTGCGCAAATTTACTGGAAAAGTTTTGTAAATAAAAATCATTCGTAATTTCATATAACATTGACTTAATTAAATATTTCGAGTATACTTTTAGGCGGTAGTTATTTGATTGCAATTTTTCAATGCATTTAAGAGAAACTAATTCATGTATAACAAATATTATTTGTTGACACAGAATTTATTGCATACTTGTCGGTAAAGTTTTTAAATCATAATTACGAAATTCAGCTCATGGGAGTGTAGATTTTGTTCATTAAAAGCATACTTTTGGGCTGTGTAAACTATTGGTTTAAGCAGAAAATTATATTGCTGGTTTTTGTTGATTTCCATTAATGAAACACACTATACTCGTATATATAAAGTCAGGTTTTAATATAAACGTATGTGTATTATATTGAATATTATAAATGTATTGCATACTTTTCGGTGTTAAGCAAAATAAAATATTGCCAAAATTAAAAGTGTATTTCGATTTTAGAGCAACAATTCTTTTTGCACTCATTTAATTTTTATTTATACTGTTGCAAGCTTTTTTCTCTATACAAAAATTTGAGTTTTTAATTTTTTCTTAGCATATTTTCAAGCGTGCTAGATTGTGTAGCAAGCTATTTAGTTCAAATTGATAACATTTGAATGGCATATTTTTGGGCTACATTCTTATTGTACACAAAAATATGCAATGCATGTGATGAAGCTGATTTTAGCTCAAAATTTTGTACACAAATTTTAGAGCATACTTTTAGGCACACAATTCGGTATTTTTTTGTTTATTTTCATGAAAACTTTTTTGGGCAAGGTGAATTTTGATTGTTTTGTGTACTTTTCGGCATGTATTTTATTTTAAAATTCAATTTGTTGGTAATATTTCGCAAGTGTATATTTACTGTTAGTATTCCTTTAGGTACAAAAGCTCGTAAAATATATTTTTTTTGTGTGGTTTTATGAATTTCATTTTGCAGTTAAAACTTACATCTCTTATTGTAGTGCAGCTAGTATTTGCAAGCATTTTAATAGCACAATTTTAGAAGCATACTTTTCGGGCGAATGTGCTTCTCTGTTTGCGCTGCTTGCACGAAAATTAAAAGCATACTTCGGGGTTTGTAGATTTTATAATGAAATTTATTTTTACTTTGCTTACTTTAAGGCGAACTTCAGTTGTTTTTATTTTCATAGTGCAATTTAAATAGCATATTTTTGGGCAGCAATTTTATTTTGGGTTCACGATAATGTTTAAAGCACACACACAGGAAGCTTTAGACTTTATTAAACAATTTACATATTTACTTTTTTTTCAAATATAACTTACAGTTGCAAATGTTTACCTACTTTTAGGCGCACTATTTAATTGTATTTTTAGCAACGCAATTTAACAAAATATATTTTTAGGCTGCAGTTTTTCCGTTGTCGCTTGTGTGTGTGCAATTATTTAAAGCTTACTGTGTGCTAGTATTTTTTAGCTTTTTATAAATGTTTTGTTTAACTTTCATTCATTAGTACGCTTTTAGGCGCACTAACCAGTTTCAATAACAGCTGCGACTGTTATTTTTTCAATCAGCTAAAATCATTTAAATTTCTGGCATTGTGAAAATTTTTTGATATTTATACAACAAAAAGTACAAATATTGATTCAACTTTTTGGCATGTGTGGCAGGAAAAACTCGGCTCACGTTGTACGCCTAAATGCATGCACAAATTAATTTTTGCGCTGCACAATCAGCAAAAAATCATATTAAAAAAAAAAGAAAATGGAAACAAACACGTAAACAATACAAACGAAACAATGCACAGAACTGCAAATATACGCACATATTTGCATGACTTTTAGAGTTTATTTGCACGTGCACACACACACACACATGTACACACTCACATATACACAAACCAAACGCCGCCAAAATGAAAATAACGGCAGTGGGCGGAGCGGCGTTGTCATCGCGGTACATTCGTATCAATGGCGCCCAAATGGAAAACAAAAATTTCATTGAGCCACGTTCTGTGGCCATGTGTGTCTATATATGTGTGAGTGTGTCTACCTATGTTTTGTGTGTGTGTGTGTCTGTATATTGGTATTTTTGTTCAATCGTTTGCGAAAACGTATCACCAAGTTTTAGTGGCAATGCAAACGTTTTTTTTTTTCGATTTTTCGTCCGATTTTTAAACGTGAGCTGGATTTTTGTTGTTTTCATAGCAAAAAGCTACAAATTTGCACCTAAAAGCGTGCAAAGATTTTTGTGAGAAAACATACAGACCCAAACTGTCGCATGTTCACTGATAACAGACGACAGAAAAACTTCAATTGAAATATCAGTTTAGTGAGGATTTTAGCTAAGCTCTAAAGAGCACAAACGCCGGTTCGAACGTGCACGAATGCCTAAAGGTAGGCAATGGTTTTAGAATTGTTTTTTCGAAAAGATTTTTAGAGATACAATGTTTAAGCGTAGCTTGAAAATAAAGAAAAAAATATATTTTTGAAAGTGCCTAAAAGTAGGCAACTGTTTGTGTACATGATTTTGTCAAAGCAGAAATCATTGAGCTTTAGAATGGCCAAAAAGTTTAAAAAAGTTATTTTAAACTAGGCATAAACAAAAGTTTTAATGAAATAATCTAATATAAAATTCATTTTAATTATTTGGCATTTGTTAAATAATGCCTAAAGGTAGGCTAAAGTTTTTCAAAAAAAAAATCTGAAAGTTCAGCAATTTAATTTAATTCAATTGTTAACTTTTTATACAGAAAAGTTTTTCTTTGGCAGTTTATTAAATTTCAAGTTTTTAATATTTTCCCACATTCAAGTGCAGCCCAAAAGTATGCTATACATTCGCAGTAAAGCCGCTTTCGCACAAACTTTAATTGTCGCTTTCCGGCGCACACGAATGTGAACACTTTCCGCACCAAAGTTTTCGAACAAATTAATTGCGTACTCTAGCGGCGGCGGCGATGACAAGTGCTAAGCCGCCGCCGCCGCTGCCTAAAACTATGCCATAAGTGGTGCAGCATTACATTTCTACGCATTTCTCGACGCGAGACGACTCGCTGCGACGCCGAGCGCATTTGTTCTTGTCCGAACGCGCCAAATTTGAACGTTTTTGGAACGTTGTTGGGCACACAAAACTGGTCCAAACATAGTTTCGAAATGTTCTTCTGGCTTGTCCAATGTACGAACATAGTTTTAGACAATTTCCGACGTCCGTTTGGCAGTCTGAAATTTGTTAGTTTCAGTTCACTGCTGCCCTCCTCTCCTCTACTCTCTTAACTTTCAACAAAAACAAAAATATGTTGTAAGAAGTGGGTGCGGTAGGGCAGGGAAGGGAAGGGCAGGTTTGAATCTAACACGAAATGCTGAACGCTCTACTATGAGCAGGATTAAATTCTCTCCGCAAATAAACAACATTGTGCGCCATTGCGTCTGTGTGTGGCGCCTAAAATGCTGCTACACACACACACACACACACACAACTGCCGGAAAATTGAAAAATTGCACTCAAGAGAGTTTAACAACAACAGAAACAACAACAAAAACTGCCGGATGGACGAACTACTCCGTAGTAATGCCGTAAATTTCATTAACTTGACTGGCCACGGAAAAATGAAGCCAGCCTTCATTCGGCTTTTTCGTTTTGTTCAATTGTGTGCGCCAAAAAGGCTGCAACGAATTTCAAGTAGCAAAAATTTACGCAATTTCACCAGTCAAATGCGAGCGAGCATTTTGTTTTATTTAACATTTCCAGTCTGTTTGTCTCACTGACTGACTGCCTGACTGACTGCCTGACTGTCTGTCGTACTGTCTGTCTGTGTGCCTGTTAATTTGTTTGTTTGCAATGACAGACTGGCAAAGGCTTTGGATATTCCATTGGAATTTTTTATTTGAGTTGTAGCATAGTTTTCGGCTGGCGCAAAGGTGCACTAACTCAAAGCGCCGGCGGTATTCTAGATTGGCAGAACCGTTTTGTGTTTGCAACTAATTAAAAATCACAAATGAGGTTAATTGGTGGGAGGCTACGGCAAGTAGTTGCCAGTGGTCGAGCCAGCGCGCCTAAATGTATGCAATGAAATTTGCGCTTTCATCACTTTGGCAATGGGTTTGTTTTTTTTTTTGCAGTTATTCAGAACTGAATGCTGATTCGGAATTTAATTAGAAAGACAAGATTTTTGCGATGGCAAAGGAACGCATGAAAGTATACTTCATTTCATCCACTTCACTTTTCATAAACAAAATTGTATGCAAAATTCGTTGAGTGCAGATTATGCGAAAATCAAATTGATTTATTTTTGTAATTCATTTCAAAAGCACCTAAAAATATTCAGTTTTATAAAATGAATTAGAAGAGTTAATGATCATTGTGTAAATGATAAAACCTAAAAGTATGCTATGTTTTTAAGGGAAACTAGTTTTACTTTAATTATATATTTCATAAATGAAAAGTCAAACTTTCAAAAGTTTAAATAATGTTAAGCTTTCAGTAGTTTCAGTTAATTGAATTACAATACTTTTAAATTTTCTATATGCCTATAAATATGCAATAAATATTGATTAAAACTGATTAGGGCAACAAGAGTCCATTAATATGCCTCAAAGTATGCTAAGCGCTGAGTTTTGAAAAGCTTACACAAGCAGTGGTAATGTCTAAAAATATCCAATAATTTTAATTGATGCCTAAAAGTATAATATGTAAATTTTTTTTAATGGTAGATAATTGTTTTTTTTTTTAATAAATATTGTTTAAAACTGATTAAGGACAACAAGAATCCATTAATGTGCCTTAAGGTATGCTAAGCTCTGAGTTTTGAAAAGGTAAAAAATTACTAGCTTACAAAAGCAGTGGTAATGCCTAAAAATATGCAATCATTTCTTATTGTTTTATGTCTAAAAATATGCAATTATTTCTTAATTGATGTCTAAAAATTTGCAATTATTTCTTAATGGCAATCATTGTTTTTTTAATTGTTTATTTTTTAATGGTTAAGTTAACTTAAGTTAACTATGCAATGGTTTTATCTATTAAAAAGGTTTTAAACTGCAAAAAGTATGCTACAAAAAGCATGTTGAATATTGTATTTATATATATATATATATATATACATTTCTTTTGTTAATATCATTTCATTTTTAGAATTCATTTAATAGATTATCAAGCAATAGAATAGTTTTTTTTTACACAGCCCAAAAGTATGCAACACGATTTAAGAAATTCGACGTAATGTATGCAATAATTTAACGCTCGCTGTCTATGGACTGGGAGCCTAAAAGTTAATCGGAGCAAGCCTAAAAGTTAATCGGAGCAAGGAATTATAGACTAAATAACGGGTTTGGTATATATGTAAATAAGTACATGACATTAATTAATGACGCATTAACGATGACGTCACAGCTAATGAAAATATGATAATGACAAAGCTACACAAACACGTAACTCGAAATATTATGCACCGAACAAAGATTTTAGTATTACTGTCCGCGGACGGTAACAGTCAAATCTTTGACGCGCACAATTAGTTAGTAAACTATTCCACTGTAAATGTATTCGCCAAGGAGATGGTGTAAGTGTATGTGTGAATGTGAATGTGAATGTAAATAAAAACTGGAAAATGATTGGCAATGGAAAATGAAATGGATTTGAAGTTGAATGTGATACTAAAGCGAAACACAAAGCAAAATACACACGCGCACACACACAAATACAAACAAACAAAACAATTAATTGTGGCAATTACGGTTAATTTGATAAGAATTTGTGGTGAGTTTAACAAGAATAATGTTAATTTGACTACTTTATTAATAGGTCGCTAGAGCGGCTTTTGAACGCAACTAAGTAAAATTTTTCCAAAAGACTGTATAATATACGCAGTGAAATTACACTGTTATACTACACTGTTAAATGATACAGTACACAAATTATATTTTACTGAGTTATTTAAAATACAGTCTTGCTATAACTATAAAATTAAGCTGTAAACTGAAACTGTGATGTTACACTGCAAAATTACACAGTCAAATTGTGCTGTAAATTAACACTGTATTACGACACAGTAAACATTTAATATTTTACTGCGTTATTTAAAAGAGAGTATTGCTTTAACTGTAAAATTAAGCTATTAAATAACACTGTTACATTACACTGCAAAATTACATTGTAAAATTGCGTTGTAAAATAACACTGTAATATTCTACTGTAAAATGACACTGCAAAAACTACACAATTACAATGTAAATACTACAGTAAAACAATGTTAATGCACATCAGTCAACTTCTTCATTCGACAGTGTGCTACAGCAGTGTCAACGTTTTTGTGTAAAATAACTAACAACAATTTCTACTGGGCTAAAACAATAACAGCGTTATTTTTACATTGTATAAAAAAGATGCTTTAAGCAAGCGAACATTTGAAAAATAAAACAACAAACTAAAAAAAGGAATTCAACAATAAAAGAAAAACAAAAAGAAAAAAACGCTGTTAAATTTACTGTCAACTAAAAAAAAATAACATCAATGCAAAAAAAAAGTAAAAAAAAACTACGTGCAAATGCAAATTCAACATTAAAACTCTCGAACATGGTAAAATTGTTTTTGTTGTTGTTGTTTTTGTGTGGGTTAATGGCAACGCTGCTGAGACTTTCCAAAAATACATTTTATTAACTTCGTTTCATTGTTTACTGCCTTACTGCGCCGCAACTGCGCCTACGTTAACTGTGTGGCAGACAACAACAACTCTCTCTTGCCGTGGCGGTAAAAAAACACTTACACAGTAGGTAATCTACGTCCTTTGGAATCATACAGTGGATAATAGTATTTGTTCCTAAAGTTTAAAAGAATAATTTAGAAAAAAAAACAAACAAACAAAAATTACAAATGTAAATGTAAATAAAAATACATAAGTAAGCAACAAAGTTTACAAAACTGTGCGCTCTAGAACGCAGTAGAAAGCATTAAAAAACTAGACAAAAAAAAAAAACAAAACTGTTGACCGTTTGAAATTGCGTTCATTTAGAAAGCTGTAGGAAGGTAATTCGGTTAAAACACAGTGGAAAT
The DNA here is from genome assembly GCA_949127995.1 of Suillia variegata. Lineage (NCBI taxonomy): Eukaryota > Metazoa > Arthropoda > Insecta > Diptera > Heleomyzidae > Suillia > Suillia variegata. Next base: position 6,688,063 of record OX421846.1, on the reverse strand, counting down.
TAGTCGGGATTTTGGTTATTTCGGGATTTAGGGATTTAGAGATTGTAGTTATTACGTTGGTAAGTCTGTAATATTCTCTTTTTTACTTTGCTGTTACATGGCTTGCTTGGGTAATTTATTGATTTACAGTCGATTTTAATTAATTTACTTTTTACATTAATGTGGCTTATTAAACTGTTTATTATGCATACTGGGAGATTTTCTTCTTCTTTTTACAGTGTTTGGTTTGGCTATTTGTTATACAGTAGAGGCGAAAAAAAAAACTTACGGTTTCGGCAATATCGTATTGTTCATATTGTCCTTCCACTGTAGATCGGACACCAAATTGGGATCGGGCACAGTTGGTCGGCATGTTAAGATGAGAGATTTGCCAACGGGTTTCCGTTGGACTTCTTGCATCGGAAAGATTTCGAGTTTGGGCTCGATTTCGGCGTGAGCGAGATCTGGAAATGGAAAAAATAAAAAAAAATTTAAGTACAAAATACGGAAAAATTTATTTGGCAATTATTGTTAAAAAAATATTTTAATAAATTGTTAAACAGAGTAGAATTATAACGAAACATAAAATTTATAGATTACACTGTGAATGACACTGTAGAATAACATTGTAGAATGATACTATATAATGACACTGTAGCACTATACACATAACAGTGACATTGTAGAAAGACGTCAAATAGACAGTTTAATAACATTGCATAATAAAACTGTAAAATAGCATCGTAAAATAATAATGTAAAATTACAAAGTATCAAGTGAATTATTATGTGCATAGTAAAAGTTCAAGGTACAGCGTTATTTTACAGTGTTATCTTACAGCGTTATCTTACAGCGCTATTTTACAGCGTTATCTTACAGCGTAATATTACAGCTTAAGTTTACACTCTAATTTTTAAAGTGTTATTAAACTGCATAATTTTATAATTAAATAAGACTGCATTTTAAATATTATTATTTGATAATTAAATTTAACAGTGTAAGATAACAGTATTAGTTGACTGTAAAGTAAACAGTATTTATAACATTTCCGGGCTTTTATTTAACAAAACCAAAGTAGAGTTTCCTCCTTTTATGGAAACTTTATTTCGTAAAAATATCTTTTTAATTTTTTTCAAATTAAGCATAAAAATTCTCCTTTCCACAAAAATCCAATACAGAGTTGCTTTGGTCAAAAACAGCTGTTTGTTGTTTTTGAAATTACAAAAAAAATTGTACATTTATAGGTCATATTTGTTTTGCACTACATGGCACATTACTTTTGACCCAATTAGAAATCTTATTTCCAATTTTTATATTCAAATGCTTTGATAACGCTTTGGAATTCATGAAACATTACAAAACCAAAACAAACGTCCAAACTTCTTAACAGAAAACTGTTTTCGAATTAACGCGTAAACACTTCAAAAACGTCATTCGCACATATTAAAGCGCACCAGCAAAATGCCAAACGAATGACAGCAATTTGACAGCTTCATTCAACAACAAAACTATCGCAAATTTAATACAGAGAAAAGAAGAAAGAACGAAACCAAATTCAAGAAGCGAAATGCAAATGTAAACAACTCAAAAATAAAAAGAAAAAACAAAGAAAATTAAAAATTTGAAATTTTAATTTTGAATTTTTGCCTTCTTCTTTTTTTTCTCGCGATCTCGCGCGCTTCTGACTGCCGGCAGCATCAGCTGTCAGAAGTGTCAGTGCTTTGTTGTTTTTGTAATTGACACATGGCGCAAAGCGACATGCGAACGGCTTCTTTATTTCTTTCTTTATTTATTTCTTTCGCTCATTCATTCTCGCTATACGATATACATACAAACTTATTCATACAGGCGTGGCTAAATTTCGTTGAAAGATTTTTTAAATTTTTTTTGATAAATTTCTCGAGTGTCGAAACGAGCGAATTGACATGCCAACATTTTTGAGTTAAACATGTGTGCAGCAGAAGTGAATTACTTTAATATTTTATTGAAATTTTATCATTTTTTTTTGGTGTTAAGAATTTTGACAGTGACAGCTGTCAAAATATTTTTATGCATATGAAAGTGTTTTTTTTAAGTTCAACTTTCTGGCACTAAAGTTTAAGTGGTTTGTATTTCTTATTCAAAGCTTTAAATTAATTCAAGACTGTTTTTTATACAAACTTACAGCCTTATTATGTAACTTTCGTTTGCCTTCGTTTCGTTTTGAAATGTGAGTGAAACGAAAATTACTATTATGAAATTTTTGAGAGAGGAAAAGGCTTTTTTGTTCTAAACGCGGTATTATGCAAAACGAAAATTGAGGAAACGAAATTTCGTTTCAATCACATAAGTTTTTGCTTTCGTTTTAGGTGTAATGACATCGAGAATGGTTTTGAGTAATTTGGAGATTACTTAAAAATCTGATTTTTTTTTTTAAATTTCGTAAGCAACGGTTGGAAGTTGGATTTCAAGCGATACATTAATATTTTCCCAAATAATGCCAATTGAACTGGCTTACAATAACATATATGTATCACCTTCAATTGTATAGTAAACAATCGGAAGCATATAGAAAAAAATTACTCCTGATCAGGTATTGTGAAAATATTCCCGCTTTCCCTAAGTGTTCTTCTCCTCATCTGCATTCGGTATTCATCCTCTTCGTTTTCACTCAATCGCTGAAAACCCGCGTTTAAAAACATTTTGTTAAGTATATTTATAATACTTTGAAACATAAACAAAAATGCCACCACTTAAAAACGCAAAAATTTGTTGTTGTTTTCTGTTGAAAACTAAAAAGCTTATGCGAAAAATATCTATGGGCAACGTAAAAACAAAATCATTTTGACATTTCGTGTGACTAGAAAAAACTCTTAACGAAAAGAAAACGAAAGAGCTTTTGAAAACTTTATAATAGCAATTTAAAACGAAAGTGAATGAGTTTCGAGCTAAACGAAAACTTTCGTTTCGAGTATCATAATAAGGCTGTGAATAAGCACCGTAATATATTGTTATCTTACAGCGTGATTTTACCATTTTTATTTACATTTACAGAGCGGTTTTTTCTTGTTGTGAAATTTACGAAATATAAATATTTAAAGCAACTTTCTCGTGCAGCTATCAAACAAAGTAACAATCTACCCTTTTGCCTATGAAACAAACAGTACATTTCACTATACAAACGCAGTATAATAACACTGTAACTTTTCAGTTATTTTTACGCAACTTTTAAATACGAGAATTTTATTTTTAATTTGCTTTGCAACACTTTGATTTATTAAAAGTTCACAACAAATTCAAACGACAACAAAAACTTGTTTAATTGTCTTATTGCACTACAAAATATACGTACGTACGTGTGTATGTATGTATGTATGTAGTGGCTTTGCGTTGTTCATATTTCAAGTCTGGCAACACTACACGTAATTTAAGTATTTCTACTACTTACAATATTTACAAAACAACAAACAACCGAACAAACATTAATTCAAAGTTTACGGCAAAGTTTTTGTGTTGCTTCTGCAAAGTCAGGTACAAAAGTGTAAAAATTGTTACTCAACAAAAGTGCAGCAACAACAGCAACAACAGCAACAACAACAACAATAAAAACAACAAAGAAAAAAAAGGTAAAAGAAATTTATAAAGTTGCAACAACGCTGGCAACTTTGGTTAAAAGTGAATTACACGTAATTCAATTTGAGCGATGGAAAAATTCAAAAAGTACGCGCGCGCCAAAAAACTTTTCGGTTCGCTGTTCAACTGTGGAATTGACGTGAGGCCGGGTTTACATTTTAATTTAGTATACTATATAGAAGGAATATAATATACTCAGTTGAATATTTTTATGCACCACTGTGTGGTGTAAAATGTATTGATTTTGGTCCAATGTTTGTAACGTAGAGAAATATTCAAGATATATGGAATATATTTTCGATCAGAATCAAATTCTCAGTTGATTTAGCCATGTCCGTCTCTCTATCCGTCTGTCTGTCTATCCGTCTGTCTTTCTATCCGTCTGTCTGTCTATCCGTCTTTCTGTCTATCCGTCTGACTGTCTATCCGTCTGTCTGTCTATTCGTCTTTCTGTATATCCGTCTTTCTGTCTGACTGTCTACCCGTCTGTCTAACTACCCGTCTGTCTATCTATCCGTCTGTCTATATATCCGTATGTCTATCTATCTATCTATCTATCTATCTATCTATCTATCTATCTATCTATCTATCTATCTATCTATCTATCTATCTATCTATCTATCTATCTATCTATCTATCTATCTATCTATCTATCTATCTATCTATCTATCTATCTATCTATCTATCTATCTATCTATCTATCTATCTATCTATCTATCTATCTATCTATCTATCTATCTATCTATCTATCTATCTATCTATCTATCTATCTATCTATCTATCTATCTATCTATCTATCCGTCTGTCTGTCTATCCGTCTGTCTATCTATCCGTCTGTCTATCTATCCGTCTGTCTGTCTGTCTATCCATCTGTCTGTCATCAAATCTTTTTAGCACAAACCGTAAGAGATATTGAGCTGAAATTATAACATTGATTGCTCTTATGCCCTCGAGGAACTGATTATATTTTGGAGCCAATCCGATCATGACCATGCCCACTATTACAAGAAGTGCTGATTTCTTGTTAAAACGTTATCTTGAGAATAATATGAGATATTGAGTTGAGACTTTGTACAATAAATTTTCTATTTCTATTATACTTGGAAACAACTGATTAAATTTTGGAAACGATTAAGGTGGTCCATGTTTATTTTTTATTTTTATTTTCTCAAAATCTACTGAATACGTCCATCGCACTCTAAACGCTCTCTACTATGCTCTCATGGCCGCTGCACACATGTCTCGTACGCTTACACGCTTGGCTTAAGTGTGGCCATATTGCCATACAAAACATAAGCTTTATTTATGTTTTGCCATTTTTGCTGTTGTTGTTTGTTTTGTTTTTGTTTTAGCGCTCCTTCGCTTAATCCACGTTTATATATTTTTTTACTTACACGAAACTGCAACACTTTAATCCCTTTTACGCTCGTTTCTCGTTTTGGTTGTACGACAGAGTACAACAAAACTTACGAAACGCCCACTGCTTGCCACCCACTTAGACAAATATTTAAGTTTGCTTGGCAACACCGCAACATTCAGACGTACGAGTAGAAGAAAAACCACGCTTAAAATTATTCGCAAGCGGCAACACTGTTTCAGCAATTTAAACAGTAAAATAAAATGCGGTAAACGAATTTATGAAGAATTTCGCGTAGAGGTTCATGAGCGTGTATGGAGAGATTCGTTTGGGCGGGAAGAAGTTATTAAAGGCCAGGGATGTATTTTGTGGGAAGTTAGGAAATGGTCGTTGTAAAAAAGTTTTAAATTTCCAAAAGCTTTAAAAGAGCTTTAAAATGCTTTCTCGACTACTTTAAACTTCAAATTATTAAAGTCCAAGGTTGCATTTTGTGGGAATTTAGAAAAAGGTCATTGAAAATAAATGTTAACTGTACTTTTGAGATTTAACTGCCTTTATGTAATTTGAAACTTTTTTTTATAAATTTCTTAAAGCTTTAAAATAGCTTTAAAATGCTTTCTCGACTACTTAAAGCTTCTAATTGTTAAAGGACAAGGCTGCATTTTGTAGAAGTTTAGAAAAAGGTCAGATATATTACCTTGTTTTATATATATTTCTAAAAGCTTTATGAAAGCTTTAAAATGTTTTTTGGGCTAATTAAAGCCTCAAATTGCTAAAGGCCAAGGTTGCATTTTCTAATAATTTAGAAAAAGGTCAAACATTTTTTTTTTTATTTTAACTGCCCTTTTGATATTTTAACTTTATTTATACAAACTTCCGAAAGCTGTAAAATGTTTTGCCGACTAATTAAAGCGCCAAAGCGACAAGTTTTAACCATTTGCTCTGCATCTTCTTAGCTATTTCCTCTAATTTAAGTGACTTGTTAGTTGTGCCATTTTATTGCTCCGATTTCATTAACAGTGTTGTCTACTTGGTTGTTTTTTTTTGAAAATTTTTCTTAGTTTTTGCCCGGTTTGAAGTTTATTTTCATACGCAAAAGCGACAAAGAAGGAAGACGAGGCTAAAGACGACGACGACAACGACAGAAAACAGAAAACCGTCAAAGCAACGAAGCAACATGGCGGCGGGCCAGCGACAAGAAAAAGCACTTAACGGCATAATTTGTGCCTTTTCTACTACTACTACTTATACTATACTACTTTTTAAGTTTCCTGCTTTTTTTTGTATAGTATTTGCTTTGTTGAGGATTGCCCGCCGGAATCTGGTCACATTTAACAAACAATTTTATTAGGAGCGGTTTTTATTTTGCTCGTGGTTTTTTGTTGTATCGAGGAAAACAAGCGACAAGTGCGTTTTTATGGCATGTCGGTCGGTCGGTCGGTCGGTCGGGTTCGCAAATCCGTTGGCTAATTTGTGGCAAAAAGAGTCCGTTATCTGGTTTTTTTATTTTTTCATTGAAGGAAGGATTTTTTTGTTGCTCTTTTTCTTTATTTGGGAATTTAAGTAACTGCGGTCACTTTATTGGTTCATAAGAATATAAAAAAATGTTATACAAATAAAATAAATAACAACAAAATTTTATATTAAAAAATAGGGAAATTGTTTTTGTAATTTAATAAAATTCCTTTCGATTTTTAGAAAATGTTTTCTGATGCAAAATAGAAGCTTCTTGTGTAAATTAGAACAAGAAATGAATGAAATATCACCAAGAGCGAGAGAGAGAGAGCCGCAAATTGGCGCTCTCGTTAGTTTAAATTCAAATATAAAACAATTCACTTAGCAATTTGTTATAAATTAAAGAAATTTAATTAAATAACAATTAAATTAGAAATAAGTTAATAACAACGATTGTAGAAGCTCAAAAGTTACTTCTATACAACTGTAACCAATATTGTTTTTCTATAATAAAGTTGGCAACACTTGGCAACATATGGAGTTCAAAAATTCCTTTGTCCCAAATGAAAAGAATGTATTTGGTGGATATTTTATTGTCTTCAAATAAACTTTTATTTAGGTTAAATAATATGCCATAAGTAAGATATTTCGACAAACGAATTTATTTAATACAAAATATAATTGGGTCAAGCGGTTATCAAATGCCAAACGCATTTATCAACTTGTCTAAAGAAAAAAATTGTTTGGGCCAAGAATTCAAAATAAGCTTATGTCAAGCATGTTACTATTTTAATAAAAACACTTGTTTGTGTCAAACAATATTTTATTCTAAACTCATTTATTTATTTGAATGAAATGAAAATTGTTTAAGTGAAGCCATGGTGTATTAAATATGAGGTGAGCAAAGTAGAAAAATTTCTCTCTACACCTCGACATTGTTTCTCTCTTTGAAAATTAAATGTTTTGTCTTGTTGAAATGGTTGCCCCAAAAACATAAAATTTTTGATAAAAAACAGTTTTTTATCAAAAATAAAAAATCAAACTTCAAACTAAGGCAGGGAAATAATAAAATCGAGGTGAGTTTATACTTTCCTAATCTTATATGATTCAACCATGAGTAAATATAAACAACAACGAAGGTTGTTGTCAAACCTTCAAAATAAGGAAAACAAATAATCAAAACGAGGTGAATTCGCATAATTTGCGTTCTCCTTAATGCAGAAAATCGAGGTGAATTCGCTCAATTTGCGTTCTCATTTCTAATTTCTTAACTTAATTATTCAACCATGAGTGAAGCTAATAAATTTTTGTTTTGGTGAACTATACAAATTTAGGCAAATTATTTATTTGTTCTAAATATAAAGTTTTTTACACCCGAATATGATATTGTTCGATTGCGATTCATGTATTGTTTGTGCTAAACGTTTGTGACAACAATATAGTATCATAAATATTTTTTTTACAAGTAAAGAAAACGTTTTGACTTATAAGGCCAAATAAGCTGCAATTTCATTTGGCACAAAGCAAAAGTAAAATGTACGAATTAAATTATTTGTCATAATTAAAGTATTGTTGCCACATTTACAGAAAATCGACTAGATCCAAAGGCAATAATGTTTGCAGCAGTTTTATTTGACACAAACAAATATGTTTTCCATATAGTTGTAAAAAAAAGTAAAAGTCAAATGTACTGTTTAAATTGTTTGACTCAATTAAAATATTGTTGGTAAAATTACAAAAAATAGCAGTTTTATTTGGCACAAACGAATTATTTTTTCGTATAGTTGTTACAAAAAGTAAAATATATTTTTTTTTAATTATTTCTCATAACTAAAATATTGTTCGTACATGTACAAAAAATCGACTAGAACCAAATACAATAATGTTGCTGCAGTTTTATTTGACACAAACAAACTGTTATCTTCAATTTGTTGTAACAAAAAGTAAAAGTTAAATAAACTATTTGAAGTATTTGTCATAATTTAAATATTGTTGGTACAATTACAAAAAAATCGACTAAGTTCAATTTCGAGTGCAATAATGAAGTTTTATTTGGGACAAATACACTATTTGTTTAACGTAGCTTTAAAGCTTTTGTTTTAGAGCGTTACTTCCTTGTGGATCTTTTGTGTGTTTTTTAAATTAATTTAATTAATTTTTGTTATAAATAAAAAAATAAAAAAAATATATTTTTGCGGAAGAAACCGCAAAAAATTAAATCCATTTTTCTTTTATTTCCCAATAATCCGCTTAACAATTTTTTATAAATGTTAATTAAGTCATTTAAATTGTTTAATATTATTAAGCAAACTGTTGAAATTGTATAAAAGTAAAACAACAACAAAAATTATATTATAATAACTGTCAAAAGTAATTAAAAAAATGTTTTCTACGAATTCATTTCATCTCTTTCGTATGTCAAAATTAATTACAACAACAAAAAAGTGTGTCACTTATTTTCACTTTTTACCACTTTATTAAAACATTTAATTGTGTTTTTGTTGTAAAAAAAAAGTTGGCACTAATTTAACGCTATCGCATCATAACTGTCATTTGCATATGTGTGTGTGTACGCGCATGTGTATGTGTACAAATGTCAAATGTCACAATGACAATACGCCTTCATTAATCGACAAAAGCGAACAGACAAACAAACAAATGAACAAACAGACAGAGAGAGAGACAGACAGACAGACAGACAGACAGCAAAACTGACTCATTTATATGTGTACTGCGCTTTAATTTTAATTAATTTTAATTTCGCTTTTATTTAAGTTTGACTAAAAAAAATTATATACAAAAATTATGAAAAAAAAAACCGCAAATAATTCCATCATACACAACAACAAAAACAACTCCGCGAGCCGCAGCTCAAGTCTTTGACAATTATTGTGACAGCTCGAGCAGTGGTAGCCATACTAAAAAAAAAAGAACCTCCTCAATGCTTGACATTTGCGCAGTACACACGCTGACAGCGCTAGTAGCAGCGGCAGCATTAAATGTCAACTGAGAGCGCGCAGAAATAACAAAAACAACAACAACAAAGAATCAACCCGCTGAGGTCAAAAGTTGATTTCCGCTGAAAAATGCAAATGCACCGACTGTACCGCACACCGTACCGCACCGCACCGCACCGCACCGAACCGACGGACGGATTTTTTTTGCATTTCTGGATTTTTGCAGTGAGCGCATTGAAAATGCTAATTTCTTTGTTACAAGCTTACGCGCTGGAATTGCTTTTTTAATTCAATTAAACTCACTTTTTTGATTCTACGAAAGTTTCATTCGTTTTTTTTTCATACAATAGTTTAAATGTCGTTTCGGCGAAAAAATTCAGCTTAAAATAATTAAAATTTTGTTTTGAGCGCGAATTTTTATTCGAATAAAATTTTCTGTAGAATTTTTTAAGGAAAAGTTCGCATTAATCTAAACCTTATAAATGCGCAGTGAGAACTCCAAAAAGTTTTAGTTGCAGTGTAAATAATTTTATAGACTATTTACATTTTGCTCTTAAATTTTAGAAATCATTCGGTTTTTTTTTGTATTTAATTAAAAAATAATACAAAACATATTCGAAAAACAAACCTTATAAATGTGGCATTTTTTTCTTTAATTTCAATAACAACGGAAAATTTATTCAAAGACTGATTATGTTATGTTATAACTTTTTATTTTACTATACAAAAATTAAAGAAATAAACCTTAAAAATGTCGATAAATAAATATCTTCAAGAGATATGCGAATAAAACCTTATAAATGTCATTTTTTTTCTGTAGTAATTTTAATTTATTTAAAGACGGATTATGTCATGTTCTCACTTGTATTTTACTATACAAAAAATTAAGAAAACTTCATACATGTCGATATGTAAGTACAGTATTCCCCCCGATTAAGTGTCTATACCGAAAATGAACGCGTTTGTGGGTACTTAACTGGATTAGGCACTTATAAAAACGCCGCTTAAGCACCATATGTCAATTATTTAAAACAGCGCTTGAGTAGCCCAAGATAGTTCATTAAACCCGCTTAAGCACCACAATGCAGTGATATCAACCCGCTTAAATGCCCATAGGTAAATAAGTAAACAATATTTTGTTTAATTTAAATAAATAATTAACCAAAATTAACAATTCCGATTGACGTTAGTTACCTAAATAAAAAGTAAACCTTATAAATACGGCAAAGAAATAATTTATTTGTCTCGAATAAAACTGTTGCAAACACTATTGAACTTGGGTCAAATACATTTTCTTATTTGTACCAACAATTTTTGAATTTTTTTCAACAAAATTTCACTAGGATGCAAATACATATAATTTACTAATAGCAATAACAATAAAGATAGATGTAGTTGTCACAAGTAAATATTTGTTTTCCATAGAAAATTAGGTTTCGGTATAGTATATTATGTATTTAGGACAAATGAACTATTCACTAAATAGATGTACATATCTAACTAAAACATATATATTCGCTTTACAATGATGTTACACTTAAACAAGTTTCATTCCATTCAAATACATTCATGCATTTTCAATAAAATTTGGTTACACGCAAACAAATGGTTTAATTAAATAAATTTATTCCATTCCATTAAAAAAAAATTATGCGTTTCAAATAAAATTTGGTTACATACAAACAAATATATTTCTTAAAAGAAGAAAATGTTTGATGTAAGCATATTTAACATTTTTCGCCCAACAGTATTTACTACAGATAATTAAATAAATAAATGTATTTAGAATTAATAAGTGTTTGATTCAAATATATTTCCTATTAAATTAATTAATACGTTTGACGTAAACAATTATTTATTTGGAAAAAGTTGTATTTGTTTGTCATAGGTATATAATTTACTTATTACAATAACAAATTATATGCAACAAATAAAACTTTATTTATTGCAAATAAAATATATATTATTTTATTTGCAACAAACACATTTCTTTTGTTCATCGTAAAGTTACTTCTCTGTGCAGGTTTGCTACTATTAAATTACACTTTTCGGCATCAGTCTGGCATCATTTTCCGCGGCAACTTTTACCAAGCACAGTCAAACAAGTTTATTTCATTGTGGCCACTAAATTTAACGGTTGTTGGTTGGTATTGCAAAAACAAAAACAAAAACAAAAAACGATGAAGGAAGAAAAAAGTATGCAAGCCGAGCGTAATGTGGAGTCAAAATCAAAGCGGCGTGTTTCGGTGCCGCAAAGTTGTTCCTTTTTTATTATTATTTTTGTTCGTGTTGCCATGCAACACTGTTTACAAATACAAAAAGTAAAAAGTAAAAGAGGCGTGATTTTTTCTGTGTGGTTCGCTGCCACTTTTTGTTTTTTGTAGTTCATCATTTTAAATTGTAGTAAATCAAATCGAGCAAGTAACTGAAGCTGAGTTGATATATGAAGGGAAAATACCTTTTTCAGGGTTTTCTTTATGCATGAAAATTTTAAACAGAAAATTGTTGGCTGAAGTATACTTTACAGCCGAACTTTCCTTCGACAAAAAAAAATATTGCAGAAATATCGGTTATTGGCTTAAAATTCGATTGCAAAAAGAAAATTTCGCCGGTCGGACTTCGGGGGTTAGTAGCCCCCTTCAAAGTTGAAAAATGAATGGGTTAAAACTTAAGAATGCTGCTGCAGATTACAACAAATGAGGTGTCAAATGAAAGGTATTTAAGTACGCTTTAATTCTTCAAACCATTTGATATATTCGCAAATGTTGAATATTTTGACTTAATGGTTTAATTTCTCGTAAAAAAGACATAATTAAGATTCCGTTATATTATAGCTGTATTAATTACCTTTCATTTGATATATCACATGTAATACCTATCTCTTATCGATGTGCAAAACATTCAAAAAAAAACTGCAGCAGGATCAAAGCATTTTTAGTAAATCCTGTAAAAAATCTCCCATTACAATCCCAAAAAAATTTACCTAAAAAACGAAAAAAAATTTTTTTATATTTGATATAATTGTTTATAAATTTTCAATCTCAAAAGTGTTTCCATAATTTCTAAACTACTTTCACTTGCTCCTCTTCTGCGTTCGTTTAATCGCTTTACTGCTTTTCAATCAATTAGTAACGTCGGCATCATTATCATTTTTCGTACTTAATTACCTACTCCACCCAGTTTTACGCCTTTTTTTCGGCTTTTATCTTGTGTGATTTTTGTTGTTGTTGTTGTTTTTTGTTTGTAGTAAATTAGTTTTAGCGGCACATGTGGACAGCGGATAAAACAGATTTCATCTCTGCGGGCGCGCATGACCCAATTCAAGTTCAAAGCTAAATTGCAGCTGTGCCCCTGTGTTGTAATTTATGGGGCTTATCTGTTTTTCGGTTGGTTTTATTTCGTATTTTTGTTGTAGTTGTTGTTATTATTTTTGTTGTTGTTTGTTAGATGGATATAAATGATAGATACAGTTGTTGTAATTAGATTTACAATAGTTTGGAGAATTTATGGCGATTTTTAAAGGGGGTGGGGGTGCATTAAGCCAGCATTTAATTGGCATATTTTATTGATTTATTGAATGCTTGGATGAATGTTTATAATATCGCTTAATGAATTGTTCAATCAGTCTCGGGATGGATTTGAAATTTTCACGTTTTTTAAATTTTTTAAATTAAATTATTCCCTTAAAGAAAGTTCCCGTAGCCCTAAAAGTAGTCTACAATAATTGCAACTTTTTGCTTATCTTAAGCCTTCCTGCAAGCAGTCGCCCGGCCGCTGTTAAAGTTTAAATTCCGCTTAACTTTTGCGCGAAATTTCGCATTTTCTTTTTGCGCAATAGTCGTTGCGCAAAGTTCGAGCCAAGCGGCCGTCATCAGCGCAAATTTGTAAATATTGCTGAAGTACACACAAGCAGCGCGCATACATAGCCACAGTCGTCATGCCAGAGTGGCCGCGCCATTTTGTAAATAGCCGCCATATATTCCTTTGAAGGGTTACACAAATAAGCGCAGCGGCGGCGGCAGTGGCAGCGTCGAACGCAAATAAGCGAAATCCAATTTTTGCGTTAATTTATTTACGCAATTTACCACGTGCAGCGAAAGCAGCGAGCGAGCGAGTAAGCAAGGAAGCAGTAAAATCGCCATGCAGTGGCTGGCTTTCGCTGTCGATAAGAATGGCGGCTTCCGGTTGAGGCACACAAATTAAATAAGAGAATTTTTATTCGAAGCACTGAAGGTGTGTGAGTTTTTTTTGTTTATTGAAAGTTTATAAAAAAGTACAAAATTATATTTTTTACCTATTTTGATTTAATATGCCAAACAGCTTAAGTCCACAATTTCAAATTTTGTTTAAAAATTTTCGAAAAAATTAAAAGTAGAAAAATAAATCGTTGAAAGTGCAAATTTTTAAAATTTCTTGGACTTTTTAAGTTTAAATTTTAGTTTAGTAAAAAAATCAAAAAAATTTTGAAATTGAAAATTCAGATTTAAATTTTTTAAATTTTATTCTACAACAGTTACGCAAGAAAAGGAAAACTTTAATTAATTTAACCGTCAAACACAAACAATTCGTTTCTTCTTCTCCCAAGCTTCATCTTCGGTGCGAGCCACAGACATGCAACACTGATGCGCCACAAATTTTTCAATGCTGCCAATAAATTCACTTAAACTGACGCCAACGTTAGCCAAGCCAGGCGATGACTGCGCACAGTACTTTTATTAACAAAAAAATTGTTCTTTAAATAAAGTCGCAATAAGAAAATTGTATAGAAATAATATTACAGTCGTGTCTGGGTATTGTGAATACCTCGATACAGTGAACAATAAAATTTTTACTTGGAGTGCTCTTAATAGTGAATTATCGAAATCCTGTAAGTAGTGAACAAAATTCTGAAAGCAATTTCAAGCAAAAAGCAACAAAAAACACAAGAAGGAATCAAAAATGAATGAGGTTATTCCGCTAATTTGTATTTTTGCTGTTTACTGTTACGAAATCAGCTGTTTCTCGACCTTAGAGGTTATGTTTTCTTTCAATAAGATTACTTTTATCTTTTCCTACTAACTTATTTTAATGATCTCTTGAATTTTAAAAAACAAAGTGAATTTCGAACAAATGAAACTAGTTTTTGAGCAAACATTTTAACCTTGACATAGTGAACAACCTCAATACTGTGAACAGGCGTTGCAATAATTAGTTCACTATATCCAGACACGACTGTATTCATTTTATATTTGGCATAAAGAAAAAATTTAATAAACAATTTTTCTTTAAATTTTTGCTTTCTTTAAAATATTTCGAAATAATTTTCAATAATTCAAAAAATCTGTATGAGATTTTTAATGGGCTGAATCTGTCTTAAAATTTTTGAACAACAACAAAAATATTGACCAATTTAGCAGACCGGACAGCGCTGTGTCGGAATACGCTACTATTCCTCATCAGCGGTCTTCTTGCTTGATGAAGATTTCTGTTTTCATATCGGTCCTAAGCTTCTTTGGTTTAGAAACAAGCGAGAATTCTAAGAAATCTCCCAAGTTTCAAAACAAAAGAATCGCTGAAGACTGGCGAATCAAAAAAAAGCAACACCAACTTAACAATTTTCTTGTTGTTGTTGTTATTTTTTGTTTTTAAATTTAAAAAAAAATTTAAATTTTTTAGTGAATTCAATTATTTTTCAGATTTTGCACACTGTGCGCCGCCGCTACGACGACGCCATATTGTAAATCCGCCATTTTTTTTTTGTTTTTCAAAAATGCATTCATTTCCGTTTAATCTTGTGCAAAAGTTTTCGCCAAGCTTTTGCCCGCGTGTCCTTCTGACGTCAGCTTATGCGGTAATGGCGTTGCCATACCGCGGCACATCTACTATGCACATACAAATATACGAACAAAGATATGCAAGTATGTATGTGTGCATGTGTCGGTGCGTGGTTGCGATAATTTTTAACTACTATTTATATTACTTTTTGTACAATTCTTATATGTTGTTGTTGTTGTCGTTGTCGTTGTTGTTGTTGTTATTGCTTTTGTTGTTGGTGTAATATTAAATATGGTCCTGCTTGGCCACTGAAGTGTGGCCACACCGAAACGGCGAAATTATTTTTAACGGCATTAAAATATGCGAGTGAGTGTGCGTGTGTGTGAAAATTTGACGTTGTATATGTGCGTGCGTGGTTGCCACATTTCACGTTGCTGCGCACGCATTTTTATAAAAAAAAAAGAAAAAAATGAAAATAAAAAAATTAAAATTTAAATAAATTCTTTTAATAAATTTTTCTCGCAATTTATTATTCTTTTATTTTTCTCCGCTCGGCATATACGACCGTATAAATTCGCTGTAAATCAGCTGTGAATTAATGTTATTAAAACTGCACGACAGAGGGCGCTGAAGCTGCTGCTACTGCTGTGCGCCTCACTGCGCAGTGTTGCATTTAAGCGCAGCGAAAAAATTATGCCACGTGGTGGGCGATGGAGGAGGTGGGCGGTGGACGAGGTGGGCGTGTGCATGGTCGTTTTTTAATTACTGTGCGGTCTCGGTTTTAATATAATATATTTTTTTCGTTTAATGGCTTGACCAGATGAAAATTTTAATGAGCGCATTGACATGTGAGAAAACTTTCGAGCGGCGGACAAGGGCGGACAAGGACGGTCGGTGGCGTTTGCAAGAGGCGTCATACACAAGTGCGGCAATTGTGCATTTGAGTACGTTTGCGGACACTCAAAAGCGTTGCTCTGCCATAGTCCACAGGCAGTATTATTAAATTTAATTGCGTCAAATATGGAGAATCTCGGATTTAAATTAAATTAAAATAACATAAAATTAAAATTTTTTTTTCAAAATTTTGTTTATTGGAATTAAATTTTATTTCTATGAAGTCGAAATTTTTCTCATCTAAAAAAAAAATAATTGATATTATTTTCTGACAATATTCGAAGCACAAAATTTATGTAATATTTACTTATTTAAATTTTTGACAGTTTTGGAGAACACATTTATAAGGTTTTGGCGCAAATGTCTCAAAATATGTCTTATTAAATTGAGTTTATTGTAAAGTTTTTGTTGCTTTCAAAGTACGTGCATTTGATTAACAATAAATACAAGATAAAAACTAATTTGTAAGCTTTTAATTTGGCACATTTATAAGGTTTCGTGGTGTATTTTGCTCCATCAAAAGGTTAACCATTAAAATTAATTTCAAAATTGAATTTCTTCACACCAAAACAAATCATTTAAGCATTGTTTCGTATAGGTAACCTTTGTTAGGTTGTTTGGGTTGTCGAAAAAGTCTTTTCGTATTTTGTCAATAGATGTCGTTGGAGTCGTTTATCTCCAGTGCTACCAATCACCACATTGTGTCATACCATATTTTGTTGGAAATTTGACATTCAGATTCAAGCAAAAACAAAATTAAATTCGGAGAAGTTGAAAAAAAGTTACAACTGTTCAAAAATGAGTGAAAATAATGACTTAATTCCGTGAGACTTCTACGAAACATTTATAAGGTTTTCTTAAAAAATAACGTATCGAAAATTTTGCAAATCTAATAATTTTAATTGCAATAAAAGAATTTCAGCAATTATTTTTAATTCAAGGTTTTATTTAAAATAATTTTTTTTAATTCTTGCTGCACATTTATAAGGTTTTATAAAAGAATTGGTGCTAATTTAAAAATAGATTGAAAATGTTTTTAATTCACTATTGCAACATTAAAAAAATTATTTTCTTTAGGCTGTACTCTCAATAAAAGATTAAGTGACCCTTTAGAATAACATTTATAAGGTTTTATTAAAAAACATATTTTAAACTAAAAATTTTTGAAAATCTAATAATTTAATTTGCTAAATATATTTTACCAATCAGTTTCTAGTAAAGGTTTTAAATAAAATTTAAATTTTAGTTGTCTTGCAGAACATTTATAAGGTTTTCAATAAAGAATTTCTTTTAATTTAAAATTAGGTTGAAAATATTTTTTTAATCACTGTCACAGAAAACATTGAAACAGTATTTTATTTAGGCTGTGCTTGAAATAGAAATTCAGTGTCCGCTTTGTATGACATTTATAAGGTTTTGTTTGACAAAAGTATGTTCAACTCAAAATTGTTTGAGGAAATAATGTAATGTATTATAAAATATAATACAAATCAGTTTCCAATTAAGTTTTTAGTTAAGATGCTTTATCATATATTTTAACATCACGTTTATAAGGTTTTGAAAAATACTCTTTTGAAAACCTTATAAAAGTGTTCAGATTTAAAATCAATAAATTCTCCATATACTCGCTAGCTATTAAATTTATTGTCTAACAAAAATAACAACTTTTCAATTTATTCACCAATGAAAATAACAACCAAAAAGTATTTTAACATTTATGAGGTTTGCTCTCGTTTCGCTAAATTGCCTATCTCCCACACAAACACAGAAAAATAGAAAAAGAAAAAGGAAATAAAAGCAATTTCCAATAATTCAAATTGCTTATGCAACATTATCGTATATAACCTGATTATATTGTTCAAAAAAAAATCGTACAATATGGCGCACATACACATACCCCACACCCCACAGCAGCCCCCATGCTGAAGAGCCCGACAGAACTTGAAATGTAAAAATAACATCAAAATCCCATATCCAAACACGATCAACTGTTGTTGCGGGTGTGCGAAGAGAGGAAATGGCGGGAGAGGGTAGAAGAGGAGAAGAGAGAAAGCAAACACTTAACATGCTAACATGCATTTTGCAGCAGATGAAACTACTACTTGTAGTCAGTCAGTCGTCAGTGTGTCTGTCTGTCTATCTGTCTGTCGGTCTGACTCTCTTATATGTATTAATGACTTTTAAACGACATTCATTGCATATTTATAGGCGCTTAAGCGAAACTGCAGCCACACAGCCAAAGCAACCCCCCAACCCCACCACCAACGACGACGAGCCTAGTTTTGCTCTCGCAAATGCCACAAGGACATTTTTATTTTGATTTTAAGCGCGACGGAACGAGGCAAAACAAAGCAAACTAAAAATGTCAAAACTAGAAAAGGAAACAAGGAAAACAAAAAAAAAACTGTAGTATAGTTTATGGCTGATGATGTGCAGCTGATAACCCCTAAAAATATGCGACAAGCAGACGAGCACAGGCAAGCACTACCAAGCAGAGGCCGAAGCACAGGCACTGGAACTGGCACTGGCTCTGGGTTGTGTCTTGTGTGGCAATGACATGTTAAATTTTTCATTTTGCACAAGCATATGTTTAGGCTTAAGCCATATCAGCGGAGTACATACATTTGAGTACACTCAAACAAAAAAATGAGTAATATTGATTAATAATACTTTTTAGTTTTATAAACTGAATTTTTGGTTACACACATAATGAACAAAATTTTACTATAGATTGCATTTTATAATTTCCATTGACTTTATAAATTTATTAAAATGGTTCTATTATTGCAGTAGAATATTGTTATTCTCTCAATTTAGTAAAACAAACCTTATAAATGTTACAATAAAAGTCATTGCAGTATTTGTTACTCAAAGAATAAATAGTGAAAGTTCTTCAAAAATATTTGAATATTCTTTAAATGCAAACAATTTTAGATTCTAGCTAACTTAATCCAAACAAAACCTAATAAATGCCAATGGAAATGAGTTTTAAAATGTTAGTTATTGAAAATTAGATTGAAAATTATTATAAACCTTAACTATTAAGCGTGGATAAAATTTACTTTTTCTTTGCAAAAAATTTTAATTTTAGGCTAAAGTCTAATTAAACAAAACCTTATAAATATATCGAAGATAAGCGCCTTAAAATATTATAACTATTGTCAAATAAACTAAAAATTTATTTACCTTATTATCTAGTTGTAAATATATTTACGGTTTTGTTAAACTCTTTACAGGAAAAGTCGAATTTAATAAAGCCTTATAAATGCCATAGAGAAACCCTTGAAAATGTTTAAAGTATTGACAATTATATTGAGAAATGATTTACTACATTGTCTAGTTACTTAGTAATGGCGTCTCTTGATAAAAGACCTACTTAGGCTTAGATTATTTTTGGCAAAACGCTTAAATTTAGGAAAAAAGTCATATTAAGCAAAACCTTATATATGCCGCCAAAAGGTACCGCATAAAATAACATTTTCGTTATTTAGGCTTTCGTTATTATTTAGCTTTCAATAATATTCTTTAGATTCGAAATTTTTACTTTAGAGCATGAATGATTTTTGGAAACAAAACCTAATAAATGCGCACGTTTTAAATGTCATGCCAAAATATTAAAATAAGTTACTTGTCTCATATGAAAATGCTGTAATTAAGATTTTATTTGTGTCCAATATTAATTTAGGTCAAGTAAAGATTTATACTTCGCTATACAATTTCACTTCTGAGCAGTAAATTTATTTGTATCAAGCACAATTTTAATTGAAGGGAGTCAAACAACATATTGGACACAAATAAAATCTTAATTGCTGCAAGTAACAAGTAACTTATTTTTCTCCGTGTTCGAATTGTTTAATATATTTGCATGTATGTTGAATTTCTCACAGTGCACATACGAGTATGTCTTGCGTACGCGTCGCCCGTCCCCGCTGCCTGTTTGGCATATGTAATCGCATACTTTATCGGCTTGAGCCTCAAACAAAAAGACGTTTGCCGCTTGTCACAGCTTCGCTTTTGCTTTTGCCTTTGCAAATTGCAATTTTCTTTGCCGTGTTTTTTGTTTCCAATTCCCGACGTCGCCATTTTAAGTTTAATGTCTCTTGTCAGTTGTGTCTTCGTGTGTGTGTGTAGTCAACTTTTGGGCGCTTTAACAGCGCTGGCATGTCGCATGTGTGTTGCTCTTCGCATCGCTTCGTTTTGTATTTTGTTTAGCCTAAAAGACGACTACGAATATCCGGTGGAGTCGTCCTCGTCGTCGTCGTCCTCCGTCTGCGTCCAAGCATGTGAGCGGAATTTCAAATCGAACTAATAATATGTTTACTGCGCGGGGGACAGAGCGACAGACGCAGCATTTCTATGGTCTCGCATACGGAAACAAAGACGAGACGCGCATACACGTGTAAATGCACACCCACACACGCTGACAAGTGCTGCACACTTCCTTCCGGTTGTGTGAAGACGACGACGGCGGCGCCGACGACGACGACGGCAATCAAACCGAACTCTGCATCCGCCAAGGATGCTTTTTGAATATTTAAATAGGCGGGGCGTCATTTTCGTCGTTTTGATGCGAACGAGACGACAAAGGCGAACGCTTTTGTTTTGTCTTCTCAATTTCAGACAAGCACATATGAGTGTTCTTATGTATGTGTGTGTGTGTGTGCATATGCACGCAATCTAGACTGGTTTTGAATTGTCGTATTTAAAATTTAATTTTTATTATTATTTATTTAGGTCAAAAATGAGAAAACTATTTTTCGCATTTATAAGGTTTTGTTTATTATATATAGAAAATAATTAAAAAGAAAGAAACTAGAGAACGTTTAATTTTACTAAACATTATTTTAAGGAACTTTTTAAATTAATTTTTGAGAAAACGATTTTTCAATTTAATCTTCTCTACGCATTTATATGGTTTTGTTAAACCGAATATGATTTAAAATTTAAGAAAAACAACAAATAAATAACATTTATATACACGAACCCTAAAATGAAAGCATTTTTAAACACATTTTCAATAAACTTCGCATAATTCATAATTTTTTCTTTCATTTATAAGGTTTTGTTTTAGTGTTTTAAATTCGTAAATTCAAGTTTTTGACCCTTTAACGCCAGCACACAGTTCCCGTGGACTAAAGTTGATGAAATTTCAACATGTCGCTATTTTGATCAGCACTACTAAAGTTAGGTTAAAGTGATTTTGTAACAATAACAATTATTCAGCACAACTAAAGTTAGGTTAAAGTGATTTTGTATCAAAAAAAATATTGGGTATCCTTTTATCAGGATAAAAGTATAAATAAAAACATTTCATTTTAATATTCTCTGCCCAAACCACTCTACACACACATATGTACATATACACGTACTCGCATGTATGTATGTGTTTGTGCGTGTATTTGTACCGTGTGTGTTCATTGCTTTGGTAATTGTTGCCGTCAGAGACGCGTTGTGGATATTAAAATTAAAGTCAGCTGGCGAGAATTCCTGAGACAAATCCTTTCGGAGCGCCAACACGATAAGCGCCCGAAACAAAGCCTCGAAATTAGAAATGAAATTCAACCAACCACCGCCGCCATGCCCATCTCCAGCCACAGCCCCCTTAGAAAACGTGCAAATGTGCGGTTTGAAAGCGCATTTAAGAATTTCTGCATTTAATAGAAGAATCGTTTGGAACTCAAATAAAAGTTCGAAATGCTGTGGAATTTATTCGTGTTTTATAAGAGACTCAAGGAAGTCCGACTGGAACGGAAATTTCGTTTGAATTTTGTTATACTATTTCGATGTACCTAAACAAGTGTTTAGTTGCAGGAATCTTATAAATGTGCTTTTAATTTCATTTAAAAAATTCATTGTTAATACAAATTATGTTTTCAGTGCAGAATAAATAATTTAAATGAATAATTCAGTTCTTTTTATTTGTTTAAGTATTTTTGTCAAATACTTTGTTTTGTCAAAAACCTTATAAATGCTCTTAAAGTATTATTAACTTTGTATTATTTTAAAATTTTATTGTAGAAAGTAAAAAAGTTTAGAAGATTTGTTAAGTTCTTCTTTGTATTTATGTATTTATGTAAAACACTTTTTATGACAAAACCTTATAAATGTTCTTAGATTATTATAAATTGTTTTTTAATTTGAATTTCATTGCAAAAATTTTTAATAATGTAAAAAGTTCGTCATTTTATTTATTTTTGTAAAAAATACTTTCTATGCCAAAACCTTCGAAATGCTTTGGAAGTATTATGAATTTTTTCAAATTTCAAATTTGTTTTAAGAACTGTTAATAATTTAAAAGATTAATTTAGTTCTTTTTTGCATTTATATGTTTTTTATACCATTTATAAACCAAAACCTTATAAATGCCCTGAAAATATTGTTAAACTTTTTAATTTGAATTTCATTGCAAAAATGTTAATAATTTAAAATATTTATAAAGTTGTTTCTTTTTGTGAAAATACTTTCTATGCCTAAACCTTATAAATGCTTTTATAGTTTTATTTAATTTTAAATTTTCTAAATTTTTTTTTAATTTTAAATTTCACTGCGTAAATTAAAATATTATAAATGATTAATTAAATATTAGTTTATATTTGTATAGATGTATCTGTTTCACACAATTAAAATAAATACTTTTCGCTCTAAACCTTATAAATGTCTGCGATCAACTTTCACTATTTATGAAACCTTTTAAAAACCGATCTTTAATCAAAGCAAATAAATTTAAATATATTTTTAATAACTCAAATGACATGTTCTATTCCGCTTTACCAAATGACAAGCCAAATCCGCACAAAACCCCACAAATGTCACTGCGAAAAAAACTTTCTGATCCGTAAAAATGCACAAAATAAAATCCGCGCAACTCAAATAAGTCAAAAACTATTAAAAAAATATGCACTTAAAATCCGAAACTGCTGCGCAGTTGCACACAGCAAAACTCTACAAAAGTCTACAAAAGACGCGTTGTACTACGTTCGTTGCAACACAAACTTTATCAAAAAGTTGAAAAATTAAAAGTTACTTTGCGAAATTCGACAAAACACAAATAACAAAAACAAAAGGAAGAAGAAATTTTATGAAAAAAATAATTTAATGCCCAAAAGTTTAATGTAAAAAATAAAGAAAAGAAAAGAAGAAAACGAGAAAAGTTTCAACTTTCAACTTTCAGTTTCGGCGGCTTGAAGTTTCTTTTTTTTCAATTTTCATATACTACTCAGCGTATCCAATGCGCAGCGCACAGTAAGCTCTGCACTTTAGAAACTTTATGTTTCATTTTTACTTTTTGTCGTTTTAGCCGACGGCGTCGCATGCATTCGGCGCGCTCTGGCAACACTATTTGCGCAGGCAGAAGAACTAAAGAATCAAAGTTATACACTTTCAACTGGCTGTGAAAGTAGAAAAAAAATAAAAATTGAAAAAAAAACTGTCGAAAAGCTGCAAGCAAAAGTTTTCAATTTCACAAAAACGTTTTCGCGCCATTTTACAGAGGCGCCACCATCTTTGACGTTGCCACATCGTCTTTAGCGCGCGCTGATGATTTTCTGCCGCCTTGCAACCACGTGTGTGTTTGTGTGTGTGTGTGTTTGGTGCATGAGATGACCTCATTAGGATTAGCATTGGCTCGCAATTGAGACTTTTTGAACTCAATTGGCAATTGCCAAAGCGATTCTAGGTCGCAATGATTTGTGGCGTGATGCACTCAAAAAAATAAACAGGCATGTCAATTTTACATTTTTAATGTGAATGTTACATTAGTGTTTTAATGTTGATAAATGCAATTTGATATTAATTTATTTGTTTGAAAACAAATTGATTTGATTGAAAAAACATATCAATTTAACATTACTGCATATCAATTTTACATTTTAAATGTCAATGCACAAAAAATGCATTATACCTTTCATTGTTTTCATGATAATAAATGCAAATTGATATTAATTAATTTGTTTGAAAAAATATTTAATATTAGAAAAATATTAATTTGATATTAAGCATATCAATTTTATATATTAAATGACAATTAATATAACTGAATGTTATTTGATATACATATTTTTTAAAACGAATTAATCGTTTAAAAAAATATATATTTGATATAAAAAAACATATCAATTTAACATTAAAGCATATCAATTTTACATTTTAAATGTCAATTAATGTTAAGTTATTTATGTAAATTGATTTTAATTTATTTATTAGCAAAAATATAAATTTGGTATTGAAAACATGTCATTTTAACATTATATTGTATTAATTTTACATTTTAAATGTCACTCACAAAAATGGATTCTTTCTATCAATGTATTAATGTTAATAAATCTTCTTTATGTTAATTAATTTCTTTGAAAAAATATTGATTTGATATAAAAAACATATAAATTTAACATTCAAGCATATCAATTTTACATTTTAAATGCAAATGCAACACTAAAAATATGCATTATAGTTTCTAATGTTATATCAATATTAATCAATGTTATTTTGAAAATGCCATTAATTTACATATCAATTTAACATTCAAGCATATCAATTTTTCATTTTAAATGCAAAAAAATATGAATTATACTTTTAAATGTTATATCAATACTAATCAATGTTATTTTGAAAAATACCTAAATTGACATATCAAATTGACATTAACTACTGTTAAACGAACATGAAGAATTTATGTTATTACATGACAACTAATTGTTATTTCACCTTTTTTATAATAAACATTTCAAACATCATTTGGCAACTATTTAAGATTTTCCTATATAAGAGTTTTTCTTTTTTTGTCGTGTATAATAATGGAAAACTAAACTAAAAAAAAGTCTATTCAGCTCGAGCGAGTGAGCGAGCGATTTTCCTATTATGACGCGCGCACTTGCTTTCGACGTTCTTCGCGTCATTAAAAAATCACTTTTTTATATATTTTTTATTCATTATTGTGGTTGGGTTTGTTGGAGGCAATCGATTTCAAGTGCGCGCTCACAATTTGTGTCAATCGGTTTTGTAGAAGTTGACCCCCCCCCTCGCCCCTCCTACCCGAGCACCCCTCCACCATTGTGTAGACATTTTGATTGTGTGCCGTGATTCGAGGTCAATTTGTGGTCACGCAGAGTGGTGAAAAGAGACGATTTTGTGACAAGTAATCGCAGAATTAGCGACGAAGCTTTAAATTTAAATGGGGAAAATTTGAATTAAAAAATATTTCTTTCACATTTTTAAGGTTTCATTAATAGTAAAATACATTTATACGGTTTGTTACAGTCTCGTTACACTCTCAACTGATTGCTGCAAGTTGCCAGCTTTTTTCGTCATAATTTTCATTTACAACTACACAAAACTGTCTGCCAAATAAATTCTTATTCGCCGGCTGTCATACAAAACGACATTTATACGGTTTTATGACAGACGCTGCCAGCATTTCGTATTTTAATTTCGAAGTAAATAACAGCAGAAAAATTATTTTACATTTCGCAACGAAATGCACAATTAAAAATAAAAATAAAAAAAAAGCACGCTAAGATTTCGCGCTAAAAGATCCGGTTTGCTATGTCGTTGTGTTAAGTCGTTGCGCTAAGTCGTTGCGAAAATATTTCCTCCTTCGCTTTTCAAATAGTTTGTTTGTCATTATTAAATTTTACAACTTTACAGAAAATACTTTGCTGCTATTTTTGGTATTAACGAGTACATTGACAAGTCTACAAGGCGGTATAACCGGACGCACAGACAGACAGACAGACAGCCAGCCAGCCGGACGGATGAATGGATACAAGCGTCATTTAGCAAACAGAGCAAGGAGTGAGTGAGTGAGTGCCATAATAGCGCTCGTAATTGAAAATCAATTTAAGCGGAGCAAATTTAATTGAATTGATATGAGCAAATGATCGCTTCGATGATTCAAAGAAAGAAGATGGATAGATGCTTGGTTGGATGAACGAATGAATCGATGCTTCGATGGATTGATTCACTCAGTGTGCGCTATTAAGTGAGTGGCAAGTGTGAGATTGTGGTGTGTCATTTGATGCCAACGGCGCTGTTCGGACGCTTTCGAGCGTTATCGAATTTGCTCAGGAATTTCGTCGTAATTAGTGGGAATTTGTTGGAATTTGTTGGAATGCTAAATGGACATCGGCATGAGGAAAATGCATTTGGAATTGTAAAGTAGTTATCGAAATTAACTTCCACTCACAAGCTTTGTAATGGATATGAATTTCCAAAGTTATTTAAAAGCCGAAAAAAAAAAAATAGTCATCTATCTGTAGGACCTAGCAAAAGTGGTTTAGTCTAAGTTAAATTTTTCTAATGGCACATTGGAATTGTAAATAAATTTGATATCATTTAGGAGCATCCATTTCAATATGCCGCGCCCTATTTTCAATTATACTTTTTCCCACCATAAAACTAACCACAATCACATTCATATGCCCCCTTTTCTTTTACATTTCGCGGACCAACTCCCCAGCTTCTCATAATGACCAGCGACGCAATGGAGCCGTCGCGGCGTTGGTATGGTTTGGTGTGGTCTCATGGGCATACGCCGTTTGGTGTGACGTGGCATGGTATGGTATGGCACGGCGCGACTCGACTCGGCTCGGTTCGGCTCCTACTCAATTATTAATTAAATGACATTTTAATGAGTTCTTGAGCGCAGCATGCGCCCTCGAGTATAAGTGTGTGCGTGTGGGGAATGTTGATGGGGGATATGGGGGGGGGGGCACGACATTTCACTGTTTTATCAATTATGCTGTGGAGGCAACTCTAAATGGCTGCTGTGTTGCCACCCAGCATTTTGTGGAATTGTCATAAACTGCGCCGGCTAATTTATGCAATTGAACGCGCTGGTGGACTTTGAGTTTCTCGCAGTCGGAGAAATGATAACAAAAAAATTGTGGGTGTTGGCTGCAGTGGGGTTGCCTTCCTGAATTTTGTTGAGGATTTTTCTTAGAGAGTAGAAGTGAAAATTACCTGCAAAGAGAAGAAAATTAAATATGTTAATTAAAATGTTTAGATATATAAAAATTATATATAAAATTTACGATTGAAGTTTAAAAAATAACGAGAAAATATAATAAAGCAATTAATAAATTAATCAAGTAATCAATTAATCAACTGCTGAATTAATCAAGCAAATAATTAATCAATTTATATATAAGTTTATTAATTAATTAATCTAACAATTTATTGATTGATTGATTGATTGATTGATTGAGTTATTGATTGACTGATTGATTAAATGACAAATTAAATATTTTGTCTTTAATTTAATATTGATTAATTGATTGAGTTATTGATTAGCCGATTGATTTAATAAGAAATTAAATACTTTGTCTTTTATAGAATAATTTCATAAAAGAAATAAATTACTCATTAATTGATTGAGGAATTTAACAAATAATAAATTGAATGATAAATATGATAACTAAAAGATAACTTTATCAATCGATTGATTATTTGTTAAATTCATTGATCAATTAATTGTTCATTAATTTATTTTAAGAAATTTGCATTCCATCAATCAATGAATCATTTAATCAAACGATCATTCAATTAATCAATCATTCATTAAATGAATTGATCACTCAATTAATGGATCAATCAATAAATCAATTGATCACTCAATTAATCAATAAATCAATTGATTACTCAATTAATGAATCAATAAAAAATCAATTGATCACACAATTATTCAACCAATCAATCAATCAATCAATATTAAGCAGCCATTAATTATTAAAAATTTAAAAGAATCATAAATTTAATTATCTTCATCCATCAATTATGTATCAAACAATCAAACCTTAAATCATTGTTTATTTGTTAATAAACTAATTAATCTATTAATCAATCTTTTAATTTTTAATCAACGAACTTATTTAATTCTTTATGGATATATTTATAAAAATGATAAAAATTAGCAACAATTAAAAAATTCAATGACTATTTAATCATTCAATCAAACATGAGTTCCTTCTTTAGGAATCACCACTTCAACCAACCAACTAATCATTCAATTAAACTATTATTCAATCTTTGAATTACTCAATTAATACAATCGTTTATACATAAAGTAATCCAATTTATTAATCAACTAATTAATCATTCGAAGAATTAATCAATCTAGTAATTATTCAACACTTTTTAATTGGGTTTTTAATTCTATTATTAACGGCGTATTAAACAGCAGTAAATCCTTTAATCAATTTAAATACAGTGCATTTATACAATATAAATTCACTTGTCGAAAGAATTGCTTCGAAAAAATATTCATGTCATTGATACAATCTTCGTATCCCTAAACAACAACAACAACAACAACAAAATTTCAGCTATTTGTATTTAAATGATGCTTTGCGTTTGACAAAGCTCTTGTTAAATTAACACCATCACAAAGTAATTGATTTCAATTAAAAGTACTTGGTACAAACAACAACAACAACCACACTGTGGACATATGTTATAAAAACAAAAACCACAAAAACAACAACAAAACAGTATTTAGTTACGCAGTAGAAATTGCAAAAGTCTCAATGCGAAAAAAAAGCCTGAAATAATGGATTCTCTGCGGCGCTTCACCAACAAAGAAGCTAAGTGCAAAACAATTAAAAAAAATAACTGCACACCAATACACTTGTGAGAGTGTGCATGTTATATACTACACTAGCACACATATGCTAGTCAATAATAATAATAATACAAAAAACAAAAACAACAACAATGACAACCAAATCGCGTACATTTAAATTCATTGCATCGAATTCATTTCATTTCATTTCGGTTTATTTGAAATGCGCGCCATACGCCAATATGGCGTCCGGCATCAAATAACACAGTTTGAACAGCATTGCGCGAATTTGCTTTTGCTTTTGTGTTTTTTTTTTCATTTTCAATAATGTATTTATTATACATATGCATGTATATGTTTCACACACACACACACACACATTTAAATTTTATTATTTATTTTGCATACGTTTATTTTAATGGCGTTTAATTAAAAAATGGCGCGCACTGTTCTTCATTTTGTTTACATTTTAATTGATTAATGACATTAATTAAAATGCATTTGAATGGTTTTTGCGGCGTTAATGTGTGGTTCCTTTTTTTTATTGGTTTATTTTGTTGTTTTTTCTTTCGTTTTTTTTCGTTTGCGAAATTAAATAAATTTAATTAAATTCGAATTTTGAGCTTGATTTGCTCAAGGCTTTATTCGCACACGATTTTAATTACTTTTATGCGGTATAATTGGAGTAGCCAGATAGTTTTCTAAAATACATTCGAATGGCTTTTTTTTTTCATGGAATACTTTTTTGGAAACTTTTTTCTGATGTGCTGTTCAAAAAACGTTTCTGTGAAAATTTTACATTACGTTAAAATAACGTGATAGTTTATTGTTGATTTAACATAATCCAGCTGTAATAGCTTGATTAGTATTAGTCTGTACCACAGTTCTATCTTCTCGCTTTGCACATAGTTGTAAATATTTACTAATTAATTAAGAAAAAAGTGTTTACACCTTTTGTTGCCGGAAATAAAAAAATAGAAATGAAAAATTTCGTCTAATCTTCTTTCTGCTTTCATCCATCAAAACTCTCCTGACAGCCAACGCAATTGCAATTGCCTTTCAGTTGCTTTGTGTGCTGTGCAGAATTCTTGCATTCCGTCCCTTTTTGTTGTTTTTATATTACTACTTATACTACTTATTGCAACGCGTATTGTGGACGAATCCCTCATCTTCGTCACGTTGTCATCGTCGTCGTCGTCGTCGTCGCCAGGAGTCAATGATCGATCATTAAATACGCGCTGCTGCTGCCCGTTTTTGCTGCCGGGCAACGCGCCGCTTGACAGTTGATTAGAAAACACACCGTTGCGATTACTGAAAGGGCAGTGGTATGCACTGCGACCCCCCGCCCCCCGTCAATGCAACCCTACATTTGCCGTCTACTAATCGCTGTATTGTGTGCGTCGTCACAGCGTGCCGGCCGAGACATTATCGTCCGGCCGTTTGTTTGCTAAGGTAAAGTTGAGAGTTCCGTAGACCCGCAGACGAATCGATCATTTTGCGTTATTGTCAAATTTGGAAATTTTCATAATTTCACAGATACACCGTTTGGAATAGTTTCGCAATTTGTGTGTGTTCGGATGATGGATGGATGGATGGATGGATGGACGGATGAATTGCTTCGTTTGGCATGTTGGCTGCTGATATGGGGAAAATCGCAAAGCTGCTTGGTTGGATTATCGCTGTCAAGGAAATTGACATAAATTATGTGCGTTATTGAAGCAGCAACGCAGCGCAGCGTGGATTTAGGAAGTGCAACTCAGTTTGCTCGGGTTACATCAGGTTATGCTAGAATGTAAATGGATGAATTGATTTGTTGGAAACTTTGGCGCGGGATACAAGAAATAACATGAAATCGCGAATTTAGAACGCTTTTGAATGTTTTTATAAAAAAAAAGGACTACGTAATGGGCGGTACAGTTGCGTACAAAAGTAAGCGAAATGTCCTTAAAAACCATTTGCGAAATTGACATAAAATATATAGATTTTCTGGTTAATATTTCTCAACGCTTATAAAATTTGAATTATATACATACGTATATAATAATAGAAAATGATGGAAAAATAGGACACAATGTTAATTTAACACTGTTTTTCATGTTGATTTTTGCAAAAGTTTCGAAACGTTATCTTAAAAGTATTAATTCAACACTAAATCATATTAAATTAACACTTTATGACAATTTTTTTCAACGGCCGAAATTAACATTAAAATTTATGTTAGAATAACACTACATCATGTTAATTTGACTACTTTTATGGGCTCCTGGACACTGTGGTATTGTAGGAAATGAATTGGCTGACCAAATGGCCAATGAAGGTTCTGCAATTTCACCAATGGGTCCTGAGCCAGTTACTGGTATAAGTTCAGCGGAAGTTATGCGTTGGATTGGTGACTACATGGACTTGATTCAGACTAGAATGAATCAACCGAATTAGAAATCCAAGAAGATTTAACTAGTCTAGGACAAGATTTAAAAATACTTGCCTACAAAAAGTTTGATGGAAAAGGGTTCTGTGCCTTAATGATTTTTCAATAGCTCAATGGATAAGTTCGTTTAATCTGCTGCGTTTGGAATTCAGAATGATTTTCCACTCGGATAAAAGCTAAAATATAAATTAGTCGGTTAGACTAGCACTGGAACATCATTGAATAGTTTGGGAACTTAATTGTTTGAGATAAAAAAATGTTCGAGAGTGTATCTATGTAAGGTGTAGAAATCCTAATCCATGCTGCACACTGGTTGTTAGTAATTTTTGAATTCTTTTTTAAAATTTCTTCAGCATCTCAAAACAACAAACGTTTTAAATAAGTTCTTTTTTTTTCTTAAGTGCCACGTCCAGTTTTCCAATTTTGGTCACTTTTTTTTTGTCAAAACTCTAGGGACCATTAAAAGTAGTATCAAACACCAACATTTTAGAATGATTGGTCAACTTCTTCTACCTTTTTCCAACTGGAATCGCATTTTAGACTGGAGTGCACCATTCAGATTCGGCTTAAAACTGCACGATGTGGAGTTGCAAAGAGGCAAATCACGGCGGCGTCTAGCGCTAATTGTGCAGCTGATGTTGAACTGCAGCCTTTTACTTTGCCTTATGATATGTAACTTAAAAGGAGTCAATTGAACTCTTCTTTTTTTGGGGGGTCATAAACGAATTTAGTGAGTTTTAGTGAGCTACCTGAATACTTTCATATACAATATGACTCACCTAATTTTCCACAAAGGAAAAGTAAAATTTTCACTTCTCATAAAGTAACTCATTTTACGAATAGGCGTTGGCTGTAGAATATACCGTCACGTGAAAACCAAACGTGACATCTCAACGTGACCAAAGAACTTCGCACTTTGTTACTTTCCTAAAGTACTTAAAGTCGAAATTACTATCACAACAATTTTGTTGCTTTACTTTGGTTGCCACAAAAATGCCGCCCCGCCTGCGACTAAAGCAAAGAAATTTGTTGTAGGCAGAACAGAACACAATGGAAAAATTTAATTAAATTCCCACACAGTGTAAGCCACTGTGCACCATGCCTCGTACGACCGCAGGGGCAGGCGGCCAACATTTGGCATTGAAACAGACGCAAAAAGCTCATTGCCAAAACAAAATACAACAAAAACAAAGCGAATTATTATCAAAATGAAATTTATGTGCCGCACAACACATCGGCACGCCCACTTTTAATAGCGCGCGCGCACAGGCAACGACGTCGGCCTACTGCGAACTAGTACTCGTACATACAACACTAAATGCCGCTTAAGTGCGGCGCATAAATCATTTTGTATGCGCTCGCGAAATTCCAACAAAACGAAATGAAAAAACAAGCGAGAAAACCGGCGAAAATCGGCGATGCTGGAATTTCTTCTGGAGCAGTCGGCAGCCGCCTACTTGAGCGCATCCATCTAAAATTAGAGATGCGCACTCGCGTGTTGGCAACACTGGCGGCGGCGGCTGCGGCGTATGTCATTGCCGAGCCGCGCCGCGACTTCGATATGATGCGACATAAAGTGCAGTAGGTGCGATGCTGCGCCAGGTTTTTTTTTCGCGCGCGCGATGCATTTTCTCGAATACCGCAAACACAGCGCGACAACATTTGTTTGCGCAAATGTTGTTACGCCCGTTTAGGGGGCGCGGCAGCAAGCACTTTTAGGCGCAGTGTTTTGTCAGTTAGCGGCGGCGTTGTCGTCGTTTTATTTTCGCTCCAGTGACGGTGTCAGCGCGTTAATGGCGCGCAGCGTTGTTTGTTTTAGTTTTTCATTTTCGTTTTTTTTTTTCGCAGCGTAGCGCGGCACTTGACATGCAAAACAGATGTTTGCGTTTTTTGGCGCTGAAGCGTGGCGGTTTTTTTTTTTTGGTTGTTTGTTCAAAGCTGAATGGAAGTAAAGAGGGGAAGTCGCAAGCGTAGTCCGGGGGCATGCTTTTTATTTTAATAAAATGTTGCTTTATAATTTCTGTTAAGGTCATGCGAGAATGTGGGAACTCTTCGTGGTTTCACAAAAACAAAGTTAAATACTTAAGTGCGAAGAATTTTGGTTGTTCTTAATGCACATTTTAGAGGCGGCGAAAATTGCGGAATTGAGGATTTTTTTCTGTGGGCGGTGGATGAATTGTGGGTTCTGTTTTTTAAAGAAAACACATGCGAGAAAACTTCAAACTTGTCGGAAGATGATTTAAACACTTGTGTGAAATAGTTCATTCGAAATACGAAAAACATATTTTTTTTAAATCTATATCTATATATATATAAGAATGAATGTATCTTTCTTTTTCTATATTTCTTTCTTTCTATCTTTTTCTATCTTTCTTTCTTTAATTGTACCCTCTACGCGTCTAATCCATTCATCCGATTGAGATGAAATTTGAGATAGTTGCTTTATTTAAGCCAAGGATGGTTTTTGGGGAAAAAAAATTTGCCACGCCCACTTTTTACGCCCATATTTTGTAAACATATTCGATTATGTCGCTAATATTGCTCCAAAATATCCTGAAATTCGGTATCTGAGTTTGTATGGGCACTGTCAACAACTTTCTAAAAAATGGGCGTGGTTGGATCAATTTAACGCCCACTTTTAAAATAAAGGTTGGATCAATTTTAACCCTTTTCATAGCCCTGGAACTTAATGCTATATATAGAAAACAAGTAACGGAATGCACCGGAAAGAATTACAGGGTATACAAAAGTTGCCACGCCCACTTATCAAACCCACAATTTGTTTAATTAAGTGAAAATATACGATTACATTGCTAATATTGCTCCAAAAAATACTGAAATTCGGTATATGAGTATGTATAGGCACTGTCGATAATTCCCCCAAAAATGGGCGTGGTTGGATCAAATATATATAATATATATAATACATTGCTAATATTGCTCCTAAAAATTTTAAAATTTCTTTATGAGTTTCTATGGTTACTGTCGAAAATTCCAAAAAAGTGGGCGTACAATTTATTAGTATATATATTTTTTTCTTAAGCTTTCAACGGAATCAGTGCTCCAGTGTTCCAGTGCAATTGCGCTTTTTCCATACTCCATACTCTTAGCAACACTTGAGAAAAATGCACCGCTCAAAAGTAACTAAAAAGGATACGAAAAAAAAGCGTACCCGATGTAGGCACATGGTAGCTAGGGCGACGACAAAAGCGTTAATAACGCTAAGGTTAAAGACTCATACTCTGGTATATGAGCGATTCATAAGTTGAACGAACAAGGCGCACATTTGAATGCGTGTCCAATTATGCGGGCGCTCGTAAAAAAAAGGAGCAGCGCAAAAAAAAAGAGAACAAGAAATTAGAGTGCGAAAAAGGAGCAGCAAAACAGGCGTAACATAAAAGAGTAGCTTCATGCTGCATGCGAAAGAAAAATGAAAGAGTAATATTCAAGTGCAGTTAAGCAGGAAAGACTTCCTTTTTCTTATGTTGCAGTCGAGCGAAGTTGAACAAAAGTAACATTTTTATTTTTTTATTTTTGCCTCATGGCTACCCTTTTTTTGCATAATTTTTTCGCATGTCATTTTCGACTGGCTTGTATCGTTTTCGTTTTTTTTTGTTTGTTTTTTGCGACAGTTGGTTATTTCGTTACTAATTTGCATGCGGTGCCAGCGTCTTCGTAAATTAGTTAAGTGCGCTTTTGCGTGCGTCGTTCATTCGTTCGTTTTTGTGTGGTCTCTTTTCTTCTTTTGTTTTTTGTATTTTTTAATATTTTTTGTTGTAGTTTTGTTGCTGTTCGTGTCTTTTCAAATTCAGTTGCTCGAGTGCAGGGAGGGCAGCTGTCTCTGCTGTCCTTCGTTTCTTCTCATTTGCATTGTGTGAAAATTTGAATTTTTGCAATGTCGCTGAACTTGACCTGTGTGGGGTGTTAATTGCGTTGTTATTTTTTTTTTTTTCAAATTAATTTAACTAATTTATTCTTCAATTAGTTGTTGAAATTATGACGCTGAGCGGATGTAGAGTTGAGAAATTAAAAAATTAAAAAAATTCGTTTATAAAAAAGGTTTAACGATAAACAAGTTCAACATCGTTTCGATATCGTTATCGTAAAGCTAAGATCGACGAAATGTTAAATAAAAATTTTCTAAAAGTTTTGTTAATTAAATGAAATGATTTCGTTTTGCTTTTAATTTACTTTAAAATTCCTGCAATTTAAAGAGCCTTCAAATGTATCGTTTTGATGCCGTTTCGACGTCGTTTAGTTTGCTTGAAATTTAAATTTGTTATTTTCCCTGCACAAATTAAGAAAAATTGAGAAATTACAAAAAAAAAAATAACAACAACAACAAAGAATTCCATTGTTTCTTAACGTATTCAAATCATGAGTTGATATACATCTCTGCTTTATGTGCCCAAAAAAAGTGCTTAAAATGCATTTATGCCTTAGTTTCGTTATCGACATTTTGGCATCATTTAATTAACATAACAAAGTTATTGTTGTTAACAATAACAAAAACAACTACAACAACGAAAACAAATCTTTACTCTAGCAAACAAAAATATCAACCCTGACTGACCTATATACAAAGAAAAAAATGGAAAAAGTGCATCTTTCAACAAAAAAAAAAAGTACATTTTATAACTCATTGCCTGGTTGTCATTAAATAAAACTACTCGAATAACTCCGCAAAAATTGCAACTTTGTCGAAAAACCGAACGTTGAAAAAGCAATTTTTCAAAATTAAATTGAATTATTCTGGCTGTGTGACAAAATTGCATTCTTTAAGCTGAAAGGAAGCTGACGAGGATTTTTATCGCACATTAATTTCGCTTTAGCCCTGACAACAGTTTTTCTTCGTTTTGGCGCTTTTACGCTTTGCAGTAGTGCCTAAAAGTGGGGTTGCCTTGAACGGTCGGTTTTTTTTTTGGCTATGGTGGGAGGGAGAGAGGGAGTGCGAAATCGCATGAAGAGGCTGCTTAAAAAATTATCGCCTTTTGTGTCGTTTCGTTGTCGTTGTCGCTTCGTGTGAAGTGGAAAATTTGAATTTATTGAAATTTTTTTTCAAAGATGCTCGTAAAGATTAATTTAACGATGTCGTTTATTTCGTGTCCCCCAGCCCAGACCAACGTTGCACAGACCTGTTCAGACTCGACAGGGTTGTAAATTTGAGTACAATTGATACATTTTTGATGAGACAATTTTTCACGCGGTTTTGGGTGGAGGATTAAACATTTTTTTTTTGTTTTTTGTTTTGGTTTTTAAACGAATGTCATTTAAAATATTTATTTAAAAGCATTTCATTTTAAGTTTGTTAACACTTTTTCATAAAAACTTTTTTTTATATAAGAAAGTTTTGCTATTAGTTTTAATTAACAACTCAAAATTTAAAATAAATTAGTATTATTATTATAATTTTTAATTTCAGAAAAATTTACTTGATTAATCAATAAATCAATCAAATTTATTCAAACCCAATCTCAGAGTTGAAAATTAAATCAATCAATAAATCAATCAATCAATCAATCAATCAATAAATTAATCAATGAAATAAAAAATCAATTAATTAATCAATGAATTAATAAATCAATTAATAAATCAATCAATTAATCAGTCAATTTATTAACCAATCAAATTTATTCAATCCCATCCCCAGAGAAAATATTTCCAAATCAATAAATCAAATTTATTCAACTCCATATGTCAAAATCAATCAATTAAACAATCAAATACATTTATTCTATTCCCAGAGTAATTAATCTATCAGTTAATATATCTATTCATCAATTAAATTCATTCAATGTCATTCCCAGAGTTGACAACAAATAAATATTTTATTCTATTAAATCACATTTCCGGAGTTGATAATTCAATCAATTGATTAAACAATCAAAAAATCAATTATTTAGTCAGTCAATTTATCGATTAAATTCATTCAACTTCTCCCCAGAGTTAATAATTCAAAATTAATCAATCAAATAATCATTTAAATTCATTGAATTCCATGTCCAGAGTTAATAACTCAATCAATAAATACATCAATGAATTAATTAATTAATCTAACAGTTAATCAATCAATCAAATTCATTCATCATCATTCATTATCACCATTCTTTCATTTATTAATTCATTCATTAAAAGTCCTAAAAATTGAATTTCCAGTTTGACATCAAAATAATAACAGAATCATGAACCCCATAACGGAACGCAATAAATTTAATACTTTATGCAACATTATTAAAAATCGAAAAATACGAAAAAAAAATAAAAATAAAAATAAAAAGCGACGTTGCAACATTTCTCCGCTCTGCAGTTTAACCCCGCCGTCGCGGCATTCTTTGATCGTATTTTTGCGATATGGCAATTTTGGGCGCCCATTTTTCATGTCACTACGAAATGCGTTCAATTTCATTTTCTACCTACTACTATTTTTCTGCAATATTTTCGCTTTGTTCCCTTTTTTTTTGCTTTTAGTACAACATTTTTTTGTATTTTTATTGGCGAAAAACAACATATGCACGAGCGGAGTAGAGCGGCGCGGAGCGGAGTGGAGCGACATGCCCAGGGGCGCATTTGCATATGCGGTTTTTTGGCACAATTTTTCTACTTTGAAAATCGAAGCAAATGTTTTCTTGTTGTTGCTGGTTTTTTATTTTATTATATTTTTTATATAAATCATTTTACAATTTGGAAAACATTTGCGTGTGTGAGTGTGTGTGTCGGTGTCATGTGCATGAAAAACGTATTAACGGTTCAATTGCTACATTTGTAGCATTCGCTGTACATTTGTTGTTTGGTATCAACTCTGGGCGGTGAGTTGGGTAGAGGAAGCGTAGGTGCAGCGTTGATTTTATTTCATTTTTTCCACTATATTTTTTGCTACTTTTTCTGTGCCGGTTGTTTTGTTTGTTGTTGTTGTTTGTGCGTGCATTGGCAAAAAGGCTTTTTAAATTTTTTGTTTGTTGTGGTTTGGAATCATTTTCATTTGTGATAAGCAACTTGTGACAGCCGAAGTGCAGCAGCGACCGCAGCATGCGGCAAAGAGCGGAAAAGGCGCACATATGCATTTGTACGCAGCAAATTGAAAATAGTAGTAGGCAATTTTTTTTATGACCTTTTTTTTTGCATATGCGGTTTTTTATGCAATTTTTTGATGTTGTTGTTGTTGTTGAATTTGTGAATTATTTAAGTGGAAAGTGCGGTTAACAATAATTTAAATGCGATTTCAATTTTGTTGTTGTTTTTGTTGTTGTAATTATTATTTGCAGCCAGTGTTGTTTGTTTCAGGCAAAACTTTTCGCAAGAGTTCGGTGCTTTTTATTGAAAACTATGAAACTAGTTGGAGAAGGGGCGCGGGGGCGGGGCCAAATTGAGGTTTATACCGAATATTACTTTTAATTATTGAATTCGTATTTTTATTAATTGAAATAAATGAAAATTGAAAAGCAACAACAAAAAAGAAAGTTTGATAATTGTTGCACAAATGTGTTGCACAAAAGTGTTGCACAAAAGTGTTGCACATAAGTGTTGTAAATAATTCACAAAATTGGAGTAGTCAAATTTTTGTTGATTAAATTTTTCGAATTCAGATCTTGGAATTAATTGATCGTGTTGTTTTTTGAAATTTTCCCCCAAAGTTAAAAAAATTTTGTTACTCAATTGTGTCACATTTGGTCACAAATTGAAATGTTAATCACTTGTGACAGTTTTTGGTTACAGCTTTTGGTATGAAATTGTAATTTTTAGTCGAATTTTTATCATTTTAAGTAAAATTTTTATACCCTTCGGCATATGCTTGAGATTGTTTCTCCATTTATAACTCCTATAAGAAGGCGTGGTAGGAATGTTAATATATATAAATGATCAGCGTTAAGTGGAACATACAAAAAATGGGCGTGTTTGGATAAGAACAACACCCACTTTAGAGAGACATATTGCACTTATATGCTAAAAGAATCAAATTTGTTGGTGTCTCTAAACTGGTGGAGGATATTCAAGCTTCGACATTGCAGAAGATAATTCGCTTGCTAGTTTTAAAAAAGTTCTTCCCCACACGCTTATTAATAATAATCGAAAAGTCCATTTAAATACAACCCTGCCGGCATGTGTGCATATATGTATACCTCGCTTATTAAAAAATCCTATTATTTCTATTACAACAAATTATTACTTTAGAGAATTTCGAGTAACAAGTGCATCGAACATAAATACTCCATTACAACGTAACAGCAACACTGATTAACATAAAAAATGCATTTCTAGAAGCAGAGAAGTAATGAAAAAACCCAAAAAAAAAACGTCAGTGCGAGCGAAATGAGAAGAAAAACAAGAAGAAAAAAAAAACACACCCTCTTCTCGGCTAAAACAATACCACCGACAACAACAACAACAATAATATGTGTATAAAAAAAAATTAAAAAATAGTAGCAAACATGGAAAAAAAGGCACTTAATACATAAACTTTATTTCGCTTTCACCAAAATCCCAGAGTCATAAAAAATGTGTAGCAAATTGCAGCACATCGCGAGCAGCCAGATTCCCCCTCTCGAAAAAAACAAAAAACACAACAAGAACAAAAAATAGTAGTGGTGAATTTTGTTTCGCCCCCTTCGCAGAGTTACCACAGAATAACAGAGAAACTAAGTGAATTCCCGTATGTAATTCCGTGTGCTGCACATTTTTCTTCATTTGGCATGGAAAATGGATATTTTTTAAAGGAAATTCCCTTGCGGCTCATTGCCGACGGAAGGACGGACGGACGGACAGACAGCCACACAGGCTGATGGACGGACAGACGAACACACAACATGCGCTTTCATATTAGATACTATTTTTTTTTACTATTAATAGTATTATTTTTACTTTTTTCAATAAAAAACTTTCGCACTTAATATTTTAAATAAACTCGTACAAAATAAACTTTTACCGATTTACAAAAAAAGAGGAGTCGTAGTAGTAGTAGTAACAAAAATAGTACTTAGCACCTTTTATAAATTTTTCAGTTTTTTTTCGCCTTTTTGTTTTTGTGGAGCATTTAGGAGTGCGCAAATTTTCGCAATTGCACAAAAATAAAAGACACACGCTCGTATTTGCCCCAGCCAGTTTGCTATCATTCGCGAAAAAATGTAGTATTTGTATTTTTTGTTGTTGTTTTTATTTCGGTAGTAATTTTAGATTTTGTTCGATTTGTTTGGTTTTGTTTTTTTGTTGCTTTTTCAAAACGAAAATTTTGCAAAAATTGCAGAAAAATGTTATTGAAAAGCGGCGGAACTATTAATTTTTATTGTGATTACATGTTTCGAATTTTCACGATATTTGTGTGGGTGAGTTTGTGTGTGTGTGTTTGTGTCTGTGTGTGTGTGTCTGTGTGGGTAAGGGAGTTTGTAGAGTCGCGCTGCGAAATTGTTGTGCGGCTGTTGTAACGGCGGCACAAGGCACGAGAATGCTTCATTATGCGCGCATGCCAAATGTGCAACTCTGCTTTTTTAATGTGCACAATTTCAATTTCGTTGCCCTTTTCTCGGGGGGATTGGGGGCTGAGGGAGGGAGTGAAACACGCCTCACAATGATAGAAACGCAAAAATTTAAAATGCCTGAATATTTGTGGGAATTTTTGTTTTCTTAAATATTCCATTAATTATTTGAAATTGTTTGTCGTAATATTAAAAAAATCGTTTTTTTTTCTATAATTCTCAACATGTTTAATAATAATTTTGATTTGAGCTATTTTATAATTTTTATTACTTTTATTAAAGCTTAAAGAAAAATAATTTTTTGTACACTAGCAATAAAAAAAAATGTACTCAACCATGCCCATTTTTGTTGAAATTGTCGACAGTGCCCATACCAACTCAGGTACAAAATTTCAAATTGTTTAGGAAAAATTTTAGCGATATAATCGAATTTAATCGAATATTTTTACTTAATTTCACAAATTGTGGGCGTAATAGGTGGGCGTCACAAAATATTTAGCCTTAACTGAGACCAGATACCTTAAGGCTATGTATATCAAATTTGAATGAAATCGGTTCAGCGGTTCTAGAGTTAACCCGGAGCAACTGACAGACAGACTGACAGATATACAGACAGACAGGCAGACACACAGAAAGATAAACAGACTGGCAAACAGGCATACGTTGGATTAAATATAATAGCTGGGCACAAGCTAGTTAAAAAGTTAAAAGTTAATTAACGAAGTTATATTTTAAGCAAATTTTCAGCTTTCTCGTCCATTTTGAAAACCACTAAAAAGTTAATTAACTCGCGTTAAATTTTTTCCGTTAATTCAAGTTAGTTAAATATAAAACGAGAAATTTAAAAAGTTAAATCATTAACAAAAAAAGAAGAATAAAGAAGTTAATTAGGGCAGATCGAATGATTTACTGACAGATACTGACTGCTGGTGAGTAAATAAATTTTAATTTATACGTTAACTTTTTAACGACGTTAACTTTTCGAGAGATTAAAAAAATTAACTTAACAAATTTAAAATTTCGGTTAACTTTTCGCGGATTAACGAAGTTAAATTCTTGTTTAACGATGACGACATATGCTTTTAAATTACATTAGAAAAACATTTAATGTACTTACAAATTTAGTTGTTGTTGTTTAATGATTTTTTTGTTTTTGTTGTAAAGTGTATAACATACCTAAAAAGATAAGAAAAACAGATTATTTATTATAAAGTTCTTTCTTTTTTGTTGTCTTAGTAAATGATGTAACTTTCAATTTCATTTGAATAAACAAACGACAACAACAAAAACAACAACAATAACAACATAATGACATTTTGAAAAACTTCAAAGAAAAAGGCATTGCCATCCATTTTAAAAACAAACTTTTACGACATATATCATTTCAAATTACACCATCAAAACTTTCTAATCCAATTGTTTATGATTAACAAAACCGACGGAAAACTTTTCAAATACAATTTAAAGCGGGAGCGGTATAGAGATGTGTGGACGGGAGAGGTTTGGGGGGTTGAGGGGGGTTAAGATATATGTAGACACCATATACTACATTTTTCTATGGTAAAAGTTTGTGCGCCTCCGCCGGGTAGCTTATAAATCTTGGCAAACTTGCTAAGCTCGCTTTTGCGGTGAAATGCGGCATATTTTGCTTAGCACGTTTTAACTTTTCGACTGTGTGCGTTAATTCGCTCGCTCTTACACCCAAACGAAATGAGAAACTTTGCATTACTTTTCTTTGTTGAAGATTTTCAATTTTGGTTGCAAATTTTCATATGAGCAAAGAAAGAAAAAGAAAAACGAAAAGATTTTTGCAACATTTAAAATTTTATTTATGCGAAGAAGTCGAAAAAAAATTCGAAGAAAAACTGAAGCATTTATCGTTAATGTTATTTGTTGTCTCTTTTGTTGTTGTTGTTATTGCTTGATAGCGAAGTGGCGGGCTAAGTGAAGCGCGGCAACTGTCATTTGAGTGAAAAACAAAAATACTTTACCCACTAACGCAACCCCCGCCCCCACCCTACGCTACAAAAGTACTTTGCTCCCTTATTACAATAATAATAATAATAATAATAATAATAAGATGACATCACTGCGCCGCGCGGAAAAAAACGATTTTCTTGCGTTTGACTTCGTTTTTTGTTGTTTGTTTTCCTTTTGCCGCTGTCGGGAAAATTACAATTCAGGCAAATTCCTGCCCCTCCGCCCATTATATCAATATACAATGTACGATATTAACAGTGAGAGGCAATGTTGCAAAGTACCCGGCTTTTTGCTGTGCGTAGGCAACACTCAAGGCAGCAGTGTTGATTTTTGTTAAAAGGGCGTTAGTACACTTAGCAAAATTGTAATAAGTTAAATTAAACATTGCAAATGTTGAAATAATCTCAAAATTATATTAAATTGATATGAAAAAAGCAAATTTAATATTATTTAATGTACATTTAATATTTTTACATTAAATGATTTTTAAACGGTTTTTAATAAGTTGTTAAGTTGTATATAAAACATTGATATGAAAAATGTAAATTTAATATTATTTAATGTAAAATTAACATTTTTTCATTAAACCATTAAACCAATAAGCTGTTAAGTTGTGTTTAATACATTGATATGAATAATGTAAATTTAATATTATTTAATGTAAAATTAACATTTTTCCATTGAACCATTAAACCAATAAGCTGTTAAGTTGTGTTTTATACATTGATATGAGTAATGTAAATTTCATATAACTTAATGTCAAATTAAAATTTTTACATTAAACCATTTTGATGAGTTACGTTTTATACATTGATATGAAAAATTTAAATTTAATATTATTCAATGTACAATTAACATTTTGACATTTAATGTATTTGAATTCTTTTGAATAAATTGATAAGTTCATGTTAATACATTGATATTAAACAAATGTAAATTCAATATTATTTAATGTAAAATTAACATTTTTGCTTGAAATATTTTTTGATGGTTTTGAATAAGTTGATAAGTTGTGTTTAATAAATTGATATAAAAAATGTAAATTCAATAATATTAAATGTCAAATTAACATTTTTACATTAAAGCATTTTCAAACAGTTTTTCAAAACTATAAGTTTTCAACTCAATTTTTTGTTGAGTGTACACCACTGATAAGGTTACCCATTTGTTCTGCCACTATTTTCTCTCTTTTTGTTTTTGCTCGCATCTTCCATTACATTTTATTGTCTACTACCATTTAAAATGCGTTTCGCTAGTTCGAGCGTTTCTTTCCTTTATTCTTTGCGCCAGATGACATTCATTGCATTACAATTTGGCGTCTGTTCCTTTCGCTGGCGCATATGTCAAATGACGCCAACAGCGCCACCACATCTTGAACATACTTTAACATTTAACATGCAACCCCGACTGACTGAGTGTGAGGAGTTTTCTTTTATTTGTGTTAAAAGCTTTTTTATGACTGTCATGTATTTCTCTTTTTTTTATATAGTTTAGTTAGTTTTTTTTTTTGAAAGTGTCTTTGTTCTAAATTTATTTGACAATAAGAGGTTCGACGGTTTCGCTACATTACCAAAATCATTTCCGCTTAAAGAAGTCTCATACGAGTCCCATTTGGTCAACAAATTGACTCAATTTGATATTTTTTTTAAGGAGTGACGGAATAATTAAATAAGTGGGCATGGCTTATTGGTAAAATTTGTCTAACCATGTCTTATATACTTTTAGACATAAAGACAACCAGTCTAGGTAAGAAACTTCTAGAACTTATGATTCCGTGATTTTTATTTTAAAAAGCTCGGAATCATATTTTAAAAGCTCTTTCCTTTGAGAAATATTTCAAGCTTCTGTTATACTTTCCTCATCTTGGGAAAATTGTCGTATATCATGATAGTAGCTTAATACATGTAGTCAATATTATCGAGATAATTTTCTTTAATTAGCACAGAAATTCTCTTTACATTAGAAATTCAATCAATTATCTTATAAGAACCAAAGAAGTTCTTTTGTTGGTTATCATATTCGCTTGAAAATATTTGGTTACACGTATCAGACATTTCCCATGTCTAGGAAAACCTGGCTTATATGTTTTATATCCATGAAATCAATATTATCGAGATATTTCCCAATTAGATCATTACTTTTCCTAACATAAGGGATACAGAACAAGGACTTCAGACCTCTTTGTCTGTTAAATAAAATAATTTGGTCGTACATGTCTTATACTTGCTAGATCTGGGAAAACTTGTCTTATATCACAATGGCGGGTTTAATCCATTTAGTAAATACTATCGAGATATTTTATTTTTGAATTGGAACACCACTTTTCCTAACATCGAAATTCAATTTATTCTGTTACCAGTGCTTTTTTAATAACCTCAAAGCAACAACTCAAAAAAATATACATCAATAG
Source organism: Suillia variegata (assembly GCA_949127995.1). NCBI lineage: Eukaryota > Metazoa > Arthropoda > Insecta > Diptera > Heleomyzidae > Suillia > Suillia variegata. The sequence goes on along the minus strand of OX421846.1, from coordinate 6,643,217 downwards.
AAATGTGCTACTTTTGCGAGATAGAGAGAGAGGTAGAAAAAAATACCTGTCAGTAGGTTATTGTCTCTATATCAGTACAACACAAATAACCACACAATAACTACACAGTAACTACACTTACAGTGCATACGCCAGCTCATGGCAAATAAGTAGTTAAGTATGAACTGAACTAGGAGTAGAAAAAAAAAAAAGATAGTAGTAGCAAGAATATGTAAGCATATGCCCATTTAAGACGGAGACAATACCCATATAAGCGGTCTCAGAACAAAAAACGTTTGTTCTGTATGTAGTCAGTTGCGACTTTATCGACTTAAAGAACAGTTAAAACACAGTCAGCCAGTCAGCCTGGCACTTTACAGCGCGTGAGTGACGCCAATGACGCGCTGGTGATGCCTTCTCTGTCCTCTGTGATCAGAATGAGAACGAGAACGAGACAATGCCTCGTCTAGTTGACTTCAGCATCGAATAGCGCTGTCGATGCAATATCCGACTAGGAAAAAAAATTTGAAAAAATAGCTTAAAAGAATAGACGAAAAAAAAGCAACAACATAACAAAAAGTAGTAATAGTAGCAGAATTAGCAGAGTTGCTAGTGGCAGTCGCTATAGCAATAAGGAAGTGAAACGAAAAGCGCCTTTTGCTACTACTTATTTGAGTTCTTCTTCTTTATTTTCCGTTTAGGAGTATCTACAGCGCGGGTAAGTAGACAAGTTGACCCATTTAAGCTATTTTGTAAGCGTCTTTAAAAGGGGTAGAGAGTAGATTTCTAATATAGATTAAAATGCAGCGTTGAATTGGAATTGAGCGTAGCGGCAAGCAGGCGGACAGGCGGGCAGGCGTGCGTACTGTGTGCTATTCTGATGGATGTCAGAAAACCTGCTAAAGTAAGACGTTGCACGGTTAAGTGGCAAAATGCCATCTCATCGAGAAACAGGTATGCCGCCTGCCAACGTATCCAACGCACCCACCGCACCGAACCAAGGAACCACCCGCACCGCAGGGTATGCAGAATGGCCGGAGCATGGGCCAGCGTGCGAGCGAAGATGAAAAGTGGAAATGATAAGCTTAAATAATGAACGGGAAATTAAAAAGTACTTAAATATAGTTTAGTAGTAGTAGAAGCAGGAGAAGCAATTGAAGGAGTGGAAGTAGTTGAAGAAGTGATAGCAAATGTCGATAGTAGCTCTTTGAAAAAAACAAGTAGCAACATTTGCAGGAAGTAGCAATAGTCGAACGACCCAAAGACAGACGGACAGACAGACAGACAGCAAAGTAAAGTTATTGACTCTGTTCGGTAAGCGCTAGATAAAGGTTTCTTACGGTACGTGCTCGAGGCATGGATGGGGGAAATTTTCTTTTCTGTTGCTGCTGAAACAGGTTAATTGTGGATAATGTCTTCGAAAGCAGTTGTGCAATTTTTATAGCAATATTGAGACGATTGAAAATTGATTAAAACCGAGTGAAGAATGGTGATTAAAAGGTTAATAAAGTACAGGAGAAAAAGTTCATTAGTCGGTAGTTCTAGCCATGACTACACTTAGTAGTAGAGTTTATTCCATGTAGTGAACGAATATCATAATAATTTGTTGAATTTTTAATAAAGATTAATTTTATCTAAAAATTGTATTGTATAGATATTGTTATTGCAGATAAATTTTATCTAAATTGCATTGTTTCACAGATATTGTTATTGTAGATAAAATTTATCTATAATAAATTGGATTGTGTTGCATTGTATTGTATATATTGTTATTGTAGATTGTATTGCAGATATTGTTATTGTAGATAGATTGTATTGTATTGTATTGTATTCTGTTCAATTCTATTCTATTCTATTTTATTTTATTTTATTTTATTCTATTCTATTCTATTTTATTTTATTTATTCTACTATACTCTATTTTATTCTATTCTATTATACTCTATTCTATTCCATTGTATTGCATTGTATTGTATTGTAGATAAATTGTATCTTAATTGTATTCTATTGTATTGTATTTCACTGTGAATATGAGATGAAAAAGTAATGCGACCTAAAGACTTATTGTAAGCCTTCTGCTAAAAAAGCGTATCACAACAGAACCTTATCCAGTGGAGTTGCCTTGGAAAATTCGGGTCTAGGTCTTACACTGTTTATTCATTTCCTGATATAAGATATGAACCCAAGTGCCTTGGTTCGCATTGCAACAATGCTCCAAACAGTTTCCTAAAGTGTCCTCTTCCGATTCTGTTTCTTCGTCGAGAAATCTGCTCATTGGACTTGAACTATTTCCATGCCGATCAGATAATCCTCGTGCTTACAATGTCTTGTATATATTTTTTTGATTACATCACTACAAATGATAACTAACGAGCTATGTTTTCTATGTTATGAAGTGAGTCCAACAAATGATTGTATGAAGCACTCTTGCTAACTTTGACCTAGCTGGAAATATTCCTAATTTATTATTGACATTCCAATTTGTTTTTGTTTTTTTTTGTCTTGAGTATTTTGTGGTAAAGAAAGAGAAAGAAAAAAAAACACCGCACTTGCCACTTTTCACAAACTTCCTGCAAAAGTCATTTCTCAAGTTGCTCCAATTGACTTTAATTTTTTATATTTCCATAGTGGACTGCATTTCTGTTTTTCTTTTCTTATTTTTTTTCCGCTCGTGGTCGAAGAGTCTTTTGTTTAATTTACGTTTTATTGCCAACGAGTTGACATTTTTGCTGTTGTTATTATTGTAGTTGTTGTGGTTGCGGTTGCCGCTATGGCATTTTCTTGGAATTTTAATGTTCATAATTAATAAGAGCGACGGCAATTCTAGAGCGGCCACAATGCTCATAGCCAACATCATCATCATAATTATTAGCATTAACGAGCCGACTGCATCAAATGAAGTTGGCATTATCATTATTATCATTATCATCGTTATAATCATCATCATCATCATTAGAATCATCACTATCGTCGTCAGCATCATCGTCAAGAGTTGACAATCCGTCATCGTCGTCATGTTGCCCCGGCTGGACAGAACCATAACTAAAATCGAGCTCTGGCATAAATTGAGTTCTGGGCATGGAAATGCAAATGCAAAAGTAAGAGCAGGAGCGTGGATTATGGCATGCAATTAATGAGGCTGGCTATGTGAATGTGAATGCTTTCACAGAACTCTTCTCGAATTTGCTTGTGCAACCGACTACAGGCACACAAATGTCCGACAGACAGAGTTTTGGACAAGTTCGAAATTTCAGTTCATTGTGCGAAATTGCAGTTTTTGTTTGTTTTGTTCTTCGTTTGGTTTGGTTTGGTTATCACAACGCTGGTGCTTCTGACGACGCTTTGATTTTGGAGCGTTTGATGGTTTCTCTTCAATGCGAAATTGCTTTATTAAATTTAAGTTTAGCGAAATCGTAGAAATTCTCGTGTTTTATCCAGCCTCTCATAGACGATTCAGGTGGTCCAGAGCGTTTCCAGATCTTCCACGGTTGGTGAGTCACTCTGAACTTACTTTGTGGTTTTAATTCATCTTAAAAGTTCCGGAAGTTTTTTTATCTATGATAGATCCAATTTTGGATGATCATGATTGAAGTAAATTGGTCCAAGAATTTAATATCTAAAACTTTGAAGGCGTAGAACAGTTTCCATGGTTTATATATCGTCTAGTTTCTGCAGCTATTAATAACCTCCAGTAAGTAAAACAAGTTATGGTTACAGATTCCACTTAACTGGAACTATGAACCAATCTACCAATTTTCCCATCCAAACACTTTATTCCTATATCTCTACTTTATATTCCGACACTATCCCGGGTACAGCACAATGGTCCCTGAGGACTGAGAGCTATGGTCCCATACCAGCCCAAGTCAACTATAACTCCAACTCTAATTAGAAAGACAAGTGGCAGGGCCTCCAAAAGCCTTAAAGTACTACTTAAGAGCTGTCATACCTAAATTTTTATACCACATGGATACCTAACATCCGTTGCTTTCTCAAGTTGTTTTAAAGCTCACACATAATTTCCGCTCTACCCCCGCTTAACCACAATCCCGCAGCCACATTGACATAACTAACAATTTTGCGTTTTTATGTGCCGGAGTGGAAGAAAGTATTTGAAAAATTTCAAAAATGTTGTCAACTCGACATAAAAAGATGTCATGCGGCTCTGGTGGTGGTGGAAAGAGTGTTCTAAATTCTCAAACGAGCGAGGCATTGGAGCTACATTACAACAATAAAAAGAATAAAAACAATGACATTTACAACAACAATAATAATAGAACAGAAATTCCAATAGTTGCACAGAGAACTGAGCGTTGCAGTGCAGTGCAGTGCAACGCCGACTCCAACTGTCATTTGCGGGCAATTGTGCGCACGCATAAAGGCTGCAGCACCACTGGCAGCAGTTTCTAAATTATTGTCGCATGCCTGCGCCAGTGTTGCACATTTTTATGAATGATCATTTGACATTTGTGGTTTTTTTTTTTAATTTTTTTTTGTTCTTTCAAATACAAATTAAAGCGAGCAGCTCAACGCGATTGCAAAACGTTTGTGGCGGCGCGTTTTTTTGTTGTTTTTTTTCATGTGTAGCATTAAGTTTGTCTGTCTGTCTTGCTGACTGTCTGTCTGTCGGTCGGTCTGTCAAAGCGCTTTGCCAGTTTCACAGTTTTCGACAAATGCTGGCGGTGGCGCGCGTATTTCTATTTTTCTTATCCCCTCCTCCACTTGATCTAGTGTTTTTTTTTGCATTTATGCTATTTTTGCCCTTTGGTCTTAGCGTTTTTATAAGGGGGATATTTTTTTTATATGTAATTTTTTTTTGTAATAATTTTGTTGTTGTTTTTTTTTGTGTGTGTCGCTGTTACTGCAGCAAATGTCAAGTGAGCATTGCAATGATGCTTGCAGCTGACATTAGTTTGTATCTTCTTCTTCTTTTCTTGTGGGTATGTGTGTGTATTATGCTGATTCCAACATCGTGGAGCATGAAGATGAAGAAGAAGAGGAAGAAGAAGAAGCTGCAATGTTGCATTTAAATATTTAAATGTCAAAAAAAATCACTTGCAAATAGTTTGACATATTCGGTTTGTAGCAGATGTAACTGTTCTCGAAGTGTACATGACATGTTGAACATTTGAGATAAATGTCAACAAAAAGGAGTAGAAAAAAACCGAATTTTTATCACAAAAAGTTCAATTTTTTCAAAAAAAAAGTAGTAGAAAAAAAACCGAATTTTGTAAAAACTTTTTATCACAAAAAATAAAATGTTTGCCACTAAAAAAACAACAAATTTGATAATACTTTAATTTTCAAAAAATTAAAAAAAATATACTCCACTTTTTTACTACCTTCTCATAACAACTCTAATTACATACTAAATGAGTTCAACCCAGTTTAATGGAAAAATTGAAGAAAAAAACCAGTTAAGACAATTCAGCGTTTTGGTCTAAATAAACAAAACTCGCGTGTGCCAAATCGTCCTCGAGAAACCGTTATTAATCCAAACCACGCCAACACAAAAGCAAACCTACACGCCACACTGGCCAACATTTTTGCTACAGTTTTTCACCACCGACAGGCAGACTGACAGACAGTCAGACGCTTTAGTACTTTAACCGCTTGCCGCAAACAACAACAAAACGATAAATAACATGGTCGGCCGGTCGGTGGTGAATGGAGAATCACTCCTGCTCCTACACTGGCCTACAAATAAGTTGGCGACATGCCAGTGTCAGTATCGCCTCCTTTTTCGATTTTAGTTTAGAGGAAATATTGTTTTATACGAGTATGTGTAAGCGGAGTGGAGTGGAGCACATTTTTTGGTAAGGTATTGCAAAATAAAATCAATAAAATTCAGTTAGAATTTATACAATGCAATTCATTAAATCAATGAAATATTCATTAAAATGATGAAAACATTCGTTAGGTGATTGTAAATTTAAACAATAACTAATGATGCGATTTTTTGTTACAGTTAATGTTTATTTTACAATTATTTGTCAAATTGATAAGACATGAACTAATCATAGAATTATTGAATTATACATGGATGTTATGAAATATTCGTCAAATTAATGAAATATTTTTCATTATAAAAATGGTTTCTAAGTATGTAATAAGTAGATACTTAGTCTATTTAAATCACGCTGTCTAATTGGAATATTATGTTGAATATTATGAAATATTCATACGTATACGTAATTCATATTTATACATTAAAATGATGAAATTTTTTTTAAACAATAATTTATAAATTTAAAAATTGTTTTTAAAGTTTATATGCTGTGATTTCTTTATCAATATAAAGCAAATTTCATGTTCATGCTATTAATGAAAGTTACATTACTGTGATGAACATTTCATCTCCTACTTGAAGAAGAAAAAGAGTCTGAGTCCGTACACTCAGTCTATTAAAAATGGAACTATCTGGCAGCTTGATTTTATAATTCAATGTAATGTAATTTTTTGTTCATTGTAATGAAATATTCATATATATGAACAATTATACATAAAATTTATGAAATCTTTTTAAACAATATTTAAAATAAATAAAAATGTTTTTAACAGTTTTCTACTGTAATTTCTTAGTCAGTGTAATGAAATTTTCATACTTAGACTAATAAAGAAAATTACATCAATTTAATGATCATTTCATCTTATGCTTGACGAATTTGCTAAAATATGGTAAATTAAATGGTTTAAATTATTATATTTTACGGAGTTATAAGCAAATTTAACATTTTCCAAAGACGTACATAATAATTCATAAATTTAAAGAAAGTTTCGTTAATATAATGAATTATTTTTTAAAATTCAAATAATAAATTCCTAACCAGTATTTAGACTCAAACTAACAAAGTAATGCATTACAACCAAATAATCGTTTGTTTAATGTAATACAGAAAGTCATGAATTATACGTAAAAGTTATGAAATTGTTCATAACCAATTTTAAGCTTAAGCTCAGTCAAAATTGCATTCTTAATATATATATTTTTTTATATTATCATTCCAACGAAATATTCGTATTTCTTTTTAATGAACGTTACATGACATTGATGAACTTTTCATCTCTTGCTTGAGGAATACGACTTTAAGAATATCCCATAGAAATAGGAAAAAATGGGAATTTTTAGAAATTTCCTACAAACTGCCTCAGGCTAATTCATTCAAATTATTCTGAGCACTTTCAGGCAGTGCATATTTAAATATGCATCTTAATAAAACTGACATATGAGCATAATTTTCCGCTCTTCCCGCACTCTTGCTGTTAGACTTTCCACAGCTTTCTGCTGCTCCACCACAAACCTTTGGCGTGTACGTTTGTGCTCCACCTTTTGCGGTTGTTTAATCTTATTGTGTTGGTTGTGCCTCGGTAAAAAGCGTTTGTCCAAATCACAGCAAATAACTGACAGTCCTAATGAACATGACACATGTGCATTTTGGCATAATTACGAGCTTCCGTCCAGCCGTCCGTTTGTACGCTCGTACGTTGGTTCGTCGTTCTGACAACCAGTGTTGCAACTTTCTCCAAAATATTTGCATTTTTATATACTTTAACAGTTTGTTTATGTATGTTATGCATGTATATACATAATTTCTGACTGCAACAAACTTTTGGTCGTAGTGGTATGAAAATTCCAAAATTTTGGGTGGTTAAAAACCGAAATGATGACGAAGGATGATGGTATCAAAAGTTTTGCCAGACTGTAACTGATCTGGTGGCAAAAAACAAAAGTATCAACTATTAAAATAACAAAAATAACAATAACAACAACAGCTACGCTAAATACTTTCTATACACATCAACACTGTTTCAAAAGCATATGCAGCCCTGCTGGATTAGAGTGGTCCTTAATACATAAATTTATTGTAATAAGACTTAAATTTTGTTTTTTTAATTTCTTATTTTTGACGCTCGCAAACTTAAGCTGACATTTTCAACGAATTAGCCAAATCTAAGGACCACTCTAATGTCATATAGAACGTCAACGACACTTGCTCATTCATTTATTCCAATTGAGAATATAAACAAAAGTGAAAATATGTCACACACGGTGGGAGAAAAGTGTGACGACCGCCTCAACAAAATACTTCATCATCAGCAGCAGCAACAGCAGCAGCAGTCAGTGTTGCCAACTAGTATAGTTTGCTGAGTGTGTGTGTGAACGTTGTGGAAAATGACAAAGCCACATCAGCAACTTTATTAACGTAAAATTCTAAATGAGCACCGAGCAAAAGTCTTTGTCCTGTCCTGTCGTCCTGTGTTTAAACTGGGAGATGTTATGTCTGGCGGCAGTCAGCCAGGATGTGTCAGTGTCTACTGTGTATGTGTAAGTTTGCGTGTACGTATGTGTGTGTGTGTGAATTGTTGTTGTTGTTATCTACAACACCCTGTTCACTCACTTTTGTCAGTTTATCGCAATGTTGTGACATGTTCTCAAGGAAACCGGATACTTCATTTGCTGCTTCCGTTTCCGTTCCGTTACGGCTGCGCTTAAAATGAAAGCACATCGTTTGGAAGTTGTTGTGTTTAATTTTAGTTTTTAGCTTTAGCAGTTTAAACTGTTCTTAAAATTAATTAAATGCACACACACACATACACACACACACACAGGTACCGCAAAGATGGTATTTAAAGACTTTTCTCTCTTGTCTCTTGTTCTTGCTCTTGTTGTTTTATCTTTTCATTCGCTTTGTTGTGTACTTTGTTAAGTGCTTGAGTTCATGCAAAGTCGAAATAATCTGTTTGGCGTTGCCAACCACTTTAGGCTAGGCTAGCAAAATGATAAGAAAAAAACAATTTAGAATATAATCTAATGGATACTTTTTTGTGTTCTATGTATCTGTGTTATTTACTTTGGACACTCGATGTGGCTAAGAAGTGATGTCCTGCGTTGCCAACTATCTGCGAGAAATTCTAGTTAAGGGTATGAAATTCAATAGGTAAAAAAGAAAAGCTATAGAAACTAAAGCAGTTATATCAGTTGTTGTAAAAAAAGTTCACTTATGACTCGTTTGCTAGCTCACTTTAACAAGTCGAATGAGCTGAGCGAGTGAGTTGTGTGTGAGTTTTTTTTAGAACCCTGCTTAGGAAGAAAAAAAATTTGTTAAAGCCGAATTACACTATGCAACAAATTGAGTGTCATTGTCTCGGGCGTCAATCAAAACAATCTCAAACGTAAGAATAGCCTCAACCCCTTTTTGATCCACTACGTCACAATTTTTATTTGCAGAGGTTCGAAATTTACAATTTTTTTTTATCAAAAATTACTTATGTCAACTATTATCGTTTGAAATTGAATTGGTTTATTCCCGCAAATCTGTGTTGCATTTTGTTATAAGCGTGGAGTTTACTATCTAAACTGCTAAAAAGAGAAACCTATATGAGGTATCATTCGAAAGGTTTCGTCTTTGGTTGAAAGCCCATTTCCAAACTAAATTGATTTTCTTAAGAACTTTGAGTTAATAAGCAATTAATAAAATATTCAATACTTTGTATGTTAAATAAGTGATAAAATAACATGATAATGCTAATTTAACATGATTTAATGTTAATTTGACCTGAATTTGGATGTTAAATTAAGTCATTTCGAAACATTTGCATAATGAAAGTTATCATTTACCATAATATAGTGTGATTTTAATATTTTTTAATGTAACGTGTAACAGATTTTGAAAAAAAAACAACAATAAAAAAATGTTAAATTAACTTTGGACCTTATTGGCTCAACATTTGCTATTGTTATATAATAACAGAACATGTAAAAACAAGTAAATAATTTAAACAACACTTTAAATGTTAATTTCATGTTAATTTAACATGATTTTTCTTTATATTACAATAAAAAAGCATTAAAATTTAAAATCTCAAACGACTGTCAATCGATAAATCCGCTAAAAATTTGTTTATTTACGCTTTTACGCCCAAAAAAAGGAACAACAAAAAAGTGCGAGCTATTTCATACTTTGCTCCCTCGGCGCGTTTTGCACATTTGCTCGATAAATAAACAACAACAAAATCTCGTAGATACTTTATTTGTTTGTTTGTTATTGTCTTGCCTGTCTTGTTTATTAATTAAGTTGAAATTTCCAAAATTCAATTAAGAAATTCGACGTTTGTTTACTTTTCTCGCTTGCAAAAAAAAACAAGCCAACAAAAAGTAAAAGCGAGAATTTATGTTTATGCCTAAATTAAGTGAAAAAGCGCACTGAAGCAGCGTTGCATTTTGTTTACACGCGAGTGAACTGAAATTTGTGTCACTCTATGGGAATCAAAAGAATTTTATTTTACTTTTGTGTCTTCTTGAAATTTCAAGAATAGAAATATTTTTGTTTATCATTTAGCATTCGCAGCGAGGCGAATAATTGCACTTGACTTTAATATAAAAAACGTTAATAAACAAATAAAGCTGCAAACGCTTTGTTCGTTTTTTACGCAGCAGACCTTTAATTGTCGCAAAGTCCTCAAATGAAAAGCTTGCCAACGCAAGCTGAAAGCCCTAAAAGCTTTGCAGCACTCGTCGTGCAAACAACAATGCAGCAAAACGATCAAGCAGCAGCAGCAGGTACAAACAAACTGCAATTATTGCTCCAGTTCTAGTTTTTTTTTCTCTTCTTTTCTTGTCATTTCGAGCATTGTCAACAATTGCCAAATCATGAATTTTGCTGCTGCTGCTGCTTTTTACGACAATCTTTCGTAGCTTTGCATTTTTTTGTTGGCCCGCACTGGCAACGCTTTTTCTAATTGAAAACGATTTTGGGCTTTAAGTGCGACGAAGGCACAAACACACAAAAATCACAAAAACTGTCGCCACTGCACAGGAACGTATCTAAGGAGTGGGAGCGAAAGAAGAAATTGCCCCGGGCGGCAGTACCAAGGGGCGGCATGTTGCACATGCGGGGGTGGCACTTTTGAGGATAAATGTAGTAACTCAATGGTACAGTGGCATAGAGTTCGAAATAATTGTTGTTTTTTATTATTGTTGCAGATCTTCGAATCATTTCAAAGAAATGAATATATTAATATGGGGCGACAAAATCCAGTCTAGCCCCCGAGCGCCTAAATTCCTATGTACGGCGCTGCCACTGAAATGCGGAAATGTTTTTGCAATTGCCAAAAATGACTGCAACTGCCGACAAACTAACGGTTTAATTGCAATGTCAGCAAATAGTAAATACACCAAAAAGTAGTAGTAGCAGCAAAAAAAAAGTAGTTGCAGCAGAAGCAGCAAAAAAAAAACGGAGTAGTCGAAAAGAGTACTCGAAAAAGCTTTGCTGAGTTTTAACGATGCTGCATTGTTGTTGTTTTTTTTTTGATTCGGTGATTTTTAGTCGAAAAGTGGAAACTCAGAATTTTGGTTTGAAAATATATTTTGCCAGACTTTTGATTTGCATTGTTTTTTTTTAACATATTGTTTGTTTTTTTTTGTTTTGGTATGCGGCAACACTGGAATGCATGCTTTAAAAATGAATGAGCTTAATTTGTAATGCGTTTTCTTTTTTAATTTTCCAAATGCATTTGCAACAATTAAATTGTTGTTATATTTTTTTATGTTATTAAAACATCAGCAGCGCAAATAATTTTCTCATATTTTTCGCGGGTTTTTTAATGGGCATTTCAATGTTGCCATATGTATGGAAAAAAATATGCCATTTCCGTCTGTCAACACGTTTTTTTGTGCGCCACCGCCGTTTAAAACAAAGTTTTTAAAGTTTTCAACACTTTGCCATTAAAACAACAACAACAACAACAACAATAACAACAACAACAAAATAATAATAACAACAACGACAGCAAAAACGAAACAATTACGAAATGAAATGTGTGTGAAATCAATTTGTCGAAATGATTTTCACAGTTTTTGTTTTGGCCTTTTGTTTTCATTTTTATTTTGGAAATTTAAAGATTTATTTTTGTTGTCATTTTCGGAGTTTTTGTTGTGCTCATTTTGCTGTCAACACAATCGAATGGAAATGCTGTAAGGCAATTACAAATTGATTGTATAAATTGTAAATAATATTAAAAAAGCATAAATAATTGAAAACATTAACAATTTGCAGTAAAAAAACGCGTGGGCATATTTCACAGGTATAGGCAACAATGAATCGCTGCGGTGGACGCATGTCAAATTTACTCTCACAAAATTCAAGCTTTAAAATTGATACTCCAAACTGTCATAGTTGTAATAAACAGCTAATGGCTAAATGCGAAACTTCGTTAAGATTTCATTTTCCCGATTCATTACTTCAACACTTTATGTCAAACCTGACATTAGTGGTGACATTTCTCACATAAAATCGAAAAGATTTACAAATTCACACAAGCGTTGAATAAGCGCAATTCTGTCAAAAAACCTCATCAAAATGTCAAATATATTTTTGACAATTGAAGCAAATTAAAAAAATACAAAACTTAAAATTTTTCCATAAATGACAGAAATAAATTTCCTATATACGAAAAAAATCTTGTGCCCAAAATTGCGTCATAGCTGCTCCCTCGGGATTTGTAAAACGATTAATTTCGTGAAATCTAAAACAAAACATAAATTTACACAAACATAAAGTCACACCGAAAAGCGTGTGTGTGTGTGTGAGTGTAATGAAGTTGTCAAATTAATTGTCAAACTGAAGGTGAGAAGAAAACTAATTGGACACGTGTGCACGTTGCTTCGGCATCGGCATCGGTGGCGGCGCTCTCGCGTAACGCTGCAATGTCAGTTTGACAGCGTAAAAATAGATTATCCTTAGTTTGTCTTGGAAATTGTCAACTTTAACAGCTGTTCGTGGTGTTTGTTTGACAGCTGCTCGAACAGAAGCGTGAATTTTCACACGAGTCGCATTGGGCATAAAATGTAGATTTTTCATAAGTGTCGCATCGAGTACATCGAACAAAGATGTTATTCAAAACCGACAGACAGACAGACAGACAGACAGACTAGATTGTAATGACAAACGATTCAAAAACACTTTATGACATTTCAACTTTTTTTTTTTTCGAAACCAAAGTTTAATAAAATTAAATTTCCAAAGTCTAGCAAAGTCGGCAAACATTGCCAATTCAAAGCGTTTTGAGTAGCTCACAAAGAACAATGAAAGACTTTAATTACAACCTTGACAGACAATTAAATGCATTTGGCAGCACGGCAATATTGCGGCGACGCTGACATTTGCAAAGCCACCACGCCACAACAACAATGAAACTCAAACTGTCAATTCGACAATAATTAGAAAAAAAATAAAAAATGTGCCATCAATATAGAGACGATATTGAATAAAATATGCTGAACAAAAAAAAAATGAAATGTAGTTCAATGTGAAATTCATGTAAATAAACGGAAAATTGTTATGAAGTTTCACAACAGCCAAAATGACAACAACAGCAACAACAGCAGCAACAAATACTTACTAGGGTGTATGATGCCTGACCACCCTAACCACGCCATCGTTACAGGTTCGTCGACCCTCGGAGTTAGACAGGTTAGGCACGACCTACGAGTCGAGAAATCGGCAATAAGTCACCTGCTAAACCTGGTGTCTGAAGGCCTTCTTAGAGATGCCAAGGCCCAGCTCCATACCGAAATGGTCTCCGAGTCCATTAGAGCCATGAAGGACAATGTGGTACTCGGTGGTAGACCTCCACCAATCTCATTGTTTGAGGAGAATCTACCACGAAAAACGCGTGCCACACTGTCCCAGCTCAGGTCAGGTTACTCCAAATATTTGAATAGTTACCTGGCCAGAATGAACCCGGAGACCTCGGAAAAATGTCCCGTATGTGACTCCGCGCCGCATACCACAGCCCATCTTTTCGAATGTTCCCTCAGACCTACTAACTTCACAACCAGGTCTCTCTGGACCAATCCAGTCGAGGTAGCTCGCTTCCTTGAATTGGATGGGTAATAGCTAGACCTCTTTCTTTCCCTTTCCAAACTTTCTTTATCCACACTAATTACGTTTCCCTCACATGTGCATGCATGTGATTATTCCAGTGGACGCTACAACAACAACAACAGCAGCAACAATAATAATTGACAAAAGTGTCACAGTTGACAGCTAATTGTGTTGGTGATGTTTGTGTCGATTTGTGTATAGAAATATTCTGGCTAAATTGTTAATCAAATATTGTATATATGGGACTGTGTGTGTTGGGCTGTGTGTGTGTGAGCAATAAACGTATGTATGTCGAGCATGCGGACATATTGTAGGCACATACGACATAAGTGGCACAACTCGAAAATGGAAATTTGCGAAGATTATTTTTTGAATAAAATGCGAAACTTTAAAAAGAAAGAAAATGAACTGAGTTCGAAAATTCAGTGAACAAATTTTTTTTATCTTTTTATTTGTGATTATTTTCTTATTTTCCCCAGAAACGACATAAGTCAAAAGAGGTCCTATGTGTTCTACTGACTTTAATTATCTAAACAGTCAGAACTATTATGAATATATAAAATCATGTCATCAGGTCATCAAAAGAGATTTAACTGCTTTCGGCGGTAATTAACACACAAAAATTAAAAGAGACTGGTTGGCTTTTGTGAAAATTCCTAGAACCCAACAGGACAATGAGTAAGTTTAGTTTACTTTTGTCAGTCATATATTTTAAAATACATTTTTATCGTTACTTTATCGACTATCGAAAAGAAGCCGCTGCTTAAGCGATGTAGTAAAATTTTCTGTATGCTGAAAATTTGAACCCCGCCGTAAGCGTGTAAGTCGGCATTTTATTGTCAGCAGTCTAACTTACAAAGGGAAAAATAAAGTAGTACGAGTATCCTCTGCATTGCATAAGACATGGCCGATATAAAAATAAATGTCTTATGTCGACAATGGCTATTGCTACTTCCACAGAACTCTTACTGAAATTTTGCTGTCCTATTGCTGACTTTTCGCTGTTGGAAAAAAAATCGCTTTTTTGAGTTGTGCCCCTTTTGAAGTGTGCGTGTGCGATGTGTCGTCAACAATTTGTGACAATTAGCCAGAAGCGTTACTTTGTATACATTTCTGATACAATTTTTGGATACGACACAACAACAATCGATATCATGTTTATTAAGTATTTCATTGTTTTGTATTCAATTAAATCATCAGTAAAAAATATTGTATAACAGTTTATAACAGTTATTGAAATTGTCTTTTTTTATAACAAAATTAAATTTATAGATGGACAGTTTTTTAAAACAATTATTTGAAGTTTTTTAATTGCGGAAAATTTTTTATTTTATTGAAATTCGTTTGTATTTACTTATGATATTGAACAAATAAATCCATATTTATAAAACTGAAAGCATGTTTCTTTCATTCTCTTTGCCACGCCCACCTATTACGCATACAATTTGTATAATTAAGGGAAAATATACGAGTAAGTTTGCTAATATTGCATCTAAAAATTTGAAATTTTGTTTCTGAGTTTGGTTACTGTGGATAATTTCACCAAAAGTGGGCGTAGTCAACGCCCACTGACGTAACACAGAATCGCTACAACGGGGAGGAGTGTACCGGGAAGTTTTGCTTACTAATTTGTATATAAGAATGAATGTACTTGAATAAATAAATTCAAAGAACAAACATTTTCTTTTTTTAAGTGCCATTGCGATGCATGCCGGGCATTCGCTAGTTTTAAATATTAAAGATTTAAAATTCCAAAAATATATTTTATATGTTTGAAGAAAAAAAAACTAATAAGCTATTACAATAATAGAAAACTTTTGCTTGGCAAATCATAATTTTCTACGATTTCAAATAAAAAACAATAATTAAAAAAGTTAAAATATATTTTTAAAAATTTTAATAAAAATAAATAAAGAAAAGTCTAAATTATGATAATTTCACGCTCACGACTGACCTTACTAATACGCTTCTTTACACACACACACTGTCACAAAAATATCCAAAAATATTCAAATATTATGCCATAATTTACAAAAGTCGCTCTGGACTTGAACCGTTTATTTATAGCAACAACAAAAAACAACAACAAAATAAAAAACTAAAAAAAAACGCTCATCAAAAAAAAAATTAAAAAAAATTTTGCCACTTTGCTTTTAGGCGCCGAAATATTGACCCAGTAATGCGTGTGCGTTCTTCTTTTTAGTTGTTGTTGTTTTTTTTTTTTTTTTTGGCAGCTATTTTGGCGACACACGCCCTGCCATGCCGCACACAAGCATTTCCTTATATTTTCCGCTTTTCCGTTTTTCCGTTTGTCATGTGTGAAACAAATTTCACGCAAAAAAACAACAACAAAGAAAATTTACATTTTAAATTTGGAACGAAAATTCACTCGAAAATCACAAAAGAAAAACAACGAGAATCCGGCGCCTAAAGCGTAATAACGCCAAAATATGCTTTTAACGTTTATAAATAGAACGCAAAGTGACCCCGACTTTAACCTAAAACGCAAATGAACTCGGAACGGGACGGGAATTTGTCGGGCCTAAATGCCGCCTCTTTATGCTTAGCGATTATTTTTGATCGCAACGCCGCGTAGAGCAACGCACACAAAAAACGCTTTATCGTAATTTTCGAAAATAAGTATGAGCTGATTGTGGTTTAGTTTTCGGCTTGATTTTAGGCGCTCGTAAACCTTATTTTGGTCTAAATTCGGGTTGTACGAGTATCATGCTTTGGTTAATAGTTGGGATTTGCATTTTGGTGCAGTACAAGTTCAACAAGAGCAGGCAAATAAGTTTGGGCATTAAATGCAGTCGTAAAAAAAATGTCATTAAATTAATTGGAGTTGATTTTCTGTTTGGGAGGAGGGGAGGGGTTTTGGGGTTACTAAAGCAGGCTTGCGTTTTTAGTTGACTGTGGCGATATTAAAAGGTAGTAATTATGCATATTAGAAGAAAATACATTTTTGTTTAATAAAGTTTGTAGGTAAAAGCAGAATTTTATGTTAACTTTAAATTATGTAGTATTATTTTAACATGAATTATAATGTAAAATTTAAGTAATTAGAAAAACTAACATGAAGAAAGCGTTAATTTAACATGATACAGTGTTAATTTAACATGAATTATAACGTTGAATTCAAATAATTAAAATAATAAGCATGAAGCAGTGTTAATTTAACATGGTGTAGTGCTATTTCAAAATGAATTAAAAAAATAAAATTCAAGTAATTCAAAAAATTAATATAAATAAAGTGTTAATTTAACATGAAGCAGTGTTAATTTAACATGATGTGGTGTTAATTTAACGTGAACTTTAATGTTAAATTCGCTTATTGAAAAAGTTGAAAAGAGAAAGTGTTAATTTCACATGATATTTTATTATATTTACACTTTTTAAGGTAAAAACAAAGAATTTGCTAAAATCAACAAGACAAAAAGTGTTAAAATTACATTGGATAATATAAGCCCAATATTTTTTATTGTTAAATAATGGCAGAACATGTCAAAATTTTTATCTGACAAGTGGATAAAATAAATAACACTCTAATTGTAATTTTTAACATGTTAACGAGCGTTTAACATTGTTAACCTGAATATGTCAGAATTTAATGTAAATTTAACATGATTTTTTTTCAGTGAGTATATATTTATATATAAAATCGTGTACTTCAAAACTTTTTTCAACGTAATCACAAATTTGTTGGCAGGTTGGAATATTTTCCGTTGTCTTGGTTTAATCTTCAATCCTAAAGGTCTTACATATATAAAAACTGACTACATTTCTGACTGCAAAATTTGTCTTTTTAACTCCCTTTGTATATTTAACCGCCCATAATTATGTGCGTCTATAATTAAAATCGCATTACTTCAATGATATCTGAAAACGACCTCACACCTTCAAACTTGCTAGAGAAAATCTAAAATTTGTGCCAGAGCTCTTCCGAACAGAATCTTCAACTCAAACGATCACTTCCGCTTCAAAAATTCCATTTAAAATTTTGGTTTTTCATTTTTCTGATTACCTTTGCCAAGGTACCAAAAACAAAATCAAAAGCATTTCCAACCACTATCAAATCTAATTCAATTTTAATTACAGCGCTGCACTTTTAGGCGCCTAATGCTACAAATTATTTTGTCCTGACAAAAAAAAAAAGGGTCGAAACTGCTGCAAGGTTTAGTACCAACTTTTTTTTGTTTACCTTTATTGCCTTGAATATTTTTTCATGCGTGCTTGCTGTCATTTTTTGGGCTATTATTTTTATTAGTTTGTTTGGCTGGCTGGCTGTCGGTCTGTCTGTCAGTTTGTTTGTTATTCTAGGCCACTAATCGCGCATTAGCGTGGTGTATTTAATTAAATGATTTTGTGTTTTGTGGCCAAAAGAAATCTTAATCAAATTTGATTTGAAAAATCGTATTTGCTTCGAAAAATTCCAATGGAATTTATGATTGAGAAAAAGATTTAAATTATATCGACATTCTTGAGATATTTTTTGTCGAAAATACAATTTGGGAACATAAAATATCTTCAGTACTATGTATAAATTATTATGTTTAAACATAGAGATACAAATGAAGAGGAGAACAGATAAAATTAAAGCAAAAATCTGTTAACTGATTAACTTACTTATTCTATTTTATTTTCGAAGATCTTAAAGATCTAGTATATATTTTTTAAACCCTTTTTTAATTTCGTCAAAAAAACTGAAAAGAAATTCCCAAACAGCTGGACAGCTCCCATAACCGGGCAACCTCTATAACCAAAGAAATTTCGGTGACACTGACTTTTCATTAACTTTTCCATTTTTTCCAAATTTTGTCCGATAGCTGGACGCTCCAATAACCGGTTAAAAATACCGCGACAATGGGTGTCCTGTTATGAATTATTCCACTGTATATTTATGCCACCGTAGGCATAACCGAAATATCTGAATTACTTATGAAATCAATATTGATTTTAAAAGTAGGCCGCATTTAGACCATCAAAGCGTTGCGTTGCCTTTTTGATGCCAGAAGGACAGGACAGACGAAAAGGTAAAAATAACGCTTTAAAAATGTGACAAATTAACTGCCAAAAAACTGAAAGCAAAGTCAAATTTCTGACAACAGAAGGAGTGCGGAGTCAGTGTGGCCCAAACACAACTGTTGTGGTTATATACTCTGTATGTGGATATTTATTCGGTAAGTTAAATGAAGCGGAAAGTAATCGATTATACACACAAAAGCGGATATGAGAAGTACCCTTTAAAAAACCAACAACAATTTTTTTGTATATACAAATTAAATAAAAAATTAACCTTTTTTTTAGAATAGAAAACAATTTGAGAGCTAATTAAGCGTAAAGTTAACATTAAAATGCAAATACAAGCAAACACCTGTTGACTCAAATGATGGCATGAAAGGGAAGCGTTCTAGCCACTTAGCTACTTTGAACCAAATAAAAATTCATTATAAATACATTTTCTCTGTTTAGGACTTTCTAAAAAATTTTAAACTATTTTATAAACGACTAGCTTATAGTACTTGGCATTGCTCGGATTTTGTTTTGAATAGAAAATGTGTAAGAGAATTAGTTAGCGTGACGTTTTCTTACTTTCCGTTGTGGCGTTTCTGAGTTATGACGGTGGGCGTTAAATTAATTCAGTCACGCCCATTTTTGGTGAAGTTATCGACAGTGAGCCTACAAACTCAGAAACCAAATTATAATTTTAAGTCGAACATTTTCACTTAATCTCATATATTATGGGCGTAATAGGTAGACCCGGTTCCTTAAGGGAATATATACCAAAAATGTGCGTAATAGGTAGGCGTGGCCAATTTTATAGAACCTATACTAAGACCCGGTTACTAAAGGCAATATATATCAAATTTGACGTATGAGGTGGGCGTTGAAAATTTTATAAAGAATATACTAAACCCGGGTCTTTAAGGTAATATAATCCAAATATGACGTAATAGGTGAGAGATTAATATTGATTTTAAAAGTAGGCCAATTTTATAGAAGTGCGCCAATTTTATAGAAGCTATGCCAAGTCCCGTTTCCTAAAGTCAATATAATCCAACTTTGAATTAATCGGTTCATTGGTTCTAGAGTTTACCCACAACAACTGAGAGGCAAACTGACAGCTTGAAGTTGGATTATATACTATAAATATAACAGTATGATATGATATATAACAAGTTTTCAACTTACGTAAAAATGCAAAATTATTGTAGCAAGTTTTTCTTGAGGCTTACCTGAAAATAGAAAAAAGAAATACAAAATTTAACAAAAGCGAATAGTAAAAAATTTTGTAATCTTTGTTTAGCAAACGAAAAACTTTAAATTATCATAACCGAATAATCGTATTTGCATATTTTATTGTTGTTGTAATAATATGTTTAACATTTCTATGCAATTCGAGCGCTTTCACAAAATTTTCCATTTGCAAGAAAACCTGGTGCATGTGCCGCCGCCGATTACACCATGTTGCTACTACTTGTGCCACTACAGGTGCTCTGGCTATTTCGATAACTATTACTATTACGATTACGAGCGTGTTTATTACGCCTAATGGCTAAAGCTCGACTTATGCACAAGTTAACATTTCACTTATGGCCTAGTTGCAAAAGCAACAACAACAAAAAATAGAAAAACAATAACAAAAAAATGAAAATTTAGATAAAATAAAAATTGGCAGACATGCAAAAATATGAATTTTAAGTAATTCGTTTTTTTTTTGTTAGATTTTTGTAAGCGTTTTGCAAGCTTAAATCCAAAACTGATCGATCTGACTATAACCAAAGGCGTTAATAAATTATATGGTTATAAAAACGCGCAGTACAAAAAAAAAAAAGAAGAGAAGAAAAAAACCAACTTCCTTTCGCATGAGACGCATTCAAACAAAACGACATTTTCGACATCACTAAACACTGTCCAACAAATTTCGGTAGACAAATGTTAAACAAATTAAAAAAGAGTTAATAAATAAATAACTAAAGTACAGCGACTTAAAGCTTGATTGATTTCCGGCGCTGTCGTTTAACAACGCCAGCGGACAGAAAATGTGCAACACCTGCTTTTAGAGGGTCACAACTTGTTGCTCTTTTTTTCTTTCATATATACATTTTTTTATGCACTCACTGTATTGTTTACAGATCGTAGAGTCTGATACAATTTGTAAAGCATTTTTTTGTTTTATTTGTGTGCAAGTGCGAAGCCAACAAGTGCACTTCCGGCCATTATTGCTAAATGCCGACGCGCCTGAATGGGTTTTGGTCAAATATGGCAATGGTGGTTGAAAAAAATATCGAAGTAGTTGTAATACAAGAACTAATTATGTAAGAATGTGTGTGAGTTGGTTATATGAAATGGCAAGATTTGTGTATAAATATTTTTTTAAATATAAATTAAATGAATGGATTATATCATATGAAAGGTAGGCTTTAGGTATTCTTATATAAATAATGTATCTGTTAAGGAATGATAAACTCAAAGAGCGAACCTATAACCTCTCGGCAAATGTGGTAATATATGATTAAATTTGATAACATACAATATAATGTGATTAATGACCTTTCATTTGATATATCATATCATTTGATATATAGAAATCGCTTTCATAATCTGCAAAGATTTTGACTTTGAGAAAATTTGACAATTTAAATTTTTTAACCAAAGATAAATACGATATTTAATCAAAAAATCTTTAAAAATCTCGTATTAGGACATAACTTCTTCTACATTAAATTCAACGCAGAACAAAAACCTTTCAGTTGGTATATCATATACCTAAGTTATTTCAACATTTACATGGGAAATTATGTTTTTGAAAACACATCCGAAAATCGAATTTTAGCATTTTTTAAATGAAATTAAAAATTAGCGCCTTTCTGCCATAGGTGGGCATCGTTAATTAGAAATTTAACTTCGTGCCCAGCTCTGCGCTCTACTAATTTTCCTGTAGGAATCTTACAAAACAACTCAAGTCGACTAAAGCTCAATTATATTTTAAGCTCTTATGAAGCAGGATCCTGCTTTAAATGGACGTGCCAGGGTGTAGAATCAACTAAAACAACTTTTTTTTAAAAGCTGTTTAAAAAAAGTAGTCACATTTTTATACCAGCAAAACTATGAAACCTCTGAAATTTTCAGTTTTTAATATTTTTTAAATTGTTTGTTCTGTCAAAGCCAAAACCCACCACAAATCGCCATGAGCACGTAATTTTAATGTAAACAAATTACGATTACAAAAATAAGCGATCGAAATTAATTAGCCTTAGAAAAATCTACGCCACAGAAGCTATAACTTCCGCTTGACAAACAAAAATAAAACAAATCCCTGCAATAATTTCCTAGTTCAGGCTTATTGGGCGCATAGCAAGCAAAATTACAGCTTTTAATAAAACAAATTTTCGAAAACACAAAAAAGTGACATCTGTGCGGTGATTTGTAAAAAAGAACATACCAAAAAAAAGTCCGACTTTTTACACCATGCGCCCTCAAACCCGCCTCCCCCTCCGTTTCTTAATACAATTTCACTTCAAATATCAAAAATAACCAAAAGAGGAAAAAGAAAACTGATCTTAGTAATTGGTTTAGCGGCATATCCGTTTGTCTTTGCTCTACCCCAGACAACAAAAAGACACAACAACAACTACAACTTCAACAACAACAACAACGAAGAAGAAAAAAAAACCGAAATTATTACCGCGTCACAAATCCGTCAGTAATCCCTTAATGTCAACATTTTGTATCTGTTGGATACACGTTCGTTGAGTGAGTGAATGAGTGAGCGCTGGTGTATCTTCTGGTTTAATATTTTGTTGTATTCCGTTTATTTATCAGGGGTGGACACGCGAATTACTCGAAATCCTGCTTAATGCACTTTAAGGCCTTTAATGATTCTGCGGCGGTTGGGGATTGGAACAGCTATAAACCGTACACGTCAATTATGTAGTTCGTCAACAAAAATTTCCATTGTTGCTGTAAGCGAACGCAAAATGCAATTTGTTGCACGTGCGTTGCTTAGATACATTGCCCGAGATACATTTTGTATCTCACAATTATTGCAATTTTCTGACATTGACTTGGCTTGGTTTGCAAAATGTCACGTTATGTTAGTTTTCCCGTAACATTTTCGAATTATTTGTGTGTGAATGCAACAAAAAAAAAAAAACGGAAAACTTCAATTTGTTTGCCGCAGCCAATTGTTGCATCTATCGGATGCGTAAAGTAGTGCAGCTACTTTTAGCAGGCGACAGCGCATCCAACGCATCCATCCACTTTGGCTCAAGTGGTGCGCAACAAGAAATGCTATTTTTAGCATTTGGCAAGAGACAAGAAAAAGGGGTCCCGTACCGCTTTCACATCGGGTGATACGAGTAAAGTGTATTTTAAGTTCTTTGCGACATTAAATATCGCGTCTACGTCGGCTCAGTTGACTTAAAGGTGTCATGAAACTCTCATAAAATGTTTTCGTTTAAATTAGGTACCTAATTAGTTGAAATTGGAAATTTTAAAATTAAATTCTGTTAACTAAATTGAAATGCACACAATAAATATTTGTATCCCTTGGATCGCCACTTAAGCTTTCAAGTAAAATATGAAGTAGTAAAATTTTTTAACAATAAAAATAACATCGAAAAGGTCATCGCCATGGAACAAATGTCGTCTTGGTTTTTTATGAGGTTCTTATTTTGACAATTGTGTTTTGTTGTTGTTGTTGTTGTTGTTGTTGTATCTTCAACTAGGTAAAACACAATGTATCTAGCGGTATATACGAATATGCATTTAAATGCTTAAAAATAATACAAGCAAACATGGCAATAAAACTAATGTTTCATGGTAGTTCAGCCAACTAATAATAACAACAATAACAACAACAACAACAACAACAACACGAAAAAGAATTCTAACGAATGCAATAAATTGCTTGTAACGGCAACTATCTATCTGACGGCAACACCAGTTGGTATCTGACGAATACGGCGCTGCAACACGAATGCAACTCAATTTAGGAAAACTACGGCGCATACGATAAACCGAAATGGATGGACGCGTGCCATTTATGAGTTTGTTGGAAAAATAAACCGAAATTGGTATATATATGTATGTATGTATATAGGAACAAATAAAGGAAACAAAAATTATCTAACTTTGTTGATGAGGGTGAGTTAGATGCCTTTTAGTTTGTCGGCTGAAATTATTATAGGCGAGTGAGTGTCCTCCTCATCATCATCAGACGCCCGGCGAGCGTCGTTTCTCCGGTCCGTGGCGTGGAGGCATCATTAATTTTGTGATTTATTAATTGTTTCATGTATTTTCTTATTGTTTTTTGCTGTCGTTGTTGTCGTTGTTTTTGAATAACAACAAAATTTAACGCATGCTTTGTTCGAGGACATTAATACGAAATGTCAATTAGATTTATCGTATAATTTTATTGTTTATTAATTTGAGACTTTCTTTCAGCTTTGTACAAATTAATTAAAGTGTTTTATTAATAAACATTTCATTCACAAACAACAAAAAAAGGACACACACATATGTAGCTATGTAAGTATGTATTTTACAATTTTCTTATACGATTTTTAAGATACATTTGCGATATACAAACTGCCAACTAAGTCCTGTTCGAATATGACCAACTGTTCATAAGTAAAAAGTTCTTGTTTCGACAAAGTTTTCCACATAAATTATGCGTATCTTAAAGATAAACCCCAAATTGTTATGATAACATTTTATGCTCAATATATTTGTTAAATGTGCCATCAAGTAAAATAATTCATTCGTTTTCTCTTTTTTTTTTTTTTGGTTTTCATATTTCATGGCGTCATCGAAATTTGACAAATTTTAAAGGGTGGCTTGGCTTTTCTTTTTCCCCGAACGTTATAAAAGTTATATTCCAGCCAGCGTGGCTTTTAATTGACATATTATGTAAACACAATAGTTAACATAAGAATACATTTATAAATAATGCGTTACTTCATTTGTATCGGTTAAATGCAGCGGACGCAGGGAACGCGCACAGCTGTATTTGTTGTCGTTTTTTCGAGAGCGACCAAGGGTGGGTCTGGTGGTGTCCTATACACGATATAGGTTGAGCTTAGAACGGCGCGGTAATTAGAAAAATATGTTACTTGCAGTTGAAGTAGAAAAAATCTGAAATATTTTAGAGTGTGGTAAGGCAACTAGATTCAATAATTTAAAATTTCAGACAAGTCATGTTTTGAGTTTAACTTCCCATCGTTTAACTAGCCAGACATTTCCTCAAAGCTTCCGTTTAAAGCCCGCAGTTTGCTTTCACTAAAACTGCTTAAGTCAAATTAATGAATTTTTTTCCGCACGCATTTTAAACCCTTTCGAAAGATTTTCGATGGCATCAAATAAGAAAATGTTAATTAAGATTTTGGAAAAGTGATTTAGGACAGCTGGACCAATGCTATCGAGCCCAGATATCAGTCACAAAAACAATAAAACAACGACGAGCACAACCAGCATCATTTAACAGTCAGCCAGATAGTCGAACAAACAAACAGACAAACTGTGGAGACAGACAACATTTAAAGTGATATCCAGCTGCGTTTTATCAAACGCATAAAATCTATTTCGAATCAATTTAAATTTAAACCAAATTTTTTTTAAAAATACTTCAAATGATGGCGCATTCAACAGATAAAGCCCAACTATACATATATGTATGAGTTGAGAAAATTAATTAATTCTAAAAGGGAAACAAAACCAAATTTAAATCTTGCAAAATTAATTAATTGAGTAAGTGGAAATGCTTTTCATATGCTTAAGCTATGAATGCTCATATCCGAGCAAAACGCTTGAGTAAACCATTAAAAATTCATTTCGAAATTACAAACACAAATCAAGCTATCAAAAAAAAAAACTCAAACATTAGCGAAAAATCTCAATTGAAATAGATTTTAAACGTTTTCCGAGCCACCCTTTGGCAAGCTGGGCAAAAACGAAACAGAAAAACCCATCATCGAAACAATAAAAGCGCTCATAAATCAAGTTTGAACATGATTTTTAATTTGCAAAAGTGCTGAGAGTTCACAAAAACAACTTCGCTTGACGATATTTGTGCATTGTCGCTATGGAGAAATGCCAAAAAAGGAACCGCCAAATCGCTGGAGGCGGAGGTGAACATTGCGACAATTTCGACGTTTAATTTTATTTTCCAAAAAAGCGGAAGAAAGCGAAGAAAACAATTTTCTCAAGGCAACCGTCGACAAAGCTAAGAAATTCGATACGATGCGTCGCAAGTTGGAATGTCAACGTCGGGATACATTTACAGGATATGTGGTCGTGGCCACCACGGATGCGCGCGTCGCAGATAGTTCAGCGTGATGACTTCATTTCGGCGTTCTCGTTCTCGTTTGGGGTTGGTTTGTTGTCTTAGCGTAAATATTGTTTTTGTTTTTGTTGTCTTGCGTTTGTCCTCATTCAAAAATAAAAATATAAAAAAAATTTAAACGCTAACAGCAGGAATTGATTTATGGCAATGTATCCAAAAGATAAATGCTCTATGGAGCGCAAAAGAACGTTAGATAGTTGTATCTAAAGCGGCATGCAGAGCATTAATAATATTTGTCACATCTTTGGCAAATGGAAATGGTATGCCAACTATTTGTTTGCAGAAAGCATTTATTTTAGACTGGTTTTTGGAAAAAAATTTTAATAGAAAAAATATATATTTTTAAACGATACAACAATTGAGCAGTTTAACTTCAAATAACGAGTTGTCTAAATTTTCAATTGAATTTTTTAGTAAGTTTTTTTTTAATTGTTTACTTTTTCTTTATTATAAGAAAAATGCCTCGGAAATCTCGAAACTTTGCAAGTTTGCGAGCCTGGAAAATGAACTGTCAAAAATTGTTTGAAACAAAGTTTTCCTTGTCTCGAAAATCAGTCTCGAAAACAGCCTCGAAAAGTTGCTAGTATATTTCAGAGTTGCCAGTATGTAAAAGAAAAACTACTTATGGCATACTTGTGAAAATCACAACAAAATTCAGACAATACTAATTAGAAAATGACAGTTGACAACTAAGTTAATTTTTTCAACCAAAAAGTTTAATATTTTCTTCTTTTTTTAAGATTCATACAGATATTTTTTTTTTGGCTGTTGAAATTTTATAAAAATTTTGTCTAATCCGTTATTTAACAAATGAACCAAAATTGCAAAATATTTATATTTTTCACCAACCAGTCTAATAACTGCCAATACGTCTCATTCTGCTCTACTACGCCCAAAGCAAATATGTAGTACAAAGTTGTAATCTAATAGATGTATTTATGTATGGACTAAAAGCAGACGAAGCGCAAGCAAGCAACGGACAGGACAGCAGCGGAAAATCAAATTAATTTTGAGGGTTGTCTGCGCACAAGAGCGAGGGTGGAGTGGCGCGACGTGGCGTGGCGCGTCGCATTGTATAAAATTTTATTACAATGTCCACTTAAACTGCATAGAGCGCCCAAAATGGTCACAGTGCAAATATAGTTGCCTTGCCCCCCTCTGACGATTTGTTTGCCGTTCGGTTGGTTGGGTTGGATTTTTGATATTTTTAAGGTTTGTTTTAGTTAAAAGTTTCGCAGTTGGCGGGTATCTCAGCTGGTGCAGTTGCGCCGGTAATGAGCAGCAGCGGCAGCTTGATGTCGCTGCGGAAAACTATTTTCCCCGCTTTTATTTGTTTTATTTTAGTCAACAGTTAAAGACCAAAAAATAAAAAATAAAAATAAAAGGGAAAATAAAATAAAATACAACATAAATAAAGGCAAATAGAGCAAAAGGACTGGAAAATGAAAATGATATCATTTGCTTAATGGGAAAATAAATTATGTGAAATCGATAGTTTTACGCGCGCGACGTCGAATTGAAATTGATGAGCACCAGTTGAACAAGCGAGCGAGCAATGGAGCGAGTGAATCACTAAGCGAGCAGCGAACCAACGAATGAACCAACGAACGAGCGACTCATTAATTATTTCATTTTGTTGTAAATGAAAAGTTTGCTTTAAGCTAGACTATAAACTTTAAAATACATTTTAAGCTATTGGAGTTACTTTAAGCAAAGTACTTTTAAATTTAGTTTTTGGATTAGCATGCTCGCGCCTGAGTATTTGCTTGGAATTCGCTAGGCAAAGTGCTAATTTTTTTTTTATATAATGGTATAAAATCGCTTGACTCATAGTCAAAGCATAAAACAAGTTTTAAAAATCCATTATCATAAACAAATATGTAAAGCATGTTTCAAAAGTTTATCATACCAAGAAAACGATTTTAAGTCAATCTCACTAGACGCACAACCAACCAAGCATATGCCATATAAAACAAATGACTGCACTCCTAAAAGTTCACTTCGGTTAATCCTTTAAGGACGCTGCACTGCACTCTCGTATAGTTTACAGCACTTTTGACTGATATCTTTATAGCCAAACGGCATAAATTCCCGCACAAAAATGATGAAACATTTCTTGTCTCCACGAAAACGACATGATTCACCTTGTTTCCTGGTCGAAACAGAACAGAACAAAACAGAAAGAAAACTTTTTCCCAAAGTTTACCATAAATTCCGCACAATCTGCAAACAGTTCAAAATTTATGTTAAAAGTGTGAATGACCTTTCCAATCTTTCGTTAGTTCGCTCAGGCTTCAGCTGCATCTTTTACTGCTTTTGCCGAACAAAAAATAAATACAAATTTAAAAATAATACGCCCAAAGCGTTATTTAATGGATTGACACACGTTGGAGAATATTATGCCGCACTGCGCTGCGCTGCTGGAGCCGCTGGTCGTCGAACAGCAAGAGCAGAGCAGCGGAGCATATTAGAGTGCGGTAGGTTGGCAAGTATGTATCTTAAAGGTAAACATCATTAATCTTCGACTTGTAAAAAGAAGACGAAAAAGAAAACGAAAAAAATACGACAAGCCAGACAAACGAATTTAATAAACGGCAAACAAAATCCGTTCACATTGCGTGAGGCGATAAGTTGGAATGCTCCGGCGTTTAATGACGAATTTGCAGTTTTCCGGCGAAGGAATTTCTTCTTTGAGCTTAAGCTTTTTGGGATAAATGCTTTGTTTAACAAGACTTCAAGTTTATTTGATCGATAAGAAATAATCGCCCTAAACAAATGCCGCAAATAAGCAAACTTAACGACATTTTTTTGAGTTTATTAAAGGCGAACTTTAAAATCCACAAATCGAAATTTTAATGCAAAATTTGCAATTAATATTCCTCGAAGAGGAGAGTGGTGCACTTGTTTCTGATTTTTCTCTTATTGTTGTTATTGTTGTTTAACCGCCGCGCACGCTCGGGCTGAAATTCTAAACCCATAATCAGTTTTGCCAACATAACAAAATAATTCGAAAATATTCATAATCCGCTTAGCAATGCCGGAGGCTGTCCAGAAATCGCATCATTTGCGAAATTAACAATAACAAAAAAACAACAACAACAATAATCATTGCAGACAATTTTTTTGTGTTGCTGATGCTCCTGCAGACTGTGAATAATAAAATATGTAGATTACATTGCTGCGAAAGTATCTGTATCTGTGTATCTGTATCTGTGTATCTGAATCTACGCTCGTTTCGTTTTTATTGTTTTTCTCTGCTCTGCTTTGTTCTGCTCTGTTCTGCTCTGCTTTGTGTTGTTCTTGTGTTTTCTTTTCGCCATTGCAACAATCAATTTAAAATTCTTTCCAATACATTTGTGCAGTAAATTATGCATGGCAAATGTTTAAATTTGAGGCCATAAAAAAAAGGAGGGGCGCGCGCGCGCATGCAGTCATGTCGCAAAATTTTGCGCAAAAAAAAAAGATTACGTAAAATTACTTTTATTAGAAAGATTTTTTTGGTAGCGGAAAATGCGCGTAAGATAAACTGCAAACAAACGATTTAATGCGAAATGCTCTTAGAGGTGATTAACTTTTTCGACTGTGGGTGTGAATGGAGTGGGTTAATAGGATTAAAGAAATTATACAAATGCAGTAGTCTGTCATTAACTTGAAAAATAATTTAAAGGCACATTTAAAAAATTTTTGGTTGACTAAAAAGGCCAAAAAGCATATTCGTTGAATTTTCAAAAACTTTCGCTGAATTTTCAAAAACTATCGTTAAGTTTTCAAAAACTTTCGTTAAGCTCGAAAAAGTTTTCTTCAGATAATTTTTACAATTTATTTTGAAATAGAGCGTACAAAAATGCAAGACATATAGCTCAATGTCGTATTCGTTAAGTTTTCAAAAACGTTCGTAAAGTTTTCAAGAACTTTCGTTAAGTTTGAAAAGTTTTTTTCAGTTAATTTTTATAATATCTTTTGATGCTACATTTCAAAACAGTAATGCAAGAAAATTAAATCAAAATTGTATTCGTTAATTTTTCAAAAACTTTCGTTAAGTTCGAAATAGTTTCTTTCAGGTTATTTTTACAATTAAAATAGAGCATACAATGCAATATTTATCAAAATTGTATTCGTTAAGTTTTCAAAAAATAATGTTAAGTTTTTAAAAACTTTCGTTAAGTTCGAAAACGTTTCATTAAGTACAATTCATTTTGAAATAAAGCATACAAAAATGCAAGAAGTATAAATCAATAGCGTATTCGTTAAGTTTTCAAAAACTTTCGTTAAGTTCGAAAAAGTTTCGTCCAGTTAATAAAAAAATTCATTTTGAAATAAAGCATACAAAAATGCAAGAAATAGAAATCAAAACAATGTGTAAGTTTAAACAAAAGTTTCGTTAAGTTTTTCTTTCGCACTTATTTGTAAAACCATTTACATTAACAACAACAACAACAACAACAACAACATTATTACATTAAAGAACTTGCGTAAATTTTGTTTAAAAGCTCTCGTTAAGTAACACATTTTCCGCACTTTTTCGCTAATTGCAAATTAAGCAAATCATAAACGTTGCCCACCAACTTATCCATAAACTTTGCGAACCCTTCACCTTACTTTCCAACTCTTCGCAGATTATCGTGTAGATTATTCACCGCTTGAGTGAAACAGCATCAGCGCAGCACTTTCTTAACCTTTAATAATTAAACCAAATCTAATTAATAATTTCAATAACAAAATTCGCTCGCGCTTAAGCAGTGCTCATAATTCCGCATAAGCGACGCTGATGAATACACTGTTCCATTCAAAAAAAAGAAAAACGAAGTAAAGAAAGAGAAAAAAGAAAACGAAAGAAAAGTGTAGTACTTAACAAAACGAAAGAAGTATCAGAAACACAAAAGTAGCTAAAAGAGAAAAGTGTACTAATTTGCATTTGCATACAAAAGCGCCAACTTGTTTCAATTTCACATTGACGCTAGAAAACATAGTGTGTGCTATGGCTGCCACGCCCCCCTCTTCCTTTCACCTACATTATTTACTAGTTTTTCGCAAAATTCAAATTCAAATTCAAGGCGAAAACTTTGCTTTGTACGTACGTACACTCGTCGTACACTCGCGCGCAACGCAACACCCAAAAAGTAGTTAAAACAGTCGTCGTTGTCGTTGTTTTTGTTGTCGTTGGCGTTGTTGTTGTCGTTGGCGTCGTCATCGTATTTTATGCCAAAGGGTTGCATTCATTGCAGTTTAAAATATACTCGAATGCAACCATGTGTAGTCGAAGTACACTTAAAATACTCGTTTACCAAATTCAAAATTTATCATAAGAATATGGTTTACTTTTATGGATATTAAAATAATGTAAATATACCATTCAAAATGGAAATTTAACATTAAAAATGTAAATATTACATTTGTATAACATTATGGAATGTAGTTTAATATTAATAAATTTGCAAAATAAACATTAAAAATGTAAATTTTACATTTAAAGAATACAATTACATTAAAAAATCAAGACCTTGCATTTAAAAAATAAAATTTACAATATAAATTAATAAGGTTTAACATTCAAATAATCTCAGTTTAATATTAAATATGTTAATTTTACATATAAATATCAACATTTTATCAAAAATTAAGCCTTTGTAACTTTAATTTAAAATTGACAACATAAATCAATAAAATGTAACATTCAAATAATCTCAAAATAACATTAAAAATGTTAATTTTAGATTTCAATAAAAATTTTACATATAAAAATCAAGGTTTTTTAATTTAAATTTAATATTGGTATTATGAATCGATTAAGTTTAACATTAAATTAATCTCAGTATAACATTTGAAATGTTAATTTAACATTTAAATAGCAACATTTTATTGAAAAATCAACCCTTTGTGGCTTAATGTATGGCTTGGGTATAGAAATCAATTAAGTTTAACATTAAAATAACCTCAGTACAACATTAAAAATGTTAATTGTATATTTAAATGACAAAATGACATATAAAAATCAAGATTTTGTAACTTAAATATAAACTTGGTAAGATAAATTAGTTAAATTTAACATTTAAAGAATTACAATACTACATTAAAAATGTTAATTTTACATTTTAATAACAATTTTACATGAAAATATGAAGCCTTTGTAACTTTAATTAAAAATTGATAATAAGAATCATCTGCTTTCATATCAAATTAACATTAAGCAATATCAAAGCAACATTAAAAATTCAATACTTTGTATTACTAATGTTATTGTAATTTTTCTAAATTTTTGAATCACCAGGTTACTTTTAAATTTAATTGTTTATATACTCGTATATTTTTGAATATTTTCGTGGTACGCCCTACTGCCGGCGGTTGCTTTTCTTGTTGCAAAATTTTACTACCACATCTTTGTTGGTAGCTGTGTTATTTTTCCATAGCAGACTTTAACTACAAATTGTTTACACGCCGCCGCCGCTAACGAAAGTATACATCAAGTAAGGTAGTATACTTGCTACTTACTACTTTCCAAGTTGTTTGCATTTGAAAAAGGTAGTTAATTTCGTTAAATTTTAAATGCATCCTTTTACGGGCGTCATTCCTGCACTTTCATTCAGAGGAGTTATTGGAGCAAAATTTACTTTTTTAATTAATTTCCAGATGCAGAGCAAAATGTTTCTGTTTGTGTTTCATTTGTTGCTGTTGTCCGGTGGGTGGCTGTGGGTGTTGGTTGGTTGGTTCGTTCATTCGTTGGGTAGTGGCACTTAAGAAAGCGTTAATAATTTTACGCTTACAAAGAAATTTGCGCAGAGCGAGAGCGCTGCTACAGTTTTGTCAAGTTTTATTTAGATGTATATTTCTTAATTTACTCATTGCTACTAATTGTTTAATGAGTTTGCTGCAAGTTTGGTAGTTGATTTTTCTCTCTTTGTTTTGTTTTGAGTTGTTTTGTTTTGTTTATAAATTGAGTCGAAAGTTTGCAAAAAGTTTCGTTAAGTTGAGCAAACAAACGCATCGGACGAAATTTTGGACTTTTAAAAGCAAATGATGAAATATAATATACGCGGCGGCAAATTTTGGATATCTGTGGATATTTGTGATATCTGCAGAAGTTTCGTTAAGTTTGGTTTATTGTATTTCTAATGAGATTAGAGCACTTTTTTGAAGCCTTTTAAGAAAATCAGCTGATTCAACAAGATACTAATCCGATTTTGGCTGAGTGAAATATTTGCAAAACTTTCGTTAAGTTTCCAGAAAACTTTTAGAAGCAAAAAATAACTCAAGAATGGTTTGAAAAATGTATACCAGCGATATGAAAACCAAAAATAGTATTCTTAAATTAAATTATTATCTCAAGCGGACTATAAAAAAGTTTCGTTAAGTTGCTTAAGCACTACTTAATCTAAAATATCTGTAAAAACGCATTAAAAGACAAATGAAATAATTCATTAAAAACCAAAACATGCCTGCTCGAGTTTCGTTAAGTTGCTTCGATAAGATATATATCTATATTCGATCAATCTGTTAATTTTACCATATATAAAACGAACCTGCAACAGTTTCGTTAAGTTTCTAAGATAAGATTTTTATCTATTTTTGACATATCGTGTAATTTTACCCTATATTAATCAAACCTTCTAGAGTTT
The DNA here is from genome assembly GCA_949127995.1 of Suillia variegata. Classification (NCBI taxonomy): domain Eukaryota; kingdom Metazoa; phylum Arthropoda; class Insecta; order Diptera; family Heleomyzidae; genus Suillia; species Suillia variegata. Next base: position 6,609,394 of record OX421846.1, on the reverse strand, counting down.
CGTTAAGTTATATTAACAACTTGATTTCGAATAAAATGCAAAGTTTTTGGTAAATTGTATCTTAACAAAATTTAAACCGTTAAACAATGGTTCAGAGTGTATTTTCTTATCCGCTGTTTAGAACTCATGTTCCCCGTAGTCATCTATCATGATTTTTTTTTGTTCTTCTTTTTTTAAATTTCCACTCATCATCAATTTAAATTTCATCCATCATCATTTCTTCACTCTGTTTCGCTCTCTTGTTCTTTTCTTTATAATTTTCATTTTGTGTAATGTGATCAATTTATGCTGGTAATTTTCAAAAAACACAAAAAGCAACAACAAAAAAAACAGAAACAACATTTGAAACTAAACTGAAAAAAGAAGCCACTAAGCAACTCAATTAGATTTCAAGCTCCAAAAAAATCACACAAAAAAAATAACACGTACAGTAGCGTCACGTTTTATATTCTTCTCTTACGATAAAGAACACATTTAACGTTTTTTATACGCTCCACAAAAAAAAAAGCGCACTTGAAAATGACAATCAAGGCGTGTTCTTCACACTAATATAATTTTTTTTTGTTTCCATCAACTTGAACAAGTTTCCAGTTTGTTCATGAACATTTGCAAAGAATTTTCATCATATTTTCTGTGGTCGCTTTTTGAGCTTGAAAAATTCCGCGCTGAAGTTGTTGGAAGCGAATGCGCGAGAATTCCCCAAGTTGCCATAATCATTGGCGGCGGCTCATTGGCAGCTAATTCGTAGCAGACTGTGGCTATCCTCATACAGATGCTAATTATGCCGCTGCGACGCTTCGCACTAATTGTAAGTTTAAAATGATAATGTGTTTTTTTGAGTTGTTGTTTTTGTTGTATCTTTCTACGTTATCGGATAAAGATGATACCAAGGCGGGCATAAGAATTTGTGACATTCAAACTTGTAAAGTGATGTGGCTGCTTCGGCTTGGGGTATGTTAATTTGATACGTTTTGCATATTTTGCGCTCGAAAGACTTATCAAGATGATTGTGTGAAAAGATATTCTCGACTTGAGATTCGGTATAATTTACAGAAACGCTCTGAATGAGCGCGTTGAAAATTCAGTCTACAGTCTAAAATGATATTTGTAATTGTTGAATAAGCGGTTTTATTTAAATGACGCCGCGGAGATTAGCTCCAATGCTCAACGGTGTCTCGTGAATGTTCTCGGGATGAAGAAAAAAAAAAAACAAACCAAATGTAAAGAAAAACCGTGAGAATCATTCTTAGGCAGAAGATGGGAAAAATTATCGTTAAAATAGAAAATTTAATAAACCACTTGTACAAAATTTGCTGATATTTAAATTTAAACTTAACGAAACTTTATACTAAGCAAAATATCGATGAACTGCTTTAAAATACTATTTTTTTATATTTAAAGCAACACATTAAAAAATAAATCGAAAATTTTTAAACTTAACGAAACAAGTTTCCTTTAATGTTGCATGTGACCGTTATATGGAAACTCAACACAACATTTCTTAGCATAAAAATTTAATGAAAAACTTTCATACATTTGCGCTAAGAATGAAAAACTTGTTAAGGAAAGAAGAAACAAAAATAAAAAAACTTAACGAAACTTTTTCACTTCGCCTGCTACCAATCAAACAATTAAAAATTCATTTAACTCTCGGGGCAACCCTAGCGCAAAAGTCAATGCAATAAAAGGATTTAATGATTGAAAGCAGCAGCAACAACAACAGCAGCAGCGAAACAAAGCAGCAGCCAAAAACGAAAGAAAAACAAGAAAACCTTGACAGGAAAAACAGTGAAACGTGCAAGGAAAAACTGATTAGAACCTTTACGAAACACATTAAGGCATGTTGTTGTTGTTGTTGTTGTTGTTGGACGTACAGCCAAAGGTAGCTCGTCAGTTAAAAGGGGATTAACTTAACGAAACCAAAAAAAAAAAAGTATTAAGAAGACAAAAAAAAAACTGACACTGACCGCGCGTGCACTACCAAGAGTGGTGCATACGTAACCAATGCAAACGCAAGTCAAACGTAAACGTCATTTCGAACAACCCCCCAACCCCCCGTGGACAGTGGAGTATGGCAAACCGGGGGACGAAGAACGTCATGTACAGTACACAGAGAAAAACGTTTTAACTTATTCATGATTTATATTTTGTGTTGTAAGTGGAATTAAAAGCCGTTCACTTGAACAACGAGTTTATAATATTAAAGGAAGTAATCATCAAAGTAATGAATTGTTCATCAATATTATTAAGTATTTAATTAAAATAATATTTGATAAACACAAAAAATTATGTTCTTTCGATCATTGATTTTTTACAGTGCCCCCGCCCATTGTTATGCCGGTTCAATGCAATTCCATTTAAAATTAAATCGAATCGGTAGAGAAAAAACAAGAATCATCGTTAAAAAAGATATTAGTAAATGGAAAACAGTTAGACAAGGTAAAAAAAATATAAAAAAAATTTTAAAAAATGCTAGAAAGGTATCAGCAGATATGCTAACAAACAGAATGTTGCCTAAGCGCTGCATAGTAGCTTTGCGCAGTAATGGCTTATCGACGCGTTTGAAAAATATCATTGACCTTAACGAAGATGGACGGATTTGGCTGGTCGCTTGGTTGGTTGTTTGGCTTGCTTCGTTAGCTTGTATTACACACGAGGAGGGAGCAATGTAGCCGTCGGTACATGTCCATTGCTGGTGTGTTTGACACCAAACACGCTGGCATTAGAAATTAGCTGGAAATGCATTCGGAATTTCAAATCAAATTCCATTGAAGGTAGACATAATCCAATTAGCAATTAGTTGCGTTCGTCCAAAGACGACGACGGCGAAGCAGCAGAAGAAGTAGGAGCAGAACACGAAGACAATTGGAGCTGGATGGCAACATTTTGATTGAATACTTTTGTAGATGACGTTTGAATAGATGGAAGGATTTAGCCAAGTGAAATTTAGAAAATTTCTGAGAATTCATTTTAATGTGGATCGTGTTGCTATTCGAAATCAAGTCAGAAATCATGAGCCGGGGGGTTTTTTATTTAGAGAGTCTCGGAAATTGACAAGGCTAATAATTATTTCATCATATTCAGCGGCTATTTTGACCTTAAAATGCAGATGCTCTCAACTAAACTTAATGCGATAAAGGTTAGAGATATCTTCCGGATATATTTTATTTGTATCTTAATTCGTAACTCTGAACTTCGAAGTCTTGACAACTTAAAATTCACGGTTTTAGTTCTTTCCGAAAGTCTTTATTGTAAATTTTTGCTATACTACAAATTATTTCTGTTTGAAAATCTATATTTTTCAAATTCTAAATCTCCTTATCACTATTTTAAATTGTTTATTGTCCTTTAGGGGTCTTCATTTTGATTATTAGAGATCATTTAATATAATTCGCCAAATCAAATCCAAACTTCAATCTCATATCGTTTGCTATTCTCCATGCCAAACCTTTCTCCAACTATTTATCTACATAAATTCTCAAAAATTTTCAACTTTTCTCTCAATGCTCTTCGTTAAGTATTAAATCCATCTACTGATTTTTAATTCCAAATCTCAAGTCCAGTGCCACCAGACAAAAAGCATAAATAAGCCGAATCTTAAAATAAGCTTTATTCAAAACTCCAAAAACATGAAAACTAAAAAGAACCCAAATACCTACATACACATGTACATTTTAATCCACAAGGCCCGCCTCAACGACATACGTCGAATGATGGGTATGTATGTGTGTGTGTGTGAGTGTGAGTGTGTGTGAATATGAAAAAAGTTTTTTAATTAAAAAATATAATATGAAATAAAATTGCATATAAAATACTGAAATAATATTTAACAAAAGACACATTGTAAAGCGCGATGAGGCAAATATTAAAAAAGAAAAAAAAAAGTATATATATATACGAGTATATGAAATTAAAAGAAAAAAAGAATAAGCGCAAAAAAGTGGCAAAAATGTATCTCAACCGCCAGCATCCTCAGGAGCGAGCGAGCGCTTTAATAGTAGCGTAATTGGAATTTCCGTTTTCCTGTTGGCGGTTTTTTTTTCCTTTCTCTCTCTCTCTTCTTCTATTTTGTTGGCTATATGAGTGATGACTTTTTTTTCTGCTGCAGTGTATGCGCTGCAGGATTGTGAATCGGAACGAAACGCTGCCATTATTAACGGCGACAGTGAGGTGGGGCAGCAATGAGACATCTATTAAATGTCATGAAATATTTATTCAACTGAAATATGGATTCAACTTTGTAATTTTGAGTATCAGTTGAGGATACAAAAGCGAGGGCACAGAGTTTGTTGATTCGGAAAAGTTTTTAATTATTTTAAACAAATAATTGATTAAAAACTACAAATTTTGACTTGAATGCAGTTAAATTATTAATTGTATTAAACGAAAAAATATTATATTGATTAATTTTGATGATATTGTTTAATTATTGATAATTTTGATTAATTTTGATTACATTGAGTAATTTTGATTATATTGAATGATGTTGATTATACTGATTAATCAAAATAATCAATATAATCAAAATTAATCACAATAATCAAAAATAATCAATATAATCAAAATTAATCAATTTAATCAAAATTAATCAATTTAATCAAAAATAATCTATATAATTAAAATTTATCAATATAATCAAAATAAATCAATGTAATCAAATTTAATCAATGTAATCAAGATTAAATTTGAAAATATTGATTAATTTTTTATTATATAGTGAAATTTTGATTAAATTGATTAGTTTTGATTACATTGATTTCATTTGATTAAAATGATTATTTTTGATTATATTGATAAATACTTCGTTCTGTGTATTTTTAAGTATAAGTAGAAAATTATTGTATATGATGCGTTAGCTTACACCTAAACAATAGTTTTTCAGCTTTTGAAATCTGTTTTAATTTATTGATTTATAATTCTGACTTGTTTAAATTTTGCCTCGAACTGTTCAGTTGTATTTTACAGTGTAAAAAAGAATACAAAAACAAATAAATTTAAAGGTTTGGTTAGAAAATTGCGAAAGTTTAAAAAGCACACTTCAAGCGCAATAAAACGAGAATTTGTTACTCTTTTTATTTTGGGTCATTTCAAAAGATTTCACCAAAATCCGAACAAAAATAAAACGAAATTATTGCCATCTAATTTTTAACGTTTTCTTTTTATAACTTTGACTTTTAAACCCGCCTCAAAGAAAACATAAATACATACATTCGAATAAAACCAAACAACAAGCCGCTAAGACGCTATTAACAATTAATTTCAACTGTTGCCGGTTTTCAAGAAAGTTAACCAACAAAATCAACCTAAAAAAGAAAAGAAAAACAAAAAAGTTCAGCTAAACTTGGCGTTAATTTAGTATTAAAGCGGCAAACAAGATTTTTCGTTAAAAAGACATTAAAAACGCGCGCTTTAACATGGCGAAAAATCTAAGACCAAAAAAAGAGAGGAAGAGAAAAAAAGTGAAAAGGTTAACGCAGTTAAAAAAAGGCAAGATAAAGAGGAAATCCAACCAAGCCGCAACGAGAAAGACAACAGAAAAAGGTTCTTCTGTGAAAGCCACAAGCGACGACGCTAGCCGCTTGCCGCTACTGATGACGGATGTGGGCAATTGTTCTACTGGCCAGAAGCAGGCATGGAGGCAAGCAGGCAAGCAGAATAAAACTTGACAAAAGCTTCGACGCATTTCTTTCACATAATTAAAAGCCATATCTGCCGGATGACACATTTTTTATTGCCATTCTTTGATGAAATTGCTGCTGCGCTTTGCTGTTGTTGTTGTTCTGTTGTTTTGTTGTTTTGTTGTCAACGACAACTTACTGACTCTTAGTATTATTCTTGTAAAATAATTAAAAATCATGATTTTCGTACTAACTTGTTGGCAGCGGATTTTTATGGAGCCCAACGCCGCTAAGTGACTTGCGGAATGAATTTGTTCGTTAGGCATGGTTAAATCTTAACGGTTTCGGTTTTTCTTCTTTTTTTTTTGTCTATAGCGATTATAAAAAATGATTTTCTAATTTGTTGGTGTTTTTTTAGGGGCCTATTTAGGTAAGCGTTTTTTTTATTGTTGTTTTTTTTTTATATGACCATGGCTAAACTAACAATAATAAATTAATTGTAAGTTTTTAATGGTTTTGTATGCGCACATACATATGTAAACACATTTTTTTTAATTATCGCGTTTTACAACTGTCTTAACTTTCACATGATTTTTGTAGTTGTACAACTTCTTTTTTGTTACTAACACCATTTAGCAAATATTTGCTAAAAACTATTTGACATCAAAATTTAAATACACTGAAAAGTAAATTTTATGAAATGTGGCTTTCATTTTCATGAAGGAAAAATTGGATCAAATTGATTCAATCACGCCCATTTTTGAAATAGTTCTCAACAGTGGCCATACAATCACAGATACCAAATTTCATTTAAATTTTTTGGAGCAATCATAGCGAAATCATAGAAAGTTTATATTTTTGTATATTGTGGGCGTAATTAGTATTCGAGGTGGGCGTGGCATGTTTTATTTAGTCGTAAACCTTTCCGGAGGTTTCGTTCATGGATAAATTAGGATAAGTGAAACATGGGTTCTGCACCTCCAAATCCGATGTGCATGCTGCCGAAGCAGGCGGATTTACCGGAGTGCGGCTAACCCTTGGAGAATATGACCCTATGCTTCCCGAGGAGTTCAAGGATCTAATAATGATGATGATGAAACCTTTCCGAACGTAAGCGTAGCAACTCAACAAAATTTCATCGTAACCGAATGAATGATTTAGAAGCGGAAAGAGAACAAAAATGGAAAGATTTGAAGAAAAATTGACAAAAATAAACATGAATTTTTATAGATATCGATAAATTCAAGATTTTTAATTAAAATAACTTATTTAAACAAATTATTAAATTACATTTAATTGAAATATCAAAATAAGTTTAGAATACTTGAACTTTTAAAACTATATGAGTATAATTTTTTTTGAGTGTAGCCTATTTTTTTCTAGAACAACCCAAGTAAGTCAAGTTTACGAAAATTTGTTTGCCGTATAATTTTACGAAATATTTTCACTATTTGTTTTAGTGATAAGAAGAAAAAAAAGTAGTCTCAAGTTTAATTTCGTAATCTGAGAAATTCTTGAAAAAAATATTTAACACACAAATCTTGCACAAATTTTTGTATCTTATTTGCTCGTGACTTTATCTAACTCGTAGATAGTTTTTTTGTTGTTTTTTTTTTTTTCACAAGTCACTGCTGCTGCTCGTAAAATTACCAAGATTTGTTTATTTTTTAAATTTCACAAATTACGATAATTTAACGTTTAGTTTGTTTTTTTTTTCTTATTTGTATCTCGAATCAAATATTTGTATTTCGTGTTTATTTACACGTGTTGCGTATTCTTGGTCCTTTGAGATAAGAATTTTGTGAAAGGAATTTGTCTTTTATTTTTGCCGATTAAACAAATTTTCTTATGAACTAACAAAATTATTATTTAGAGTGGTTGCATAAAGAAAACTTAACAAAAGTCATGAAGAATTTATTGAAAAAATGGATAAGAAATTTATTATTCCTCTTCAAAATCATTTTTCATATAAGAGAGAAGAAGATTTTTTTTAAGAATGCTTCTTAAAAAAGTCTTTCCAAGAACTTACAAAATGATATTCTTAAGTTCACAAACTTAATAAAAATCATGAAAAATTCATTGAAAAGCGGCTCAGCAAGTTATAATTGCTATTCAAAAACGTTTTTGGTATAAAAGACTGGTAAAAAAAGTGTGGCGCCATCTAGTTTAAAACCATTACAAATAGATGGCGATGAGAGAAGTCTTATCAATCGAGTAATGGATCAGAAATTAGTAAAGGAACCTAACACAATACAAGGCTTACAATGTTTTATCTGATTCTCAAAAAGTGTTGGATCAAAAGGTGGGCAAAGCAGAGGAACCCATTGAATATTATTAAGAGTGGAGACAATTTAGAGAGGACAATCTCCGAAGGCTTGTTTGGTGTCGGAATTTGTTATTCTGTCTCTGGGGTTTCGTAGATCTTCTCCTCCTTTAGCTCCACAACTGACACATTATCAGGGAGAGGCAATCGTAGGGCAACATAATTTTGACTTTGATGCCCAACACACCCTGGCGGAACAACACATGGCGAGTGGCAGTCTCAACATATATGTTGCAAGGATTACCGGACTGAATCATGAGGTCATCGACGAACTTTATCGACTTAACATTAAGCCTAAAATTCAAGCACAGTCAAATAAAAAAAAACTTCATAAACAAAATTTGAATAAACTCAATTGAGAAAACTTTTAGCATGATTTATTATACAATACAGCAAAACATATTCTCGCTAAATAAACGATTTTCACTGTTAATTTTATAACAATCTCGATATCAATTACAAAAACTAAAATCGACAGAAATTGTATAGCAATTCAAATCAAAAGCAAATTTGGTAATTTCGGCTAAATAACGATAAAATCACGTTCTAATCATGATCGCACGCAGCGTATTTTTGTTTTGTCTAAAAGCGAAGCGATTAATTAAACAAATTTCAATTACCAAACGCAGACAATATAAAAAATAAACGCTCTAGGAAAATTCAATATTTTAATTGAACGAATAAAAAACACACGACGACTTCGAGCACGAAAAATTGCATGAAATTAGCAAAATAAAAAATAGAAAATGAAAAAGTTTAACAAGATTTGTGAGGCAAATATGCAAAAATTTGGGTTAGGTAAGTACTAAAAAGAACGCAACGCAACGCAGAGTTTGTGTTTGTGTTTGCGTTGCAGTTTTTATACACTACTTTTTTGTTGTTATTTTAATAGAATTTATGTTGTGAGTTTTTGGCGCATTTTCGCATGTATTTCTGTTGGAGCATATGTTGTTGTATCTTGTAGATAGATATTGTGCAAAAAAAAAGATATGTACACAAAATTAATGCGCTTTCAAATAAAATTATAGAACTTTAATAAAAAGAAACCTAAATAAATACATGAGTAGGAAATGAGATCGACAAAAAAAAAACTAAGCTAAACACTCACCTATAAACACGCTGCACAGATACAAAACTGCAAACGCATAGCTGCGTATCTTGAATTTACCCATTTTGGTTGGGCGTATTTTTATTTGTTTTGTGTTGTTGTATTTTTACACTCGCCGGTCTTTTGGCTTTTAATTTTAGACGAAATTTTTTTTATATATTTTTAAATATTATTTTTTTTTGCGTTTGTTGACTTTTTTGCGCGGACACTTTCCGTTTTTTTTTTTGCTGTTGTTGATATTTTCTGCAATTTTTTGTTTGCTGTATTTTTTACAACTCGAAAAAAAAAAACAACAACACTTTATTAATGTATCTGCTAGCTATTGTATTTACTTATTTGCCAATTGAAATTGTAATTACGTGCCGTTACGTATTTGTTAGGTTGGTATATCTTGTTTGGTTTTTTTTTCTGTTTCAACACAGCAGGTGTGTGTCTGTGTGTGAGTAATGAAAATGAATGCCTTTGTTTATGTTGGAAATTGAATTTTTAAACAATTTTTTTTCTGTTGGTTTGGTTTGGCTTGCAAATTTAATTTATTGTGTGAATTTTATGTAATTTGTTTTGTTGTTGTTATCTATTTGATAGATAGTGCCAGTCAGTCGTCCAAAATGCAATTGTTGTTGTTGCTGTTGTGGAAAATGCTGTAATTGAAAGAGACAAAGAAAATATTAATGGAATTTTAATTTTGGAGTGAAAAATTCAAAAAAATTTAAATTACTTTATATAAAGTCATTAATTTATTTTATAATGATAGGTTCATACATAAGTCAATCCTAATTATTATATATACACCAGGCATTAAATGATTTATACCGAACAATCAAATCGGAAAGTATCCATGAGATTTTTTTCAATTAATCAAACTAACAAATCTATTAAATATTTCTAACTAATTTTCAGTTAAATTAATGTTAAATTTGATATAAAAAAAATTCATTTTAAGTTAATGTATCTCTTGGATACAATATAAAACAAAGATGAATATCATAGATACTTCATATTAATGATTAAGCCGAAATCACGCGACAAGCGTGCTCATTCATAAAAGCGCTTGGGAGTACGTTATTTTCCACCTTGAAAAAGCGTCAAATGACGCTTCAACGTATTACATACATACTTATATATGTTATGTATGTACATAAATGTATTGCATAAATACTGAATTTATCTAATCAATGAACGGAATAAAAACCTGAACGAGTCAATGATTTGTAATGGGGAAAAAATAAATAAGTAAGTAAGTCTATAACAAAAGCAAGTGTTGGCCATTAAACAAACAATAAACAAACAAAAGCGCTACTCACAAAACAGATCAAGTGAGACGTTAGGGAAAGAACAAAAACAATTTATATATGTAGGTATATATATAAAAAAATTGTCCGAACGTTGGCATTTGTCAAGCGAAAATGCGTCACACTTGAGAGTGCCAGGCGACAGGCATTAGAACTATCGATGCGATACTTTTCAACTAGTTGGGCAAAAAAATTGAGTAATTTAAAACTAAAACTATAGATAGATAAAAAATTCAACAAGTTTTACATGAAAAGCACGTCGATACAATATTAAATATTATCAAATTAACACTTAAAATATTCTGTTTAAATTTAAAAGTCATACCAAAAATGCGCCGCGCAAACGCATTCGCATTAACCATATATGAAAACTGAAATAATGTATCCAACCGATACATTGTTGTTTACAGGTGTTACAACGGAAATTGGCGTACAACTTCGGAGCACGTACGCGATGGGGTCGAGTTTAAAACTCGAAAATTATGTGGAAAAATTCATAATTTCAAAAACAAAATTATGGAAGAGTAAGAAGACAAACAAAAAAAAAACAAAGCAATAAAAAGAAAGAAAGAGGGAAGGAAAAAAAAATAACCAAAACCCAAGCAGAAAAATGTGTGAAAATTATGCGTTAAGAATTTATAATTTTCTTTTGTAAATCGTTGATTTTTCTCAATTCTACTTTGTATTTTTTTAAGCCACATGCGGCATGGGCACTTGTCTGCAACGTCGCGTCTCGCAAACAATGCCAAAAACAAAAAAAAAAACCAACAAAACAACAAATAAATAAAATAAAATAAAAGATACAATTGTATCTTAATATTTATTTGTGATTTTTATCAGCACACGTTAAATACGCTTATCGCAATTTGCTCATAAATTCTGTTTGTGTGTGTGTGTGTTTTTTTCGCTTTATTATTTATTTTTTATTTATTCTATCCGCTTAGGTCGGCTCTCCCATCATGCACACAGATACTCAGACGCGCAACCTGCTTTGTATCCGTGTGTATTCAGTTAAGTGTTTGTGCGGTTGTATGTGTGTTACCTGTCAGACCAGGTAGCAGACCAAGCGAGCAGCCAGCCAGCCAAAGCCTGTTCGTTGTGCGATAAAGTCGTTAAGAGTTGTTAATACACACGAAAAAATTATTCTTCCATAGCCAAAAAGTATCTTTTGGATACGTATAAAGCAAGTTTAATTTTTTAAATAACTTAATTGAAGTAGTTAATTATATTTTGACGTTAATTTTGTTTGTTTATGCTGTGATTAAGATTGAATAGAGTTATTTTATTTACTATTAACTTTAATTAATTGTTTTAATTATATTAACTAAATCTTTAGAATAATATGTATGAACGAATTATTTATAACTGTAAAATTTACTGCATTTTCATTGTATTTTTCTGTTCAAAATGTTTAACTTTTTGGCAAAAATGTTCATTAATACAATTAAAAATTGAATCTTGGTCATTGCAAATGATTTTATAAACATGACAACTAATTTTTTTTACTGTGTAGTGTGAATATTTTCCGTGGTAAAAAAAAGAAAAAATATGAAGAAAAGTAACGAACAAAGCCGCATTTATTTTTTCGAGTTAACTGAAAATTCCGTTGGAGTATTTTGCCGCCGCGTTGCGCTGTGCATCTGATACCGCTTTTTATTCGAATCGAATAGCGAGCGTTCTACATTTCGCTCTCTTTGAGACGACTTTTAAAAAAGCAGCACATTATTTTTTGTTGTTGTTTTCTTATTTGCTGACTGGTGTTTAGTATTTGTTGTTGGCTGTGAGTGTGACTCTGGCCAAGGTGGTTTGTTCTTTCTGGCCATGTGAGTGACTCAGTTTTAGTCTTTTTATTGTTGTTGCAATAACTTTTTTTTACTAAGCTTAAAACACGCTTGAGTGTACGGGAAAAAATTGTGCAAAGGAATGTTGGTTTTTTTTTGTTTTGTACGTAGAAGAATTTTGGTAGAAAATTTGTTTTTGATATGAGAGAAATTATTCGAGGTGAAATGTTATCAACGAATTTTAATTGGTAAAAATTTGCATTCACAAAGTCAAAATGTTATCATCGTTTTTTTTTTAATTTGTATTATAATAAAAGTTTTATTTAAATAAGGTTATTTTTAGAATAATATTATATAAAAATATGGCTTCAATTAAGATAACAAATTTGCAATTGAAATTGTACTTAATTATAAAACTGTGAACCGGGTGTTAAATTAGAGGAGATAAGAATTTACATATATATTGTATGTTTATATACATACATATATAAAAATATAATTGTGGTTGTTCAATTCTAGTTCTAGTTGTAAAATGTTTGTTACTTTGAATATATTAAATATTATTAGAAATATTATTATTATTATTATTATTATTATTATTATTATTAATGGGGATGCGCACCGCGTCCTAAAAGAACTATTGTGCCCCCTACGAGGATTATAGTGTGCCATAGTTTAGTATTCCTATTAGCCCTATACTCCTGAATATTTGAAAGATACCACGAAGAAATATTTTAAATTAAATTGATAAATATTTGCAGTATGTTCTTATTTATTTAATTATTTATTCATTCGTTCATTCATTCATTCATACATGAAATCAATCATTTATTCATTCATTCATTTATTTATTTACTTATTTAATATTAGTTCAACTATATGTATTCCAAAATGTTTTATGTATTTTTAAAGCTATTCAGCTGAGCTTTTCCAATGATACCGCACTTATTTAAACTTAATACAGAATTGCTTTGATTGTTCGTTAAAATTTTAATTAACTAATATAACTAATTATTTGTTTATGAATAATTTAATTTGAATTAATTTAATTAAGTTTAACTATTCTGTAGGAAACAAACAAAACTTAAACAATTTCGTTTTGCGATTAAATCCATTAAATTCAAATGTTAAAGAAAAAACTCATTAAACAATAAAGCAAAACTTTGGTAAATTGAAATTAATAGCAATTCGATATCAAACTTAAAAAGCCATAAAATCTCAATTACAACAAACATGTAAATCACTTGAAAGTAATCAAAACAATTTTCCAAACATACAGACGGACATCGTTAAATTGACAAAATAATTGACCTTGATAATTTATATACATATGTATATATATTGTCATACATACCACGCCCACTTATGTGCGTTAGAAATGCAAGAACAAACTCAATATAGAATGCGATATTCTTGGAACGAAGGGAATACAAATTACAATAATATAATCACAAGATATTTAAAATTACAACAAAGTAATCAGAACAGTTTTGTAATTATTTAAAATTTTGATTTTCCAATTTAAAAATATTTAAATTGCAAAATAAAGTTTGGAAGTAAATTCAATTAAAAATTTCTTATTAAATACAGAAAAGTAAACAAATCGATGTTTTAACAAAGTAAATGAATTTAAACCAAATTTGATTTACAAAAAATGTTATCAAGTAATCATTATAAAGAGGTTAAAAGTTAAATTTATCTGACCTCGTTAATTTTAGCATTTAAAATCGTTATTAAATTAAGTATTTAAGAATAAACTGTATTTAATTCTGATTTTTTGAGCTGTAAATTTTCGAAATCTATTGACTTGTTTTATTGAATACATCAACAAAATCTTGTAAATAAATGAAAACGAATTTAAGTATTACTCCAGATTAACTTGTTCATCGGATAAATAGAAATAAAGTTATAGGCAAGTAAATGATTCAACCCATCAAAAATGGAGTTTTCTGACTCTAACTTCAGATTCAAAATCCAAGCCAATACAAAATTCGGATTAAGCCGGTTTTTACGAGTTGACTACTCCGACAACCTGAGCTATGTCATGTCGAAAGATTATTTCCACTGTCACGGAGCGTTATTAACAATAGGTTAAAGGCTTAAATAATCAATTGGAAAAAAGTAATTGAAGTAATAATGTTTGAATTTAAAAAGTAATAGATTTTCGAAAAATGTTTTTGGGCTTTTTAATTTTGGCATGACATCTTTTTTGGAATTTTTTATTGAAACTATAATTCAGAAAGCGAAACTTGAATTTAAATTAGGCAAATTTTTTTTTGGTTATTTAAGCTGAAAAAGTAAATTTAACAAAACACCAACAACTATTGAGGAAACAAGAAAACTGTCAATATAACAATTTTGAAAAACATTTAAGAAAACATATATACAAAAAAAAACTGTAACTAAAAATTTGTTATATTAAAACTCGCGCATTTTCAAAACAAATCGTTAAAGACAAAAATTGCGGAATTTCGCTTCGTGGTAAAAATACGACGCGAAAAAGTTTCTGAGTTATAAATAAAAATTGTGTATTTGAGTGTTTTCTGTTTGTTGTTGTTGTTGTATTTGTTGTTGTTAGTTTTGCAATATTTTCAGAGTTTGTTGCTCACGCGTTTCGGTGACTACAAGAAAATGCGTCTAAATCCAGTTGAAGCGGTCAGTCAGTCAGCCAACGAGCCAGCCAGCCAGCCAACCAGCAGCTGAGCAAGTTTCTGGCTTATTCGGTTATTTCGACGTATTTTGTTTACTTTTCAACTGACTCTTGTGGAAAAATATTATTGACAAACTTGATTGAATTCTTTGCATATTAATAACTGTTAATAAAATAACTCACTGTAAAATATAAAATTTCTTAAAAGCTTAAATTAAATATTTAACAAAATAGAAGAAGTAGAAAAAATTCACTAACCGTGCTTAGCGCGCTCGTGCGTGAGTCACTTTCAATTTTCACACAAACCGAACAATACAAAAACAAAAAATCGTCTTCAATTGTTGCACTTCGGCTGCGCAAAGCCAAATTAATTAAATTTTTTATTATTATTTTTTTTTTTTGATGTTAATTGCTATTTTTGTTGTTAATTTTTCCGTTGGACCGACCGAGTTTGCCGTCTCTAAACGCCGTCGCACACTTTTTTTTTTATGTCAAACTCGAGCGAGGGAAAAAAGACTTTTTCGAACTGTTCGCGCTCGTATTTCAAACACAACTGAACAAAAAGCAGCAGCGAAATCGGCCGTCGAAGTGGCACTTCAACACAGCGAAACGGAAGTCTATGCGTGGCTGTGTGTATGTGTGTTGGTGAGTATGAGTATTTATCCAAGTGGAAAACCAGTTTATTTTGTTATTCGCCGCGATTTTGAACTGCACTCGTCGCTGTTTAAGTCAGAACTGAGCAGTGAAATTTTGGTTTGGTGGGAAATGTTGCTGGCATTTCGTGTGTTTGGCTTTCGGTTATTGGGTCCGTCTGTCTGTTTGTCGACTGTGTGTGCTTGACTGCATTTTGCAACATTTCCGTTGGATTTATTTATTCGCTCTCTTTCTCTCTCTTGGTAAGATGGTAAGTAGCGTACGATGAGCGTCGTTTGATTTTCTTGTAATTGCAAATGTTGCTAGCAACATTTTGATGCATATAAACACTTTTGGTTTAAAAACAAACAAACTTAATGAAGTTATGTATTTAAATTATAATATAAGAAATGTTGCGGTTTTTAAAGTGTTGAGTTTGTAATCACTTTTTATATGTATTATTAATAAAATTTTGTTTTATTTTTTGTGCATTTGATTAGCTTATATTACCCGGCGTTGTCCGGGTTTTGTTTTGAATAAATTGATCCAACAAAGGAGAATTTATGGAAAAAAATCAAAAATTTACATTTAATTTAAATGGTTAGAAAAAAAAAAGAATGAAAGAAGAAAAGAAGGAAGCAAAGAATGATAAAAATAAACAAAATTTTGTTTATATATGGATTCAATAAGAAAATTGTAGTTAAAACAATTAATTACTTATTTTTCTTATTCCTATCACCCATAAAGTTCAAGCTTTCTACTAAATAATTTAAAAAAAATTGTATTGTCATTTCATAAACCTTTTGCAACATTCTATTCGCTGCATGTTCCTATTCATATTTGCTGTATTCACTGTGAATGCCACAACACTCGCTATCAACTAACTATCAACAGGTGTTTTATTTTTCTCTGGTTCTCGCGCTGCCAGATGACATCATTTTCGAGATTTCTCATGCCGTCTATGTTGTTGCTGGCTTTTGCGGCGGTAATTCATTGTAAGCAACATAAGTAAAAAAAGATTCTCATTAAACATTTGCATCTAGCAGCGAACATGTTGCTGAACGCTGTAAGCGAATTGAATGGAACAAATTTTTTCGAACTTCCAATTGGAAAGTGAAACTGTGTGTTGCGACCGGCATAGCACGGCAACATGTTGCAGTGATTAAGTATGTGGTGCAAGAAGTTTTTCAACATCTTTGAAGCAACTTTGTTTAAAAAATGGACTCATGCTGCGATTGTTTAAGGTATACAAATTTTAATTTAAAACATTTTATGAGTCTAAACATGACATTTGTTGGTTTGCTGTTTTTTTAATAATAAATTTTATGATGCAATTTTTGTTGTTTACTTAAGCTAAAACATAAACTGTATAAGATTTTTTATTTTGAGCATTGATGTTCTTTTGAAAAAAACTCTTTCGCAGGTTTCCGTTATCAAAACATGTTGTTGAAGTTGTTTTTGTTTCTTAAATGGTTTGGATTTAATTAGGAAACTCTTCTACGACAAAGGAAAATGAAAATCTAAATAAAAACGTTGCATGTATAACTCTCATAAATCGCCAAAATCCTTAAAGATTTCATCAATATTTCAATATATCTTTTTTTTTTATCGTAAATTTACAAACTCTGCAAACATTTTAATTTATGAAGTGAGCGGATAGAAAGGCAATTATTGAGTAAAAAAAATAAAAATCCCAAAACAAAAACAACAACAACAACAAATAGTGTGAAAATGACCCGCCAACTGGCAGCCAAAATAAAACATCAACTATATAAAATATTAACAATAGAACAACAACAAAAAAACACATACAATAAATAATAATGACCAAGGGGCACGAAATGAAAATTGAACTTTCAACTTGGACCCATTCGGGCCCCTTCGAGAGGACAAACACACGACGAACGAACGAACGAACATTTTTAAAAACCGTTAAGTAGAGCGGAGAGCACGGCGAAAAAAAACAACAACAAAACACTCATACACGCAATGGACAGAGACGCCTACGCACAGGGACGGATTTAGCGAGAGTTTTGAGCACAGAAAAAAAAATTTCGATTGTAAATAAAAAGAATTTTTTTTTTAATTTTGTTTGCAGCAAAAATTTTACTAAAAATTTAAGTTTTTACAATAATTTAAGTTCATTTCTTAGCAAAGATATTTAAAAAAACTCAAAAAATGTCATTGGTTTAAAAAAATAAATATTGTTCGACATAAAATTTTGTTAATAAAAACATTTTTTGATTAATTTTTAATTTTGTAAATAATTTTTTCTGTGGTTATTTTTATATATTTTTAAGTTTTGCTTAGAACCGAACCTGTCTATACACACACAAACACACATGCAAGCACACACTCATACGTTTACGGGCAAGGATAACAACTGAAAACGACGTAATGCAACGCTTGGGTTGTTATCAGCAATAACAACAACAACAAAAACAACAATAAAACAGTAACAACAACAACAACAACCGAAAACAGCAACAAAAGGAATATAAATCACTTATCGACGAACGGAGCGTGATAAATCGCACTTGCTGTCGATAGATAGCAAAAACCGATATACACAGATACGCAGATACACAGATACGCAGATACACAGGCTACAGATATAACTACATGCGCTTATCCTTATCCCGCAAATTCGTTTGCAATTTTAATAAAAACGAAACAAAAACAAAAACAAAAACAAGAAAATAATGAAATGAAATGTTTTTGTTCGCGCGCGCGCGTGTGTATTTGTGCAGTTTAGTATCTGTGTATCCATGAAATTCGTGTGGCGCGCGCGGGCAGTTAATAAATGAAATTGTTACGCTTCAACTTGATTACGAAAAATACGACAACAACAACAACAACAACAAGCGACAAACAGTTTTTGGATAAATCCAAAGAGAAAAAAAACCCTTGCAAAGAAAAACATTTTGCAACATTGGCACACGCCAACACAATGTATCCAGCAGATACGCTGCTCGTAGCTGTGGTAGCTCATCTTGTTGTTGTTGTTGTTGTCACTGTTGTTGCAGTTGCTGTCCTTGTTTTGTTATTGTTGCTGTTGTTGTTTTTATTGCATGTTGAGCAACGCGCGTAACGAATTTTCCGAAATTTTCACATTGATTTGGCCCGAAAATTTTGCAAATTGAAACGCAGCGTGTGCCGCTTTGCGCTGCTGCTGCTGCTTCTGCGGCTGCTGTCAAAATATCGCAACCGAGTGTATCTAGTAGATACATGTGACAGGCACTAAATTATTTTATCGAGACGTTTTTGCAATTTAGGATCACAGCGCTACGCAGCTTTATGCGTGCGCGCGCTTAAAACGGATCCATGCGATACTTTCGCAACTGCACCGCAAAAAATTAAAGAAAATGGATATAAAAGAAATCAGAGTACGAAGCTCTACAACCACTCTACAACCCTTCCCCACCCACCTGGAATTTATTCTGCGAAAGTGTTGAAATTTTAAACCCATACAAGATATTTTTTTAATTTTTTACATAACAAAAGAAGAAGAGCATGAATTTAATTTAAATTTATAATTATGGGCGCAATAAAAGGGCATGGTATGTATTTTATACACTATAGTGTCGGCCTGATCCAACTCTATATGTATGCCAAGTTTAAAGTAAATCGCTTAAGGCGTTTAGTGCCCAGGTGGTAACAAACAAAAAACATACAGACAAATATTCACAAAAAATTCACATTTTTAATATTTAATTTTTTTTTTTCCGTGTATAGAAATAGTTATAGCTGCGTAAATGCAAAAATCTTTTGTTGACAATTTTCATCGTGCTTACTTGACTATTAATTGGCTCGAAATGGGCGGTACCCGGCGCTTGGCTCAAGTAACGACAATTTCGTAACTTTTTGCTTTGATATTAAAATTTTCTTTTATTTAATTTTCTGTTCCTTTGTTTGACAGAAATTTAAAATTTTCCAGGCAACTCATTTTCAGTGATTTAAATTGCTCGGGTGTGTCATTTATAAGCGGACGGACCACACCCCTCTCCGGTCGATTTTTGCACTATTTGCGCTTTAATAGTTTTTCAAAATACTTAACCCGGATACTTTCCCCTTTTAAATTTTATTTTTTTGTTTGTTGTTGTTGCTGTTGTTGTTGGCCTTTGACTCGTGCTGTTTAGTGTAGCGCACAGTGGGGTGCCACAGCATTCGATTCAATTAAAATATGCGTTACGAATATGTGCGGCGGATGGTTAAATTTTCAGAGCAGTTGCTGTTGGTGGGGGGTGAAGAAGTGTGTGTGCGTGTGTGCGTGTGTGTACCAGTAATCGCATTAACGGGTTTTTAATTAAATTAAAATTTTGTGGTCGGTTTTTAATTGCATTGGAAAATTTTCGAAAATATTTCCAATGGATTTGATTAGAAATTGGACAAGTAGATTTAGTTATAAATAATGAAAGCGTTGAAATGAGATTAAATTTTGAATTAGTTCTTCTTCGTATTTAATAAACGATGACCTATACGGATATTGATTGGCATGTAATTATGACATTATTAAATGTTAATTTGACATTGTTCAAAGTTAAATTGACATTATAAAATATTAATTTGATTTTTTTTAATGTTAATTTGTCATTTTTTAATGTTAATTTAGAATTTTGAAATGTTAATTTGGAATTTTTTAATGTTAACTTACCACTATTTAATGTGAATTTGATAATATTTAATATTAAATTTATGTATTTCCCATTGCATCGTGGCTTTGATATTAATAATATCAATTTTAAATTATTTTATACTTTTAAAATATTTTTAATATTAAATTTTAGTGGAACATTGTTTTAATATTAAAAAATTCACAACAATTAATGTTCCTTTAACATGTTTTTAATGTTAAATATCAAATTTCAGTATTCAACAATTACAATTTTACATAACGCAAAGCTCGTGATCGCGAACACGCCTACTTATTCTTCTAAGTGCATAAGAATTCATTAATTCATTAACAATATATATATAAGATGTAATAGGGAAGAATATTTCATGAAATGCATGAATTATATTCAATTTCGCAATAATTTCCTTAAATTTATGTACGATTTCATCATTCATGATTTCATTATATTTATGAATTATATTCTTATAAGTCATGTTTTCATCAATTTAATGAACTGACTTAGCCATAATTTCATTGAATCTATAAATTCATTAAAACTATGAATGCTATTCGTATTTCCTATAATATAATTTCATTTATTCATACTACCCATGAATTCAATATTTTTATGAATAATTTTTGTTATGAATTATATTGTTATATGAAATTATTTCATTATTATAATGAATTATATTCATTTACACATGATTCCATTGAGTTTATGAATTATTATAATAATCCATGATTTCATTAATTTAATGAACTATATTGATTTAGCCACGATTTCATTTGATTAATAAATTCATTAAAATGATGAATTATCTTCGTATTTCCCATAATATCAATTGATTCATTTAACTACGTATACTTTCTTTAAATTTATGAATTTTATATGGTGTACAAATAAGTTTCCGCCGTTTTTTGTTAATAAAATAATATTTAAACGATTTTAAACGATGTGAGACTGCTTGCTGAGTGACTTCTAAACTAAGTGCAAGTTCCTTTTGTGTTTGAGACGAATCTTCACCCAATAATTTCTCCAAATCTGCATCCTCGTAAATTTTCGGCCTTCCACTGGATCTTTGTCTTTTATGTCAAAATCACATTTTTTAAAAAGTTCCCGCAAATGACACTTAGTTGGCTCAAATTGAGACATTTTTAGATGAAGAAAAATATATGATGCTAATGCGAACTTAATAACATGATAAGGTTATGTTGTTATGGAATAAACAAACTAATTTTCAAGTAGGTTACCATCTGCGAATTCCAACGTAAACCTCGTGCCACGCCATCTTTCTCAAAACGGCGGAAACTAATTTGTACACCTAATAATATTTTTTTTACATGCTCTTAATGTAAAATTCATATTTCAATACACAACAAGTACAGTTTTACAAAATATTTTACATTGCTCTCAAATTTAATTTAAAATAGAAACGTATGAGTGTAAAAATTGTAATAGTAAAAAATATTTCATGAAATTCATGAATTTGTAATAGTAAATAATATTTCATGAAATTTATAAATTATATTCCATTTCGCAATAATTTCATTAAATTCGTGTAAGATTTCATTATATTTATGAGAAAACAAAGTTAGTGAATAATATTTAAACAAGCGATGAATTCATTAAATGTGTGTATTATATTCTGATATGCTATGATTTCATCATTTTAATGAACTATATTTGTTTAGCCATGATTTCATTGAATTTATGAATTATTCTTCATTAAGCAATGATTTCTCTAATTTTCAGAAATATATTCTAATGTGCAATTATTTCATTAATTATTCATTATATTAATTTTCACCTGATTTCATTGAATTTATGAATTACATTCTTACTAGCCATGATTTCATTAATTAAAATAATTATTTGCATTTAGCCATGATTTCATTGGATTTATGAAACATACTCCAATTACATATGATTTCATGAATAATTTTCCTTAAACTATGATTTCCTTAAATTAATGAATTCTGTTCATTTAGACATGATTTTATTAAATTAATGAATAAAATTTTTCATAGATTTGATTTATAAGTCATATTTCATAAATTTAATGAATTATTTGCATTAAGTTATGAATTTGATGAATGATATTCGTATATATCATAATTTCAAAAGATTTATGAAATATATTCATGATGTCATGATATTTATGAATCATTTTCCTTTAAGCTATGATTTCCTTAAATTGATGAATTCTGCTCATTTAGACACGATTTCATTAAATTAAGGAATGTTATTCTTTATAGTTTTGATTGCATTGAGTTTATGAATTATGTTCATCTTGTCTATGATTTCATTAAGATTACGAATGTATTTCGATACTATAAAATTTTTCTAATATTTATAAATTTTTGAATTCTTTGCGATTATTAATTCTTCTTTCAAATATTTTCACTTGCTTTGGCATATCAATTTGTTGCATTCATTATATGTATATATGAATACGTCATCATATCTCAGAACTACATCTTTGTACTCATAGAATTCAAAGCGGCGGCTTCGCATCAAAGCAAATTAACAACCCACCAAAACCGATTAAAAATCAATTTTTCACTTTATCGCTGAATGAACCTTGGCAGATGAGTTCCATGAACCTGACTTCGCTTACAAGTGAATCGAAAATGAATTTATCAGCATATTCGGTATTCGGACCATGAAAACTGCCATGAAAAATTGCTGCAACGGACGGACTTTGTGAATGCACTTTCGACATGATGTCTCGACACCTTTTGTGCGTCCAAAACTGTAAAGCTGTCATTTTTGACAGATTAAAAAATAATTGATGATGTCTCTATGTCTATGCTGGATTGTCATCATTAGCGCGATTCGGCCAAGAAGCACGAACAAACTTGATAAAATGGAATTGTTTGTTCAAAGCTGCTGAGTATAGAAAAAAAGTATTTCAACAAATTAAAGAAAAGGAAAATGTGCAAATGATGAGCTGTAAACAACTGGTCGAACTGTCGAACTGTGTTACCTTGCAAAGTGACAGAATTTAATGGTTATTTTTTAACAGGTCAGTTAAGTGTTTTCTTTGCTTAATACAATAAAAATTTAATTGAAACTTTCTTCGATCTAAAACATTGCAGATATATGAACTTATCCAATTTAGTCCAACAGAAGCCTTACTAAACATAACTTGTAATTATTTTCGGGTCATAACCAAACTGACCAACTGACGCCGTATCGTATTCGGTTCGTTAAAAGTATCGTTAACACAGTTTTTTTTTGCTTTTCAAATTTTCATTTTACTTTTTCTCTCTTTATTGCTGTCTTATTTAAAACATATCCAAAGGTTTGTCCACTTATTCACACAAACCTTTTAAATGCTGGAAATGTTCTAAATAGGTTAGCCAGCAAATAAGCTGGAAATAAAATAATAGTAAAAAAAAATTCAAAGAAACTTCAGAATACAAAAAAAAAAAAAAAAAACATGAAGAACCGCAAAAATAATTGTTAGAAAAAAGTATAAAATTTCATGCATGTAATATTTTTTTTCGACTTGGCAATAAATACCGGCACTTAGGCGCAGTTGTTTGGTTTGCCATCAGGAAGTAGGCTACACTTGAAGAAAAAGTATCAGATACATTTTCGAAATTAGTATTTTTCAAAAAACTATCGGTAGAAAAACAGTATCTACTTTTATAAAAAATCCAAGTTTGCCTTAAGAGGTTCTTTAAAAATCTTGAAATTTTTCAATAGGTTCAGGAAGTCGAAATTTTTCTATGGACAAGCGATCAAGTGATCAATAATCGATATTTAACTGAAGAATTAACAGAGAATCTTGTAACTCTTTTATGAGTGAAGGTGGTGATCATTGTTAAAATATCTTATGGATGTGTCAGTTCAGTTATCAACATGTTGACCAGTTATTAAAATTTGTTTTATAAGGTAAAAATCTTAATAACAAATTTTAGATAGAAATTTAAATTTATGAACTGAAGTTTTGGAACGAGGGTTTCGAAACCAAAATTCGGATTTTCATAAAATTAATGTCTAGCGTGAAAGAAGGAAAGTTTCAGTATTTCGATCAGAACTGTCAAAAAAAAATACATATAATAGATATATAAGTACGAGCGTGGTCCGATAAGTACTTAGCCTCACCGGCCGATGAAGGCCCACTTTGCAGACCTCAAGAAAACGTATTTTCCAGACGGGCTGAAGAAGTTGGCGTACCGCTGGGTCAAGGGTATCGAAAATTTTCGTTTTTCTTTTGTAGGCTAAGTATTTATCGGACTGTCCTCGTATATCTTTGTACTCGTATATATAGATGAATGTTTCGTTTGATATATATTTTTTCATTTTATCTTTCTTTGTTTCTATATCTTTTACTTTCTATCTTTCTTTTTCACTTTTGCGATTCTAAACCATTAGGGCGTTGCTGTTTTCACGCCAAGGATGGTTTAGGGCTTTAAAAAATTTTACCACGCCCATCTATAACGGCCAAAATTTTTAAAACTAAGTTAAAATAATCGATTATATCGCTATTTCTGTTCCGAAAATTAATTTTTCGTATCTGAGTTTGATGGGCACTGTCGATAACTTCACCAAAAATGGGCGTGGTTAGACCAATTCTACGCTAAATTTTTACAATAGGTTGGATCAACTTTAGGCCCACTACCATAGTACAAAAACTTGAATCGCTATATACGAAACATGTATAAGGATGCACCGAGAAAAAATAGGCTATACTAAATCTACCACGCCCACTAATTACGCTTAAAATTTTTTAAAATTAAATGAAAATATTCGATTATATTTCTCATTTTGCTAAAAAAAAAACTGAAATTAATAAACCAAATTAATCCAAATTAATCGACTAAAAGGTTTAATGATTAAAAATCACGTTAAGGTCCCGAATTTGTTAAAAAAAATTTATATACAAGGAATCAGAATATCAGAAGAGTTTCACTTATTTCTTTTAATTTGTAATTTTCATAAGAACAAAATAAAAAAATTATAATAAATCCATTTTATAACCTACATCTAAATTTTACATTTTTCCTAGTAAATTTATGAACACAACTTTTTCTGTTTTCTTTACAGTGTACCTGTCACTCGTCTCAGTCCATCAGGTGTCTGCAATGTGCACCTGTTTATATTGTACCTCAACTGGCTATGCTAAATTCTTCATGGACATTAGGGCATTAGAAGAAACGAAGACGAACCAAAACAGAAGAAGAAGAAGAACCTATGACAGTTTCCCAAATAGAAAAATCAAGCAAGTCTTCGCGCTTTCGAAATAAATTAATGGCATTAGTTTCCGACACTGTTTTCCATCATTTCATCATCGTTCGAGGCACCGCTCAAGTTTGACAGTTTCATTAGAATTTGCCCAATTCGTGGTTACAACACCATATTGCGTGGACAAACAAAAAAATATTCTTACTTTGGACAGGATTAAGGCTTCGGCTTCGGCTTCAGCTCCAGCTGACAAGGACAATGAACGCACACGGCGAAGACGATACTCATGCCTTCATAACTATTTCGGCTTCTTTTGTTAATAAACGCATTTGGCTTTTAATGAAATTAATATCCATTTTTCTTTTACTTGTTTTGTTTTGTTTTGTTAAGCCAAAAGAAACGAAACTACTTTATATCGAATTAATGGGAATTCCATCAAGTGCGAGGCAGGGGAAAATAATTATAGTTGCAGGCTGGACATGATTTTAAAAGGTAAAGAATTCTATATGAAAGTGATATAGCAAATAGGTACTTTCCTTCAAAGCTGGACAGTGAGGAGGCAAGTAGATTTTTAGCTCTGGAAGCGATCGTTTAATGTATTTTGATCAATTAAAATTTATTAAACGAATAAAAGTTTCAACAAAGTTTGTAATTGTTGTTGTTTTTACCTCTGTAAAGAAAATTCTCCAAGATGATGCATTAAGAGCATTACTATGCTATAGACTTTAACATTCGTCGAAGAATTTTTCATATCAGTGGTAGCGCTGTTGGGCTATAAGTCCTTTAAATTTGTAATTATTGTTAGGGAGCGTTTTCGAACTCACAAACGGCGCAATCGATTTTTGAAATTCTTTCACTATTATTTAGCTCGAATAAATTGTAAAAATTTGAGTCGTGTCCTTTAGTTTTCCCTTCTTTTGATTTAAAGAATTTTTAGTTCAAAATTATTTTGGTCAATTTTTCGGTGGAGTCGTCTTATGAGTTTTTTTAATGTAAATTAGGATTTTTGGGCTTGTGGTTTGCTTGAGATACTGATAAATGTTTCACAATAACTACATATATATAAATACAGTCGTGTCTGGGTATAGTGAACACCTCGATATGGTGAACACCCAAATTTTTACATGGAGTACTCTAAATAGTGAACAATTAAAATGCTTTTCAAGATTTCTTCCACTATTTGGAGGTTATTGAATAAAATTTTGAAAGCAACGATCAAGCAGATAGCAATAAAAAACACAATAAAAACTCAACTGATGAAGACGGGTATACTAGCACTGCGAAGTCTATGTGAAAAAGCAGTCCAAGAGGCAATTTTTGAATGGAAGAACAACAAATATCCACGTTGAAAGAGTGAACAACCCGGATATAGTGAACAGTCCTTGCAATAATAGGTTTCCTATATCAAGACACGACTGTAATACCAGCATCTAATATGCTGTTTAAAAAATATTTCAAAAGTCATAAGGACACTTCAAAAAACTAACAAATTTGATTTGAAAATGATTTTCAATTTTGGAATAATCCCCAAATCAGTGGAAATACGTTAAAATGAAAAATCATCAAAATAAAATTAGATATCCAACAATGGTTGAATAAAATTAGGTTAGGAAAGTAGAAACTCACCTCGAATTCTGCCTCATTTTGAAGTTTATTTTCTTATTTTTGAAAACAAACTACGAAATTGTTTTTATTTATTAAATGTCTTTTGAGCAACCATGGCAACTTCAAAGTGAGAAACAATATCGAGGTGGAGAGGGACATTTTTATACTTTCCTCACCTTATAATTATTACACCATGATATCCAACAAGTACCACAAAAATAAAACAAATTCCATATAAACTAAAACTGACATTTTCATATACCATCCAATGACATTTCCGTGAAAGTAAAAGATACATACGAGTAAATCATATTTGTCCAATCTGACAAATAAACTGATTTATTTAAACTTTTCGCAAAGCACCTTTTTGTGTTTGGAATTATTATAAAAATGTCCCCGGTGACCTTATTAACACCCAAAATTGTACTAAACTTTCTCGCATAACAGCAAATTATATTAAAATGTCCTTTCACCCCCCCCAAAGTACCTCTGCTCCGACTTTTAAATACACGAATAAAATAGAAAAAA
This sequence comes from Suillia variegata, assembly GCA_949127995.1. NCBI lineage: Eukaryota > Metazoa > Arthropoda > Insecta > Diptera > Heleomyzidae > Suillia > Suillia variegata. The sequence goes on along the minus strand of OX421846.1, from coordinate 6,582,044 downwards.
TTGCGAGTTCACTGCACCGCCGTTAAAATCTTTCTTGCAGCGCGGGGCAAAACCCTTAATTAACGCCGGCAAACAATGTCACCATACAAAGGCAACACAAGACCGGTACCGGTATCGGTACAACAATGCAAAAAAAAAAATCGAAAGAAGAAAAAAAAAATTCTGTAAAAACGGAAATAATAAACCACAGTCGAAAATGCAGCAAGAAAGAAGACCCCGGTACTATGTCGGGGTAACGTTGTCAACACACGCACACACACTCGCACACATGGTCGTTGGCCGTTGCCGGGTCCACTCGATGCTTTTCGCTTCATTTGATACCCAAATCCCATTTGGGACAATGCGACGCAACCGAACCGAACCAAACCAAACCGAAAGTCACAACAACGAAACGAAAGCGAAATGACAAAAATAACGAAATGGATAATACGACAAACAAAGCACAAACAACAAACAACGAAACCAACCGCAATGAACAAACACACACACAATGTTGCTCTAGGAAAGATATATAGTAACGGCGGTGACTAGTTGTAACACTCAAACCGCCCGCGCGCTTCTCGGTCTCGGCTGCAGTTTTGCAAATAACGCGAAATATGAGACGAAAATTGCCATGGAGCGATAATAACGCCGACGGGTGACAGCAGTGCATTGCCTAGTGTGGCGGATATTGTTACAGTTTGGTTGGGCACTTAAGTATGGAAAAAAGAAAAAAAAGAAAAAATACAAAAAAAATGTGTAGAATAAATTTAAAAGATGCTTTACTATAATTGTAGTTACTAAGTTCACATAATTATGGTTAATTGAGGCGTAGTTCGTATGTCGTACATAGTGCAGTTAAATTTAATACAAAATTTGATCAAAAAGATTTTGCAAACCTTTTACTTTCAAAGTCATCAGAACTTGGAGAATATTTTGTATTGGCCTACGTCCTTTTTATTGGAGCTCTCAACGTGTTCAAGGCTTATCTTATTATATAATAACTGAATTTACAGATCTCCAAAATCTTCCTTTCATTCCAAAAATAAAGTAGGTATGGTAAATGCTCAATTTCGTTCACTTGCTGTGAGATGGTAGATGTGCACATCCATAACAAATTTAAATATCATAGCTCATCCAGTTCCTGAACCATGGCGATGGACATAAAATTGAAAGAAAGATATTGACACACAGCTTAAGATTATTACAAAAATCACGTGGATTCCAATATAGCTTATATCTAGAGTTGAATCCTCAACTTCATCTTTACTAAGTTGAGTTACCCCTCAACAGACAGAAAGACGTACGATTTTTCATTAGATAAGATTGCGCTAAATTCGGAATCTTCAGTTCAGCTCGTGGATAAAAAATAAACTGCTCCGAAGCAACGTTTTCTGTATAATTTTTGCGAGGAAGTATCTAATGAATAATGGATGTAGAAATCATATTTTAGGCTCTTTTATTACGTCATATAATTTTGATAGATCATATGTTTAAATGACCTGAGAATGACACGAGAATAATTGTTTTCATTCATAAGGATTGGTACAAAAAGGTTTTATTTTGACTATTTTTCTGTCAAAAGCTTCAAAGGCTTGTAGGTATAATCTAATGAAACTTTTGATGAATCTTTGTAGTTAATATTTGACCAGAACCAAATTCAATCTGTTTTTAATAAAATATTGGTTTTTAGGTTTTCTCAAAATAAAGGAACAAATACAAAGACAAACTACAAGCATTAAAAAGAGTTACAATCAAAAAATCAATCAATAAATCAATTATTCAATCAATCAATTAATTTATGATTGAATATTCAATTAACTAAATATTCAAAAGTTAAATTTGTCAAATGATAAATAAATCAATTAATAAATTTATCAATTGAAGAATTAATAAATGTATCAATTAATCAATTAACCAATTACAATTAATCATTGAATAAATGAAAAAATCCATCAATAAATGAACCAATCAATAAATAAAGTAATTAACCAATAAATTAATTTATGATTAACTATTCAATTAAATAATTATTCAATTGATAAATTTGTCAATTGATAAATAAATTTATAACTTAATTAATTAAACCTTAAATAAATCAATCAACTGATCAATCAACTTATCAATTAATAGATTAATAAATTAATTAATAAATCAACAAATCAATTATACAATTAATCAATTCATAAGTTAATCAATCATTCATATAACCAGTTAATAAATTTATCTATTAATCAATCAATCAATTAATATAATATCAAATTAACCAATTAACATATTCATCAGTTAATAAATTAAACATTAAATCAATCAAGGAATTAATCAATAATTCAATCACTCAAACAATCATTTAATTGCATATTTAATCTATAGTTGATATTATTACAAATAAATAAGCTTAAGAAGCACCGCGACCTGAAGGATCTATTGTCCAGCCTCGTTATCCTACACACACTATTCCAGACTATTTATAAATCTCTCAACCGTTGTGGACTTAAGTCCATAGTTGATATAGCCAATCTAATCTTTATGATTTTATTTGAGGAAAACTTAAAATTATGCAATAATTTCGCCCAAAATCAGAGTAAAAGCAATTTACACCGATTTAATGGGCATCAAAGCTAATTTCCCAAATAGCAAAAAAATGCTAAAAATGCGAAAACCGAAAAAAAGGAAAAAATATCCACTCACAGGAAAACCACAACAAAAGAGCCTTTATCCCGGTGGGCACAAGACTCAGCGTCGCTTCAAGGTGTAATTACAAAAATTCCATTTAGCCGCGCAGCAGGACATTATCACACATTCTTTTTAAATTTTTCCGTTTGCATTTTTGTTGTCGTTTACTTTTTGCATGAAACCTTAAAAAGGACACCTTGTGTGTGTGTGTGTGTTAGCGTGTGTGTGTGCCTGCCACGAAAGTAAATTTCACTTTCCATTTTTCTATATATATATATATATAATTTTTTGCTCTTTGCCTGACGCCCAACTTTGACCACATGGCGGCGTCGAGTGCAAGAATCTGGCAACACTCTCTGACATAGTGTGTGACACAGGCTTGTGGTCACGTGACCAAGTCAGCAGTTGACAAAACAAAAAAAATGCTAAAGGAAGTTGCTCGGTTTGTTTGTGTAAATTAAAATAAAAGGCGGGCAGTTTTCATTTTTTTTCAACAAATAAGCATTTGAAAAAAATTTTTAAGGATACTCGAAGTGTGCAAAAAGGATCAGGATCAGCTAAAAAGGATGCGGGTGTTAATTGCTTTATTAGTGCTTAGCAAAATTACTTAATTTGGACATAGTAAAACTGACTTATGCGATAATTTAAGCTAGTTTAGGAATTTATAATTTAATTTTGACAACTGAAATGTCCTTTCGTTGGAATGGCAAGGATAACAGCATCAAGTGGCGGCACAGAAAGATAATTTCGGTGTCAGATAAGTTCTGTTTTCTGTTTGGGCATCTTTTAAATGCAGAAAAAAAGGAAAACAAATAAATAAAATCCTTTAGCAACAAATGAGAAAGGGTTCAAACCGTAAAACACGCACATCCTTTTAATACATCCTTTCAGCATCCTTTCAACACTAGAGTACAAACAAACACACACATATACACGCACACACACACACGCATGCACGCACGCACCGAAAGTAATAAAAATAATGAGAAATAATGGCACAAAAGAATGCACCCATCCCAACGCCCACTTGTAGTGCTGCCAGACAGTACTTAAGTCGCCCAAACGAAAATATTAGTTTATCAAATATTTTTAAATAAAAGAATGTATCTTTACTTATAATTTTCATTTTTTAACAAGTAATATCAAATTTTGACCAAAATCTAAAATTATGACCAAAATATAAAATTTTTACCAAGATATAATATTGTGACCAATATATATTAAATTGTAAATTGTGACTACTACTTATATTAATTTGAGATTAAAAAGATACAAAATTTTAACCAACAAAAAAATTGCGACCGAAACATAAAATTGTGACCAAAATATATAATTTTGACCGATATAAAAAATTGTAACAATTTATAAAATGTTGACCAATTTCGAAAATTGTGACCAAAATAAACAATTGTGTCTAATAATATATAAAATTGTGACCAAAATATGAAATTGTGACCAAAATTTAAAATTGTGACCAACAAATAAAATTGTGACAAAAATTTAAAATTGTGACCAATGTATAAAATTTTGATCAATACATTTTTGACATATATATAAAATTGTGACCAAAATATAAAATTTTTTATCAAGATATAAAATTGTGACTAATAAGATACGCTCCGTAATTGAAGCTTATAAGATATAAAATTGATATCAATATATTAAATTGTAACCAACAAATAATATTGTGACCAAAGTATAAAATTGTGACCAAAATATAAAATTTTGACCAAAATATAAAAATTTGACCAATCAAAAAATTTTCACCATTGTCTAAAATTTTGATCACTTCATAAATTTGTATAATAAACATTCAAAAAATTTAATGAACTGAAGTTTCCTTCAAGTCCAGAGATCTTTCAAATTAACAAAGTTATTGCCCATCGAAAAAAAAACTCTCAAATAATAAATTTCAAATAAAATTGATTTTAATATTTTGATCTATTCAAAATTTTTGCAAATATCAAGTTGAAAAAATGTTCAAAAATGCAAAAAATTTCAACTCTACTTTTGCTTGGACTTTCGTCTAACTATCGTGACCCATCAAAGTACTGTGCTGCCAGCGAGAACCCATAAATATGCTTTATTAATGTACCTAATGCCGGTTTAGTCGGACGGACGGACGGACGAACGGTCGGTTTGTTATTTTGTATAGCATATTTCTAGGCACATAATAAGACACAATAAAAGAGTGGATTTACACGAGTAAACCGCATCCTTTCTTTCTTTTTTTTTGGTATGTGTTGACAAAAAGCAATCGTTTAGGTAAAAAAAACACACACACATATGAAAAAGCGATTCATCTAGTCATTTCGGCACGCACCCTTTTATTTTCGAGCGGTCCGGTCCGCCTCTTTTACCGCCACTTGACCGTGGTGTGTTGTCTGGGTTGGATCCTTAACTACTTGAAACGCATGATATCGTTTTTGTTGTTTTTGTTGTTGCTTTTTTATTATTTCGCTTCTTCTTCTTTTTTGTTGTTGTTATTTTGCTACACAGTGTTGACACATAAAATACAAAAATTCGTTCGTTTATGCCTCATAATAATCGTAATGACCCCGCATAGTGTTGCCATTCATTGTGGTGGTCCATGCTCAACTCCAGCGTTGTTGTTTTTATTCTTTATATATTTTTGTTATTGTTGTTGTTGTAATACTGTTTGATCTTCTTTTATTTTTCTGGTGTCATTCAACTTTGAAAGGGATTCCGCTTGAGCTAGGGCGCTCTTTTGTGGACATAAGGAGCGTTCAAATTTTATTACACAAATCGATAAAGTAGAAAATTGAACGCCAAGTGTTGCATATTTTATGGCGTTGTAGTGCGGCAGTTGTAACAGCAACTTTAAGTTTTTTTTTATAGACTAAAACAAGTTTAACAACAAAAATACTTAAATGAAAATTTTTTTTATGTAAGAGCATATTTTTTTTTAGGACTGACCTCCTATTAGGCGCACTTAGCTGCCTAATCGTGGTTCGAAAAAGGAATCAATTAAATATCTTCTTAATTAGTTTTTCAAATATTTTACAAAGTTTTCTATTCCCCTGCCCTTTAGAAATATTACATATGTATGTACTTGAACCCTAGCTTGGGTTGGGTAAGGGTAAGGTAAAGTAGCTGTCTGCATCCCGACACACTCAGACTGGCTTAAGTCTGAGTTCATTATTTTACCACAGCATCAGTCTGCTTTCTCCTTCTCGCTGAGCCAGAACTTTCCGCTTACAATGCAAAATAGATCACACAGACCACTCCGGAAAAAAGTTACCATGTAAGTATTTTTGCTTTGAGATATAGCGAGACAGTGTCATAGAATATGATAGACCATATCCTCCTTCTTTATCGCTGCATTTAATATAAAAGTCATTTGAAAAGACTCTTAATCTCTTCGGCTTGATTGCCTAAGAGACATTATCCGGCGATCACAGCAACAACTTTAAAGACATCCTAGCGGGAAAACGATGCGGGTCTTCTGGAGCGTTTCACATCCAGCTTTGGCCAAAACTGCAAGAAGTTATATAATTTCAGCCGACTAATGTTAGTATGAGGCCCGGAAACTATTTGGAAGCTAAATTTTCAAGCTCTACTGTAATTGAAAAGCACAAACAAAATTTTTTAAGACCTTAAGCGATTCTTGGTTCACTTTAGATCTTGGACCATGTCTAAAAATTTGCTTTTGCTAAGGTGATGCTTATCAGATCCCAGCGGGAACCGGTCTCCAAGTCATCACGGTCAAAATAGACCTATTGTGACGAGCTCGATTTAAACAAAATCCTCCAAAGTCCAGTATTCATTAAGAAGTTTGAGGGGTTCAGATTGTCGAAATTAGAGGTCAAGACGGTTCCAAATTAGACTACTACAGTGACAAGACCATCGCCATATTAGCGCTTGTGATATTATTTATAAGCTTCAAGTCAACTTCTGGTCAAATCCAAAGTATTCCGATTGTAAACGGGTCCACATATCAACGGAATGATCAAAATATCAGGTCAATGGGAATATATTAAAAACAAAACTTTTGAACTTTTGAAAAGCTGGAGTTATAAGTTATCAAATATTTATATAAAATTTCAATGCAATATCTCAACTTTTGTAAATTTAATTACAATTCTTATTTACTAACCTATTTTAAATAAGAAAAACTCGTTTATTTTTGTTCGCTGGCAACTTCCGCCCGCACCGAACGGAAATGCACGAGCGCGCGCGCCTTGAACAAATAAAAACGTTGCGCGCCAACATTTCAAAGCAGAGTTGCATTCCGGCAACGATTTGTATTTAATCGGTAAATATTGAATGTGTACTTAATAGCTTAGTGAAATTCTTGAATGTATTCTTATGTATTTATATGTATGTATATTGTATATGTGTTATTAATACAAAGAATATCACAATTGTGTGATTTATTAAAAGCCGACAAGCAGCCTTTTGTATTAGACGGAAGCGCGCTGAGGGGAAAAAAAAGCAGAACAACTATTTAAAAAGTAGTTTAAAACAAACGCTTAAGGGTTGTATTTACGCTTGAAATTAACGCTGGTTTATTTATCTTTATTTTTATTTTTTTATCTATAATAAAAGTAAAACAAAGGATTTCTTTTCTTTTCTCTAGTTTCGTAAAACGATCGTGTTACATGCTTCGCGGTTTTTAGCTCGAAAAAAAATGAAGCGATCATGCTCGAATATCGATCAGTCAGTCAGGTAAATTGACGTTTCCTTTTGGCACATTTCGCTAGTCGAACAATTAAGGATCATTTACTTATATATATTTTTTTTTAATAAAAAAATTCCAAAAAAATTTCGAAGTTTTCATTTTTGAATTTCTTCCATTTTTCACATGACGCTTGATTTCATTTCTGTTTCTGCTCTTTTGTGCTCATTCTTTACTCATTCTTTAGTACTTGTGGTCCTAATTTTCTCATTATCCTCCTTTCTTTGACGTTTCTTTGTTTGGTTTTTGTATTATAAAGAATCGCATGAAAAACCACTTTAAATGCCATTTAACGCAATTTTGGGCTTAAGTTCAGTTTTGAGGTTGTTGTTGTCATTTTTGTTGTTCTTGTAATTTTTGTTGTTGTTTTTGTTATTGTTGTTGTTTTTGTTGTATCTTTACAATTACGAAAACGTGCTATTTTACGGCACAATCGTTTAATACGTTTTTCAACAGCGAGACAGCGACTCTGTGTATCAAATTCGTAAGCGGCTTAGGTTACAACTCAACATCAATGCAATAACAACAACAACAACAATAACAACAAAAACAACAACAACAATTTTCAATAGCGTTAAAAATTGCAATTCAAAAATCGCTGTGGGCATTTTTTTGAAGTGCTTAAAGCGGATTGTTATTGTAATCCTTGGTGAGGATGGGAAATCCCTTCTTTTTTTTTTGGTTGTATTGTATTGTGTGGGGTATTGTGGTGTGGCATAAATTTATATGACGTTCTCGGAGTGCAGGTTTTTATTTCAAATTATTGTTTATTATTATGTTTTTAATCTAATAAATATTCTATTTTGAATCAAGCCGAAGAAAATTTAATTAAGTAATTTTTTTTAGCAATTTTAAATAGTTTTTATGTAAAATTTTTTGATATCAAGTCATAAATTTGTTGCCTGAAAATGATATGCAAATATATATACCACATCTATCTTTTGATTTGAATTAAAAACTGGAACTAACTATTATTATTTTTATTATAAATAAAGGCTATAGACGCACTGTGACCTCTATTGTGCAGCTTCGTTGCCCTACAGACACAATTCTAGACTATTTATAAATCTTGAAATTATTGTGATCTTAATTTTTACTATATCATGAGGAACTAGAATCCCATTGCCAAAGTAGTTAAAACTGCGCCTTGCCATCGCTGGACAAGTGCAAAGAACAAGTTCAGCCGTTTCCTGTTCCTCTTGACAGAGTCGACTAGAATCCTTTACTACCACAAATATTTTCTTCAGCTGGTAATTAAGTTTACAGTGTCCTGTTAAGAATTCACGATAGAGTTTTATATCTTTTCTGCTAAGCTTGAGAATAGCTTCTACCTTGATATGTACTGGGTCATTGGGTCTTCTTGACTGTTACATGATTGTTTGGGCTCTCCAATGCTCGAGTAGACTTTGTTTTTGCCATACGTTCATCAAGTTATTTATATAGCTACACTTTACCCCACAGAAGGGTTTCGGACCTATGATCGGAGTTTCTACACCTTTCTCTGCGAGAGTGTCCGTTAAGTTAAAAACATTAGTAATAATATTGAGAGGAACACCAAAAACTGATTAGGTCAATGAGAATTTTATATCAAAAATTTAGATTCATATGAACCCCTCGGATGGGCAATGCACTTTTAACCCTTTGAATATCCATCCAAAATCGAATTCATCATACAATGACAATGTTCCATATACATTAAAATAATGAACTCTTATTTCAACAGTGATCACTTAAAGCATTATAATTGTACTTATATATACATAAAAAGATAAACTAATATTCAAGCCTATAAATGAATACTAATGAACTTTTGTTTAAGAATCAAAGTGAACGCAATGGAAATAAAAGTTCACTCGATTTGTGCATATGCGCCAATGCGATGAAAATTTGGGGAGTTGCTATTCTATTGCCAAGGATGACTTAAAAAAAAATTTGCCACGTCCGCCTATTACGACCACAATTTAAAAAATCTTAAATTCGGTATCTTAGTTTGTCTAGGCACTGTTGATAACTTCACCAAAAATGGACGTGGTTTCTTATTTAAGTACCATTGCAACGCATGCCGGGCATTCGCTAGTATAATTTGTAAGTAAGATAACAATTTTAATTTAATTTAAATTTTTTAGCTATGACAAGATCCTAAACCCTACCGCCAGCCATCCCAAGCCACCACAATAATAATCCCATCTACCAAGATCCTATTCTTATCCTGACCATTAAACATTATATATTAAGTGAAAGTAACATTCATATATATGGAAGTAAAGTGAAACTGAACATCCACGGATGAACTTAAAATATTCACTTTCTGAAAGACCTGGTTTAGGGACTTTACCTAATCGAGGATTAAGGAACTTTTAAGCTTTGATCGAATTGTTACAATGAACCTATTGCCTTTAAAAACAAAGCAAATTTCCTTTTTTTAAATATAGAAAGAACAGACGATTTTATATAATTCTGAGTATGGGTTATCTTGGGGACTACCCTAAAAGAGAAATGCCCAACCTTAATAAATGCACCCAGGGTGGTTATCTTAAGTAGCTTAAATCTAATTGTAATAAACTCAAAAACAAAACCGAATCTCAAAAAAAAACTCCCACATTAATAAATTTAATTATTTAAACAAATTGAAATCAGATATCGCTTAGAACGCTAAAGCACTCATCAAAACCGCGCCCACAAATACCAAAACAAAACAAAAAGTATTACGCCACGTGACCGCCTCCCCCACACTAACGTCTACGAAATGCGATACACTGGAATAACCAAATAATCAAAAAAATAAAATAAGTAACCACCCAAATACAACGCTGCAAGGCAGAATCGACACAGTGGGCTGTTGGGTAATTAGATAAAAACGACACTAATTCAAAAAGATGGCAATACCGCACGCTGAGATAATGCCGCGCTTAAAATGTACGCCATTGTATGTCTGTCTGTCTGTCTGTCTATCTGTCTGCCTGTTGACAAAATAATGAAATAATTAACTAATTTCAAAAATAACGTCGAAATAAGCAGATGAAGAAGAAGTAACTACGCCCCGCCACAAAATGTTATCATTTCATAAATTAGGGTGCCAATTGTTTATCTTCCGACGGCTCAAGTATGGCACAAACAGACAGACAGACAGACAGACAAAAGGATGAGCACTCACTCGCGCGCCCATATGGGAAGTGTGCCTTGTTTGACATTCACATGAAACGCGTTCGTTCACATGCGAGAAACTCATACTGTCAAAACTTTGACAGTGGCAAGTCTTTTTCACCACAAATGAAAGAAATGAATTTGGTATCGTTCGAGAGGGTTGGAGTGTGCAATTGAAATTTTCAATTGTCGAAATGATATCTCGGCTTTTTTTTTAGTTGAAACTTTTCAAATTTTCCCAGCCCTGAATTATTATTGTGATAGCTAAACTATTTGAAAGTAATTAATGTCAAGTTCAAGTGGCTTCTGTCATGTCATGTCATTCGTTTGTATGTTTTTTGACACACGCCACTGCAATCGTAATCAGTCATTAGAGTCAATTGTCAATTCGAAAATGGCAAAAGTGTTCATTTGAAAGCTTTCAAGTTGTCAAGTCTTCAAAGTTTTCAAAAGTTTTCACAAATAAAGGCAAAACATTTTAATTTGTTCGTTCGTTGAAATGTATCTGAAGAGGGTGTGGAGCTTTCAATTGAGATATGATTCTAATTAAGTGGCAATTGTTTGGGTTAATAATGCAGTGAATTATGTGTAAGTCTTTTCTGACATTTTTCATTTTAATTTGGATTTTTATAAATTAAAGTTTGAAAGTTATGCTGTCATTATTCTGGGCGCCAAGGATTCCAAGTTTGACTAAGAAGAACTCAAAACGAGTAAAAAAACCAGAAGCTTTGTTGTTTGTTGGTCGTTTACTTTTTCTACCATTGGTATTTGGAAAGTTTTCAGAGCAAATTTAATGTATGAATCTGCTATGTCTGAAACACTTTCAAATCTAATAGATATTAATCATATTGATCAAGCTTTAAAGCTTGTCTAGTAGTAGTAGTAAAAGTGGAAAGATTAGTGGAACTACACCAGCACAAGCAGCATAATTAATGCCGTTTTAATGCTACAATCTCCTGAAGGGGGGAAAGGATCAATGCTGGAGCCAACCAGAATTGTTAAGGAATTTTAAAATGTTCATTAGTCGACAGTCAGATAGGACTTCCAATGAGGTTGGAAAGGCGAAGTGGAGGGTACGAATCCTGACTCTTGCTAAAACAATACGACGTCTCATGTTGATAAATTCGAGCGATCTTGATAGGTTATAATGAGGCCAAGTCTTTTTGGACTAAAAGCACCCTGCGGCATTTTTCCATTCAAAAATGAAATTCACAAAAGCTTGTCTAAATAATTTGTATTAAATTTTTAAAGAAAATCCAAAGCTCACTCTCGAGAATCCTTCGAACGCCGAACATATATACTATAATCGGCGATTATTAATATAAAATAATCGTAATCGAAATCTTAATCGTTAAGTAAGAATCATTTGGCAGCCCTTCCGATATGTAAAACGAAATATAAGCCGTACCCATATAAGCTCGTTTCTGCTTTGTATACCTTTTAGACTTAACAAAATTCATACCTTTTAAATCAGTTGTTTTTATTTTGCATGTTCAAACAATTTAAAAATTCAGGCTATTTTTTTTTATATATCAAAATTGAATTTCAATAAATATTAACAAAAGTAATGGCTGGCAGTGCTGCCTGCCGCATATTAAAAATATATTCATAGCATACTTTCAGGCTGGGCACTTGTGATCTTTACACCACACAACGAAGAAGTGCTCGAAATGAGGTGAGTTTTTTCCACAATGCAATTTAAAAAGGTGTTGCCAGCTGTTTTGAAATTGGGAAAATCAAATTTCAATATATATATATTTGTTTTTGTATTTTTTTTCTAATTCTTATAAAAAAAAATTAAAAAAAAATACGATTTATTCTTGTGTGCCAAAAATTCTTCTCATGCGACGAACGATTTGAATTTATAGCTTCGCACGTTCTTCATGAGCAGCGCGCGCTCGCCATGATGTGTGATAAATGGCAACACTATCTCAGAACATACACTCACACAAACAAACACATATAAACACACTCATGCACACATATACAACAAAAAGCATTTAAATATTTTTCGCTGGCACAGTCAGGCACCAAAATGCGCGCCAAAAAGCGCACAACAGCGACAGCAGTGACAGGCACAGTTGTTGTTGTTCCCATTGTTGTTGTAGTTGTTCCTATTGTTGTTGCCTGCCTGCCTGCATTCCTGCCACGGGCCACTGTCGCTGATCGCATGAAAAGATGAAATGCGACACCGGCAAACGGGACCAACAACAACAACAACGACGACGACGACGTTAAACGAACGAAATAAAACCGTTAGAGGAAGCTAACGGCTAACGGCAAACGGCAGCCATTATTCAAGCGCGCTTAAAACTTTAAGTTCAAAGAGATATGCAAATCTGTTTTATATAAACCGAAAACAAAAAAACACATTTTGAAGGTAACTGGACATTTTTTTTGTTTAAATTTTAAAGATATAAAAGATAAAATATGTTAATAATTAAATAAATAATCAAAAAAAATATTTTTTATGGTGTTAAATTTTTGGCATAATTGTGAAAACAAATTTTGAATGTATTTGAAAAATTTTATATGACTAATATTTAATTCTAAATATGGCTAAAGACATTTTGAAGGCAACTGGAAAGTCATTGAGCTTTATTATTAGCTTTAAGTTGAAAACCTTTCATATATTGAAATTCGTTAAAATATATATTTTAATGCGTTAATTAAATTAGATATAGTTCCTAACTGATCTCTTATTCAGTATTCAAAAATCTTCTTTTCAGTTTTTTATGTGGAAAATTTGAAAATTCGATTCCTGTGAAATCTTAAAAAATCATCATTGTTAAAAATAGTTTCAAAAGAGTTATTCTTAAAGCTTAAAAGCTCATTAATAAACAAACTTAATTTCTATGCAATTTTTAAACGCTTTTTTGATACCATAAACCATGGTTGATTAATAAGGTTAGGAAAGTAGAAATGAGAACGTAAATTGAGTGAACTCACCTCGATTTCTGCTGATTTTGAAGTTTGATTTTAGTCATGAATGTATAATAAAGTTAGGAAGGTAGGAACTTACATTGATTTCTACAACAATTTTTTTTTTTTGACAACAAACTACGTTATTCTTTTTATTTACTTCATGATTTTAAAGCAACCATGGCATCTGTTTAAAAATTTAATTTTCAGAGAGAGAAGCAATGTCGAGGTGGAGAGAGACATTTTTTTTTACTTTTCTCACCAAATTATTACAAAAACATATTTTCAAGCACTGACAAATCCAATACTTTCATATCAAAAACTGATAGATAAAAAACGTCATTGGATATGGATATATAGTACAAAAGTTTAGATATATTGTATAAATACTCTTATTGATGTCTCTGTAGAAATTTTTAATTTTTTATCAAATAAATAGCAAGTTTAAATTTAATGGATATGAAGAGTTAAAAGAAATGACAAGAGATATTTGCTAAAAGTTGTTAAAAAGAGATACCGAGTCCATATTTGGTATCTGAGCTGTTTTTATCAACCACTTAGACTCAAGAGGAGGTGTAGCCCAAAATGAGTACATATCCAATTAACTATTTTAATACAACAAATTACATACCTAAACTAAAATTCTTTCAGACACTTGAAAAAGTTGTTTTTAAAGCATTCAAAATCATTCACAACCCAAAAATATTGATACATTCACAAACGTTTTAATTATCCGAAGTTTACATACATACAATATAAGAAAATTCTTCAGATACTTAGGAAAGATTTTTTAAGCACCCACACCGCTTACAAACCCAGGAATATTGGTACTTTCATAAACGAGTTGCTTATCGGGAGATTACTGTAATCGTTTGCACAAACATAATTCATTGCCAATACGATGTAGGGTATTTGAGCTTTTACATAGTCACACAAAATTCCGCTTTTATGTTAATTCTACACAAAATGTATTTGTCTGGCGTTAATAAACATTTAAATGTCATAAGCTTGTTTTACTATATAAAGTACAGACGTCACTCTCATCTTCTAACTTCCTTTCATTTTAAGCGTGCATTAAAATCGTGTAAATTATTTTTTGCAAACGTCATGTCCAACAAGTGTCATATTGAAAAAGGTTGCCAACCATGCCGCTCGACGCTGTGCGTAGGTTATATGTTTATTATGTTGCAGCTTCAGACTGACAGCTGTCAAGTCAGCTGTCACAAATCAATCATAGCCGGTTTTTTTCAACACAGAGTTGATGTTTAAAAAAGTGAAATAAAATATAACTAAAAAATTAAAAAAAGTAACGAACCCGAAATTTTTCGCTTGACTTTTACTTTTTCAAAATGACGCGTTAAAAATCAAATTTGTTGTAAATTTTTGACATAACTTAATTAACAAAAAAAAAAAAAAACAATTATTCAGTCAATCATTTAAAGGAAAAATTTTTTTATAAATAAAAATGTAAAAGGAACTAAATCTATTAAAATTATTTACACATGTGTACAAATGTATATAAACGTCTTAACTAAATCTTAGTAGATATAACCCTTATCGTTCTTGAACTTGACGAAATAACGTTTGAAACACAGTCGTTTCCTGGTGGGCCTCACCGTTGTCGTGGTCGTACTTGTGCTCGGTTCCGTGGTTGTTGTCGTCGACGTCGACGAAGTAGACGTAGTTGTCGGTGCTTCCGTGGTTGTTGTCGTCGTCGTCGTCGTCGAAGTAGACGTAGTTGTCGTAGTGGTTGGTTCCGTCGTAGTTGTTGTAGTCGATGGCGTCGTTGTCGTCGTTGTTGTAGTTGAATTTCTTTCGGGCGCTATAGTATCGATGGGACCCTCTGTCGTAGTCGGTTCCGTCGTAGTTATTATGACATCATCCTGTTCCGCAGCAATCTGACGTAGAAAATCGCGCATTAATTCCAAAAATTGTTCGAATGCCGCGATGTTATTCGGTGTTATTTGATTTGGAGGAGGGTCACCTTGTGACAGTGTTGGCAGTATATTTATTAAGACCACCAGACAGGCCAACAAAAGACGAAAGTTAATGCACGGCGACAGCGACGACATTGTGGCGGTGAAGAGACGTTAAGACTACTGCGAAGATGAGGCCGGAGTGAAGCGGTTTTATAGCGACAATCAAAAGTTTCGTTGCGCGTTGATAGGCGCGCTTTGGTATCGCGCTCGTAGAACGTGTCAGTATGCCAGAGTCTGTGGCATTGCGATTAGCGTTGTTGGATCAAAACTTGTGTCGAGAAAAGTTCAAATATTTTAATTTATTTTTATTAAATACAGATTTGTTTTTTTGTTTCATTACAACAAAACAAATAGATTTGCGAATATCAAAACCCGTGTTAATATTTAGAAGAAGAAGAATATCAATTTTTAATATATGGTAAAAAAAAAGTCATTTAAGAGCTATCGAGCTAAAATTTGGTATGAGAGCTCCTATTCCAAGTGGAGTCAAAATTCTAAGATGGGCAAGATCGGATCTAAACTACTACCCCCTCTCATACAAACCACCCCTTTCCAACCCTATAAAGAATTATTTAAAATAGTTCCAGTGAAGATATCCAGTTCAAATTTAATATTTTGCACAATAATAAAAACAAAAAACTGTTCACTAGAAATGGGCGTAATCGGATGAGAACCACGCCCACCTCCCATACAAACCACCCCTTTCCATGCGGAAAAAAATTACTAAAAATAGTTACTGTGTAAATAACCAGTTCAAATTCGGTATGCAACACTTTTGTAGGAACACGAAACTACTTACAAAAAAGGAGTGCGATCCGATAAGAACAACGCCCACTTATAATATAGACATGTAACACTTATGTGCTAAAAGAAGCACATACAATATTTTGGTGTCACTGAAATGGCGGAGGCTATATGAGCTTCGGCATAGTCGTAGATAATTCTCTTACTAGTTTTGCATATTTTTGAAAAACAAAAAACGATTAATATGCACTTAACATATTTTATATGCTTTTAGTGCATATTTTGCATTTAATGGCGTATTGAATATTTTTATATATGCAAAAATAAAAAAAAAATTTAATTGTTGTAATATATTAAGAAAATACGCACAGTTGTTTAAAAATATGCAAATATGCATTTAATAGAAATAATAAAAAAAAATATGCAATAATAATTGAATGTCATTTTAAAGGAAATTCGTAGTAGAACTTGATACTTATAAGATACTAAAGATCTTTTAACGATTCTGAGTCGATTTAACGATGTCCGTCTGTCTCTTATTAGTTTGTTTTTTAACTAATTTAATTGAATGGAAAGAAATTTTACGCAAGTTAGTTGACTTCGAAATGAATGAAAAAGTTAACAATAAGGGAAAAATTTAACTAGTTAACTAGTTTTTTTGATAACGGTATTCGTTACTATAGAAAAAAAATATAAACACTAAAATCTCTAATATATAAACTCTGTAACTAAAACCACATAAAATACACTTTTTATTAAAAAAAATGCAATTATTGCACTATAAAATAGAAATTATGCACAGTTTTCGAAAAATATGCAAATATGTTTTTATGCAAAAATATGCAAAAATTGCTATAATTTTTATATTGTATAATTTTATATCAAAAAGAATAAAGTATGTGGTACATTGGTTATGTCCATTATTTATCATCTAAATATAACATAAAATTTCTAAAGCATATTAAATTTTCAAACTAATACTAAATTGTTATATCTAACAAAAAAAAAAAAACGATTCTCACATTTTTAAATTCAATAACGAACCGATGAAACCACGTTCAAACGCAACATTAAACGAACTGATTAAAAAATCTTCAGCACCACGCGAGAGCACCGACTTATCAAAGTATTGCGAATACAAACCGTTTAGACCACAATGTCACAAACCACGAGATTAAACTGCATCTCTGACCACGGTTAAATATGATGGAAATAAAAAAATGAAATTAAAAACAAAATGTATATATACCCATGACAATTGGTAAACAAAGCAGACATTGTGGAAGAGCGTTCTACCATTGTATTACCCACCACTAACACCGAGATGCGATTAAACAGAGTTATTCTGTTAACGGCGCTGTTAGCCGCAGTTATCAGCCTAATAAATGGCAAGCCACAACCAGATCGTGGCACTGGCGGTATACAAAATAACGCAGGATTCCGACAATCTCGTAAGTTCCACTAATCTAGATTTTTATCGTTTAAATATAAATTTTTGAAATGATTTGCCAGAAAACACCGTCAACGTTATCAAAGGTGACGGAAATGATGTCGGTAGTCTGGTCGATACAAAACTTCAAACAGGTGCAGTTGTTCCTGCCCTCAATTTCTTAGATCAAGAAGAATTTGGGGAGCACACCGCTCGAGGAGGTTCGAGCCGAGGACGTGGAAGTGGTGGAATAAACAATAATGCACAATTTAGACAATCTCGTAAGTTCTATCTCTCAAATCTTTTATGATTTAAATATAAACTTTCAAATGATTCACCAGAAAACACAGTCAACGTTATCAAAGGTAGTGGAAATGATGTCGGTTCTCTAGTCGATGCAAAACTTCAAACAGGTGCAGCTGTTCCTGTCCTCAATTTTGTAGAGCAAGGAAGTTTTGGCAACGGACATGGAAGTGGTGGTATAGACAATATTGCACAATTTGGACAATCTCGTAAGTTCCATTACTCAATGCTTTTATGGTTTATATTAACACTTATCATATGATTTGATAGAAAACACCATCAACGTTATCAAAGGTGACGGAAATGATGTCGGTAGTCTGGTCGATGCAAAACTTCAAACAGGTGCAGTTGTTCCTGCCCTCAATTTCTTAGATCAAGAAGAATTTGGGGAGCACACCGCTCGAGGAGGTTCGAGCCGAGGACGTGGAAGTGGTGGAATAAACAATAATGCACAATTTAGACAATCTCGTAAGTTCTATCTCTCAAATCTTTTATGATTTAAATATAAACTTTCAAATGATTCACCAGAAAACACAGTCAACGTTATCAAAGGTAGTGGAAATGATGTCGGTTCTCTAGTCGATGCAAAACTTCAAACAGGTGCAGCTGTTCCTGTCCTCAATTTTGTAGAGCAAGGAAGTTTTGGCAACGGACATGGAAGTGGTGGTATAGACAATATTGCACAATTTGGACAATCTCGTAAGTTCCATTACTCAATGCTTTTATGGTTTATATTAACACTTATCATATGATTTGATAGAAAACACCATCAACGTTATCAAAGGTGACGGAAATGATGTCGGTAGTCTGGTCGATGCAAAACTTCAAACAGGTGCAGTTGTTCCTGCCCTCAATTTCTTAGATCAAGAAGAATTTGGGGAGCACACCGCTCGAGGAGGTTCGGGCCGAGGACGTGGAAGTGGTGGAATAAACAATAATGCACAATTTAGTCAATCTCGTAAGTTCTATCTTTCAAAGCTTTTATGATTTAAATATAAACTTTCAAATGATTCACCAGAAAACACAGTCAACGTTATCAAAGGTAGTGGAAATGATGTCGGTTCTCTAGTCGATGCAAAACTTCAAACAGGTGCAGCTGTTCCTGTCCTCAATTTTGTAGAGCAAGGAAGTTTTGGCAACGGACATGGAAGTGGTGGTATAGACAATATTGCACAATTTGGACAATCTCGTAAGTTCCATTACTCAATGCTTTTATGGTTTATATTAACACTTATCATATGATTTGATAGAAAACACCATCAACGTTATCAAAGGTGACGGAAATGATGTCGGTAGTCTGGTCGATGCAAAACTTCAAACAGGTGCAGTTGTTCCTGCCCTCAATTTCTTAGATCAAGAAGAATTTGGGGAGCACACCGCTCGAGGAGGTTCGGGCCGAGGACGTGGAAGTGGTGGAATAAACAATAATGCACAATTTAGTCAATCTCGTAAGTTCTATCTCTCAAAGCTTTTATGATTTAAATATAAACTTTCAAATGATTCACCAGAAAACACAGTCAACGTTATCAAAGGTAGTGGAAATGATGTCGGTTCTCTAGTCGATGCAAAACTTCAAACAGGTGCAGCTGTTCCTGTCCTCAATTCTGTAGATCAAGGAAGTTTTGGCAACGGACATGGAAGTGGTGGTATAGACAATATTGCACAATTTGGACAATCTCGTAAGTTCCATTACTAAATGCTTTTATGGTTTATATTTACACTTATCATATGATTTGATAGAAAACACCGTCAACGTTATCAAAGGTGACGGAAATGATGTCGGTAGTCTGGTCGATGCAAAACTTCAAACAGGTGCAGTTGTTCCTGTCCTGAATTTTCTAGATCAAGAAGAATTTGGGGAGCACACCGCTCGAGGAGGTTCGGGCCGAGGGCAAGAAAGTGGGTCTGCTATTAAAAATACGGTTGTGGAGCAGCAAATAAGTAAGTTGGGCAGTTCAATTTTTTTATTAGCATTTTAAAATTTTTAAAAATATTTGCAGAAAATGATAATACAGTGGTTAAAGGATCTGGCAATAAAGTCGTCCAAGCTGTCGTTGTAAGTCCGCAAATAAAAACTAAAATTGATTTATTAAATGGATTGCTTCAGCAAAGCGGTGGACCTGGTGGTATTAAAAATACTGTTGTCCGAGGCCAACAGAGTAAGTTCTTTGTTTTTGTTTGGTAACTCTATTTTTAATAATTATCCATCTTATTTACAGTGAACGAAAATATCTTAATCGAAGGTCAAGGTAATACCTTAACTCAAGGCGTCGTTGTTAAACCACAAGTGGATATAAACATAGAAGCTCTGAATACTATTAAACAATCTACGGGTTTACTGACAGATATATTAACTGGCAGAGGTCCAGATGAAGCGGACTGCATCGAGAATCAGATAGCCAACGTTCAAGAGCGTAAGAATTGTGGTTGTAGTTGTAAATTTGGTATTTTATTGATGAGCATTTTTTTGCAGAAAATTCAAATCTCACAATTGTGGGCAGTGGCAATAAATTTTCAAGGGTTGTTGATGTGAAACCCCAGATAAGTGTTGGAACACAAGTTTTGAATACTGCTTTGCAGAGTGCAAGGTGTAGGGGCAGGGGCGGTAGAGGCCCCAACGGAACTCAAAGAGATCAAACAGCTAGGGGGTTGGGCAGCGGCAGTGGAATAAAAAATAATTTAGGCACATCACAATCGCGTAAGTATTAACTTTTTGTTCATAATATTAACATATAATCTAGTCCTGGAATAGTCAATTAAGCATTATGTGCTTACTCTTTTTTGAAAAACCTTGGCTTACATCAGACATATTTTATTCGATATTTAGAAAACACTGTCAACATTGTGCGTGGTAGTGGTAATACCATCTCTAAGGGAGTTGTAGTCGATGCACAAGCTGGAGTTGTTGCTCCCATATTAAATGTTGTTAAACAAGATGCTACTGGATCGGGTGGAGGTATTTTGAATAATATTGGCGCTAGTCAGTCGCGTAAGTAGTTTTTTTAACTTTGTTAACTTCATGTGTCATGCTTTATAATATCCTTAAATATTCTTTTTATTTCACTAGAAAATACTGTAAACGATATTAGGGGCGACGGAAACAAAGTCGATACATTAATTAGTGTAAAGCCGCAAGCAATGGTCGTTGCACCAATAGGTAATACTGTTATACAAACCGCTCGTGGATCTCGACGACCGACTGCTCCACCAACGCCTCCACCAACAGCGCCACCGACTGCACCTCCAACTGCACCACCAACTGCCCCACCTACAGCTCCTCCAACAGCACCACCCACTGCACCACCAACAGCTCCTCCAACTGCTCCACCTACCGCACCACCGACTGCACCTCCAACTGCTCCTCCAACTGCACCTCCAACTGCCCCACCTACAGCTCCTCCAACAGCACCACCCACTGCACCACCAACAGCTCCTCCAACTGCTCCACCGACTGCACCACCAACAGCTCCTCCAACTGCTCCACCAACAGCTCCTCCAACTGCACCACCCACTGCACCTCCAACTGCACCACCAACAGCTCCACCTACCGCACCACCGACTGCACCTCCAACTGCTCCTCCAACTGCCCCACCCACTGCACCACCAACTGCCCCACCCACTGCACCACCAACAGCTCCTCCAACAGCTCCTCCAACTGCACCTCCAACTGCACCTCCAACTGCACCTCCAACTGCACCTCCAACTGCACCACCAACTGCACCACCGACAGCTCCTCCAACTGCTCCTCCAACAGCTCCTCCAACTGCTCCTCCAACTGCTCCTCCAACTGCACCACCAACTGCCCCACCCACTGCACCTCCAACTGCTCCTCCAACTGCACCACCAACTGCCCCACCCACTGCACCACCGACTGCTCCACCTACCGCTCCACCAACTCGACCACCACGACGTTGTTACCGTCGTTATTGCCTGAAATGGAGAACTTATCCGCAGTACCATTGTTGTTCCAATTGTAGTAATCCTTCTTACGGAAAAGCTTATTAATTTATTATTTTTTTTATACCAGATTTTTTTTTATAAATTTAAAATAATTATTTTTAAGCCAAGTTTATATTTTTGTAATTTAATAAAGATTTTTTTAAACAATATTTATAAATGTTTTTTTTTGTGTGGACATGAAACTAGGCATAGGAAGCTGGCGTTCAGATATCTTTCACAAATTGATTACATTCAATAAATTAAGATATAAGATCGACAGAGGAACGTACCGCATCCAACATACTTCAGAGCACATGAAACTTTCTCTGAAATTTGGGAGCGCTGAATGTTTGAAGTAGATCAAATAAAAATCAACGCTAAAGCTAATTAAACTACAAAATAAAGAGCAATAAAAAACGCATCAAAGACGTATCCAAAAGATACGAAAAAGATGTACTTAAAATACTAATCCACAAGTGCTGGATACCTTTATCCAAGCAACCCACAGGAATACTTTAAAGTAGAGGGTAGGAATTTCCAAAAAAAAACTGCGTTAAATTGCAAAGCACGCTTCAAATTTTGTTGTTGCATTTGTTGTTGTTGTTTTTTTCGAATTACATTATTAACAAACGCCTCGCAATTGCTTTACAAAAGTTCCATACAAAACAGAAAACGAAAGAAGTCTGAAATTGTAATAAAATGCAATAAAAACATCAACGCGCACGCTAGACTACCGCCTCGGGACCATATTTCCATACCAAAGGCGCGGCGTAGACCAAAACGTTCTTTTGGGCCACATAATTGATGGTCTTGTAATTTGTTGCGCCTGGCTTTTGCCCAAGAAATACTTTCACACTAAAGAAATATGCCAGCAATTACAAATTAGATAAGTTTTCTGTTGCGCCGGCATATCTCTGGCATGAAGGATAGCTAGCATAGCATAGCATTCGCTTTTGGAACGATGGCTGCGGCAAGGTGCTAATGGTCGTAGATGGTACGCGCTGTTACCCCACAACCCCCCAGTGCAGCATCTTGCCACCCCGTGTCGGTACATTAATAATAAATATCTAAATTTCACCCCCTTCGCGATCCTACTATGTTCTCCTACCCTTAGCCTACACGCCCACAATTATAAAGTTACAAAAAGTTAAAGAAGCATAATTTCTTTGTTCGACCTTTGGAAACCAGGTGTCGGCATGCCTTTAATAAATTCACTGTTTTAAGCAGAGCATTAAGTACGAACGCAAACCAAAGTGCAGCTTTAAACCTGTAAATGAATTGTAGCATACTTTAAGGCATAGACAAGAGAAGACACTCAGTGCACACAAGAGTGTTGCTGGCGTTGTTGTTGTTGTTGGTGTTAGTGGTGGGTTCCGCGCGCGTTCGCTTGCTCGCTCCGCACGTGCTTGGAATGTGTAAAATTCGTTGGCGCTGTAGAAAATGAAAGTGATGTCGGTATGTTGTCAAGATAGACACAAGACGGACGGATTTGGTATGAAGTTGTGGGGTGTGGGGGGGGGGGGCAATGGGGGCGTTAGGCATGTATATAAAAAAATAAATATATATAAAAATGAGCTGTGTCTTTTAAATGCTGTGATGGTATTATTTTGTTTCATCTCGGGGCTGGGAGTTTTAAGCGCCAAATGTACGTGTAAGGGGCGCTTCTTTTGATAAGGCGGCACATACACATAATGGAAGCTAATGCATTTTTATTAAAAATGCGTCGTGTTGGGAATTCGGAATTTTATATGCTCTGTATTTATGCTATGCAAGTAGTTTATATTTTATTAGTACATTTGCTGATTTAGCATTAGAACCGCAAATGTACTTTAAATGCAGTGCAAATGTGCGCTGTCGAAGCCTAATGCGGCACATTTATTTTTATAGTATAGGCCTAAACGTAATGAGTGTTGCATGTATGTGTTTTTTTGTGAATGAGATACTTATTGTAAAAAAATTTTATGGTTCGAAAAGTTTTTGTGAATACCGATTAAAGTGTTTCGAAGACACTCAGTTTCTACCGCTGTACGAACGAAATCAAGAGAATTCGAAAAAGTGCAGTGGAATTTTAAGGCGCTACATATTCTAAAGCACATATAGGTCATTTAAAAAATAATAATGTAAAGAATGTTAACTTACTTTACTTGCGATATAAGTGCTCTCTCTCTCTTGATACTTTGCTCAGCACTAAACAGAATAAATAAAGAGAATTCAGAAAAGTGATGTGGAATTTTAAGACGTTTTACCAAATCACATTTGGGACATTAATAAAAATTATGTTAGGTAAAAAAACATTGCTTAATTTTTCTCTTAGTGCTTCCTTCCGATACTTTGCTCACCACTAAACAGAATAATTCAAGAGAATTCGAAAAAGTGTCGTGGAATTTTAAGACGCTATTCTTCAGCACATTTGAAACGTAAATAAAAATTTTGCAAAGCATATAAACTTAGTTTAATTTTGCTCTCAGTGCTCTCTTCCAATAATTTGCCAACCACTAAACAAAATAAATCAAGAGAAACCGAAAGAGCGTAGTGGAATTTTACGGCACTACTCTAAAGCACATTTGAAACTTGAGTGAAAATTATCTAAATTACGAGTATAAATGAATAAATTTGTACAATAAAGTTGTGGCTCTGAAGTTAATAAGTTGCCAAAGTCGTACAACCTTTGAAGATCTGAAAGATTCAACTTTTCGAACAGCTTTCCAGTTCGAGTTGCACGAGAAAGCTGCTTAAATTCTTTGACAAAGTTTGCTGAATGATTTCGAATTAATGTCATTTCGATGTTCCGCTCCGAACAACAGACAGACTTCAATCATGCGTTCACAAAATTGTGCTCCGCTTTGCCAGTGTTGCCATTTAATTAATAATGAAATACATAAGCCACACACAAAGTGAAAGCTCAATGGAGAGAAGCTGCTGCCTGATGCTTGACATCGTGCATTGCAATCTGTGACAGTTTTTCTTTTTTTGTTTTGTATAAACATTTTCCAGCGTTACTGTCAAAAACCACAACAATTTGCCAGACTTGTCAAAATTGACAGCAACGTGAAGTGAAGCGCGCGGTAATAGAAGATGCTGAAGTACTCGTATACGATACGAAACGAAGAAGCGAGCAACAGGAATTTGCAAATGTCAATTAGTGGTAGCGCCAGCAATTTATGCTGTCAAGCGATAAACGCAAAATATCAAGTCAAGAGTAAAATTAAATATATTCGAAAATTTCCAATGGAATATCTTGAAAATTGTGTAAATTTTTCAAGATATTGAAATTGTTTGGGGAATTTTTTATTACGTGGTTGAATGATACTAAATAAATATAAAATGTTTGCTTAATAAGTCCTTTGATACACTAGGCAATTAAACTTGCGCAACTAACGAGTTTGTTTGGGGCGGAAGGAAAGTGGCAGTGGAGAGCGATACACGCTCGTATGTACTGGCAGACGTTGTTGTTGGGCTAAGGAAAATGAAGAATTTGATTTGACTAATGGAAAATAATTTATTTATACAATATTTATTTTTTGTCGAGGTACACTCGGAGAATTTTCGAACAAATATTTTCAACACTTTCCTTATTGAATAAAATTTTTTAAGAAAATTTCATATTGTTAAGTTTGTTTAACAAGATGCAATGTTAATTTAACATGATGCAGTATTAATAGGCATTTAAAAAAATTCGAATGAAGCAAATGTTAATTTAACATGATATACAGTAAAACCCGCTTAAGCGAGTTTACTTTAAATGACGGATTTGGTAAGCGGGTGAGGAAGGTAAGCGAAGAAGCTCTTAAAAGGGAAAATTTATATGTAAAATCGGGAAAAATAAAACATCCCTAACAATTGTGTACTTAAGCTTGATTCGAAATTAAGATGGGGATACCTAAGCAGGGAATACTGTAGTACAATAATATATTGAGTGTTAAACTAACATTCGTTATTATTAGGCCAACATTTTATATTGTTTAATAATAAGCGGGTGAGGAACTTAAACGGGGAAATTTATATGTAGAATCAGGAAAAAGAAAAAATCCCCAACAATTGTGTACTTAAGCGGGATTCGAAATTAAGAGGAAGGGGTACCTAAGCAGGGAATACTGTAGTAGTATATTAAGTGTTAAATTAACATTCGTTCCTATTTAATATTGTTAAGTTTGTTTAACACGATGCAGTGTTACTTTAATATGATGCAGTGTTAATTTAACATGATACATTCATAATTTAACATGAATTGTAATATTTAATTTGGCCATTTAAAAATATTAGCATAAAGTACCCGCTTAAGTGCGTTTACCTAAAGCCCACGGGTTTGTGGGTTGGTAAGCGGGTGCGGAACTAAAGCGGGGAAATTATTATATGCAAAATCAGGAGAAAAAAACCCAACAATTTTGTAGCTAAGCGGAATGTAAACTCAAGAGGAAGGGGTACCTAAGCAGGGAATACTGTAGTAATATATGAAGTGTTAAATTAGCATTCGTTCCTATTGGTCCAACATTTTCCATTGTTAAATAATAACAGAATATGTCAAAATTTTAGTCTGACAAATGAACAAAATTATTAACAACTAAAATGTTCTTACCAACATATTCAATAGTATTGACAAATATTAACCAGAAAAAGTGTTAATTCCATGTAAATATTACATGATTGTTGTTGTTTTTTTTGTGTATAGCAACGAAATAATTTATTTTGAAAAAAAAAAAAAACGTTTTTGGAGCATTTTAAAATTCTGCGCAAATTGAAAAAAAAGGCAAAGATCCATCCGATCAACAAAATGTTGTTTAACCTTTTTTTGTTTTGTTGCTTTATTATGACCCTTAATTCATGTCATAGACAAGTTGCCCAAATACAAAATACCCAAAAAGGAATGCAAAAAATATACAAAAAAAAACTGCTAAAAAAAACCGCCATTTGTCTATTACGTGTCTGGCATACGCAAATAGCTTTGAATTAGTATTGTGGGTGGGTGGGGACGGGAACGGCAACAGGGCGTGGCAATTTGCTGTAGCTCTGGCAACTCTCCGCACAAAGAAACAAATCAAGTTCCAAATGTTTGTTCTTGTTGGTGTTATGTTTTTGTTGTTGTTTTTGTTGTTGTCGCTCGCTTATTCGCAGGACTTAAGAGACGCGCTCTTAGACTTTCTTTCTGCACCGTCAAAACACAATAATTTAAATTGCTTCACAATGAAACCCGAAAATGTCAATAGCGTTTTTTTTTTTTTCGTTTGACTCGTCCTGCTCCCGCCTTTGGCATGCAAAGTGCTTGCCTCTTCTTCTTTCTTTTTTCTTTAACAATTTGCGCGCAATGAACTGGATTTTTTTTTCTCCACTTCTAGTTTAAGTAAATGAAGCAAATTTTTGCATAAGTCGCTATGGAACGATTTTTTTCGGCATGCAAAGCAAATGGGAGGGCAAAGAAAGAAAGAAAGAAAAAAAAAAGAATTAAGGGCAAAAGAGTTTGTTTGGAATTAAGGCGCCAATTGTGTTTGTTGTGCCGAATTGAAATTGTCACTTTTTGGCGCGCGTTTGTTATGCAAATAAATGTTTTTTTTTTCTTTTCTTTTTTTTTTTTTTTTTTTTTTTTCTTTATAAAATATGCAACAACAAAATTCTTGGATTTATTCAATTTTGTTTGAGCATATAAATGAAGCAGAAGGAATTACTTTGGAAATATTCGATGTAAATATTTTAAATCAATTGTATACAGTTTGAATACCGCTGGCAAATTTGAATTTAGTCGTTCTAGTCCATCTAGTCCACTTAGTACATTTGGTATCTCTGGTATATTTGGTCCACCGGGAACATTTTGTTTACTCAGTTCATACACACTTTTTAATTCATCCAGTTCATTCAATCTATCCAGTCAATTCTGTCCATTCAGTTTGTTTAGTCCATCCAATCGATATAACCCATCCAGCTCATTTAGTACATCTAGTCCATCTGGTCTATTTGGATAAACCAATGCATCCAATGTCTTCAATTCATGCACTATATCCAGACCATCTAGTTGATCTAATCCATCCAGCTAATTCAGTGTTGGACTAGATATATCTGGTCTATTTGGTTCACTCAGTACATTTAATTACTCAATCCATTCAAACTATTTAATCCATCCAGTACATTCAATCCATCCAATTCATTCAGTTTGTTCCAGTCGATCTAGTCCATCCAACCCATTCAGTACATCTGGTTAATCTGGTCTATTTGGTCCACCCAGTACATTTATTTCACTCAATCTATTCAAACTATTCAATCCATCGAGTCCATTCAGTTCATTCAGTCCATCCAGTCGATCTAATCCATTCAGCATATTCGGTACATCTATTCAAACTGGTATACTTGGTCCACCAAGTACATTTAGTCCACTCAATCCATTCAAACTATTTAATCCATCCAGTCCATTTAATCTATCCAGTCCATTCTGTTTATTCAGTCCATCCAGTCGATCTAATCCATCCAAATGTACTAAATGGGCTACATCTATTCAATATTTGTACCATCCGGTCTATTCATTCCATCCAGTCCATTCAGTCCCTCCAGTCGATCTAATCTATCCAGCCATTTTAGTTTATCTCGTCTATCTGGTCTATTTGGTCAATCCAGTACATAAATTTCATTCAGTCCATTAAAACCATCCAGTCGATCTAGTTCATTCAGTATATCCAGTCTACCTAGTCTATCCAGCCCATTCAGACAATGCGGCTTTCTTTCTAGAGCAGTCCCAACTAATTTTTGTGGAATTGTTCACATATGTAACATAAGCTGTAACTTACTCGTCCGCGGTGATCTTTGATATTATTAATTAATTTTAGTTCCATTTCCGTGTTGACTTAACTTATTTGTCAACGTAATAGATGGGTGTGGCAACTCTTTTATAAACCCTCTATTAGCGTCCAATTACAAACTCGTATGTACCAAAATTCTTTGGAATTTCGTCAAAGGTTTAAGGATGACAAACAAACAAATATATGAGTATAAGCTGACTTATTAGATTTCGAAAGCTGCTATCACAAAAATATTTCCATTTATTATGTATGTATTCCATTTCCAATCATTTTCCTCATATCTGCAGTGTGCTGCCAAAATAATGCATCGCTCATTTTCTTGAGAAACTCATTTGACGCCCGTCCGTCCGTCCGTCATTCAGCCATTCAACCAGTGAGTTAGTCACCCAACTTGCTTTGGCAATTTTATGCTTCAATTTCCGTTTCCGGTATATTACGGTGTTTCGTCAGCGTTGCTCAGCTCGTTGCGACGCGCTGTGACATTTGATATACCCTAATCAACTATAAAAGTTGTCATTTCCAAGACATGCGGCGGCAATAAAAGACGGAACGAACAAACGAGTTCCTGGTGAAAACAACAACAAAAAACATGAAAAAACCTTAAAGTAAAAGTCGACTTCTATAAGGCGCGGAGCTCAACTGGCGGCGGCGGAGGCGGCGGTGAGCGCAACACGTGTTCTTCGTAAATAAACGCACAGCGAAACAAAAGCTTCATTCAGCATATCTAGAAGATACAAGATACGAGCTACACGAAACACGTAAGCTCATAAAATGGTAAAAATAAAGAAAAGAAGAAGAAGAAAAAAATGGCGAAAGGAAAATGGCTGCCATTTGTGAAATTTTTGCGAAAATTGACTTTGAATTTCCTGCCATATTCGAACCGAGAGCATTAGGAAATAGTTGGGAAAATGGAAAAATTACTGAATATAGAATTTCTAAGTTTGGGTGAAATACAAGATATAAACAATATTTTTTTTTTTTCCATACAAAAAAAAAATTTTAAAAGTCACTGTTAAATTAATATGAAAATGTTAACTTCATATTAACATTGGGAAAATGGAAAATTTACTAAATATAGAATTTCCAAGTTTGGGTAAGTTAAAAGATAACAACAATATTTTTTATATTACATAAATGTTAAAAATCACTGTTAAATTAATATAACAATAATGTTAATTTCATGAAACTAATATTACAAAATATAATTTCCGTATTTAAATGTAATTTAAAAAATTCCCTCTTATATTTCCGAAACGAATTCAAATCGTTTGCGTCGCCTTTTACCAAATCGAATTTAAACCTAAAATCAGTGTTGCCAGGCCAACGCAAATTTAAACTGTCGCCCCGAAAGTGTTCATCACGAAAAACATTGCCAACAAAAAACGAAGACGAAGAAGAAGAAGACGAACAACGAAAACCTTCGCAAAGCAACTGACTACAACTCAAGAAAATTGCAAGCAAGTGTCCTGGCCTGGTCCTTAAGCGCACGTCGTAATCGCATTACAGATTGCCAGAGTTGCCGTCGTCTTCCACTGAGTGTTGCTCGTAAGTCGTTTGTACTTCGCTGTGTGCTTCTTCTTCTTCTTCTCTATTTTTTTGTTTTTGGGTAAATTCCTTGTTAACTTGGCTTGTCGCGTGCGAGCATAGCAACAACATCGCGTTGACATCTTGTAATTTTATTAGTGTGTCCTTTCGTTGGTGGAACATGGTCCCCGAATGCACCTTAATGGAAATAATGGGCTTTGTAACTTAAAAGCACTATTGTCGTTGTTGTTGTTATTGTTGTTTTTGATGATGATGGGAATGTTAAGGCATTAACTAAATTTTGGTTGTTACAAAAATATTCGAAAAAGTGTTAAGAAGAAATGAGATTTATTATCGCTTGATGTTCGAAATGGAAATCTTTCAGAATCGAATGACTTTCGGAAAAATCGAAGATGTGAAACTATTCCAATTTTTTTAAATATTAAGTTGACTACGAGAATTTGATTGAACTTTGAGTTAAGCAGTTCTTCGGAATTAAACTGAAAAGTTAGTTTTCAACTTCATTTCCACTACAAATCGTTTAGACAAGTTTTTGAAAAATCGAAAAATAATCGCCGGTTATTTATCGCTGACTAAGAATTCATTCAATAATACATAAAATTATGAAATAACCAAGAAAAAACATAAAAATTTAAATTTATAGCTCGATTTATATAAAATTTCGATTGGGAAATTTTTAAAATATCGAAAAATAATCGCCGAAAGGATAATTAAACCAAGCTTAAATGACTGCTCAATCTTCAAATGATTAAATCCTTTAGAATCTTGAATTGAAAATTTAAGTTTACAAATTTAATGTCGAATAAAATTTTGATCGGATAATTTTTAGAAAAATCTGAAAATAATCGATGTTAACGGAATACTTAAAATTTGACCGGAGACCAAAGTTGACTGAGACTTCATTAAGTCTTCAAGGTTTAAAATTCATTGAAATAAACCGAAAAAGATAAATTTATAAACGGAATTTCATTAAAAAATCAATTTTAAAATATATTAAGAAATCGAAAAATAATCGCGAACAATCGGAAAGTTATCGCCGATAATGGAATACTTCAAATTTGGCCAGAGTAAAGTTAACATAGAATTCTTTAAGACTTAAAGTTTAAAAAAAAATTGATAATTCAAAACGATAAATTTTTAAATTTAATTTCAATAAAAAATCGATTTTAAGATATTTTAAGATATCAAAAAATAATCGCTGAGAATAGTGCAAAGCTAAGTTGACTGCGAATCCGTTCATACTTAAAGTTATCAAAACTTTCACAACTAAACTGAAAAAAGTAAGCATAAAATTTTAATCGTTAGAATATCATCTCCTGATATTTCGAAAATTAGACAAATAATCGGACATTTATCGATTTTTGATAATATAAATCAATTTCAGGCATTATACGAGTAAATCGATTTCAATTATATAAAAAATTTATTGCTATTTAAAAAAAATAAACAAAACTGATTTTCAATAAATTTTATAAACTTTTAAAAATATATTGATCGCTCTAAAATATCGATATATCGAAAATGAAGCTAAGACCTTCAGTTATTATCTTCATTCGAACCATATATGAACTATCGCTAATAGCAAAATACGCGCACATTTTTGCACACACACACACAAACTTCGAAACAGCGAAAAGTAATCGAAATATTTAACTTAAAACAGAGTTGCCAACGAAACAAGAAGGTAAAAAACTCTGAACAAACTTTTTTTTGATATTTGTTTATTTCTCGGGCTGCAGCAGACGCGAAGGAAATCAAATACGAGATGAACGTGAAAGACTGTGCAACAAAATACCCGGTCTTGTGCTGATGCTGATGCTGCTGCTGCTGCGCCACCCAGTTAGGGTGCTTCGGGCAACAAATTCAATTTGTTGCAACGAACAACAGCAAAGAGCAAACTTTGCACAAGGAAAACAATAAAATTTGTTGGGATTACAAAACGAAATTGTTTTGCAACAAGAAGAGAAATTGTAGTTAAAAATTTCGGACAAAGATTGATGGGCCAAAAACGCGACGCGCGCGCACAACTTTGAAATTGTTTTACGGGCGTGGCGTGGCGAGGCGAGGCAAGGCATGGCATTGCGAGATTTCGACATATTGCCCACTTTTATATGCGTCGAGGCAAAAGTGCACAAATATAAATAAAAAGTAAAGAAAAAGAAAAAAGGAAAGCCCAAAATGCAAATGCGAAAATCTTGTACCAGCCGAGGGCAAGGACATGTCAAGACATGCATTATTTATATATATATATAAATTTTTTTTTATACAACAAATATATTATTTTATATTTGTTTTGTTGTTTATCGCCCAAAGTCGATTCTTCCGCACTCAGTCAAATGCCAACTCAAATGACAGTTAGATAGATGATGGTAGTGGGGTGTATTAATGGAACATGGTCAGAGACATGTTGTGAAAATTTACAAAAACAATAACAATAACTAAAACAATATGTGTATCTATTGAAAAACGTGTGTGTGTGTGTGTGTTTGCAAAACTACAACAACATTTCAGTTGGGACCATTGTCCGTCGCTCGCTGCTTCATCCCTTTTATTTATATTTCGGGGGGTGGGGGGGGTTCAAAACATGCGCCCAACCACCCACTACAACATCTCTAGCGCCATATACGTCGCCGTCATTTTGATAGTAGTTGTCTGCTGTCATGAGTCGTCGCCCATATCGGCTCTACGCCCTTCCTATCGCGTCCCACCCCCGCGTCACTAACGTCCCCTGCCACGTCTGTCATATCGATTTGCCAGTGTGTCATGTTGAACGTGTTTTGAATTTTTCATTGGTTTCATTGTGTTGGGCGTGAATAAAAAATTTTGGTGACCTTTTTTATTTTTGTTGTTGTTGTCGAGTTTTTTCTTGTTGTTTCTCTCGCTTTTCGAATTGTATTGTTATAAATAATAAATCCTTTTAATCTGCTGCTGTGTGCATTTTCGTTTTTGACATTTATTGACTGCGTTCGCAGGTTAACTTCAATAAATATTGACAGCTGGGCCTATGAGTAGTTTATCAGTTAAATAAATATACAATATATTTGCTGAATTATTTAGTTATCGCAATAATCAACTGGTTTTTGTTGTTGTTTATGAGCGTTTAAATCTAAGCGTGATTTGTTTGATAAATTTGTTTAATTAAATTAGTTGAAATTTTATATTGGTTAACAAATTTTATGATTTGGTCAAGATTACTTTTGTACGTTTTTAATTCATGAGGACTTTATATAACAAAGCGTTCTTTTCTTTTAGGTTTTTCATTTGTGTGACATTTTAAAGTTGTGCGGTCTGCATAGAATTCCATTTAATCTTATCTACTTTACACTTTGAAGCTGTTGAGTGCTATGAGAGACGAGCAAGAAAAAGAAATTGGATTTGGGTTTGCTGATGTCCAATGGCATAATACATGTTACAGTTTTGCTTCTCGAAATTGCCACTCTTCTCCCATCCATATATGGTATAATTATTTGTTGGCAATCAGATTTGGAATAGGTTCATCTTATTATATCCAGTATCATGTCTATTATAGTTGTCGGGACTACATATAATTCTATTTTTACTTTTTGACTTCCCTCTACGAAGCTTTTGTAATTAGTGGAGCAACAAGGAAAGGCCAATACAAAGAGATTGAGTCTGATAATTCTCAGTGGAATTATACATCTTTTAGCTTCGCTCTCTAAATTTCCTCTACTCTCCGAAGTAAGGTTGCTTATTAAATTTTCCTAGAAATCAGATGTTGTCGATCTCATTTTAAGTAATGATATGATTTATATCCAAAAATATTAAATCCTTATAGTCTCTTTATTTGATTTTTTAAATATCTTTCTCATGACTATTTTAGTTGTCTGTCGATATATCTGCTTTTCTCTGTGAAGCTTTTTTCGAAAGAGTGGCTATAAGAGAAGACCAATAAAAAGGGATTGAAATGAGATTTTCAATGGGCTGAATCTGTCTTATAATTTTTGAACAACAACAAATATATTGACCAATTTAGTAGACCGGGCAGCTCTTTTGCGAAATACGCTTCTATTCCTCATCTGCGGTCTTTTTGCTTGGTGAAGCTTTATGTTTTCATATCCGTCTATAAGCTTCTTTGGTTTAGAAACAAGCGAGAATTCAAAGAGTCTGCTAATTCTCAATGGCATTACAAATGTTTTAGCTTCACTTTCTAAATTTCCTCTACTCTCCGAAGTAAGGTTTCTTATTAAAATTTCCTAGAAATCAGATATTGTCGATCTCATTTTAAGTACTGATATGATTTATATCCAAAAATATTAAAGCCTAATAGTCTCTTGATTTTTTAAATATCTTTCTCATGACTATTTTAGTTGTGAAGACTTCATATAATTCCATTATAACTTATCTACTTCTCCCTATGAAGCTTTTGTTGTAAGTGGAGCTATAAGAGATGACCAATAAAAAGAGATTGAGCTTGCTAATGCTTAATGGTATAATACATGTTTAAGCTTTGATTCTCTAAATAACCCCTCCTCTCTGAGAAATGGTATTTTTTTTAATTCTGGAATTCAGATTTTCTCCATGTAGATCTAATTACAAGCAGCAAAATAACTGCAATGATTTTTATACAAAATATTTAATTTCTACAGTTTTTAAAATAAAATATATCTGCTTATTATAGATGTGAGGAGTTTATAGAATTTCAATACACCTTAGCTACTTTACTCTATGTACTTTTTGAGAGCTCTGAGCAGGACAAGAAAAAGAGATTGGCTTAGCTAATGCTCAATGGCATAATACATGCTTTAGCTTTACTTCTCTAAATTGCCTCTATTCTCCGAAAAATGTTATTCTTATTATACTATCAATTAGATTTTCTATATGCTAATCAAAAGTTAAGCAGTGATAAATTTTCTATGCTTACTCTTTTTACTATTTTTGATTTCAAAAATAAAAATCTCAGGTTTTTATTGCACTTTTAACTACAAAAATCAGTAAAAATATCAGTCAATTGTATTGAAAAAAAAACTACTTTAGATAACTGTCTATAAAAGTATCTACAACTCTAACAACAATAATTTCTACGTTGCTTTATCTGACTCATAAAAATGTGAGCACCAAGAAACTTCGCATATTTTATCACAGAATATCTAAAATCTAAATTTAAATTTTAAATTTGTTTGCGATATTTGGGATATGTACAAAAAAAAAATGTCCCAACTATTTGAAAATTGAACGCTTAACCCATTCCGGGCGTGTCTTTAATGCTTGCTGTCAATTTCGACAACAGACAAATAAACTTTATTTTATTTTCGCGTAAAGAACGCAAATAAATGCACGCAGGATATGTTCCCGCATATCCTGACAGGAGACGACGATATGCATGAGTGTGTCTTGTACAAGTGTTTATGTTTGTTTGTATGTATGTATGTGTATATGTGAGTTAGTGTTTGTTGGTGTAGCGCTGTTCGGTGTGTAATTTCGCGCCAAGTTTGCCAGCGTCCGTAAAAATGTATATACAAGTATAAATGTATATGTGTGTGTGGGTTTTGTTGTTGGTATATCACAACCACAAAGCCAGTTACTTGGATTTAAACATCCACACACACACACACACATGCCTTCATAATATGCATATATGTATGTACATATGTAGTGGACGAGGGTACAAGAGAAGTGGTACCCACCGGTGTGCGGGTGAAGTTGTGTCAAACGGAAGTTCACATTTTGAAAATAGACACTCACTCTTTTTTATGGACACACACATATGCACACATGCACATACATATACCCATACGCCTATGTGTACCTTTACTGTGAACGCTTCCGTTGCGGCTCACTGCATGAAGCGTAAAATTTCGCAGCCACTGTAAAGTTGTTTTACTTTGTGTGGCGCTTTAAGGTGGTTTAAGACAGTGGAGCAAAATGTTGAAATTATAAATAAAATTAAATAAATATTTACAATTGAAAAATTCAACAAGATATATAGACTGCACACATACTGTAAGTAAATATATACACTTCGTCTTTTGTTTTTAATGTCTAAAAGGAGGCGTGGCAGGTATGATTAATATGTTACTTAAAAGATCAGCTTCGGGCTGTGAGTCGATTAAGCGATTTTCTTTAGTTGAGCAGATATCGATTATGAACTTTTATGCTTCCAGTGGAACTTAGATGAGCAAAAGAAAAAGTTGTCTATAACTTCAAAAATGCTTTTTCCGACACGACCAAAATAAAACAACTAAATTTAGGTGGTTAGAGTCAAAAACCGATAAATTCTTCAGAAACGATTTGGAGATAATAACAAAAAAAAATTTGTGAAATATATTGAAAAAAAAATTGTTTTCTTAAAAAAAATTAATAATCTTTCTTTCTGTCTTTCTTTGTTTCTGACTTGGTTTTTTGTACCCTATATAAACCATTATCGTCACTCCAAGGAAGGTTTTGGGTTAAAAAACGGTATGCCACGCCCACTTAATTGTGAAATATTTTGTGAAATTAAATAGAAATAATCGATTATTTTCTTAATACTGCTTCCACAAATATGAAATTCGGTATCTGAGTTTGTATAGACACTATCGACAACTTTCCAAAAAATGGGCGTGGTTTTATAAATTTAACGCCCAGTTTTAGAAAGAGCAAAAATGTACGATAACATTGCAAATATATCTCCTAAAATTTGAAATTTTCTATATGGGTATATATGTCGATAACTACACAAGAATGGGTGTGGTTCAATCAGTTCTACGCCCACTTTCAGAAATAGTCCGGATCAATTTAATTTTCTACATGGGTGTATATGGATATTGTCGATAACTTCACCAAAAATTTGAGTGGTTCAATCTGTTTAGCGCCCATAGGTCGAATCAAGTTTAATGCCCACCACCATAGCTCAGGAACTTGATCAATTTAACGCCCACCGTCGTTACTCAGAAATACTGCAACAGGGAGTAACTGGAAGTTCCGCCAATTAATTCACTTAAAAAAGTATTTCTATTCATAACAAATTTCGAGCAATGCCGGGTACTATGAGCTAATATATTATGAAAATAAAAATAAATAATTTATTTAATTTTTTTCAAATATTTTTAATTTTTTTTGTTTTGTCTATTATGTCAATTTATTCCACTGTGCTGGCTTCAAACATCAGCCGAGCGTAAACCGGATATGTGTGGCACGACGTCAACAACAAAAACAACAACAACAGCAACAGCAACAAAAAATTACTTGACAAATACAAGCCGAACCGAACAAAAGAACGAACCAACGACATGAGGCGACGCGATGCGACAACGGTGAGACGAAAATACCAAGTACGGACGGATGGACGGTTGGACAGACGACCGAATGCCGGCGTACATATTTTGTAATTTGAAGCTTCTTCGTTTTTAAACTAGCGTAAAGAAGAAAGAGAGAAAGAAAGAAAGAACAAAAAAAAAGCAAACATGTAACGTAGCGGGAAAAATGCGCCATAATCGGCGAAAAACCGGAAGTAAAGTGTAAAAATAATAATAAAGGTGCCGTTGTAACGCGCTTCACCCTCCTCCGCCTCCGCCTCCTCTTCATCATCCACCATCAACGTATGCTGGTATTGAAATTTATGCATGTCGCAATACACGCCGCTGTTGAAACGCCTGAAAGGTGCGTCAAGCAGGAAGCTATTTGCAGCCCGCCAGTGTTGGCAATGTTGCCTGTGAATGTCTCCCCAAGGATAATTCGGGCGTGAAATTACAATCGAAGTGATGGTGGGGTGGGGTGTGCGGGGCGCGAGCGTAAGTGTTGCATAAAAGCTATACAATTTACCGCCACTCTCCCTCCTTGCCGCACGGCTATCAAATTGCGCCGTTCAGGTGAGGCGCCTGTGGGGCGCGCATTTTTTAGCCGTGAAAATTTTTTACAGTGAAATGGCGTTTGGAAAAATGAAATAGTACCAACAACAAAAACAACAACGAATAGAAGAACAACAAAAGGCGCAAAATTGCAATTTTTGTTTACGGCTTTTAATTTTTGCTTTATTGTGCGATATTTGTGTGTGTGTGTGTGTGTGCGGCTCGCCATTTTTTTTTTTCGTTTTTCCACTCTTTTCTCATCTATTGTTCGGCGTTATGTTGCGGAATTTTTTGTTTGCTCTTGTCCCGCACGTTTCATTTGACTTTGTTGCGAGTTATTAAACGCGGTAACAGGCGCCCGCTCGTTCAGCAGGTGGGCGCGAATGTGTGAATTTTTTTTTTTATAAAAAAAAAATGGCTGCCTTCGTTTTAAATCAATTTTATTTTGGAGCGTAGCGCGATTGATAGTACGTTGGGCTTTTTGGCGAAACGTCTCAGGTTCGATTCTTTGGGGCAGCCGAAAACAAAAATTGTATATCAATTGAAAAAAATGTTTTTATGTGACTACCGCCCGAGGAAGCATTTGGCAAATCTCTTGAGTGCCACAAATAGGCATGGAAAAGCTTTGAAAGAAATATAAAAGCTCCACCTACACTCTGCTAGGGTGGTGGCGTAAAATTCTTACTTCATTTAATACTTAAATTGTCATTTTTGGTTGTTATTTAAAGATTTTGCTATTTTCATTGGATTTTAAAACTATTTAAAAAAAGCTCTATAACTCCTTCGACGCAGAATATCTCAGGTTCAATTCTCGGTGACGTAGAAAAACAGAAAACAACATTAATTCAATTAAAAAATTCCTTCTTTGCGACCGCCGCCTAAGCAAGTATTTGGCAAAACTTTTTTGAGTCACAAATAGCCATGAAAAAAGCTTTGAAAGAAAGATAAAAGCTCTACATACACTCTGCTAGGGTGGTTGCGTAAAATTCTTACTTCTTTTAAAACTTGAATTGTCATTTTTGGTTGTTATTAAAAGATTTTGCTATTTTCATTGGATTTTAAAACTATTTAAAAAAAAGCTCTATAACTCCTTTGACGCGGAACATCTCAGGTTCGACTCCCGGTGACGCAGAAAAACAGAAAAAACATTAATTCAATTAAAAAATTACTTCTTTGCGACCGCCGCCCAAGCAAGTATTTGGCAAAACTTTTTAGTCACAAATAGTCATTAAAAAGCTTTGAAAGCAAGATAAAAGCTCTACATACACTCTGCAAGGGTGGTTGCGTAAAATTCTTACTTCATTTAAAACTTAAATTGTCATTTTTTGATGTAATTTAAAGATTTCGCTATTGACATTAGATTTTAAAACTATTTTAAAAAAAAGCTCTATAACTCCTTCGACGCAGAACATTCCAGGTTCGATTCTCGGTGACGTAGAAAAAAAGAAAACATATTTATTCAATTAAAAAATATTTCTCTGCCGCCCAAGCAAATATTTTTCAATACTTTTAAGATTCTCAAATAGCCACGAGAAAGCTTTGAAAAATATAAAAATATAAAAAGCTCTACCTACACTCTGCTAGAGTGCTCGTGGCAAATTATTTCATTCGTCTAAAATTGTAAAAGCCTCTTTTGGGTTTCATTTAAATTTCTATGCATTCACCTCCAATTCAATCCACAGTAAACCAAATCGAGATAACGCCCACAACTATTTCAAACTTAAAAGCGCGAATTTTCCGAACAAAAAAACAAAGCACAAAATCGTATGCAAAATTGTGTTTCAGCTTTTTTAAGTTTTTCCCGCTTGAATGTACAACTACAAAATAGCGATTTCCGCCCAACACTTTAAGCACCTTTAAGGTGCTCCTCAAGCTATGCTTGTTACGATATTCTGACTTTAGCATTTCTTATCAGACCGACACAATCAAATTGCTTTCTCTTCGAAGCAATAACAAAAAAACAACAACAAAAAAAACAAGCGCGCAAGCAATTTTAAATTTTTTATTCGCGCGCGCACTCGAAAACGAAAAACCGCCCTTAGATGCCGCCGCAGCTTTTGCTTTAGTCAGCGTCTTATCTGCTAGGGCTGTCTGTCTGTCAGTGTGTCTGTCTGTCGGTCTGTTTGTCTGTCTGTCTGTCGGTTGGCTTTTCGCGTGAAATGTTCGCGTTGTCGTTTGCGCCTGCCCGCCCACCTTCTCTTCCAAGAATAAATTAAGCCACAAATTGCAATTTAATTTGACTTGACTTGCCGCGTATATATTTTAATTTGTTATTGTTGAATGCGGGTGTGTGTGCGTGTTTGTGTGTATGTGCGGCATACTTTTAGGCGCATATGTCGCTCGTTGTTGGCGGTGGCGGCGGTGGTGGTGCCGCGAAAACGCGAAATTTATTGCGCACAATTGCAGGCGTAATTAAAATTTTGAGGGCAATGCGAAAAATGTGCAACTTTTCGTTTTCTTTTTGTATTCGTTTTCTTTTCACTTCGTTTGGCATGTGAATGACTGTAAAATGTGGAAATACAAAATTAGGCGAATTTTTGTAGGCGCCTAAAATGCTGCAATGGATTTTTAATTCAAATGCTGCTGGTGTCTTCGGCTGTCTACTTGGTGAGTATTGCCCCTCACCAAGTTACATGAAGAAGAATGTGAGATGGAAATGTGAATTTTTAATTTTTAAATTATTAACAAATAAAAATGGTCAACTTGCCGCTGACCAAAATTTACATTTCTAAATTTTTGTTTAAATATTAACTATACAGAATGAAAATTTGAGTACTCCTAAATATTTTAGGCAATTGTTTATTCTTTTTTATAGCCATTTGGTTTAACAATTTTAATAGAATTTTTTAAGGAAAAAATGGTCAAATTAGTTTTGACCAAAAGCGTTAAAAATTAATTTTAAATAAATTAAAAATCTGAAAAAATTAAGAAATTTAATCAGAAGCGTTTCCTAACAGTATAGTTTAAGCCAATTGACAGTTGATTAACATGTTTAACTGGCCTTTACTGTTCGATGACAGTTTTGTTGACCAGTTGCCTAAAGTGTCAGACTTAATAAATTCGGGTAATGTCTTAGAAATATTGTATAAAAATTCTAGCCGATAAAAGGTTAAAAGATATAAAAAATATAAATTCTGCTGGCAACGTTAATTTAACAAGAAAAAGTAAAAATAAAGAGAACAAATTTAAAAATACATGAAAAAAGGTTAAAAACTTTTTATTTGATTTTATATTTTTATCTTTTAGAGACATTTAGAAAATCCGACTGCCATTTTGTTTATTTAGAAATTAATATTTCTTTTCTTTTTACAATAAGTCCCCTTTTACACTAGTCAATTAAACTTGCTCAACCAACGAGCTTGTGAAAGGTCAAGGCCATTTCGATGGGTGCAAGTTCATCATTACTGTTAATTTTTTTTAAGTTCGCAGTTTTGAAATTAGAAAATAAAAACCAAAAAACTCAAATGTCCTTGTGTAAAAAGGGACTAGGTAAAAAGTTTTCTTTTTGTCAGAAGTTTCCTTTTACGCTTGGCTATTAAACTTAAGAATCTTTTATGAGTGGGACAGCAAAGGGCAGGAGCTGGGTACAAGTTCATCTGTACTGAAATTTTTGTGTTAAATCTTACATTTTGCATTAAAATTCTCAAAATTGCTCGAACACCAAAACTGCCTTGTATAAAAGTGGACTAAGTTAGAAAGTAAACATGCAAAAAAATTAAATTAAGTTTTTATTTTATTTTCAAAATATTTCCTTTTTTCCTGCAATAAATCTACTTTTACACTAGGCAAATAGCGAGTCAAGGAGATAAGTTCAATTTCGCCTGTACTGGCAATTTTTTATTGGTTAGCAATAAAAAAAGAAAATCGAGAAATTGCTCTGTATAAAAGGCGACTAAGTTAAAAAATTAATGTGTCAAGAAGTTTTATTTAATATATACTTTTCAAATATTTCTTTTATAATAGCAATAAGCACCTTTTTACACTAGGCAATCAAACTTGGATAAGAAACGAGCTTGTAGGAGTAGGATGAAAGAGGCAGGAGAGATAGATATAAGTTCGTCTGTACCGACAATTTTGTTTTGGTTCACAAGTATTAAATGAAAATCGAAAAATTAAAATTTTTAAAATATTTACTTTCTTTTTTCAATATAGTTAATGACCTTTTACACCCGGCAAATAAAATTTCGGAACTATCAAGTTTCCAGGGAAAAGGCAAGGAGATCGGTACAAGTTCGTCTGTACCGACAAGTTTGTTTAAGTTCTTAAATTATGAATTGAAAATCGAAAAATTTGTAGCACACTCAAACTGCTTGCCCTGTGTAAAAGCGGACTAAGTAAGAAAGTAACTGTAGTTAAACGAAAAGCGAAAAACGAAAAAAATAAAATAAATAAATCCTCTTGTGACTGTCATATCTAACTGAATCAGACGTTAACTTCATATGTGGAGGAGCACACGTTTTCCT
The DNA here is from genome assembly GCA_949127995.1 of Suillia variegata. NCBI lineage: Eukaryota > Metazoa > Arthropoda > Insecta > Diptera > Heleomyzidae > Suillia > Suillia variegata. The sequence continues at coordinate 6,539,653 of OX421846.1, read as the reverse complement.
TTACTCTCTCGAATGAAATTAAATTCGCGTCTGTTGCAGACACTTTGGGCCAAAACACAAACACACACGCACACACACAGACAGGAAAAAAAATCTTTATTGCGCATTTTGTAAGACAAGAAGCAGAAAAAAAGAAAAAATATATTATAAAAAAAATAATAAAACTTTTCGCCATTTTTATATTTCTCCGTTCTAGAACAAATGCGGCCATCTTGGCAAATGATAAATGCGCCCGGGCAGATTCTGAGATTCTTTGCTGCTGCTGCTGTGCTTTGTTTTGTTTTCCAAATGAAAAACAGACAAAGCCAAGGCTAAGAAAAATACGAAATTAAGTGATGCCAACACTGCAGCCGGAACAAGTAGAAGCGGCGCGGCGCGGCGCGTCCGTCCGACACTGAAGGCCCTTTCACTTATGGCGCAAAAATTTTCAAATTTTTATTTTTGTTTTTTTATATATTTTTAACAAGGATATGTGACAGCGAAGAAAAAAAGGATGTTTATACTAACTTGGAAAAAAGCAAAGAGAGAATAAAAAAAAACAGCAACAAAAAAGTAGTAAAGTGGATATAAAAACACGAAAGAGGAAGTCGAGATTTATGGTACAACTTCTGTTAGACGACAGATTTGCTGTTGTGGCCATAGAGAGCGCCGAGCAGTAACAGGATATTGCGAGGGTAATAAGCGTTTCGTTCTATGGGCGGATTCACTTTTCAACGCCAAGCGAACTTTTTTTTTTTTCTTAGTCAGTTTAAATTTAAAATTTGACTGGAATTCTGACTCAAACGTGAATTTAGACAACAAAAAGTGAATTGAAAACAACAAAAATGTATGAACTTATGCTTAATGACATTTTAGATGACCGGTCATCGCATATGTCAAACTAATGCATATATTCTATGAACTAAAAAAAATTACTTTGACCATTTTAACTATGAAAAAGCAACAAAAAGATTTGATTTTATTACTGCTGATCTAATGACCGGTCAGCGATACTGTCACGCTAATGAAACTTGTCGAAAGCTGATTAAAAAAAAATTGATTTTTGACTCACTATTTGATATATGAAAATCATTTAAAGCAACAAAAATGTTTGAATTTATTACAGTTGACAACTTTGATGACCGGTCATCGAATACGTCATATTAATCTAAACTTGCTGAAAGCAAGACAAACAAATGGCATACATTGACAAAAAAATTTATATTAACTATAAAAACAAATTAAACAACAAAAATGCAACATTTTATGGATTGTGACACATTTGATGACCGGTCATTGAAAATGTCACCGATGAGAATGTAATAAAGGCTGTCAATTAATTTATTTCGACAAAATTTTAATGCACCACAACACGATAGCGTGAGCTGAATTTTGGCAAACTGTTTGATCTGATGTTTGATGCCTCAGACGATCTGATTAGATTTTTGACCACGCCTACTATTGATTAAAGTATTATATGACTTTCTTATTAACACGATAGCTTGAGAACCATTGAAGATATTGGATTGAAACTTTGCAAACACTTTTCTGTCATGCTTAAGTTGGTTCATAATCATGTTTGACATAAGTTAAATTAAATCTGATTAGATTTTGGACCGCGCCCACATTTGCACTAAGCATTAATTTATAGTTAACACAATAGCTTGAGAACCATTGAAGATATTGTATTAAAACTTTGCAAACAGTTTTTTGTCTTGCTTGAGTACAACTGATAAAATTTTAGAATCGATTAAGGTGGTTCATAATCATGTTTGATATAAGTAAAATTAAATCCCTTATTATGTAAAATGAAAATTTTGTGGTTTGTTCTTTCTCAAATTAGAGTGATTCGTGATTTTAAACCTTTTTTATACAATTTTGTTATATAAAATTTTGAACCACCTTAACTTGATTGTGATATTTATACCGACTATTATTTTGGTACACAAACGATCCAAAATAAGTTTAGTAATCTAATTAGGGTGGTTTATGATATATCAAATGTATTTATACAAGTACATTAATTTTTATATATATTGATATTTAATTACCGGAACTTCCCGGTACTCCCCATTGTAGTGATTCTGAGTTACGGCGGTGGGCGTTAAATTGTTTCAACTACGCCCACTTTTGGTAAAATTATCGACAGTACCCATACAAACTTGAAACAAAATTTCAAAATTTTGGAGCAATATTAACAATTTAATCGTATATTTTCACGTAATAAAACAAATTGTGGGCGTAATAAGTGGGCGTGGCAGATTTTGTTTACCTTGTTATTCTTTCTGATGCATCCCGTTACATGTTCTTAGCAATGGTGGTAGACGTCAAACTGATCCAACCTTGTTTTTTTTAAGTGGACATTAAATTGATCCAAGCACACCCATTTTTGGGCGTGAAATATATATTAATTTTTATGTATATATTTATTTTACAACAAAAATTTTCAAAAATATGAACGACTAAAATTTCTGACTTTTTTTAAATTGATATATTAAATACACAAATCAATACCACAGCGAGTGACTAATGACACTTTAGCCTACCGGTCGCCTAAACTGTCATGTCTGCTGTAGTATTTCAAGGTTAATAAGTCTTACGCCCAATTTTGTGCGACCAAAATTTGGAATTAAAATTTTTTTTATGGAAACTTCTTTCAAACAATATTTTCCCTGCCGAATCATTTTCTTATTGGACAAAACAAACTATGAATTCCAAATTAAAATAAAATTCAAACGCTTTCAAATTGCCAGCGCTGGCAACGAGACGTTCGCTACCAACAAACATTCTTATCCACTCAGTTGTCCACGAGGACACTTACTCTTTTTCACTTCATTTATTTATGCATTTATGTATTCCTTAGTTTGCTTGTTTATTTTTTTTGTGCGCCAAAATTTATTTGCGCATATAAATCCGATAACAAATCGTTTGGTCTTTATCTTCGTGTACGCGCTCTTTTTTCCCTTCCAGCAGCAAAAGCAAAAAAAATTAAAATAATAATGCCTCAGCATGGCAGCATTCATAGCGAGAATCCCGGCGATAAAGCTGAGCGACAAAAAAAGAAACGTGAAATAGAAGCATACAAAAAGGGGCGCGCGTTTGTATGAGCAATTGAACGCACAAAAGTATGCAACTGTTTGCTAAGAAATTCACTTTTCTTATACTATAAATAGAGCGAGGAAACAAAAAAAAAACGCGAATACAATCGCCCCTTGCTGAGCCCCCGATTGCTGCATAGTTGCATATGCTCTTGGACCAAAGGATTTAATCCAATATTTATTATTGTAGATATTTTATTTTCGTAAATCTCTTCTCTGCCATTTGCTGGACAATTCTTCGGTTGCAAATGCATAACAACAACAACACAGCAAGCAGCAGCACGGAAGAAAATCCAAGAGTTTTGCTACGTTTTTCTTAAGTTTTGTGTGTCTGAGTGTGTGTGTGTGTGTGTGCACTTTTCCAACCGGTCGAATAGGGAAAATTAGTGTAATCCATTTTGGGTCGCATCAGCTGAATTGGCGCTGTAAGAGGATTTGCTAGTTTTGCGGCAAGGTGCGCCCTTAAATTGCTGCTGAGATTGTTGGAATGTCAAATAAATAAAATGGATTTTTAATTTAGGAAATCGTTCTGGTTGAAAAATTTTGCATTTTTGAATCAATGACACTATTGTTAACAGGTCATCGGAAATCTCATGCTTGAGAGGACCAAAAAATCTCATAAAATACCATACCCAAACACAAAATCTCTAGTCTTAAGCAAAATATCTGAACTCATAAGCCCCAAATACATAATACCCCTCAGCAAAAGCCCCAAAACAGAACAAAAAAATCTCTAAGTACAAAATTCCCAAAAATTTCAATAACAAAATTTTTTTTTCGTTAGCACCTACCATGCAGTAAACTGTTGGGTGAATTTTTTTGGGACTTTTGATTTTTTGTATATCGAATTAAAGGGTTTTTTATTACGGATTTTGTTTGTGGGAATTTCGTATCCAATTCTTCATGCACTTCTTAATATTATAATTTAATTTTAAAAATCATTCGGGAGCAGCAAAAATTCAACATTTATTCATCAATGACACTTTCGGTGATAGGTCATCGGAAATCTCATGCTTGGGAGGACCAAAAAATCTCATAAAATACCATACCCAAACACAAATTCTCTAGTCTTAAGCAAAATATCTGAACTCATAAGCCCCAAATACATAATACCCCTCAGCAAAAGCCCCAAAACAGAACAAAAAATCCCTTAGAATAAAATTTCCCAACAATTTTAATAACCCTTTATTTTGCTGGCACCTACTGTAGCAAAAACTGTAGGGTGAATTTTTTGGGACTTTTGATATTGGGTGAGGATTTTTAATTAAAGATTTTGCTTGTGGGAATTTCGTATTCAACTCTTTATGATCTTGTTAAAATCATAATTTAATTTAAGAAATCCTTTTTTAGCCTGAAAAATACAACAACGTATATGCATCAATGACACCACCGATGATCGGTAATCGGAAATGTCATGTGTCATAATTTTATTAGAGATATTAACTTTGACTCTGTTAGCTGTTGATTTGAATTTTTGCTTTGTATCTGTGTTAATTTTTCGCAGACCTGCCCCGCAGCTAATTGAAATACTGGTCAATTTGAGTCAAACTGCAATTGACCACGACCGCCTGCAATAGAATTAAGTGAGCGCAAATTTGTTGCTGCACTACTCCTGCTCCACCCTTGTAAATCAATTACAGTCACTAACATGTGTACACCACGAGTGCATCCTTTGAGGTCCTTTCCTGCACCCGAATACAAAACGAAATTATATCGTGTGCATTTTTGATTTTTGCCCTTTGCCATTATTTGTTGTTGCAGTTGTTGTTGTTTGGCAATTGGCCGAAGTGCAAAAGGCAAAAAGAGAAAAGAAGTAGAAGAAGAAAACCAAATCAACAGAATTCAATAAGCCCAGCTTGGCCATGGCTATAAAATCCAGGATATGCAACAAAAAATCAGACACGCGCTACGCCAGGGTGCAATGTGTTACCGTTGACATGTTCATAGTCCTATAATAATCACATGACACTTTCAATGACCGGTCATCGAAAGTCTACTCAGTAGACAATTAATTGTCTTTAATATACAATATATAAAAAAAAAGTTCTCCATATAATTTTTTAAACTTTCGCATTCCCTGACTGCCCTCGGTGCAACGCCTCTGAACCTGCCTGTTAGGGCGGAACGAGTATATGCAAAAAGGCGCCAAGCCTGGCTAAAAAAAAAAGAGTTCGATTTCAATGGCCGGAAATGTTGCCATTCACAAACAAACGTCGACTTCCGTTGCGCGCACAGCAAATCCTGTCGGGGCAGGACACTGCACTGTACTGTACAACACAAGAGTGGAACACAGCAAGGACATCGTTGCGTCGTTCATTCGTCCTTCGGCCGGCATGTAATGGCATGGCAGAACCGGGCGAGTGAGTGAGTGTGAAAAGAAAATCAAAATCAAAATGACATGCGAATGGCAGCAGGCACCACCGCACACACACACACACACACATATGAATGACCCGAAGGTGAAATCCCGTCAGAGTTGAGAGTGTTGCTTCTTTTTTATTCACCGTATTTGTTTTTTTTTTGTTCTTTTATGCTTTTACAATTTTTTTTTTGTTATTGTATCCATTCATGGGCACTAACAGTGCGTCAGTATGTCAGCACAGCGAATGTGAAAGTATTCATGAAATATTCATTTTCGATTAGTGTCGAGTGTTGCCGCTGCTCCTCACCGCGCCTCAGTGGTGCTGCGACTGCTGCTGCTGGTGCTGAGAACGATGAAGATGATGTCGTTGATGTCCTTCGGCACTTTTGGCACCAAGTCGTCATTGTCGTTCTGGTAATGTGGCTGCTGCTTTTGTAGCTGCTCTTTATCGTCGTCATCATCGTCATCATCTGGATCGTCAAAGTGTCAGCGCCATCTGTTGGCAGTTTGTCGCTGCTGCTGCTGCTGCTTTGTGCCGCACAACGAATCAGTTTGTTTGTGTTCCAAAAGTGGACAAATAAACAAGTTCGCAAATGTGTTCCAAATCAAAAACACACACACACACACAAAAAAAAAAAACACAGACAATTGTTAAAATGTCGGGTTTGTGCTTTTAAAAGGGTTTTTGGGTCACACAAATTTGTTGTAGGAAGAAAGTATCTTAAGAGTTTGATATGTCTGTCTCCCAAATTTGTGAGTAAATAAATTTAAAAAAAGTTAAGATTATAAAAAATGTAATTTTAAGCTGCCCATTAGGAATGTTATGTATTCCGCGACTGCTGAAACTTTCGGTGACCTGTCATCGAGAGTGTCCTGTATAGAAATGTAAATCGGAAAAAAAAATGTGAAATCACTTAAAATCGGTAAATTTCAGTTGAAAAACATTTTGAAATCAAGTTATCTTTGGACAATTTGGACTTAGTCATTTTACAAAGGAGAAGCTTTTAAGCAAAAACCAATAAGTCCTTTAACAACCTCAAGGATTAACACGATTTTCATTGAAAGCTTCTTAGTCTGGATTATATGTAAAATTTTAGTTTAGTATTTATTCGGACTTATATTAGTTTAGATTAATTTTGAGTGGAATTAAGTAGATACGAGGTCACTTTAGTTTTGACCAGAAACTGTCGGAATTGTTAATTTTTGTTACCAATTAAAAAAAAAAATAATTCTCAAGTTAATTTAATTAATGGCCACAATATTATTTATAATTAATAGCAAACTTTTATTTGATTTGCAGTTAATATTTTGAATAGTAAATTGTCCCTCAACACGCCCATTTAATTCTCATACCAACGGGCAGTGTAATCTAAAGGCCATTGTTGCCATATTGTCGTTTTATTTCAGTGCTAAATTTTTAAGAGCAAACTTTTAAAATTATATTATAATAAATATTTATTGCAAAGTTTTACAATTGAATTTATTCAAGTTTCGCCATCATTGTTGGTAAAATCTCTCGGGGGCCCCCTGATAATATGGCGACCGACCGGCCGACTCCACACACACATTTGCATAATAATCACAAAATAATTTAATATTATTATTTATTATTATTTGGCATATTTAAAATAATTTCCGTCGGGCGGCGCGACTACAACATCAGCTCCCCCCCCCCAAAACCCCCACAAACTGCATGTAATAACACTCGCAGACCCACACAAACACACGCATACACCCACAACAACACATACACACAAATACTCACATAGATATATACACATACGCAAAAGCAAAATTTAATTCAGTTATAAAATTCCCTTTTATTTATACGCTTTCACCCCACCCAAACCCTCGACTTACACCACAAAATTTCCCTCCGCATACATATGCAATTATTTAAAAAGCCTCCTGGCGTGGCTTTCCTCCCCACCCCCTCCCGTTTTTTGATAGGAATGCTTTGTTTTATATGCCCACACATACTTTAAAGTACTATTTTAACCACGAATGCTGATGAGGGTCAATTGACCATTAATGTTTGTCTGTCTGCCAGTCTGCCTGCCTGCCTGCCGCCTGTGTGTGTGTTTTTGATTGTATGTGCGTGTTTGGTTGTGTGTGTGTCCTCCAGCCTCCGCGGTTTGCCATTATTTCAAAGCCTTAGCGAGAATTTAATACAAAAGGGAAATTCCCAATTTTTACTTGAAATTAAATTAAAATGACTCTTTCGATGACCGGTAATCTAAAGTGTAATGCAAGGGATATCCTGATTAAATTTTATTTATGACAGATTTTTCTTTTACCATAAAAATAACGAGAAAAAATGTTTTCTATTGCAAAAATTTAAGAATTTAAGCGCCACATATCCTTTGACTTTCATATGCTACGCCCATGATGTGTTTGTCATTGTGTGTGTGTGTTTGGCTAGAGTTGGCGCGGAACATCTCCCCAGAGTAATTATACGACTACATGGTTGCGGGGGCGTTGGATATGCAAAGTAGCAAAGCATATGAGACCGCAAGAATTCGATTAGTTTTGAAATTCTGTCAGTGGATTAACATAAATTTAATATACCTTCAGAAATGGATTTCCTCTTTTTTTTCTTGTGGAAAATTTAAGAAATTCGCCTATGCCCCCCACGGGTATTTTGATGTTCAGCATTATTTTGGTTTTGAGTGCACAAAGAATATATTAAAGTCATTAAGAGATATGTGAGACATTAAAATGTATAAGGTATATTGAGAATGGAGCTATGAAGGGAAATTTGTGGCTACTGAGTTAGGAACTTAAAAGGACTTAAGTTACTATAGTAAATCATAAAAACATTAAGCAGATTTTTGTAAAAAGAAAAATATATCTCAACTTTAAATAAAGCTGTTTAGGCGTGTAAGTGAAACAGTAAGAATATTGTTGTGGATTACTGATAGGAGATCTTTCCAGACCCAGACTCTTTTACATATGTGCTCCAAGTGTGAAGAAAATTAATTTAGCCATTTACGAGTTCAAGGAAAATGAAGATAAGGGATTATTAATATGAATTGGTAAGGAGATTTTTCCAGACCCGGTTTATATATTTATAATCCCTATTAATATTCTATCCGCTTCCCTTAAATATTTTCCCAGTGTAAAGAAAATATAATGAGCTTTTAGGCGTGTAAGGAAAACAAACAAATAGGTTATAAATATAGATTATTGGAAGGCTTAGAGTTAGAGTTAATGTGGGCTGGTATGGGACCATAGCTCTCAGTCCTCAAGGACCATTGTGCTGTATCCAGAATAGTGTCGGACAATAAAGTAGAGATATAGGAATGAAGTGTTTGGATGGCGAATAAGAGATAAGTTTGTACACTATTCCCAAACTTCTTAGTTTCACGGATGAATTTACGAAGATTAGGAATCGGAAGAGTATTATTGTTATTCATACTCACCACATCACTGCCCAGTATTCGCAGTCTCGCCGGACACATGCAGAGGTAATGTTCTGTAGTATCTTCGTTCTCAAAACAGGACTGACAAATTGGATCATTGATGACGCCCATGGAGGTCATATGTTGGCCACATCTATTATGCCCCCGAGATTTCACCAATTCGTACTTTTAGGTCATTAGGTCTGCTAATTTCATATTTGGTTGTTTCACGAAACACTAAGTAGGACTTAGTAAAGTTTAAAAGATATTAATTGAGATATAGTTTCAGATGTTTGTTTTTATCTTAGTTAGAGATAAATAAGGACAAAGTAGAAGTTGCAATAAGTTATTTTCTCTTACATATACTTATGTATGTATGTATATTTGAGTTTTTCAACATATATTGTATATTAATCAGAAATCAAAATATTCTACTTCAAAGTACAATCGAAATCAACGACCCAAATTTTTACGATTGAAAATTAAACAAAAAAATAAAATAAAATCCAATACTTTGCAGATTTCTCAGTTGATTTTACTCAATTTTTCCATTTCGCATTTCATATGCATCGAAGGGAAATTTATATACCAAAAAAAAAAAACAACAACACCATCGAGTGGAGTTGTAAACAAAAACCATATTTCCTTCGCGTATGTCTGCTTGTCTGTACGAATGCATTAATGTTTTACACTTTGTACCATACAAAAGGTTACACTATTTTTTATACGCCCACCGACATGTGGAAAATTTCCGCCCAGTCAGTGTTGCTCTTCTTTAGTTATATTCACTTGAGTCGGCATTGGTGGATTTCATACAACGCGCTATACATGCAATATTCATTTCTTTGTGTAAAAAGGTATTTCGCCATATTGACATTTTTTTAATTTTACACTTGGCTGCACTGCGGATGATACACACATTCGGATTCGACTACAGTTGAAATACGTTTTTACTTTTATTTTTAGATAGTTATTAAAGGCAGGTAAAGAAGAGAAGAGAAGAGACATGCGGGGCATAAATGGAGTGTGTAGATACTTAGTAGGTGGAAAAATCCGATAGATTCCGCAGTGTGTAGATACTTAGTAACTAGGTGAATATATTCGATAGATACCGCAGGAGACTTGTGCGTTTTGATGTAAAATTAACTAACTTCATATTATTATTATCTTCATATTAACTCAACTATTTTGTATATGATTTTTTTATTGACTTCCGCTTAATTTAAGTACTTAATTTAAATTTAAAAAAAAACCTAATTAGTCTCGCTTTTGGACCCGCACTGCAACAATTTCGATTCGTAACGATTGAAAGCATACTTCATGCCTAAACACGCCGGATACGGATACACAGCGAGCGGCGAGTGTGTTGGCAACACTTATGCAAACAATGGCGGACGAGTGAAGCTGTCAAAGTGACAGTGTGACAGTGGCCGCAAGTGAGAGTGAAATTGTGAAATGGGCGAAAGTGGACCGAACGGGCAAGGAAGGAAGGCGACTAAATCACGCGCTTCATTTGCATGCGATGCGACGGCGATGATGACGATGAACGCGCGCCAAAACACTCAGACGCTAGGGATGTGACACAAATTTGGGCAAAAATAATCGGTCATTATAATGAACAGTTATTAGAGTTTGTGTGAGTGACTTAAATAGGTTAAAGGTGGTAAATATTTAAAGTAAAAAAAATTTAATTTAGAAATCAATCGAACCTATAAGATGTTTCTGAATGGACTAACAAAATCAAAGTTTGGACTATTGTGAATCAACCGAGTTGAGTCATTAGATAAAAGTATGTTTAAATAATATTTCTTATAAGAGATTCCAAAACTCAAGAACTCATTTTTTGGACGTTCAATTAAATTTTTAGATTTTACCGAATTCGCTTAAAATCGAAAGCCCAAATCAAAGAGAAGTCCCAATGGCCAAATTTTTATCCATAGATCAATTAGAATTGTCTAGTAACAATTCAAGTTTATTGTGGACATTTTCCATGTTTATTCATAGCCGTTAAATTCAAAAATTAAAATTTCTAATGGTTACATTAGACATTTTGATAAGAATTTTTAGGTCACCATAAAAAATACCAGTGGAACTATATATTTTATTATATAGACTACGAAGATCAATTCCTGAACCGAACAGAGTCATTGTGGTAAAACCTTTTGGCTCCTTTAGTACTATACTTCTTCTTCCAAACTTATTACTAAGTTCCAGTAAAAAACTTCCGCTATGGATAATACCTAAAGTTCATATCGATATTCAAAAACAGATTTATCGATATTTGCCTACCGACCCTAATGCCAAACGATAGACATCGCAATGAGAGCGTGCTTAAAAACAGACAACAACAACATCCACAACAACAACTGCAATGTGAGTTGGTGGCAACTGGAGGGGCGCATTTACCATTGGACGAGGGTGACTTACGGACATCGTTGTGCATCGTCGATAATTAATGAAATCTGACAGTGCATGTCTCCGGCATAATGCGGTTTTCCGTTGGTTCCATTGACGAGGGGCCGGACAAAACAATCACGTTAAAGTGCGTTCGTTCAGTGGCGCGCGGCGGTAGGGGTAAGGGTGGCCCTGTAAAGCGATCGAGTTCTTTTTGGAGAGCAAGAGGACTGTGGGGTGGATGGTGAAGAGGTAGTGGGGGGGGGAATGGTCGGTTATAGGCTGACATTGCCTTATGGTCATAGTCGAATAGCTCCACGTCGAGTGCTTTTAATGAGAAACGTTTTAATTGAGTTTGCATGTTTATGGCTGCTACACTTTAGTTGCGTCCTGCCTCCTGGACGCCTTTCAAAGGACATTGTTACTGTTGTTATTGTTTTTGTTATTGTTGTAGTTGCGTTGGCATAGTCGTTGTTGTAGTAGTGCGTTTTGTAGTGGTTTCTGTATATACGCTCCTAAATTTGATTGTGTTGGAATGTTTTGTGCGAGTCTGCTCCTGGCTGTTGTCCTTTTACTTTTTCTTTTGTTCGAGTTTCATGTTTCATTCGAAAACAATGTCGTGTTTTTTTTTCTGGTCGGAAACTTTTGCAGAAAACGATTGAAATCCTTTGATTTTTACTATACGCTCATAGACTTCGATTGTTGTTGTTGTCGATTGAGTACATTTTTTAGTTTTATACGAGAAGGAGCTTAAGATTAAATACTTCCTTGACTCCTTATTCATATATATATATATATATACAAATAAAAAGGGTTCTGAACAAAAAGGATTAAGTAAATATTTTTTTAAACTTACGAAAAATTCTTCAAAAACTAAGAAAAATTTTTGAAACGCTTTTTAAAAGTATTAAAAAAGTATTGATATATAATTAAAAAATCTCTCAACGCTTTAAAAAAGTGTCGAAATAATATTGTGCAAAGGAAGGTTTTGCCACGCCCACCTATTACGCCCAAATTTTGTAAAAACTAAGTAAAAATATTCGATAAGTTCGCTAATATTGCTCCTAAAAATCTGAAATTCGGTATCGGAGTTTGTATAGGAAATATCGACAACTTCATCAAAAATGGGCGTGGTTGGATCTATTTAACGCCCATCTTTAATAAAATATTGGATCAATTTTTTGCTTAACACCATTGCTGAGAAACTTAATGCGCTATATTGAAATTATATATAAGAATGCAACGGGATGAATAACAGATTATACAAAATTTGCCACGCCCACTTATTACGCCAACTATTTGGACGTTCCGCTTACTAATTATCTATATACATGTGTATATAAAATGTATATAAAATTGAATAAATAAATTTCAAAAACAAGCACTGCGAAGTCTAAGTGAAAAAGTGGTCCAAAAGTCTACTTCTATACGCAAGTACAACAAATGTCCACCTTGAAAGAGTGAATAAAGAGAACAGTCCTTGCAATAATTAGTTCCCTATATCCAGATACGACTGTAAGTATTAATTTTGACATTTTTGTTAATGTCATTAAATATTTTGTATATGTATTCGACCTTAAGAACAACTTCGATTCTCCAGCTTAACTTTTCATTACTTCTCTTAATGCCATATTCATAAAGTAAACGTCAGTCAGCGCTAAATTCCTTTGATCTGCTTGATGTTGCGTTCGGTGTTATCAAAATAAATCCCCTTCTAATAACAGTGTTGCCCACACAGTAAATCACATCAGAAAGCAAGACCAGTAGCCCCAAGAAAGCAAACCAAACAAAACCAAATCAAATCAAACCGAACCGAACCAAGCCGAACCACATACCAAAACACAAAATTTGCAACGCTTTCAATCACTTCCATATCGACAATCACTTCAATAAACAACCGAACAACCGAAAATAAAGGATAAAGGATAAGGCAACAAATATGCCTTATGAGGCACAAAGCAAAAGTATCCGAAAATTCTGTTGAATGGAGACTGAAAAACAACAAAAAAAACTACCATCGGCACGAAAACGTATTCAAATCAGCGCAAATAAAAAATATTAAAAAAAACCGCACATGTCCTTATCGCATTACAACCGACGCCGCAGACAGCAGCTCAAATATCCTTGACAGAACCGCCAAGAAGAAGAAGACACAGAAGAAAAAAAAAAAAAAACGAAACATGAAAATCCCTTAAAAGCCACCCTCGAAGCGCAAATTTCATTGATTTGGCAAATTTCAATTGACAGCCGAAAGGGGACACAAAACCAAAACCAACAAGAACAAAGAAAAAAAAGGCTGAAATTTAAAAATGGCGACTTTAAGGGTTTCACTTCCTCTAGACACATTTTTTTATAAGGACAATTGTCGCTTTCCTTGGCATTGTTTTAAAGTTCGCCCGGCCGCCGCCGATACTTTCGCCCGAACAATAACAATAAAAATAAGAGCAGTATAACATAGTCTGCCCAGAGTCGCCCACTCCAGTCTTGTCAGCGTCATGGTAGTCATCGTCGTCGTCGTCGTCTTCGCGAGTTTCATTGTCAACTTAAGCAACCGTGAAACTGCAAATTGTCAACGAAGCGTCGCGTCGCGCCGCTTGCCGCTTTTCCATTTTTTTTTAACAGCGCAAAAAGTGTATACACTGTTTTATGGCAACAAATAAAAATACAAAAAAAAAACAAGCTGGCAACTCAGTTTCTCTTAACAAACCAAACCAAACCACTTTTCGATATTGTCATTGTCAGGACTTTGGGTTATTTTACATAATAAACGTTTTTTATAGAAATTGTTTTTTTTTTGTTGCTTTATGGCAACACTTCCGGTGTGCATTCTTTTTTCTGTTGCATGTGCTAAAGATATAAACATTTTTAGATTTATGAAAAAAAAAAAAACAAACGGCTTAAATTGTACGCAAAACGCGTAATCCCTTCGGTTGGATGCAGTTGCCTCTGCCGAATTGGCAAATTTGTCATAATTTACAAGTGTCACAAGATTAGCTTAAGCCCGACGTTGACATGTTGTCAGCCATATTAAATTTACAATTCTCCCATGTGGCGGCGACATATCGCGCTGGTGAATTCAAGCAAAATGGGTTGTTGGGTTGTTGTATTTTACGACCACCGATTTTAATGCAGTGTTGTAAAAGTTACAACTTCGAATACTTAAAAATTTTCTAAATTTTATTATCGTAATGTGTCAAAAAAATATTCTGACAAAATTTCGAAAACTTGCCTTAGGACTCAAGCTTCATTATAGTCGGACTGACCTAAGAAGGCAGTCCATGGGGGGAAGCGGCACAAGGTCGCCTTAGCCGTATTATAGCATCGGTCAAAAAGACACTGGCCCAGGGCGGCAACAAGGTTTAACGCGGCTTTGTTTGGGATCAAAAATAGCTTGAGGATAATTAATTTATATAATATGCTAGCGACTGCCCGGCAATGCCACTTAAATATAGTAAGGAAGAAAGATACATTCATTTTTATATACATACATACATACATACATACATACATACATACATACATACATACATACATACATACATACATACATACATACATACATACATACATATGTATATAGAATAACATTTATTATTCGATTTTTAGAATATTTTGCTAATGATTAGTCAATCAAATGATTGATAATTTAATTGATCAAATTTATTATTGATTAGTTCACTGATTAAATTAATTATTTATTGCATAACTTTTGAACTAATTAATTTATTCAATGATTAATTAATTGTTATTCGATTAATTGATTTCAAAATATAATATGTAATCAATCTTTTAATTGATAATTAACCAATTATAAGTAAAAGTGTCGCAATTAAATAAATTACTAAATTTAATGGTTGACTAATTTATTGAATGATTGATGGACAGATTGATTCAGCAATGTTTTTTCTTACTGATTTGCTGACTGTTTATTAACTAATTTAGAAGATGTATTTTCATTCAATTATTTATTGATGGATTAATTGATATAAAAATTAATAATGAACTTAACAAAATTATTTAACTACGAAATTAATAAATGTTATGATTGACAGATTGATTGATTGATAGATTAATTCAAAAATTTTTTAATGACTATAGATTAATTTATTAATTCATTGTTTGATTCAATAAAATCAAAATATAATAATGAACTAATTCTCTTATTAAAATTAACAAATTAGCTAACTAGTAAATTATTAAATGTATTGATTGACTGATTAATTTATAGATTAGTTAATTGATTGATTGACTGAATGATTGATTGTTTGAATTATTGAATAAATTAATGATTAATTGATGGATTCATTACATTGTTTGAATTATTTAATAAATTAATGATTAATTGATGGATTCGTTACATTGTTTGAATTATTGAATAAATTAATGATTAATTGATGTATTCATTACATTGTTTGAATTATTGAATAAATTAATGATTAATTAATGGATTCATTACATTGTTTGAATTATTGAATAAATTAATGATTAATTGATGGATTCATTACATAAGTTTTTGTTTGAAATTGCTGAATTGTAATTAAATTATTTAGTAAATGTAGATTAATTGATTGATTAACTTTGTAATTGATTGTTTAAATGATTGATATTTTTTTTTATATAATTGGTTAATTAGTTCATTGTCATTTTATTTATTTATTGTTTGATTTCAGACTGATAGTTAATTAGTTTAGTAAATGTTGATTAACAAATTGATTAGTTCATTAAATATTTAAACTTCTTGTTTAATTGATTGAGTAATTTAAATTATTTATGAAGCGATTGATGACTTCAACTTACTGATTAATTAAAATTTTATTGATTATTTGATTGATTGCTTATGCAATTAATCAGTATTAATCAAATCTACTCGTTGAATTGTTGATTAATTTAACTTATTTATGAAGCAATTGATGACTTTAACTTATTGATTTAATTAGAATTTTATCGATTATTTGATTGATTACTTATGCAATTAATCAATATTAATCAAATCCACTCGTAGAAAATTGTGTTCCATAAAATATTTCAACCTATTCGTCCTCTTAATCTAAACGCCCTTGTCAACTAATTAAGACAAAAATAACCTTAAAATGGTTACGAAATTTACAAAATTTTCCTGTTAATTGATGTGAAAATGTGCGAGCACCCTGCACCTACACACACACCCCGCCTTTGCCTTGGCGCAAAAATCAATTCGTTTGGACCAGAGGACACGATTCAGTGAACCGCGAAAACTGCTTAAGTAGGCCCCCCGGTCCAGTGCAAAATTTTCGTTTATTTTTGTTAAAGTAAACAAAGCGAACTTACCTAAACGATAAAATTACGCAAAATGCTGTTGTTGTTCTTCTTCTTGTTATTGTTATTGTTGTTGTTGTGGTTTCTGTTGTTGCCTAAAAATAAACAAACAAACAAGCAAACGAAAAAACAAAATGCAAATTATAAGCTCACACAAAAAGTGATGATGAAAATGATAACTCAACAGAAATTATAAAATACGTACATACATACCGACATTTATAAATAAGTTTATCGAAATCAGCAAAGTACAAAATACTTGACTACATTGCACAGTACTTTGTTGATGTGATAAGTTTGACAAAAAAATATCATTTGGGAGTAACAACTTTAAATGAAATTTTTTTTGGATATATGAAAAAAACAGCTCTGCCTACACTTTGCTAGGGTGGTCAAACAAAAATACCGAAACAGCTTTTTTTTATATGAAAAACTCTGTAAAAATAAAAAGCTCGACCTGCCAGGGTGGCTGTGCTGAATATTTATTTTTATAAAAAAAAACCTCACAAATATCACAGATCTAACTTGACTCTGTCGAGTAACATCGTGACATGAAAAAGCTTTGTAAAAATGAAAAAAGCTCGAATAGGGTGGTTAAGCATAAATACCTAAACAGCTTTTTTTTATATTAAAAAATCTTTTGAGAGTAAAACTTGAGATGAAAAAGCATTTTTCTTCATATGAGCAAATCTTTTTTAGAGTAAAACTTTACATGAAAAAGCTTTGCAAAAATAAATTTATAAAAAGCTCGGCCTACACTCTGCTAGGGAGGTTGAGTTAAATATTTATTTAAAAGAACAAAACACCTTACAACAATCATAGTACTACCTTGACTCTGTAGAGTAACAACTTGTCATGAAAAAGCTTTGTAAAAATGAAAAAAAAAAACTGAAGCTACACTCTGCTAGGGTGGTTGTGCCAAATACTTATTCTTATTCAAAAAATAACACCTCACAACAATCACACTTCTAATTAAACTCTATAGAAGTTCTCAAATTTTTCTATACATATAAAAGCTTGCTTTGATTTTTCCGCCAGTTGAACTTTCAATTTTTTCCGGTGAAAATGAAATTTTCGTCTTTTCACAAAATTTTAAGTGATTTCAAAATGGCGACGACGCTTTCGTACTTTTATCTAATCGCTTCGGTCGCTTGTTTTTGTTTCGCCAACGCTGCCAACAACTCCAACGCCAACGACTTTCGCATAGTCGGCGGCTATCGTCCGGCGCAGCACACGCTGGTCAAGCACATCGTTTCGATAAGAGTACGCAAGAGAGAAAATGAAAATGGTTTTGGAGCCGGTCATTTCTGTGGTGGTTCGATACTCGCACCCAATATTATACTATCGGCGTCTCACTGTCTTATAAATCCGTAAGCTTGAACCGTCGCCTGAGTCACAGAAGAATTTTTTACAATATCAATCTCAATTACAGTGGCACGGGCAAGACGGATGAGCCGAAGGATATTTATGTGGTTGCCGGCTCACCGAAGCGTCTGATTCGGGAGGCAAATAGTCAGGTTATTGACGTTGCCGAGGTCATCGTTCACGAGGGCTTCATAAATAACTTCTTTCAACTGAAACACGACATCGCTTTGCTGCGCTTGGCCGCGAACATCCAAGAAGACGGCCGCACGGCTCAACGGATTCCAATGGCCAGGGGTAGAACGGCTTTTGGCACGACTTGCACCGCAGTGGGATGGGGCAACTTTCTGCCTGTGAGTAAAAAATTTGAAATCTACTTTCAGCTGCACGGAAATCTTTGCATTTGTATGAACATTTTCGTTTTGTTTTTCTCCGATCTTCTAGTATGGTCCCAAGGCAGCCGAGGTGCATTACGTCGATCTAGAACTTTTCTCGAATACCCAATGCAAACGCGTATTTGGTCCTACGATTTTGCAAATTTTGAACTCGCGTACTTTGCTCATACGAAAAACCATTCTCTGTGCCCTCGATCGGAGTTTGCATAAGGGTACGTGCCAGGGTGATTCCGGTGGTCCATTGTTTTGCAATGGCATTCTAGTGGGCATATCGTCATTTGTGGAAATGCCTTGTGGTGATGGTGTTTCGGCCTTTACGAATGTTTTCTCCTATCGAGACTGGATCGAAGGGCATGCCATTCGATGGGGCGTACAGAAGGAGTTGTTTGGCACTGGATAATGTCGATGGTCTTAAGTTGTAATTTCTTTGGTTGTTAGGAAATCAGATAATAAATTCTTGTATAAATACCAAAATTAAAAAAATAAATTGTTGTTGTTAAATACATACATATGTGTAAGTATGTATGTATGTATGTATGATGGACCCTCTCTATTTATATGTATATGTATGTAGTTTCATTGCTTCCGAGACTGAATTGAAAATAGTGTCATTAAGTGGAATCATAAATCGGTTCATAAAGATAATCGGAGCAATTATACTTAGAATTAATCATAGCTGGGCATCGTTAATTTAGAATTTAACTTCGTTAATCCGAGAAAAGTTAAACCAAAAATTAATTTCGTTAAGTTAATTTCGTTAATCTCGTTGAAATTTAACGCCGTGGTTTTCAAAATAAACGAGAAAGTTAAAACTTAGCAAAAAATTTAACTTCGTTAACTAACTTTTAGCTTTTTAACTAGTTCGTGCCCAGCTCTGGAATTAATAGAAGGCTATGGACAAAGATGATGAGAGTCGATTTTTTTAAATTCTTCAGAAAACGAATTTTAAAGTTTCATGTTAATCGTTTTTCTATGATAGCCGATTACTTTCGAATCGATTTGTAAGTAGATCGTAAACGTTATTACTAAGCGAGATATGCAGTAGGAAACAGAGCTACAAAACTGCATCATTATCCAGCCCGGGGCAAGACTGTATATTGTCGCCCTTTCAAAATGTAAATATATTTTTGTAACTTTTTTTTTAAATCAAATTGTATTTGTTGAAAAATTTAACTGTACATTTTATTCATGAAAGCAGATGAAGAAGCAAAAGTGTCGCCCTTAGAGCTTGTCCACATGCCGCCCTTAGAAAGTGCTGCCCGAGGTAATTGCCCCCATCGTCCCCCCTAGATACGGGCTTGATCATTATCTTATTAAAAAGTGGACTCTTTATATTATTCTTAAAACTAAAATTTAATAAAAAAAAATGTAAACTTCGAACCACCCCAATTTGATAATGATATTTAGCAATGTAGTGCATTTATAATAGTCGGTAGGACTGACTAAATTTCTTTACTTGTTTTTAAAATATTTCTTCAGAAAACTTTTTTAAAATTTAATTTTTTTTATTTTTTTATTAGAAAACTTTTTCAAGATTTAAGTTTATTTGTATTAAATTTTTAAATCTATCAGTTGAAAATATATATGTACATTTTTTTAAATTTTTTTAAATACATATGTTTCAATATTTGCTTTCATCTGTAAGTACTGTCTGGCACATTGAAGTATAAAACGCAAAGTCGTGACTGTAAGGTTTGTATTAACTGTGGGTGGCGGTAAGGAGTGGGGCTAAACTTAAGGCCAGTGTATTCAAAAGTACTTAACAGATAAATCCGCAACGCGTGGCTTTGTTTTTATCAAAAACCCCCCAACCGACCCCCCCAACCGACCAACCGATCAACCAATCCCGTCTGCCCAGAAGTCGAAATTTTCGAAGTGCGTATACAAAACCGCACACAAACAAAAAAATTTGCATAATTTGTATTTTTTATTTACTTTTGTTTTTGTTGTCGTATAGTAAGTTGTTTGTGCTTTATTTGTGTGTGTGTGTATGTGTCTGTGTGTGTCTGAAGACGAAAGCGACCCTTATCATTTTATTGTTAGTTGTCGGATCATGTTTTTCTTTGACTGTTTCTGATTAAGCAGCAAAAGCGAATTATTCAATTATTTGTAATTTGCATAACAGACAGAAATTATATCTCTTCCTTCCTTCTGTTCATATTGCCTCTACTTCTTCTTCTTCTCATTCTTCTTCTACTTGTTTTACTACAGCTTCATTTCGTCTTAGTCGTCTTTATTACAAACTTCTTCTTTGAATTGTAAATATTTATGTAGGCGTATACGCAAGACGCTGGAATGTCGAGAGAGAGAGAGAGAGGCGGCGGCAGGTATTCCACTACGATTAAATGAGTAAATAAATTAAGCATACTTTTAGGCGGTCTGACCTGTGTGTGTGTGTGTTTGAGTTTGTGTCTGTGGTTATTTGCGTAGAAAGTGCAAAGGTTCGAAATTCAAACAGAAATTGAATTTTCCAGCTGTTTGCATTCTACTCGTACATATATAATACAATACTTATACACATAAACAGATCCCATAAATAGTTAGAAATGGTCTTTGTTTCGAATCAATGGCCATTCATTTAATTAGTGCGAATTTACAGAAGCTGATGTCTACTTTTAGGCTTCAAAAGAATTCGAATTTTGCTGGAATTTGTGTTTATTTGCCGTCATTATGTCATTATATCAGTTGAATAAATTGTTTTATATTATTGCACAAAATGAGCAAATGCAAATTTTGATTCCTAAAGCTCCAAAGAAATTAATCAAAATTTTATAATTGATTAACTTAATCGATTGATTAATCAATTTTAATAGGTCTACATAAAACAGAATGAAATTACTTAATTTCAACAAAATTATAGCGAAAATTTCATGCTTTAAAAAAGTAAACAAATAAATGTCTTAAAGTTCGCTATTATGCCAGCATACTTTCAGGCATGTCAACCCTCTTCTTCGACTTAACTAAGCACAAACAACACTTAAACAAACATGATTTCTATATCCGCTACACAAATAAACCATTATGTTAAAGTTTATGTGACCATATGAGTAAAAAAGAAGTATATAAATATATATACAAAAATATAAAATACATAAAAACTTTGCATACTTTTCGGCTGATGTAGTCAAGAAGCAATTCTTTCGCTTGACTGCCGTAATTCGCTTCCGATTTTATTTTCGTGTTCCTGTCTGACGTTTCTTCCTCACTCCGCCTCAGTGTCCAGAAAAAAAAAACTTTGCATAAATTATGCAAACAAAACGAAAACGACAAAATGCGTCTGGTACATGCCTAAAGATATGCTACATATATTTATACATTTTTTTCTTTTCATATACTCGTACGCCACTTTCTTTAGCCTGATTATCGCTATTTGTCTGGTCGTCTGGCAGTCGAGTTGCTGCTCTCTACCCCTCGTGTCCGGCTGTCTGCTTGTTATATTTTTTCCGGTTATTTTTCGGGTCCCCCCGACTCGTCTTCATCTTTGAAAAGGGTCCCGCGCCATTGTCCATTTTGTCCAGCAGTTTGCTTCCTAAAAGTATGCTGTATGCTCTTGTTTGCCAAACAACTTTTCTGTTTCACATTATTTTCCTTTTTGGGTGTTTTTTTTTTTGCGCTTAAACTGATGTTTCCGTTTATCGATTTCGACGTGTGTCCGTGTCCATGTCCGTGTGCGTGCAGAAAGCGAAACTCAGTGGATTTCATTTCACTTTTTCGCAGCATGCTTTTAGGCGCACCACTCTGCCATAAGCCGGTCGAGTGTTTAGCGTAGTTTATCTCGAAAGGTTGTTGCGCTCTGCAAATACCGTCTGAGGTAGCGCACAGCAAATTGCCGCCGTAGCGGCGGGTTTTCATTTTGATAAATGCGAGTCTTGATTTGATTGAAATTAATCTGAAGGCTTATGAGGCGGAAAATCAGGCGCACTCACAAGGTGAAAAGGTTATTGATTGTGGCAAGTTGGAAAAGCAACAGCGCGCACTATTTGTTAAGTTCAAAATAGACATTCAAGCAATTTGTTAGGATGTGCCTAAAGGCAGGCAATATTTTTCAACTTGCAAAGGAGATTGAAAAGTAAGGTATACTAGAACATTATTTTGTCATATAAATATATTTCGTAAAATCGGAAAATCGTGAAGAGTTGATATGCAAGAATTTTACCAACATCCAATTAAGCGAAATTATTAACAAGCAGCCTAAAAATATGCAGCCCAAAAATTCAACTTAATTTATTCAAATTTAAACGTTTTAAAGATCTCAGTTTTTTTTTATACTCAATCCAATAAAAATCTAAATTTAAATAGTCTTACTTACATACAAATATGTATCTGTGTATTTTCTGGCCTCTCATTGCAAAACCCCCAAAAAGTATGCAAAACAAAATTTCTAGACTTGTATTAAACTTTAAATAAATAACTACAGACGCATGACTTTTATTTGACCACATAGACACAAGGCGATACAACTTCTACGCCTCGCCTCGCCACCCTCCTCCACTAACACTCATACATACAACCAACGCAAACACCAAAAAGTATGCAACACAAGTTTGACTATTATCTTCTTCCTTTTTTTGTTGGTAGTTGTTGGTGGTTCTTGCTATTTCCGAGCAAAGTTTGGCGCAAAACTTTTGCGTTTTTTGTGTGCGGTTTTAAAACGAAAATAATAATATTTAGATGGCGAAGTAATAAGCAACAACAACAATAACAACACAAAAAGTTAACCCCACTTTTTGCATACTTTGCGGCATGTATACACACACACACATAATATGGGGTCAATTGATGGCGCGCCAAACGGAAAGTAAAGCCAAACGGACGACGAGACGACGACGACGACAAAGCGGAGCAAGTCGGAACGAAAGAAATTGGCATTGAAGCAGCACTGACAACATGCTGTCAAAACTTTTTTGATTATCTTAATTGCGATTGCCTTATTTCTATATCTGTGTCTGCGCCTAAAAGTGTGCAGAGCTTAGATGAAAAAAAAAAATAAAAAAGGA
This sequence comes from Suillia variegata, assembly GCA_949127995.1. Classification (NCBI taxonomy): domain Eukaryota; kingdom Metazoa; phylum Arthropoda; class Insecta; order Diptera; family Heleomyzidae; genus Suillia; species Suillia variegata. The sequence continues at coordinate 6,516,370 of OX421846.1, read as the reverse complement.
AAGTATCCAAAATAAAAGGCGAAATTAACAAGACTGACCCCAACGAGTGAAAAAGCGTCTGATTGCCAAGATAGACGCTTGCGTTGCCACAACTACAACAAAAATAAGAAAAAGCAAAAACAAAAACAAAAAAGTTTAACAAGTTTTCTCCTTTGGGGTTAGCTCTCCGATTTTTTCTTCTGGAAAGGGACGACCCAGAAGACGCCAGGCAGCGGGGGCTGAAGTTTTCTTTTTTTTTGTTGGCCACCGCTGCTCATAATCGCAATTGGAAAATAATAATAGTTAAGTTGAATTCTTGATTAACTTGGGGACTTTTGTTGGCCAATTTTTTTCTTATATTTTTTTGTTTGGCTTGACTCCTTCCATGCGCCTGAAATCATGCTTTAATTTTTGTTCTTGTCTTATACTCACAATTGAAACAAAGAACAAATGCAATTAAGTACGTCGCCGCCGTTTGTACGCTCGGCCACAATAAACCAATTTTGGCATTTTGTCTGGTCAGCTTTTAGGCGTTTTGTAGTATGCGTGTGTGTGTGTTTGTGTGTGTAGTGTTTGGATTTTATGACATACATATCGGCTGGCGGGAGAATTAATTGTTTTATGTTTAGCGCTGCGCAGGGGAATTGTCAGTTAATTGCGTAGCTTAGTCAAAGGGAAAGTTTCGGGTTTTTTGTGCAGCGCCTAAATGTAGGCAACGTTTTGATGAAATTAGCTGTAGTGCAATGAAATGAAGTAAATCACTGACCTTGTTAGTTGGCGAAAATGAAGAGTATTTGTTTATTTTCAAATCACATAAAAGTAGGCAATGAGTTAAGAGAAAACAAATACATTTTTTAACACCTAAAAGTAGGCAACGATTTTTGTGCAATTGATTTTAAACTCTGCCAAGCTTAAAATTTATCAACGTTAAATTAAAATTTAAAAATTTGTAAAACTTCCCTTCAACTTTTTAAAATCATTTTCATGTTCAACATGCCACTTGGAAAATTGTCCAACCCTCGCCTGACTGCCTGACTGACTGCCTGCCTGACAACGTAATTCACTTTGTCGTTCGCTTTCGCTGTGTGTGCGGCAAGATGTGCTTTATGCAAATAAGCGCACAATATGTCATTACTTTGACATTGATGATGACAATTTTGATGAGCAGAAAGGTTGAGTCGCAGTGATTACAAACGCGCAGCTGAAGCTGAAATTAAAAAGCGTTGTGCATTTTTCAACCGTATGTATGTATATATGTGTGTGTGTGTATAACCCAGTGATGAATCGGTCCTGTGCAGCGCAGCGCCGCGAACGCATTCAATTTATATGCAAATGTTGTGTTGTTTCAGGTGAAGCCGAAGCCGAAGCCAAGCTGAGAAGCGCAAATGTTGCCAAATATTAGAGAAAGAATATTTAAAATTAGATTTTTTTTTCGAAAAAATATTTAATATTATTTTTAATTCGATTTTTAATTAAGGTTTTGAATTTGGGTTTACTTTTGGTAAGATATTGCATACTTTCGGGTGGCAAATGCAGGCATTTCATATTATAATTAGTTAAGTTAAAAACGTTTGACTGGTTTTGCTAGTATCTTGCATACTTTTAGGTGGATTATTAATAACAGTTAATATTTTAATTAATTGTCAGCTTTAAGCTTTCTTTAAACAAATATTTAGCATGATTTTAGGCGCTGTAGCTATGGAAATAATTTATTAAAAATCAAAAGATTTTCTTAATATTCTTTTCTTTTGACAAACTGAACTATACTATATAAAATATGCATATTTATAAAGAAAAATCTTACTTTTTAAAATAATTAGCATGCTTTTAGGTGCTGTAACTATATAGAGTATATTTTATATCAAAAGATATGCTTAATATATTTTTTTACAAACTAAATATTACACATATATAAAATATTCGTAGTTATGCAAAGAAATCTTTCATTTTTAAATAGTTAGCATGCTTTTAGGTGCTGAATTTATGTAGAGAATATTTTCAAAATCAAAAGAAATTCTCAAAATATTTTTATTTTGTTTTGACAAACTATATATTCCACATACATATACAATATATTCATAGTTATTATTTTTGAAATATTTAGCATACTTTTAGCTGCTGAATAATGTAGAGTTTATTTTAAAAATTAAAAGAAATGCTTAATATTTTTTCTTTTGACAAACTTATTATACCATATAACATATGCATAAATGTATATAAAGAGTAATCTTTCTTTTTAAAACATTTAGCATACTTTTAGGTGCAGTAATATAGAATATTTTCAAAATCTAAACAAAATTTTAATATTTAATTCCTTTGACAAACTGAATCATTTCATACTTAACATGCATATTTTTTAAGAGAAACCTTTCAGCTCAACTGCTAGTAATATCGAGCATACTTTTAGGTGAAAATGCAAGCATTTATCATATATATTACTAATAAACTTTGCTCTGATATATTTTCTTATTTAATTTCTATAATTTTTCAAGATGAATATTGTAAATATTTATATAAAAAATAATAACATTAATGTTTATTATCTCAGCCCAGAGATATGCAATGAAATTTCTTTATCTAAGTCACGTGATTATCACTAAAATATAAAATCAACATTTTTAACATTTTAATATTAATTTTATTAAATGAAATTACTTCAAAGATGTTAACCGCGGTATAAAAAAATCAAAAGTCGCTATCAAGCAGGCGGAAGTAAAGCATCTGTGAACCTTATCAATTTGTGTACCCAAAACGTGTCTTTGCGACGAATCAGCATACTCAGTCCAAGCACTTAAATAGTTCCAGAGCAGCACAAACAAGATTCAGTCGAGACGATGTTGTGGAAGACACAGTTGATTGCTTTGCGGCTGTTGGTCGCAATCATCCGTAAGTGGAACCCCTTTAAAAAATTAAAGAAGATACTATAAAGCATTACCCCTAACCACTCTTATAATCCCCCAACCCTTTCAGTGCTCCAACAAGCTGAGGCATTTCTGATCAAAGACAAGTTCCTGCCGAAATTTCTGAATGTCGATGAAACCGATGGCGAAGAATCACATCATGTCATCAAAATACCCAAATTGAATTTGTGGAAACCCTGGGAGGATCTCTTCGAGAAAATCGAAAAGAAAAAAGAACTCAAAGAGGCGAAATTCGAAAAAGATCTGGATCTGATCGAAGAGAAGAAACTCAGCTTTGAGGAGAAAATCCTTGAGTTCTTCAAGGACAAAGATCATCTCATCGACAAACTGATTGAGAAGAAAGAGGAGAAAATCGAGAAACTCGAAGAGAAGATTAAGAAGCCCGCTTGTCCGGAAAAGAGCGTCGAAGTGGTCTACGAGCGGAAGGCATACAATCCACAGCCGCAGCCGCAGCGTTATGATTCGCCGCGTTACAGTCTCTGCAATGCGGGTAAATTTGAAGACGATCATTTTCGTTATTTTGACTGAGTATTTACTGTAGTGTGACTGTACTGTAATGTAATGCGAAACATGTTAATTACCATTTTGCAGATGATGAGGATTACGATTTTCACTACGAGTGACGGAGCAGACAGACCATGACAGACAGAATGACGAGATTATGTCGAAGTTAATGTGTAGAATTAATGTAGAATTCCAACTTTAATTTGTTATGAATTTATTTTAATAAATAAAACTAATGAATAATATTAACTCAATTGATTACCGTAATCGCATTATGGGCAGATGAACCGTCTGGCTTTAGTTGGAACCACTTCAACACTGTATTATTATTATTATGGATACCGGGACATGAAGGTCATGAGGGAAAGGAAAAAGCTGACTACTTAGCAAAACTAGGCGCAAACATGTTCTTTATTGGTCCTCAGCCCTCCTGTGGTCTTTCGAAAAGCCACTCAAATGAAGCTATCAGGCAACTAGAGGATTAAAAATTTACCGATCACTGGCTCAATAGCATAGGTCAACGGCAAGCTAAACGATTCCTCATCCTATTATTAAAAGCCTATGGGGTTAAAATATAGGCCAATCACAATAGATCATGTTGGTCGCAGTGGTTCCTGGCCTCCAATAATTATAAATACTTGGAACCACTCGACGGCAACTTTCGTAGCCGACAAAATCACGAAGCAATGTCAACACTCTTTCCAAATTGATAGGCGAAGTGGTCAATGGTCAGAAATTTGGCAACCCTTAGGATCGGTCACAGAGCGTTGACCTTAGAAGAGTGAACTTCCATAATAACAAAATAAAGATTTTCCCAACTATATTTATTTTCCAAATGGTTTTTACTTTTCTTCAAGTTTTCACCCTTAAACTGCGCAAGCATCCCCTTTAGCCACATGAGCTGGACAGTCTGCATCCACTATTATTCGCACCGCTCGTTAGCGCTAACCAAAGTTAATATTTTCCTTACAACAACAATAATAATATTTTTGACCATTTTCACACTTGGGGTGTGTAAATATCTTAAAACGCACTTGGGGCACTTTTGCACTAATCTGGAAATTTAATGGGAGTCCCAACTTTTGCACTATATCTTGGTTAAAATCCATTAAATTTGCTGTTTGTTTTGTTTTTGTGTGACTTTAATGAAGCAAAGAGATTTTCCGGGCGTTTTTCGTAATTTTCTTGCATTAATAATTGAGCCAACCTAAATACGAGAGACCTTTAATGGACTCCAGTTCCAATTCGGACACATTATGTGGCAAATGGCAGACGAGGAAATCGGTGGCAAGTGGGTGCGGGCAGTGTACCTTTTAATGCGAACAACTGGGCGCAAATGCGCACGTGGGTAAACAAGTTTCCGGGCGGCATTAATTGGACACCAGTTGGTCGTATAACATATGTTATGCTGCCGTGGCGACTTTTGTTGGTTTGCTTAAGAGAGAGCGGGCAGCTCGAAATAATTGTTGGAAGAAATGAACTTAGTCAGTTCAAATACTTTCCTCAAGCTATTTTTGGACCAAAGCCGAGTTTATATTTAATTTGTAATATCGTCCTCAGCATATTCCAAAAAAAAAAATGTCGAAATCCACCCTTGCCTCATGGTAAGCGAATCGCTTTGCCCGCGTCAATATTGACATTTCAATTGTTGCAATTGGACGAGCTGAGCGCAATTCGGTAACTCAATCGAACTGTCAGTTTGACATACTGACACTGACAGCTAACGCTGCATCAACAACAACAACAACAGAAGCAACAACACTTACAGCACTTGCTATCGAAGTTCACTGAACAAAGGAGCGACCATAAAAGTGCACCAAACCCAAATAATCGGGGGCGCGCGAGCAGATAGCGGACAGTTAATTTGTCAAAAAAAAAAAAAAATGGAGTAAGAAAAAAAAAAGGAAACCAAAAATGCGTAAAACTAATTAAAATCAGTGCAGCCGTGCAATTGTGCACTTAAACGTCAAACAGGGTGTTACACTAGTGTGTATGCCCACCACTTCTTCCACGCAAAAGTGCAACATTTCGCAATTTTGTGACCCCCGCCTGAGGCGTTGACTTGTGACCGCGGCGCGTGGCACACGCTTTCGTTCGTTTGTTTATCAAGCAAATATGAAAGAACAAGAAGCAGAGAAATGTCAACAAATTGACATTGTTTGGATTGTTTTTTGTTGTTGTTTTCTCTGATTGTTATATCTTTTCTTAGCGGCACGTGTCAAATTGCACGCTCACGATTTTCGTGCAGTTTTCTGCATTTTAACGAAACTTTCGAAGTGGAAATCGCAGCAAACCGATAAAATTTATCAATGAAAATTAAATAGTTAATTAATTTTTGTTATAAACAATTAAGAATTTGTTGTAATTATTTGCATATGTATTTATTTTTAAACAGGAAACTACATTTGTATGTGTGTATAAAAGGTATTCTCATGGTCCAATGAAAAGATTTCCGAAATTGCCCGATTTTATGGGCATTCCAATCATCGGTTCCAATGGGCCATTAAAAAGTTCAGTTGGTGGAGGTGTTGTTGTTGTCGATGTTGATGTGGTTTCTGTTGTAGTGGGTGTTGTAGGAGTAGTTGGAGTTGTGGGAGTAGTTGGAGTCGTGGGAGTAGTAGGAGTAGTATAAGTAGTAGGAGGCTTTGGAGTAGTAACCGTGGTTGGAGTTGTGGGAGTAGTAGGAGTTGTGGGAGTCGTTGGAGTTGTGGGAGTCGTAGAAGTTGTGCTTGGAGTAGTCGGAGTGGTTGGAGTTGTGGGAGTAGTAGGTGTTGTGAGAGTCGTAGGAGTTGTGGGAGACGTAGGAGTTGTGGGAGTAGTTGGAGTTGTGGGAGTCGTAGGAGTTGTAGGAGTTGTAGAAGTAGTTGGAGTTGTGGGAGTCGTAGGAGTTGTGGGAGTTGTAGGAGTTGTGGGAGTTGTAGGAGTTGTGGGAGTAGTAGGAGTTGTGGGAGTAGTTGGAGTTGTAGGAGTGGTTACCGTAGTTGGAGTTGTTGGACTCGTGGCAGTAGTTGTAATAGTAACCGTGGTTGGCGTAGTTGGAGGATCAGTTGGTGTGCCAGGTGTGGTCTCCACGGTTGTTATAGGTTCCGTCGTTTCTTGTGCCATGCGAACATCAAAGCACACTGGAATAATAAATTAAATTCTAAATCATTTTAAAGTTTTTTTAGATAACTGCGAACTTACCAACTGACATCATTAGCCACAAAAATACAATTTTCATAGTCATTTCTAACTAGATTCTGATTTGTGTTCTACGGCTGCTAATGACTCGAACGAAAACGATTCGAGTTACATAAATTAATCGTGTCGGCAATTAAATCGATTTTAATCGTTTCGCACATATTTAAGCATTTTTTTTTATTCGTCTATTCTTCTGTTACGGTAGTGCGAAGACGTGAACGTGTGTCGGCTGGAATGTGCGTAAGTGTTCGCGTGTATGTGTGCGTGTGTTGTCTTGAGTTTAATTATGGCTGTCACGTCTGTGATAAAGATTTCTATCGATTGTCTTTTATTTATAAGTGTAATAATCATTATCAGCGAACGACAACGATGACGATGACGACGACATGCTTTCGAGAAGATACTTTAGCAGAGATTACCTTTAATCGCACAGATGCATTTTCGTTGGTATGTATCTACACTTTTAAGGGGCAATGCGAAGTTGGTGAAATTTTCGATACTTTAAAAGTTGAATACTTAAATGTATTAATGGTATTTAAAGTAACTTAATCTGCAATTTATATTGAAATTGAGACTAAACTTTAGTATATAAATTAAACAGATTGACTTTTATATAAATATTATTAAGACATTAAAGTATATTACTTTTAAGTATCTAAAAATTTAAATTCTCATTTACATTTATCTATTTTTTAACCCTATACTGCCAGAAATTACTTAAAAATCCAATTTTGACGACCTTTTAAATTATAAAACTTTTTAAATTATAAGTCTTGATACAAATCGAAGTTCTACTTACCACGCCCACATGTAGGCGTGGCAATTGTGGGACAATTTTTTACTTACACTGAAAGCTTAATATAGTAACTTTTTGAATTTTTTCATATTTACGATTATGACTACATTTTGCAAATTGACTAAGCTATTAGTCGTTCGAAAGAATGAAAAATATAACAAAATGTATGAATAAAATGCCAGTTAATTTTGACTATAGAAATAAATCTCCAGGAAGGCTGAAAACTTTTGTAAATGGAAAAATAAAACTTTATTTAATCGATATTGATCGGTTATAAATAAATATTTAATAGCTACTCTTTATATTTATTAAATTATAGCTATTATTTGTATTTGCGACAAAAGTTGTTGAAATTAACTACGCCAAAGTATATCATATTTTTGACAAAGAAATTGTAAAATATAATTACAGCGTAGTTTGGACATTCGATCAGAAATTTTGTTCGACTATCAAAAGTTGACGGTAACTACTCGAATGTATTGTCAACGGAAATTCCATTACGTCGTAGTCGAATTTATAGTTACTTTTTACTACATTCTGCGCTCAGTGTACAAAAGACATTAACTTCTCACTCAGTGTAGTTAGAAAATATGACGTAAACCCTTTGTGCCCTACCATCGGTAATTTCAATTACAGTCTCTAAGGCTGTAGACCAAGGGGCACACTAAAAGCGGTTTCAGCATGTAAGTTCTGTGCTAAAATCTTTGGACTTAGAATGAAAATCTTATTTGAAAGTGATTATATTCATAATACTCTATTGAATCAAACTGAACAATTTTAAATTGATTCAAAATAAAATCATCGATAATCAGGAAAATCTTATTTTGAAAGTGATTATATTCATTTTACTCTATTAAATAAAACTGAACAATTTTAAATTTATTCAAAATAAAATCATCGATAATCAGGAAAATCTTATTTTGAAAGTGATTATATTCATTATACTCTATTGAATCAAACTGAACAATCTAAAATTGATTCTAAATAAAATCATCGATAATCAGGGAAATCTTATTTTGAAAGTGATTATATTCATTATACTCTATTGAATCAAACTGAACAATCTAAAATTGATTCTAAATAAAATCATCGATAATCAGGAAAATCTTATTTTGAAAGTGATTATATTCATTATACTCCATTGAATCAAACTGAACAATTTTAAATTGATTCAAAATAAAATCATCGACAATCAAGCCCGATCAGACTTAAATTACGATTTTAACTAAAGTTTAGTTAACGATTTTTCTATTTTATTGGATGCATCTAGAAATCATTCTGTTTGTACAAAAATGTGTGCAAGTTTATTTTTGTTCACATTTAAAGTCGATTCAGACCCACTGTAAAAGAAAAAGTAACTTTAATTTGTCACTCATTAAAAATTAAATAGTTTTCGTCACACTGCAAGTTCTAACTATTGTACGTGCTAGCTGCATAAAAAAAACAACAACTTAAATTATTGATACGTAGTATAATTATATAATTTAGAACAGTCGCAAAGTTGTATAAAAGCCCAAGTCGGAAATCGAAAAAGCATTCAGTTTGACTTGGGATACTACAAGCGTTACATCGACGTTAACTAAAAAAAATGTCCTCAAAATTTCTTTTCGCTTTTCTAATCGTTTGCGGTAATTATTATATATATATACGAGTATATATATTTCTACATATACGAGTATATATATTATTCATAAATTAAATTTTCTCTGTCATTTTCAGTTATATTTGCTGCAAGTAACGCCGATGATCCAATTGGTGGAGTAGGTGACACGGTAGTGGCTGTTGTCGACGGCGTACCTGTTATTGGACCTGTCGCAGGTGGCGTTGTTAAAACGGCGGTTGATCTCGTTGGCGGTGCAACCGGCGGCTTAACCGGTGGCGGCAGTCCCTTGGGTCTGGGTCGTAAATGAAATATGTATTCGGAAAAATTTTTATAAATATAATTTATATACATATATACATTCAATATATTAAAGTTCTAGAGATGTGTTTAAACTTTTAAGTCTTCTAAATACACGTTGGAACATGCAATAAACTAAACAAAAATAATTTTTTTTTATTTATATATTTAATTGTATATCCAAAGGTTGTTACATCAGTCGACCTTTCTTCTGACCTAGGAGTATATTAACCATGGTAAAATAAAAGTTATCAAAAATGTCTGTACTATGGTTATTCCAATTTAATTCAGGTATCATTTAAATTTTAATTCCAAATGAAAGTGAGTTTTCAAAAAGTTCTGGTTGTCTGGTCATCTCCCAATTCTAGAGACTACAGATTCAAACGGACACTGTTCTACTGTTCTACACCGGGGTCACTGTAGACCCATTGCGAAAAATTCCATCTTTATAAAAGCTTCCAAAATTTAGTATCAATAATGGATTTAGAGATTAGTTTGGAAGATTTGTCTGCAATGTCTGACGGATTTAGATAGTTAAACCCGAAGTACCTAGGATGGATTCAAATTTCAGTGACAAAGCAGATATTCAGCTGTTTCCACTCCTACCTTGAAACATCTGTAGGTCAGGTTTAGGTCACCATGGACACGTAATGAATCCAATCAGAATGGACTAGTCTTAAGTTTAAATTTTGTTTATGTTTAAGATTTTGTTTTAGGTTCTACTCAGGGGCTAGTATATGGACTCGCTTCCTCAAAGCATAATCTCTTGATATTTAATTATATTGGGATATATTGGGTGACTTCATAGCAAATTTTTTATAAGCTATTGTGGGAGGTATAATTCGATCCTAGACCTTCTAGCCTTTTCAAATAAAAGGGTTATCCTTATATTATAGACTTAATTCTTTAAGGAACAGTGTCTAGTCAAGAATTACATGACAATGCGAATACCAAACCGAGTCAATTTAAGAACCTCAGTCGTTCTCTGGTGAGAATTATATAGCATACACAGTTTTGCTGCCTTCATATCTTTAGTTTCCATCAGATGTTGGTCTGATTCTTCTTCCAGCCTTTTCTTGACCTTGTATTTAGTTGTTCTCTAAGGCGGAATAAAGAAAGATTCTCGTCCATAAAATTTACTAGCTGTTCCTTTTCGGGCGAGTTTGTCAGCCTATTTGTAACCAGAATACTCACTCAATTAGACTCTAGTCTATTTAAGAGAAGATGGCAACTCCATACGAGTTTAGATTGTTATCTATTTTGAGCTATCTGTGTACCAAGCTTAAGACTTTGTCGACGGTCTTGGTCTTATCTATTCCCAATTAATTTGATCTAAATCTTATATTAAAATACTTGTTCATAAAACTACCTGGCAAATAAAAAAAAAAAACAAACTATGCTAAGAAATTTTCCAAAAAAAAAAATGTACTTTATTATATCAAATGAATTACTTTATTTGTCAAACGGAAAAAGAATTGTCGGATTGTTTGAATTTTACGGATTTTTTTTAGTTTTCGAAAAACTTAAAGTGATTTGAAAATGACGCCGATTCGTAATAAAAAAAAAGTGCTTTTAAATAGAAATAATGACGCGACCGAGAGGGTTATAGAGCTTGTTGTTAGAGCTTGTTGTTAGAGCCTGGTGGCTATCGTCCAAAGGAACATACATACATACATAAGTCTACGGACCAGACGTACTATTTCGATAGGAACACATAAAGAAAAGATTAAAAAAGATTTTTTTCTACATATTCAACAAATGATTCATTATCAAAATTTGTCAGTACAATTCTCAGCAGATTCTAACATGAGGTAACAAAATTCTTGCAATTCTTTCTGCTTATAGAACTCATAAACTTGGTTGAGCCATACAAAATGCACTTTGGAATAATTACGTGATATTTGCAATTAACAAATAAATAATTACTATATTTTAAAATACAAAGAAAAACCAATCCCCCACATTAACACAAACAAATTCAAGTTAGTAACTACAGAACCGACGAGAAGATATCTCGGGTACAAATTTTTGTCTGATAGAAAAGATAGCGATATAGATAAACGTTATCGCGAACGTGACCGAATGTGGCCGCAATAAAGAAACGCTCACAATCCGAAAGATACATTTGAATACACATATAAAAGACCAAAAGTGATGCCATTAAATCAGTTCAATTAACGAGATTAATCAAGTAGCAAGTTAATAAAATAAAATTCAAGAAAAAAACCAACAGACGTTTTTGAAAATGCTTGCAAAGGCCGTTCTCGTATACCTATGCATAACATGCGGTAAGTCAACCGGCCTTAGAGTGGTTTTGAAATACTAATTTTGCTATGATTTCAAAAATTATCCACAGCTTTAATCTTTGTCTGCGAGGCGAGAAGTACAAAGGGTGGAAGATTTCCCTTAACTGCGGCAAGAATTAAGAAATCAATTGAAAACGACACGCCCACAGGTACTACGAAAGCTTCTGACAATGATGCCAGTACAACGGTTGGCGATGTCGACGATGCAACGAGTACCACAGAGGATGACAGTGGTGCACATACAACAGCTGCGGACGAAGCGAGTACAACGATTGTTGTAGACACAACAAGATCGACAAGACGGCCAACGACAACAACGACAACGACAGCTCCTTCAACAACAACAACGACAACGACAGCTCCTTCAACAACAACAACGAAACTATCAACGACTACTGCAGTTATAGCTACAACAAAATCTGATACAACAATAACCGATACCGTGTCGGATACAACAATTTCCTTGACCACAATTGAGCCAACGACCACACCTTTCCCTACTACCACGGCTCAAATAACCACAACGACGCCAAAAATCACGACGACGACGACCACGCTGAAGCCGACAAAACCGCACAAATCGACCAATGATGGTAAGAAAACACCCAAGGATCACATCAAGTCCGCGGTGTTACCAATTGCAACAGCTGATAATGAGGATGATGATGATGCAGCGCGCCCATTTTTCATTCCATTCGATGATAGTCTTAATGATATAATGGGGCTCGAAGAACCAAGCCTCGACGATGATGAGGGCATTAACTCTTTAAATGCCATTGAAACATGAGATAGAAAAAGTATCTAGAGGAATTCACCTTGCCTTAATTGAAGTTTATTCTTTTTGGTAATTAACTTAAATAGTAATTTTTTTTATTTTTATACCTACTAAACATTTGGAAAATAAATATTTTTATATTGTATTAAATACAAATTTTTATTTTATTTGATTTAATTAGATTCGATTTTTCGACGTGAGTATTTTTGTAACTAAAGGTGATTATAAATGAATAATATATGATTAAGATCTTTGTCTGGAGGATTTCCACAAGTAAAAGAAATAAAACAAGTAAGCAATTATAGTCGATTGTACCGACTTTTACAAATGCACCACATTGTAAAATATCAGAATCAAATTAGGGTGGTTCATGATGATATTTAAAAAAATCTTGGAACACCCTAATTTTATAAATCTTGAACTTGATCGTTTGAGTACCAGAATATTCTATTGAAGTTTTAAGGGCTTTATTTAAACATATTATAGAAAAATAACAGACATGGACCACCCTAATTGTTTCCAAAATTTAATCAGTTCTTCCCAAGCACAACAGAATTTTTAATATAAAGTTTCAACCCAATATGTCATATGGTTCTAAAGATATTGTGTTAAAAAGAAATCACTAATTTTTGAAATAGTGGGCGTGGTTATGGGCAAAATTTAATCAGTTCCTCGAGGGCATAAGAGCACCCAGTGTACAGCTCAATATCTATATTAATCATTCGTTTTATATATTTTACATAATCCCTAGAGGAACATAGAGCTGAAGCCACGTCACTGGATTCTGAAAGCGTCTTCAAGAACTTTTAAAAAGCTTATTAGACTTTCGGACGATAATTGTGCTCCACAACTCACGGAATCTAACGACGAGCACAGAGCTCAAACAACTCCACTGATTTATAGAGAGCTCCTTCAAGTTCTTCATGCTTTTATCGAGCTTACTATACTTTCGGTTGTTCGTTGTGCTCCACATCTCATATAATCTAACGACGAGGATAGGTTTCTGAAAAGCTTATTCAAGTTCTTCATGCTTTTGTCGAGCTTACTAGACTCTCGGTGCTTTTACCGAGTTTATTGTCCTCTCGGTCGAAAATTGTTCTCCACAACTCATGGAATTTAACGACGAGCATAAAACTCAAATCTTGCCACCGATTTCTGAAGGGCTTCTTTAAGTTCTTCCTGCTTTTATCGAGCTTACTATACTTTCGGTCGATCGTTGTGCTCCACATCTCATGCAATCTAACGACGAGGATACAGCTCAAATCACGCCACCGGTTTCTGAAGAGCTTCTTCAAGTTCTTCCTGCTTTTATCGAGCTGACTAGGCGTTGTACTCCACCACTCGCGGCATCTACTTAGTATTCAACCACTGCCAGTTCGCGGGCTCCAGGCAAAGGCTTTCTATTGTCAGGTAATAATCCTATCCATCTCTTGTAGAGTACGGTCTACAACTTCCACTTCCACACCCACTTCTATGAAACTTTGTTACAAAGTGTTCACTTGTTATTGTTTTTTTTTACAGTTGAGTCAAGTAGCCTTCAAAAGTTCTGAAATGATTTGTTTTTCTTTCGAAAATGATTAAATCAAATTTATTCTGACGTAAATTTCAAAACAAGTGAATAATCGTTTAGTCAATTTTCGACTGAACACGACTCAAAAAAGTATTTCCAACTTTTTGTTATTAATAACCGATAAATTCTAAGTTGTTATTTTTCCTAAACACGAATTTCATATAACCGCGTCATAGATACCCTCTCTATATGTGGTAACTTGACATATTTACGTTGCCCGTCATAAAGTTGGGAACAGTAACAGCAAACGTGACCAAACTAATGGAACGTCAACAACAATAAACAACAACTCGAAAATATTCGATTTTTAATGGATTTCAAAGAAATATCGTGCGACATTTGTCGGTATATAAACTTGAGTGGCGAACCTCGACCACATTCAGTTGGATTGGAGTGAGTAGCGTGAGTTGATCAGTTTTGCTAAGAGAGAGAGTCGTCAAAATGTTTCGTCAGCTAATTGCGAGCGTTGTCATTCTTAACGGTAAAGTTATTTATTGTATAAAGTTCGTTAAAAGTCGTTATTTAAAAGTTTACATTTTTCTTGCAGTTTTATTTGTTCTAATCAACGCTGGACCCTTGCCCGCCGATGAGGATCCTGCGGCGCCCGCCGCTGCCAGTGGCGATGCAGCAGCTCCTCCCGCCGATCCGGCTGCAGCACCGCCACCAGCCGCGCCGCCTGCAGCGCCACCTGCAGCGCCGCCAGCTGACTCTAAGCCAAGCAATCGCATCGATCCGATAAGCGCCTTTGGCAGTATACCGGGTGAAATGTTTAGAGTGTTTGCAAATGCCGCACAGGGATTTTTTCCGAAGTAGCATCGAATTTAGAATTTGAGACCTAACATATAGTACTAGGAAGAAGAAGAAGAAGAGACCCTAGCGACACTATGTAACAAAGAATAATAAATTTTATTAAACTTTAATAATGCAATTCTTGTATCTAATCAAATTTTCGCTTGACATTTAAGTGTAAATAATGTAAAATTAACATGACAAATGTAATTATTTATTTCTCAAAAAATTATGTATTTAGTGAATTTACGATTTTCTCAATTTTACGTGTATTTCTTGCATAAAACTGAAGCAACACTGGCTATCGAGCAATCAGAATTGCTTTGTTTTTGTATTTGTTCCGCCCACCGGCCGGCATTAAGTGCGCCTCATTTCCGCAGATTTTTATCGCATGCAATAAAAAAATACACATACAATATATGTATATGTATTTACTTACTTTGGTACGAGTACATCTCGGCTGCAGCACTGTACCGCGGCAGAGCCACCCTTAAAAACCGGCGGGTCGGACTAAATTGATTGAATTGTTGCTTGATTGACAGTTGACAGTCGAAATTGATTTGCGTAATATTGCATTCGCCCCGAACTTTAAGTGCAAACGGGCGAGGTGGGAAATTAATCCCTCGCGTGCAGGCGTGCATAGTTCAGCCACTAAAGATATTAAATTCAAGACATTTCATGCGAAAACTTTAAGCACTTAAAAACCGCCACTGTTTTATATACATATGTACATACATATGTATGTATATAGGGCAAACATTCATCTCAAATCTTGATAAAGCCCCCCGAACATAATTGCACCAGTTTGTTGGGCTGACCCAAATTCGGTTTTGACACGTACGCCCATGCTAAATGTAAAAAATTACAAAATAATCCATGAACAACCGAAGAAAAATAAAATTACATGCACAAATATAAATAAAATCAGAAATCACAGACAAAACTCAGGCCGACAGATGTAGGCTCGCTAATAAAAATGTCACAAATTCAGAGCATACATTATGGCGAACAGCCGTTTCGGTCATAATTTTCGGTCATAATTTTGTGTGTGCTTTTGAGGGCATGAATACAGGGTATACTCGTATAAAGCACACTGCAGGAATTATGGTTGAAATTTGACTACTTCTAAGCATTTTTAGTTATACTCCTCTTTTACGCCAGGCAATTATTATTGCGCAGCTAATGAGTTTAGGAAAGAAATAGCGAAGGGGTGTGGGGGATGACGTGGTTACTCGCTTGTGTGTAGTGACAATTTCGTTTCGGCTCGCAACTATGTTTTTGAAACGTGAAGTTGGCTGTGGATTTTGATATTTGCATGGAATATTCTATGTAAAACTATCAGAAGAAGCAAAAATGAAAATTTTAATTGCTAAGATAAATTTTGTTAAGGTTGCTCGGTCTGGTCGCTAGCGCAATTATGAAAAGGAAATGAAAAAAATTGCGCTCCACTAAAATTGCCTCGTATAAAATGGAACATATACTCTTTTTTGTAAATTCAGTTCACAGATTTCTATTTAAAAAACTCGAAATCTAAGTTTACACAAACCAAAGAATTGCCCTCCCGGCGCACCCAGTACGGCTTCCAAGACGAAAGTAACAATTCTTCGTTTTTAATACAATTTCTAAAGCAGCAGCAACAACAACAACAAAAACATTTGTTCACATGAATTTTCTATGATTTTCATTTTCGGAAAATATGTCCAGGCTCTGCGCGTTCGCATTTAGCATGATTTCGTATTTACTTCGGTCGGTTTGGCACGGTGTAGCGTGCCCACCCCCCTTCCGGCCCAGACTTTCGACGTTGGTCGGGGCGCTACGCCACTTCTCTGGTAATTTGGCTGTAGTCTATACACACATCACGTACTTTGCTCGTAATTATGGAAAACGTGAGAAATTTCGTTAAGAAATTCTTAACATTTTGCGAATATTTTTTCTATTCTGTGCGTATGTATTTATTTTGTTTTTGTAGTTTTGTGTAAATGTTGAGGCGGCAGCAGAGGGCGACGCTCAAAATTCGGTGAAAGAGAGAGAGAGTGTGTCAAGAGAGTGAGAGCGGTTAAGTTACAATTTTTAATAATACATTTTTGGATTTTGTTATATAAAAGTTAGTTAAAAAATTTTCGAAAAATTTTAAATAAAAAAATTCCGTTTATACTTTAATTTCCTCTCTTTTAAAAAACTTTTAAATTTTTTTTTCTTCACTCTTTTCATATTTTTTCCTCTTCATCAATTTAGTCCACTTATTTCGTTTCGCAAAAAGATTCGCTTTTTCCTCTACCTTTTGCATTTTGTAGTCCCTTTTTTTATTTAATTTTATTTTGTTTGTGGCGTTGGTTAAGTGCAACAGCAGCAGCAGCAGCCGCACACAACACTCTTCCTCTGCGTTTTGTCAGTGATGCCAACCATACGCTTTTCTATCTGCCGCAACAGACCCTCTCCCCCCATACATATGTATATGCAACACTCAAGCTCACACCGACTTCATCGTGTGGGTATAGAAAATTAAATTCAATTGTGTGACAAGTTAATCCGATTTCCCATCTCTCTTTCTATTTGCGCTTCATCTTTTATGCATTACATATCTACGTTTGCCATGAAACGGTAAAAGCGAACGACTGAACGAACGAGCGAGCGCAAAAAAAAGAGGGAACACTTTATTTAACTCAAACAGCGTGAATATGAACTTTTATGAAGAACTGAATGATGTTTTTTATACCCTGCGCCAAGTGCAAGTGCACTCATCGAAGGGTTTATTACGTTTGTTCTTCCATTTGTAACGCCCAGAAGAGGTATGAAAAAGTGTATATATAAATATTATTTCTCCAAGGTAGGAATGAACAAGATCTTCTCGGTCACAGATATAGAATCAACCTTATTTGGGTTCCAGGACATAGAAGTATAGAAGGTAATGAAGTGGCTGTTGATCTGGGCGAGGAAGGGCTCTGCATTGGCGCTGGATTTGACTGTTCCGGTTCTGATACCTATAGGCAAAGTCAAATCTGACATTTGTACTTTCTTTCTAAATAAAGCCAAGTATAGATGGAAAAATGCCGCGTTGTATACAAAAAAAACTGACTGCATTACAACCTATCAAGATCCCTTGAACTCATCAACATGAGACGTCGAGACATCGCGTGGATTACATACATCTGCACCGGACACTGACCCATTGGCGAATATGCCTGCAAATTGGGAATTCTCTAAAATGTCCACTGTCCAAGATGCAACAACACCAGTGAACCAGAGACAATGATTCCTAAACAACAATTCAGGATGGTTCCAGCATTGATCCCTCCTCCCCAGGAGGTGGAAGGGATAATGCTACTTGTGCTGGTGGAGTTTCACCAGTTTTTCAACTTATACTAACTTATATATATTGTATAAAAGATTAGCTTCAGATTCTGAGTCGATTAACCGATGTCTGTCTGTCCGTCCGTCTATCCTAGCTATAACATTCGTAGTTTAAGAGCTGAGATTTTGAATGCGAGCTCCCTTTTCCTAAGCAGAGGCAAAATTCTAGGATTGGCCAGATCGGATCAAAAGTCCAATCCCCTCCCATACAAACTACCCCATTCATAACCTGGTTGATAAAGTAGCAAACCTGGTTGCTAAAGTAGCAAACCTGGTTGCTAAGGTAGCAGCGAGGAGTCTGGACTCCATTGACCAGATGGTCAACATTTTCTGAATGGACTGGATATACAAAAAAAAAATAAAAAGCAACACTGAATATAAACTTTCGGTTTGTGATCCATCAAAGTTCCCCTTTTAAAACGATTAATCAAAAAAATATGCGCACTAACAGATTGTCGATATAATGAATAATCGCTTTCGGCATTATATATAAACAGATTGTATACAAAAAATAATAATTCAGAAAATGCATTTCAATTATCAACCAAAAATGCAGCCAACCGAGCGTCAGTCATCAATCACAGGCGGCGTCACAAAACCCTACAACAGCATGCCGAATAATAAACCGCATAAAAGCAAAGGAGAGTTTACCAACAGCAAATTGCATGCGCTTTATTAATACCATCTCTATATACATGAAAGCAATTCATAGAAAGAGGCGTGCATCATCACAAAGAAGTCGTGTGCTGGCAACCCTAAACAGTATCAGAAAAATATTAAAGCATGAAATAACTCAATTAATCGAGTCAATGCAAAATATCACACAACGTCAGAGCGAGCGAGCGTCAAAAAGTACTTGTCTTTTGCTGACACGTCAGTCCGTCAGTCATCCAGTCAGTCACAAACGGTACCGTGACTTTTTCGGTCCGACACTGTCAGTCAGTGACGTAGACGAGTATATCATTATTGGCGTACTACGCATCGCAGCGTCCCTAATTGACGGAAATGCGTTTCAATGTGTGCTTTTGTAATAAAGTCGCTACTTTTCGAAGCCGAAACACTGGCAAATGCCAGACAAGGCAGTTGTATGGCATGACATTATTCGAGGCGACATAATACCCAAAATGTATTTTGGAGTTTTTTTTTGGTTATTCTATTTTGCATAGAAAAATTAGGAAATTTCAAACACCTTAAGAAATATCTCTTTTTAAACAAAGCAGCTGACATGACATTATTCCAGGCGACATAATTCCCAAAATGTATTTTAAAGTTTTTTTGGGGATTTTTATATTTTCATATAAAAATAAGGAAATTTAAAAAACCTTAAATAAATGTTTCACATTAGGAAATATCTCTTTTAAACAAAGCAGCTGGCATGACATTATTCGAGGCGACACAATTCCCAAAATATATTTGAAAGTTTTTTTGGGGATTTTTATTTTTTCATATAAAAATAAGGAAATTTAAAAAACCTTAAATAAATGTTTCACATTAGAAAATATGTCTTTCATTAAATTAATATTATTTTGATAGTAATTATTATCAAATTTATATTTTAATATAAATTCCATTGTGCAATTGTGATTAAGTACAGGCGCCGACAAAGCGACCGACGACCGTTTGGTGCGCTGGCAACACTTTTGCAGTAATTGCTCATTGAACAGGAAATTATGGTGTATGTGTTTCTATGTGGGTGTGTGTGTATATATATGCTTGTGTGTGTATGGCACAAAAAGGATACACAGAACAGGATAATTTTGCCAAAAAGGACAAAATTACACAAACGAGAAAATGGGGATTTCTAAAGCGATTGAAATGCGATTTCGAATGTGGTTGGGGGGGGGGGGGGGTGTTGGGGCTGAATATAATAGAAAAAAACTGCAACATTGGCCGGGCAGGGATTTTCGTAAATGGCGCTTAAAGGTTTAACATTGTACGATTCGAATCGGTTTGTTTTTTACTTGTTCGAAAGTTTATGATAAAGCAATTGAGGAGCTTTAAACGAAAACTGATTAAACTTTCCAGGAACTTATTTGGGGAAAAAAAGCAAAACACAAAATGGATTACCTAATCGAATATAATACTATATAAAAATAGTTTTGCTTTTAGAAAATTATACATATAATACTGTTAATTTAAACATAGTCCATAGCAAATTAACAACATGTCATATCAAATTCACTAGAGCAATGTAAATATAGTCAAGGTTCAAGTCAATTTAATTTGTGATACTATAAAAGAAAAATTTAAAACAAAAAAATGTATGATGGATAATATAATTTATAAAAAAAAATTACGTATCAAGTCCAGTGAACCACAAACTGTGACAATTTAAACACGCTTCCAGGGCTCACTTCAAAAGGTTATAGCGTAACTACAAAAACAACATTTCTACAAAAATCACACAGATTTTGTTTCTGTTTTTCGTTTTTAGATTGTCACTTTAACAATCTACTTTAGAGCAAGACCGTAGCCAGGATTATTTCTGGGCGCAGTTTCTAGTGCTACCAACACAAGTTTAATTCATTTCTTTTCAGTAAATGTTGTCGGTCTCCTTCGAAATAACAATCAACGTGGGTCCAGTCTGATATGAAATATTATAAAATTAATTTATTTGTATGTAAGCCTAAGAAAGACGAATTTAGTAAACAAAAATTGTATGGATAATCTTCTGGGGGGCTTAAACCCCTACTGTCCCCTGGCTACGGCGTTCGTTTAGACAGAATTTCGCTTGTCAAAAAATTTAAACAATGCTGCTATTGGTTGATTTTGACGATCTAAAAATTTATCAAAATGAACAAAAAAATAAAGAAATCAGCTGCTCGTACGCTATAACCTTGTGAAGTGAACCCTACACGCTTCTTGTAAATTTAATCGGATTCAATTGTTAAACCGAATAGGCTGAAAATTTAAAATCTAAAACTACAAGAAATTGCAAAACTATTAATTTTGTATTAATTTTAACAATTAATTATCATTAATAAACTGTTAATTTAACCATGAACGCTGTTAATTTGACATTAAACCGTTCCAAGTAAAGTGTTCTAATATCTTCCATTGTTAGTTTCTCACTTGCAATAGCTTTAAATCGATTCTTTAAACTCCAAAGCAATCCTTTTACTTTTCTCTGTCGTTTATCGCTCGCTTCCTATCCACATCCGCCGCAACGGAGTTTTGTGTGGGCTGGGCTGTCAGAAAAGTTTGTTCTTGCCTTCGTCGTCGTCGAAGAAGAAGAAAAAGTTTTCTCGCTTTTTACGCGTATTTGTCAATATTATCAGCAAACAAATCGCAAATTTGACATTTTGCCAAAAACTTCAGCCAGCGACTTCGACTCACTGTCTTTAACCGAGTACAAGTTGGCAACACTGTTTACGGAGTAAACTTCACTCTACTACGGAAAGTTTACAATTTTTTTTCTGTTTCCCTTTTGTAAGTTAGTTGAGTATTTTGCCCTTTCGATTTTCGATTTTTCCCTCATCAAAAAGTAGTTCGTTCGCCAAACTTGAGCAGAGGCAGTGAAAGTTATTTTCGTGCGCAGAGGGTTAATTTTTTTAAAGTGAGTAATGCAATAAATAAACACCCCAAAAAAATTATTTTTTTTATAAAATTATTAATTTTTCGAAATTTTTTTATTTGATAAAAAAAAGTGTTTCCGAAAATTTCATTTTTGCTACTACAAACAGTGCATAATTTTGCCATTATTATTAATTTTTTTTCTTGTGAATAACTTTTTATAACTTTACATTAAGGGGATTCCCATAAACGTGAAAACTCGAAAAACTTAAAAAGTCTCGCGCATTTTTTAGGGCACGCAACTTTTTTTGTGTCCTCGAAAACATTTGTGAAATTTAGAAAATTTAACAGTTCTGTCAGCTGTTTTCAACTAACAGCTGTTTCAATAGTGTTGCCTAATGTAATTTTTTACTTGTACTTTGTTTCGAATTTGATAAGTATGCGAGCTGAAAAATATTTATTAAAAAATATCTTTTAATATACATATATGGCTTTTTTAACATGTTTAAAACAAAAATAAATATATATATTATAAAGTTCACATTACTAATGATATGAGTAGTTTTTTTTACATACAGGCAACACTGAAACATGCGTGCAACTTTTCGAGACTAATTTTCCTTGTTTGAAACCAATAAATATTCGCCTTTATTATTCCACAATTTTAAGTGAAAAAGTTCACATTTTTCATGACATTAGTAGTTTTTTTTACATAAAGGCAACACTGAAACATACGAGCAACTTTTCGAGGCTGTTTTCGAGACTAATTTGCCTCGAATATTTGCGAGGTACGCTATATTTCAGGCAATTTTTGACAGTTTTCTTGCCGGCCTCGAAAAAATTGCAAGGTTTCGAGGTATACGAGGCATTTTTGAGTTTAGGGGAATCGCCTTATTATTTAATAGTTGTTTTTTTTTACCGTCATTTTGCAAAAGCTGACATCTCTGTTGACAGGCACAGACACGCTTTGCGTCTGAAAGTTGCCAAAAAGCAGGTATTTTTATTTTTATTTATGTATATTTTTTGGTTTTAAGTGTGAGTCTGTCTGACGTTGACATTTGCGTGTGCTTTACTGTAACCTGAGAGATTTGCTCGCGCAGATGAATCATCTCTATAAAAAAAATCCTTTACAAAAAAGAATTCGAATTTTTTTTTACGTTAGTTAAAAAAGAGCTAAAATAAAATTTGGCTTTTCCCCCAAAGGAAATTGCAACATTGTCTGGGGCACATGTGCCTCAAATTAGACGCACACGTCGTCAAAACGTGTTATCCTAATTTTGCGTAATTTTTAGTCAGTAAAAGAAACATGTTGCACATCACATCACATCTCATCTTATTCTATCAGAATTTACCAACAACAACAACACGACAACAACAGCGCAACAACTTTCTTATCAAAAGTTAGTTATAGTATTTCGGGCGAGGGCGGTAGGTAGGATGAATGCGAAAAACTATGTGCTCCACGAGAAACTTGTCATAATTACAAAGACACATTTGCACACTTGTGCGGCACATGTGCAGCACGGCTCCTCGTGTGCGCCTCAAAGTGGTGGTGTCGTCGTTTGTTGTAGTTTGTGAAAGGCCTACACGAGTTGCGTCGAGTTTTTGCTTTAGACAAAGGAAATGCCTTAATAACAACAGCTGTGCCGGAAGTGTTTTGAAAAGAAAATAGAGGAATAAATGGAAAAAAAAGAAAAAATGGAAAAAAAGGAAACATTTGATGTATGGAAAAAACGAAAAAAAAAAGAAGTAAAAAAGTATCCAGAAGAAAAATATGTTGTTATCTAAAACCACGTATGATGGAAAACATATCGGAGATTTATCGGAAATATTAGGACTAAAATATAAGTCAAAGTATGGGATTGTCCCTAACCTATGTACATCGGTACATTACCTACATATATCATGGTTAGGAAATTAGCAAGAAGAACGCAAATTGAGCGAACTCACCTCGATTTCTGCCATATTTTTCTGTCTTATTTTGAAGTTTGTTTTATTTTGTTGATAATTAAAAAACAACTACTTTGTTGTTTTAATTTACTTAATAATTTTGTTGCCAACTACACAAGAATTTAATTTTCAAAAAGAGAAACAATATCGAGGTGGAGAGAGGTATTTTTCTACTTTCCTCATCTTATATTAAATATACCATGTGTTGAGTAATAAGGTTAAGTAAAAATGAGAACGCAAATTGAGCGAACTCAACTCGATTTCTACCCTAATTTTCAGCCTTACTTTGAAGTTTGTTATTTTGAATTTCGACAACAAACTACTTTGTTGTTTTAATTTACTTAATAATTTTGTTGCTACTATGACAACTACATAAGAATTTAATTTTCAAAGAGAGAAACAATATTGAGGTGGAGAGAGGCATTTTTCTACTTTACTACCTTTTTATTTTTTACACCATTTTAAAAAGATTAAAATTGTATAAAAAATATACAAAAATTAACTTTAAGATGTTAATCCAATTGTATACTAAGCAATTAAACCTGCTCACCTGACGAGTTAAGAGGTGATACATAAAGTTGGCTGCGGATTCAATGTGAGAATGTCGGAAGAAGCAAAGATGAAAATTCTAAATTTCACTGTTAAGAAAAATTGCTTTACGGTTCTCTATTCTGCGCAATTATATTAAGAAATATAAATAGAAAAACTGTTTTCCACTAAAATTGCCCATCATAAAAGGTGACTCATTTTAAAATTGTATCCTAAATACAAATTTCTTCAATTTGGCCTTTATTAACGCGACATTTTTATTTCGCCAAAACCAAAATACAAATATAAAGCATCGTTAATATTTGACGACAACACCGGAAGGAAGCCGGGTGTGAGTGTGAATGTGAGTGCGACTAACGACTTTGTCTGAAGTTTATGCTTCTTTTTTCCTATGCGATGGGCCTACAGAAAAAAAAAAGAAAAAACCCAAACGAAGTACGAAGAACCCCAGCAAAATGTCAGCCATATGCGGAACACGTACTTGCGCTATAATTATTTTGTACGTGAGCAGGGCAAAGGCGGCTGAGGAACAAAAAAACAAAAAAAACTAACAATATTCCGAAAAAGTTGAGGAAAAACACTGCACGAAAGTCACCACGTGTGCAAACACGCTCACAAGAAGTAAGTTACAAATTGGCGGCTGCAAGATGGCGTACGCGAACAGCTGATGCTGTTTGAAGCAGCAGCTGAAAAGTAAGTGTTGTCAACTTGAGCGGACATACTTTAACACGAGAGAGAAGCGTCTTTTTTATGAAAAAAAAAAGATAGTTGGAATTTGTATACTTATTTTAGTTTAAAGCGAGATTTTTCTATGATTTGTCTATCTTCAAAAATGTCATCTTAAAGTATTCCAAAATTAGTCCACCTTCAGTCATGGCCTGTCAAACCAATTTCACCTTATATAAGTAAAATTCACCAACGGCCATTTTGTACTTTGAATTGTAAAACAAACCATCACAACTCCACTTCCGCTTTCCGGTCGACTGCAGCACGTACGTCGTCAAGCCAGCCAGCCAGCCAGCCAGCCAGCCAGCCAGCCAGCCAACAAGCAACAGTCCGACCGACGTCTGACATCTGTCACAGCATGTCAATTTCAATTTGACATTTATTTGTGTTTATGCGTATAATAAGCCAGCCACATTCAAAATACACCGGCGCTGATTTTTCACCTCAAATTATTCAGTGGCGGATATTTTTCAACGCACAACTTTTATGCGTTATTTTTATTTTTTTTTTGGCAAAGTTTTGTGGCATACGCACGACTACATTTTGGAAGTTGTTCGTTGTTGTTGTTGTTGTTGTTAGCAGGTTTGTTGTCTGTCGGCACGAGGGGTTGTTGTTAAAATTTTGCCTGTTGGTTTTTCATGCATTGTGAACGAACAAATGAAAGACCGTTAATTACAGGAAGCCCTTTTTTTTGTTTGGCGCGCTCTGTTATGGCAGCCAAAGTTGCCACATAATCAAACTTATTTGCGTTATGTGACTTTTATATGAAATAAGCAGACAAATAGGCATAACAAAAATGGTCGGTTGGAGTGAAAGGAAAACAAAAAAAAAAATGCATAAAATTGACAGTTTGGTTGCGTCTGTATTGTGACAGTATTAATTAAATGTGACTGAGCAGGTCGGTCAGCTGGATTTGGGTGGTGGGAAGTAAGCCAACATATTTTTGCTTGCTTTAGTAAAATTTTTACTAAAATATATTCGATTTAATGTTTCTAGAGCATGAGTCCACAGCATAGCCAAAATTTTAAAGCTTTAAAAAGCTCATCAAAGGTTAAAGCTATATTAAGCTAATCAACGCCAAACCTTTTTTTAGCTTGTCAGAGCTTTAAAATTAATTGAGCTTATATAAGCTTGTCAAGGATAAAACTTTATTAAGCTAATAAAAGCCAAACGTTTTTTTTTTAATTTAACAGAGCTTAAAGATTTATTGAGTTTATCAGAGCTTTAAGATAAATTGAGCTTTTCAGAGCATAAAGTTTCATAATTATAATGTTTAACACTTCATTAAGCTTACAGGCTTTTTGAGCTATTTTAAGCTGTTTTTAAGCAGTCGCATGCTAAATAAAGCTCCATATTATTATATTAATCTATAAAGCTGTCTGAAACTTTACTTTGTTAATAAAAAATGTTTCAAGTCTGAAGTTCTCCAAAAATCCGTTTCACTAAGCTTTAAACTTTAAGTAACCAAAAACACATTTAAAATTTCACCAGCACTGCTTTGCCCCCAACACCCCCGACCGCCTACTAAAATTAATGAACCCTCAACAGCGTGCTGCAAAGTGTGCTCCACTTCCCCACTACTCCACCATTTGACAACAAAAGAAGCGCTTAAAAGCACGCCTTAATCAAATCACTTTTAATTAATGCAAAAAACTGATTTTCAAAAGACGCGGTCGCAACATTTCCTAAACCCACCCCCCTCCCACCACAAACACGCAGCAAGTTTTTTCGACTTACAAGTGTATTCGCCCGAAAATATGCTTTGAACAATGAAGACACAACCGACGCAGCCGCCGCCGTCGTCGTAGTCTGCTGTTTGTTGCATAATTACATTTCAATTGTAATCCAATTCAGTTGAAAAAACAGCAACAACAACACACACACACACACACAAATCGGATTTAGCGCTTTCAGGCGACAGTCTCTGTGGCACGCCCCTTGGCCTCAAACCCACTCATGAGCTGCAACACTTGACAGATATAATAAGCGTCCCGTGTACAACACTGATTTGCATTCACCTTTCCTTCTCGTACGTCTCAACTGACTTTCAGACGCGGTGTCAAATAAATAAACTTTTAATATATGGTCTGTACCGGGACAAACGAACAACCCTCGGTTTGCTGACTTAACAAACAACATGTTTGCTGATATTCATTCGTGTAGTTCTGGTGGGGGGGGGGGGGGGGGTTGGTTAAGATGACTTTTTTGTTTTTGTATGCGCCGATATTTAACATGGAATTTAATTAATAGTTAAAATAGGAAAGCTTTCAAGTTTTTAAGGAACGAGCGCTGAACATTTCTAAATGCTTTGATGGGGATATGCATATACTTACATATACATATACATATACGAGTATATACAGCTGGTAATGAAGATTTGGTGTAGAAAGAGTGTAAATATTAATTATTTCGAGTTGTAGTAAAAACCTAAAAGGGTTGATAATTGTTTACTAATATGGGAGGATAGTCGTTAAAAATATTTTTTAAAGTTGTTAACTCGATGAATAAATAAAGAAGTTTGTTTACTATATTAGGTTGTATGTATATTAGGTTGTTCCAAAGTCTATTACAATACCTTTAAAATGATACCCAATTTTGTATAATTTTTAGAAAAGTTTTACCAAAGTTTTCAGTGATGCTTGATTTTTCTAATAAGCTTTAAGAGAGCCATATATACATACTATAGTTAAAAACGTATCTTTTGCTTTAACTCGGAGCGTTTGAAGGGTAAAAAAGCTTTGGTCCTTAAATGGAATATGATTATGTTGGTATCAAAAAGTGTGTACCACCATTATGGCGATCATAAAATTGTTTAGTATGTATTATGGCGCAGCAGAACTCAGTATTCGCAATGAACCAAGTTTTGTAAAATCTGATATTGATATATCCATTTGCAGCCAGTTGGTTAGAATCTAACAAAAAACTTTGAACCAGAAAGTTTGAATCTAACCGAAGTATTTTAAATTGATTACATAAATTATAGGTTTATATCTTCATTACTTATCCAACAGAAATATTTGAACCACCTGGTAAAGACCCAATCAAAGTATTTTGTCATTAGTTACAGCGTTTAGAAACTGAAATCTTTACTATTTATCCAAAAATTTAAATCTTTAATATTTATCCAACAGATACATTAGAACCAACAAGTTTTAAGCAAGGAAAAATATTTTTGAAGTTGTTAAAAAATTTGAATTGATCTCTTCATTATTTATCTAAAAGAAAAAATATAACTGAGAAGTTTAGACCTAATCGAAGTATTTTTAAATAAATAACATAAATTAGAAGTTTATCTCTTCATTATTTATCCAACAAATCAGGACCTATCCAACGTATTTTTAAATTAGTTACAAAAATTATAAAATTATCTCTTCATTATTTATCCAACAGAAATATTTGAACCAACAAGTTTTAACCAAGGAAAAATATTTTTGAAAATTTTGAAAATGATCTCTTCATGTTGGATAAATACAACAGAAAAATTAGAACTTGGAAGTTTAGACCCAACCGAAGTATTTTTAAATTAGTTACAGAAATTAAAAAAAGGAATTCTTCATGATTTATTCCAAACAAAAATTGTAACCAGCAGGTTAGTACCTAAGAAAAGTATCTTTAAGTTACAGATTTTAGAAATAATTCTCTTCATTAATGAACCCAGCGAATTCATGTTAAAGTATTACTAACAAAATTTTAACTAATTTTTGGATGTCTTAGTACCACATTGATATCTCCTGTGTACATGCCCCGCTTGGACTGATTAACGATATACAATATATATGTATGTACATCTGGGGAAGCATTTCTTCGTAGGCCTAGCAGATATATCTTGATCGAATATGCATAATATTTTTCATTTTATAAACAGTACAGGATGGTTCCAAGTAGGCTCCAAAGAAAGAGTTTTCCATTTTCTATGTGAGTGCCCTGGTTTGGGTACTTACCGACATAGTACGTTAGGAAAATTTGCAATGAATAATCTCAACGAGCGCACTGAAATTCAAATAGATGACATCAGTAGGTTCATAAACAAATCAAGATGGTTTGAATCGACCTGACCTCAGTGGTTCCACAAGTGGTATATCAAAATGGCACTATTGTGCTAATTGGGCCTGAATTGTGTCGCTTCAGGCAGCACCTAAACCAACCAACCAACCAACAGTTAGTGTATAACTCATATACCGTATGGCATTACAAAGGGCTCCTAGCCTAAGTGGGTCACTCTTCAAGAGACAGCCATTACAAGCTAACGTAACCTAAAATTTGGGTAAGATCGGTCCTCTTTGTATTGTTATAAGATCCAAACAAGATTAAATAGTGTGACCTTGAAAAACAAAGCTTTTTAAATATATTTCGGCTCAAATGTTTAATACGAAAAATTGCTAAGAATTTCATTATAAATATTATAATATTTTGCAAACAACTTTTAATTAAAAACTTTTCTTTAGAAACTGAAACATTTTAATTAAAAATTTGTATTTAAAAGCTTTACTATTTAATTTTTCAACTCAAGCTGCCACAGTATCAAATTGTAATTTTCGCATTCAAAAGAATTTTTACAATTTCATTAAGCGACGATATTACCAAAAACAACAGCAACAACAACAAAAACACGCCCCGACCCATTTTCTTAATTTTTTTTTTTGCCCGACAATTCAATTTGTAGCGGTTGATAACCCAAAAAAGATGGCACATAAATCCGTTTATGCGCCAAAAAAAAAAAATGAACACCGCTTGACTGCAGGTGCCAAAAAACCCAAAAAAAAAAAAAACAACAGAAACAACAACAACAACTTGGAAGAAAAACACGATTTTCACACATACCCAAAGGCATAAATAAAAAACGAAATGTTGTATAAAAAAAAAAATGCCCACAACGCCAAAATGCAAAATTCCCGCATGACAGTCGGCAGAGCGCCAAAAATGAAATAAGGTGCCGGCAAAATTCAACAAGAAAAGTGCTAAATCCACTTTAGTGTCGCCCGCAAAAAATGCTTAGACGCCGCTGGGTGTGCGCGCTACAAACGCCAGGAAAACGCTTACAAGAACATCGCTGTCGAGCGAGGCGGCTGGAACAGAGAACGACGTTTCGGGAGGGGTGGGCGGTGAAAGAAAACATCTTCGCGCCCACATTTTATTTATTTGTTTTTGTTTATTCGGCGAAAAAACATCGCCGCCGGGGTATATCACAGAAAAGGGTTTATTTACCCTACGTGCGTTTGGTTGTTGTTGCTTTTTTTTGTATTATCAAAATTTAATGAAATTTTTGCGGCAATTTATTTAAATTTTCGAACAAAGACGCTTACAAACAAATAAAAGAGGGTGCAAGCAAGTAAGCAAGTAAGCAACACTGCTGAAATTTATACAAATTGTTATTTAAATTGCATTTTGGGCGGGCAACACTTTTTTCGTTATCTTATCAACACGTTTGCAGGCGTGACAGCGCGAACAAGCTGTCGGTTTGATAAACTTATGTTAATATATTAGAAAAACGTTGATCGATTTTTTTTTTTTTTTTGAAGATTACATTTTTCCAATTAGTTGGGAAATTTTCCCGTCTTTTTTTGTTGGCCAAAAAATAAGAAAACAACTTTAAGCATAGATTTAAAGTACCATCATTAGTTTGTGCAAAGCTTAAAGCTACCTTAAGCTTGCCAAAGAATTAAGCTTTCAGTTCTACTAAGCTAGTGCATGCCACATAAAGCTCTATTTTTATTCATTAAGTCATCTAAGACTTTCAACAGCAAAATCTAAAACGATTATTAGCCCTGTCAAGCTTTTAAAGCTTAAAGCTTTTTAAAGCTTTTAAGGATTTTTGTCTAAAAACTCTTTTGAACCGTTTAAAAAACTAATAACAAAATTTTCAAATTTAACTTTGGCCGCATTTTAAGCACGTAACACGGAACAGCTTTCGCCGCTAAGTCATATTTTTAGGAAGCGTCTTTATCTAATTAAAAATCTTATTAATCAAAACGTTTAATGCGAAATTTAGCGCTTAATTGCCAAAAACAAAAACAAAAATCAACCTTATAAATTACCAGCGTTCAACCAGCTGCTCAAGACTTCACGCCTTTTTCGTTCCATTTTTAGCTGCTTGCTGCTATTACGATACAAAAGGCAACACTTGCACTCGCTGTGCTGTACTGGTTCCTTAAGCTTTCAACCTTTGTGTGCAATTGTTACCTTTCGCGCCTGTATTGCCACCATCTATTGCTATATTTCATATTTAATTGCCAGCGCACAAAAATAAACGCAAACAGTGTTGTATATGTGTGTGTGTGTGTGTGTGTGTGTGTGTGTGTGTGTGTGTGTGTGTGTGTGTGTGTCAAGCACTTTGCGGAACAACGTTCCTGGTACTAGTACCTGCCATCTAAATTGGCAACATTAATAAAATTATCCAAGCCTCACACCTACCCAAGATCTCACCTCGCCCAGCTTTGCGTCGCGTCACTCGAACTTTATGCCCTCAATGCGAAGGAGGTTATTGAGGGGTTAAAATTGTGTGCTTAAAATGTTATTAGCGCGTAAATTGCAAAAATACGAGCATACTTTTAGGTAAATATTGATTTTTTTCTCTCAACCGCTTAGGTTTATAATAAAAGCCAATTCGTAGGCGACTAAAAGCATTTGATAATTAAAAAAATTTAAAAGTCTTTTGTTACTGCAGATTGACGTTTAATTGGCTATTTGACTTTATTAGTGAGCATGGGGTACGTTTGTGATAGCGCCTAAAAGTAGCTTAAATACAGGCAACTTAAAAAGGAAGACTTTGTTTGATTTAAAAAATTAAAATGTGTAGAAGTGTGCCTTGAATTTAAAAAATATATTATATGCTTAAATTTTGAGAGATTTATTTTCGGGTATGCCTAAAAGTAGGCAATATTACTTATTATTGAAATTCTAAAAATTTACTTATAGGTAATTGTTTCTTGACATTCTCCTGTCTGAATATTTTGAAGAACAAAAATTAATTAATTTGTAATTAATTCATTTAATTTTTATCATAATTGCAGTTAATTAAAATGTTTAAAAAATGATGTTTTCATTTTTCATACTCCCTAAAAATATGCTATATAAAAAAAACAATAACTAAAGCCCTTGTAAATGTGCTCGATATTTAACTAAGAATAATCTCTAATAATCCTTTACTCTCGATCTTTCTCTAAACCCTTGCGAATGCCTAAAAGTATGCAGCACTTTAAAAATTCAACTCAATTCGTGTATTTTGCTTTATGCAAAATATTTTTCAGTATACAAATAAAATCAAGCACATTTTATTACACCCAAATGGTGTGCATTTAATTTGCATGTTTGTAAAATTGACCAAACTGCGCCTAAATGCACACTTCATAAATTTGCCAAAAATATGCAAATAATTACATAAAAACATGCAACAAAAAAGCCCGACACGTACACATTAAACAAATACAACAAATTTAAAATAAATCCGAAACTCTGCACTTTTTGACTCTGCCAAAGCTGATTTGCACAGGCAATGCGCGTGAGTGCGCCTAAAATTATGTGACACTTGTTTCGCAGCGATTAGCGCCAAATTGTTTAGTGCATAATTTAAATGCACTGGCAGGCGTTTTCTGTTTTTAAATTAGATAATATTCAACATTTTCGAAAATCACTAATTTTATATGTAAATTTTAAATTTTGCCATAGACTAAGCTAAGGGATAAAACAAGAGTAGATTTACAACAATGTTTGTCTCTTTACTCGAAGGTATGCGAACAGTTATCAGAGCCAAAATCGTGCTGAGTATGTCTTCTCACGACGTACGAATCAAAGGAGAATTTAACATTGAACATCAGAACTTAAAAAATGAGAGAATATTATTAAAGAAACAAACTTGCCGACTCTTTAACTGTTGAAAAAATAAACCGACTCTACATTTCGATCGGCACTCGGCTTCGGGAGCCATCATTGGAATTCATTAGCTGCATTTGTTCTTATTTAAATTAGATTTAAAAATATACTACAAAAATACCTAAAGAAGGTTTCAAGAAAAGAAAAACCCAAAAGAAACTTAATTAAAATATAGCTAAAAGAAAATGTGTGCATATGTCTACAGCCGAAAATAAACGATTTATTTACTTATTGTTGTTCTTTTTAAATACATAAAATATTTGCAACATTTTTTAGCGCAAGTCGAAATTTTCGCGCGTCTTGTTACAAAAAATAAACAACAACAACAACTACAACAAATTACCGATAAAGTTTGTCCAAAAAACTTTTTAAATGAAAAGCAATAAATTATGTAGAAATGCGCTCGCACACGCTTTCAACGTCTTTTCCCACGACGACGCCATTTTCAGCGCCATTTTTTCACGTTCACTCATCGGTGGCACTGCCACTGCCCCTTCGGTATTTATATCCTGTACCCATGTCCTTTTGTAAAACATTCAAAAAAAAAAGAAGAAGAAGAAGAAGAAGCAAGCAACGAAACTCGCGCAAAAGAAATCGCACAAACTTCGAATGCAAAAATGCATTTTATTGACTTTTGTCGCTTCCGTTACGTTCGCTTCGGCTTCCGTTTTGAAAACGCTGGCAAGTGTCGTTCGGTGTATTTGCATTGTTTGCGTTTCTTTTGTTGTTTTCTCTTTTCGGGTTTTCTTTTCATTTTGCAAAACAAAGTTTATAAATTCTTTAAAATTGACAAATAAACAAAGTGGAACATAAATTTTGGGCACCGGATGCACGTAAGCGAAAAAAGCGCGATAAGCAAAGTAAACAAAAAAACCGGTTTTGAAGATTAATGTTATTAAAATTATTTGGAGTTAATTTTTCAATTTTGGTTGTTGTTTTTCTTGTTCAATAATAAATAGCTTAAAATTGAATGTATAAAAAAATTATAAACAGGTTTTAAGAATATTTTTTAGACGATACAAATTCGGAAGTGAATTTTAATGATGGTGCCAAAGTCAAGTGCCGATTGAAATTTACTCTCAGTATATTTTTACCACAAAGGAGCCGACGAGTTTATGTCTCTAAAGATGTTCTCTCATTTCGACAAGTTTTTGAGCTTTAATGTAAAAATCTCCTCTCATTCGTACGTCTTAAAATAGAATAGATCTCGGAAAGACTTTTGCGTTACTTTTGAGTAAAGAGAGGATATGAGTGCATTTCATATATGCATACTAATACAACCATATTTTAATGCTCTCAAAATAATTGATATACATGTTTAAATTTGATTAGAAGTAGTGATGCAATGATAACGATTACGATTAATCGTAATCTCGATTAATAGCCATTTTTACGATTAATAGCGTTTAATTTAAATCGCCGATTATCTTTTTAATTTATTAATGATTGGAATATTTTGAAAACATTATTACAATTCTCTATCATTAAAATTAGTATTTTGGAACCAGGAAGAGAAATAGTGAGAGAAATAAAAAACTTTTATAATATTTGATGTTCGTTTTTTATAAATATATTTCTCATATTTGTCTCTAATTACTAGAAAATCACGTCATATTAAAGGTTACATTATTTTTTTATTTTTTAAATAATCCTCGATTAATCGTAAGCGGCGATTAATTAAAGTTATTTCTAGATAACTTTTAATTTGTTTTTCAATAATAAATGGCTTAACTAAAACTTGTAGGCACAAAATATTTGCAGCAAGAAAATTGGCTCGAAAAGATTATTAAAACATATATTGTAAATAGGAAACTTTTTTGGTAAATATGCTTCGAGATATTTCCACAAAGAACGCAAACCAAAAAACAAAGCTCAAAATGCCAAAACGCCCTTGAGCACAATGCGTGTAACTGTGCAATACAAAATTTTCAATTAGCGCGAAATTTTCGGGGTAAACTGCCCAACGTAATTTCCCAAAATGCCAACCACACGCACGCCACTTCAGTCCTCTCCACTCCACTCCCACTCCAGTTCGCTCCACTCAACTCAATTTGGTCAATTTGCGTTGAAGCGTTTTTAACCCGATGCAATGGCAGCCAGTCGGACCCGGCCCAACACTCGAACTAAACTCAAAAACCAAAGTCCCCCGCCACGCCCATATTATAACTTGATTATTTGATAATGTCACACGAAAAACGACAAACGAAAGAACAAAACAGAGCGATATGAAATGAATGAACCAAAAACAAAAATCACACGCAAATTAGTTTAAAAAAGTTTTTGCGAGTGGCCACAAAAATTGCAAGCATAGTTTTTGGCGCTCGGAAGCGGGACGAGCAGATTTTTATTAGTGGCCTGGCAGCGTGCCGCAGTGCATTCGAATTCGTATTCACACTGAAAAATCGGACGAAGAATGAACGGAGCGGGTGTGCAAAGTTCGGGTGCGAAAAATGCATTTTCGCAGTTAATTAAATCTACTTTTAGGCGTTGTGCACTCGCTTTCCCCCTTTTAGTAAATGCGCAAAACTTTCGAGTGGACCACTGCGGTAAAGTTTGATAAATAGTAATTTACTCAGTGCTGTGAAGAGTGCATATTTTTAGGAGTGTCGCCATTGCAATAATCGTCGTTGACGCTTTTTAATAAACTTTTACTTTGGAATATATTGAAAATAGCAGAAAAAATGGATAATAGTTGATAGTAATTTAAATTGAAAAAAAAAATTAATCTACAAAAATTATATATTTTTTATTAAAGTTTTTTTTATGGGATCTTTAAGCAGATTTCTAAAATTCTCATTTAACTTTAAAAATACAAAGTAACAAAATCGAATATTCACAAGGGAGAGAAAGATGAACTTTGCCTTTGCACTCACTTTTCGAACAAAAAATTTTAACATTGCTTATATCGATATTGTAAAAAAAATACGAATTAGAATAACGATAATATATGTATATAACATCTATGAAATTATGCATACATAAAAAAATTGTTTCGTCATTTCCAAAATTTGTAAAATTAAAGACAACACTTAATATATTTTTTTTAAACATAAAAAGGTATCGTTACGAGTGTTCTTTAGTGAAGTAATTTTTGATTGCTCAAAGTAACCGAAAAATTATGAAAATTGTATCAAAAAATTAATTATCGATTTGTCGGATTAAAAAACATCGAAATCATTGATGTAGTGTATAATATCAATGTAGGCGCAAAAATATCGAAAAACCGATTTATATATTTCACATCTCTAGCTACTTAAACCAAAAATTAAAATTAAATATCTAAGCAATAAACTTTTACTCACGATTGTCTATTGCACCTTTCCTTCTCTCTTCCGGTAATCAACTCAATTGTTGTAAGTAACTCTCTGCAATAAGCTCTCCTCATTCAACACTAAATTATGTAAATTTTCAAGAAGAATGTTTTGTTCTTTTATTTTTTGTTTCAGTAGAAAATTTAGTTTATTGTAAAAACTTTATTTCAATATTTTTATTCGAATTATTTTCAAAGAAAGTTGTACTTAACTTTAGTTTAAACTTATTTTCACTGTACACGAGCCAGAGATTAATTTGGCAAAATGGCGACTAATTATTTTCACTATTAAAATTTGCTCGTAAGAATTGTTTTTGTTTTTTGAGCGCCTGCATTAAATCACGAGAGTAAAATGCTCGCACATAAAAAAGCAAACCAAAGAATTGGAATTGAGAGTTGTAATTTTTTTTCACTTTTTTTGGCAAGATATTCTTGTATACTTTTGCAAGCAAAAGAGCTTTGCCGCACTTCAACTGCTCCACTCTGCATAATGCAGAAATATTCTTAAAATGTTTAGCAACAAGAAGAAAAAAAAATGTCAAAGTTTGCTTTAGACAAAAAATAGCAAGAGAAAAAATGCTTTAAAATCTATTTGCACTACATTAGGTATCATTTTACTCAGCAGCAGTTCTGCCATACTTTTGCACTCTCTTTTGTGTCAGTCACAAAGATGGCCAAAGTTCGTCCGTCGGCACACAAACATACATATGTATATATGCATAACACAGCACAACACAACAACTCAAACCCAACTCAACTAAAGAGTGCAAAGTGGGCACTCCGCAGTTATCCTTTGGGCAAATATTTAAATTACTTGGTGTGTGGTTTGGTCTGTTGCGTTGCTTTGGCGTTGCCTGATTTTCACTTTTTTTATATATTAGTTTTTTATACTGCGCTGAGATAAACCCTGAAGGTGTATGAGAGAAACTTTTGCTTTTTGTTAAGTTGCGAATTGTTTTGAGTGGAATTTGGTTGCTTCTTCTTTTTAAAGCTGCTTTTTGTATGTTGAAGAAATTTTTGATACCATATGCTAAAAAAAAGAAGTATTTTGTCATTTTCAAAAAAAAAGAAAAGAGTAAAGTCGGTTTATTCAAGTAGTTAGACCCCTTTTACACTAGGCAATTTAATTGGCGCAAATAACGGGTTTGTGGAAAAAAAAAGGAAAGTCGCGAGGAGTGGTGATGAGAGGAAAGGAGAGGTATACACGATCGCCTATACAGGCAATTCTATTTTTTTCGCAAATCTGTTTTAGTAACATGAAATTGGTTGAGAGTTATAAAACAATATTATATGTAAGAATGTCTGAAGAAAAGTAAGAATAAAATCTTAAATTGCTAAGAAATATTGTTGTGGTCGTTAGCGCAATTATCTAAGAGAATCGAAAAATTGCTCGCCACTCAAAATGCTTAGTCTAAAAGCGTATTTCGAAGCATTTTTTTGACTTGTGTAAATCGGGACTTTAGAGTATTTTTAGTTGATATGTGCAAAAGAGGACTTGCATTTAAAAAATTTTTTGCTATTTTTTTATGTGTAAAAGGGAACTAGAGAACATTTTTTATTATATGTAAAAGGGTTAAGAAAAATTTGTTTAATTGATATGTGTAATAGGGGGTTTAGAAACTTGAAGACATTCTTTATATACACTGGTACTAAGAAGATTTGTTTTCACTGATATGTGTAAACGGGGATTTAGGAGCAACATTTTCTCATTTCTATGTTTTTACTTTGATATATGTAAATGGGGACTTGAAAGCAATTTTTTTTGTATGTGTAAAAACAGGATTTTGTTTTTAAATTGCGTAAAAGGAGACTTAAAAAATTTTGTTGTTGATATATTAAAAAAAAGGAACAAAAAGGACATTTTTTCTAATTGTGTGAGAGGGGAACTAAGTGTACCCTTTTCGATGACGTGTGTAAAAGGGAAATTAAAAGCAGTTTTGCTTGATGTGTAAAAGGGGACATACATTTAAAAGAAACCTTAGGAGCTTTTTTTTTTGTTATAAAAAACTTTAAAATGTTTAAACGCTAAACAGCAAAAAAATAAATTCTTCTTTATCTAAATTAAACTTTTCGCTCTAAAGCAACTTTTCATGTATCTTCTGAATTAAGAATTTATTCGCAGCTTCGCTTGATCCCTTCGTACAGTTAAACTTTTCAACCGAATTCTTTTCACTTTTTACCTTTACCTTTGGATTTATACATTTTTAATGCGAGTCTTCAGCATTCCAACACTCCCAATGTAAAGATTTAAATGTTTTCTTTGCATACATTTTGGCGTGCTGGCGTCTGTAAACTTATTTTCGCTTTCCAGCGCAAACGAAAGAAAAAAAAAGAAAAAAAGTACGAAAGTAAAAAGCGTGGAATTTGCATTACTGATTTACAACTTGTTTCGTTCGTTCCTTCGTTCGTTCGCTGCTTTTGTCAACTTCATTTACTGCTTACCGGGGAAGCTATTCTTGTTGTTGTTGTTGTTGTTCTTGGTATTATTATTGTTGTTGTCGCTCTGTCGTCTGGCACGTGTCAGCCGCGTTTTTTCTTTTTTTTTTGTTTGCTTTTGTCATTTCCTGCAATTTCCCTTTCGTCGCAGAACGCTGCGTGAATT
The DNA here is from genome assembly GCA_949127995.1 of Suillia variegata. NCBI lineage: Eukaryota > Metazoa > Arthropoda > Insecta > Diptera > Heleomyzidae > Suillia > Suillia variegata. The sequence continues at coordinate 6,477,780 of OX421846.1, read as the reverse complement.
TCGGCTTCTCTTCTTCTTGCTTTGGCCTGAAATCTACTCGAGATTATCAACGAGAGCGCGTTCAATGACAAAAGATGACATCCTGCGTGTAGCCTGGCTTTGTGTCGATTTGCGTTGCTTGGCTTTTGTGTGCGGCGCGTCTGACTAAATAAATCTTCCCTCACTTTGGTGGGGAGGTAAGTGAAGTTGAAGTAGCTGGAATGTATGCGGTATCGATATGCACTCAATCAGCGACATGCGGAGGAAGCGGTGACGTCATGTAGGCATTGTCTGGATTCGCAAAATGCGGAAGGAAATATTAACTTAACAAGAGGCAAAGTCTATTGAAGTGCAGTTGTTGTGATGCCCAACGAAAATACAAAAAAAAACACCGAAAGGATTCATCAATGAAGTCGACGGGTGGTGGCTGACGGGGGGTGGAGAATGGAAGAAGCCAATCAATTCAAATTCAATTCAATATTCAAGATACAATTTCCAAAACTGGTTTTGGATTTGAATTTGTTTGAAGTGATGGTTTTTTTTTTTATTGAAAAATGTTTTCCTCACACTCTCACACAAACTTGAGATGATTTAATTGCCTCGTATAAAAGGAGTCTAACTTTTAATAACAGAGGACAAGACAAAATGTACACCTATTGTTTTCGTATATACATACATAACTAAGACAGGTTTAGTGTTAAAAATTGAAATAAAAATTATTCCCAAACGAGGAAATGATCACGAATGAAGCAGGAAATTTCACGAGGATCTGACTAGAGTTTTCATTAGGCAACCTTCCAATATCCGAAAGAAAAAAATAAATCAAGTTCAAAGTATTCCTATCCGATCCTGATCAGAGTGCCGTGGTCGGGATATTCTGATCTGCCTCAGTAAATAATCAGGCTCCCACATTGATACTGCTCCGAAATGGGAATGGAATTTCACAGATTATTTCGATTAGGATTTATTTTTAGGGTTAGAGTTGATATGGGCTGGTATGGGACCATAGCTCTCAGTAGGATTTATATAACTACTTAATTGGAACTCTGGTTTTGTTTAAGTTTTCGTTATTAGAATCTGATCAGAGTACTATAATCTAATCCTGATCAGGTTTCTTCAAAAAAAAAACATAATTAGATCTCAGGTTCAGCCAAGAAATCAAGATTTGATCAAAGCGACATGATCAGAATACTCGGGTTTGTGCAAGTTTATAATCACGATTCTACATTAAGTACGATTGCCTAGTGTAAATGGGGGCATACAATCCGGATTAAGAATTGTATTATACCGAGTATCTGATTAACAATTCGTTTAGGCAATCAAACGGACTTTTGATTCTTCACTGATACCAAGTGAGGTTCTTGTGATCAGGATCTGATCGAAGCTTAATGATCAGATATAAACTTGACTAGATTTAAAGTCAAAATGTGTCGATTGAGTACCAAGCAAGTTGAAATGAACAGACCCGGACAACGGACTGCTGATCAATTAGGTTTAGTTAAGGTTGCTGTAACAGGAGGAGGTCTGAAGCTTAAGTTAAGTTTTGGCCTAGATGCCTAAGAAAGGAAATTATTGGAATATGTTAAGGTCACTAAAGCTGACTCCATATAGAAAAGAAGTATATAAAATTTTCGATCCTAATAGTCATAAAAAGTTATACGAGCTTCATTTATAATAACTCTAAAATTTCCTTTATCAGCGCTATCGTATAAACCTTAGATTATTCCTACATCTGCTGCAGGTAAATTCATTTACAAAGGTTGGACATGTGCGCCTTCCAACTTCAGTTGCCCAACAGCCTTCGTACATTTTCCACGAAACTGATCCTTACTTATTTCGTACGTATGCATTTCATTCGCACAAGTTTCTACATTTTTTCGCATTAAACTTATTAGCCAAAAATTATGCCAAATAATCCTCGACGCAGGATAATTGCCACTGACAACGAATTTGTTATGTCGAGTCATATGCAACTTTATGCCAAAGCAAAATTAACCGAAATTAAGCAAAACTTTACGACGAAACAAATACGACAAATGTGCGTTTAATCATAGACAAACATTTACACAAGAATATGATATATCTGATTAAGTATCTGCCGGATACTTACGTTGCCATAACGAACAAGTTTTGTATTATTATTTGTTTTTTTATTAGATGGTCATATACGATTTGTATGTCCGTGCCCCAACTGATTATTAAAGTAAGCAATGTGCTGGGCGTATACATATATACATATATATGTGTATATAAATGTGAGTGTGGGCGTTTAATCAAATTTATTACAAATAATAAAAACGCAACATTGCCGCAGCATGAAAAGTTGGATTGCGAAATATGTAGCATAGATTTAGGCGGGCCGACGCAGCGCACACAGCATGCCAGGCCATTAGGATAATCGAAAAAGTTGCGCAAATGTTTTTGGCAATGTGTGTGTATGTGTGCGTGTACGAGTATGTGTATTATTTGAGATTTAGCAGAGGGCTTTAGTGAATCAAAGGCAAGCAGTGGTAACTATGCCGAAAAGTATGCTATATATGGCATTCAATTTGTGGTTTTTTGTGCGTTTATTTTAATAATTTTATAAATCTTTCTCTGTGGCTTTAAAACAAATTTAAATACAATGTAAAGCATGCTGGGGATAAATGAAATATGTCGACTTTGTTTAGCCGTCTTAAAACAGAGCATACCTTTAGGCTTTATAATAAACAATTTAAAGCAATACATTAAATTGTTGTTTTAAATTTGCAATTACATTTAGTTATATTTGACAGTTCAAAACATGTTAAAATTTTAATTTCAAATTTGTATTCTAATATGCGAACAAGTAAAGTCTACCTTTAGGCTTGAATTTAAATACAAAATAGTTTAAAAATTTTATAAAATTTTTGTCCTTTTAACAGTAATAATTTCCACACTAATGAGAAATATTAAAATAAACAGAAAAATATGATACCAAAATATTTTCAATACTAGAGTAGGTAAATGCCTCAAAAGCCTAAAAGTATGCAAGACTGAAATTTTAATAAATAACTTAACAGAATTATTAAGTCTATCCATAATTAATAGTAATAAATGAAATAAATAAATAAAACAAAAAACTAGTAGTAGATAAAGATTTTTAGCGCCCAAAAGTATGCTTTGTTTAAACTTTGCTTAAAAACTAAAAAATCTATTAATTCTGTATTGTTATATTTAATAGTAATAATTTTTACATATATAATACAAACTTATATAAGCAGAAATGTATGCAACCAAATATTTGTTTAATAATAGCTATAGCATACTTTGAGGCATAATTTTTGTCAATAGTTTAAAAAATTTATTATATTGATATTTATTCAATAGTAATATATATTTTTTATATAAACAAAAAATTTTAAATAAGCAGCAAAGTATGCTACCAAACTATTTAAAGTCACTGCATTAGCCCAGCATACTTTTAGGCTTTTACAAAATTGTTGAAAAGTTTCCTATCTACATAGAAAATATGTGCCCTTTTATTATTGCTCTGCGCTGCCGTCTGTCAATTAAAAAGTTTTGTTGCCTCAAAAACATTTTCCTAAAAAATTCAAACAAAAACAAAAGCCCACACAACAACAAAAAAAAATCCCATTAAAATTGCGCACAAAAATTGCCCGCTCGGGAATTATTGAATTTCCATTTTTATGGCATACATTTTGGCGTTTTATTGGCATATCGGCTGTCAGAATCGACAGTCAAAAATCTATCAGTGTCATCAAGTGCTTTAGAAGTTGCTCCCTCTCCTCCTCCTCCTCCACCGGGTACTACTACACGTTGCGCATCACCTGCTGGACATGATGTCAACAGAATGCGCCGAACCGCCGCTCCCTGAGGGGGCGTGTGTGACATAAGCTGAGCTGAGTTCACCTAAGCAACCAGTCCAACCGCCTCAACAACAACAACAACAACAACAACAACAACGGCAACAACACGAATCGTCATCAATTTCGTTTTCAATTCACTGCGATAAACGTAAATGATCCATGGCCAGAGTTGCCATTCGATTTCGTTTTATGGCACACAAGTTGGTTGGGTTGGCTGGGTTGGTTGCTTGGGGTTAGCTAGGGGCATGCTGTGCGGCCCTCTGTCGTTAGCAACAACAAAACAACAAAAAAAAAACCAATAAAATAGAAAATATCCCCAAAAAGCTTTGTGGCGCGCTTTTATGCTCTCTTTTTTGTTTTATTTTTAGATTCTTTTGTGGCCGCCTTTCGGATCCAAATTTATCCGTTTGGATTTTTCACAACCTGTCATGCCGTGGTGCGGCGTTGCTCTGCGCCTGGAGTTATGCAAAAATTTGCCAAGTTGTGCTTTTGATTTCTTTATCCCGCTTAAGCGGTCGGTCGTTGTCTATTATCCTTTTGGGGGAATACTTTCCGGCAAACAGCTCATAAAAGATTTATTGTATCTTATATTATTTATTTATTTTCCTTCTTATTTATTTCTTCCTGTTTTTATGCGCTCGGCGTTTTAAGTATTTTTTTTTTTCGTTTTCTTCGTTTTGTTTTTGTGGTCGTGTCGACTTTTTTCTTTGATGTTGTTTTTTGTTTTTGTTGCCACCGCGCACTTCGGCAGCATAATAAATATTTGGGCAATCGGCGTAATTTCGTTTTATGACAATTTTGCAATTTGTGCGGCCTGCGGAATGCGATTTTTGCGGTTTATTTTCGAAATTATTAAAATTTTATTATGTGCGCACGGTTTTTTTTTTCATTGTTTTGCTTGCGAGAACATGAATTCAAGTACGGTAGCAATTTTTTCAAAAGAAATTAAATTTTCTCTAAATTGAGGCGAAGAAGAAATAATTTCTCTTCTGCTCTCACATCTTAAATAGAACAGGTTTCAGTAACGACATCTCGCTCGTGCACATATAAATCTCTACTCTCAACTTGTGTGCTCTCGTGCGTGGATCTTACACTCGTGCATTTACGTTGATCCTCTCAACTTCCGAAGTCGAACAGGTTTTTGCATTTAATGCAACAAAAATAGTTTTTCATATACGATGCTCGCTTTGTCCATGATTGGCAGTCTCCTACGTACCTTTCTAACTGACGGTTGAGTTTTTACGCGGTCGCGAGTTAGATTTTATTTTAAAGTTCAATAAATAAATGTTTTGAGTGCTGTCGGCTTACATTATCAGTGAGAAAATGTTCATTATAGTTAAATTGACTTAAATTTAAATCAGTTAGAAAATTATTACTACGACTATACTGAAGCTAAAATACCCACCGCCATTTAAGAGACAAAAAAAAATGACTATATGTATGTCGCAATTATTCGATCACGTCAATATTTGGTAAGCAGTTTTGCGTTACTACTAAAATGATAAATATTGAATTTGAACTTGTTCTTTGGGCTGAAATTATTCTGATTAAAGTTTTTTTTTCGCATGAAAAGAGGCGGTTTTTATTGGAGTGGCTTGAATGTTTGTTACCAACTTGAGCATCTTAGAACTTAACCTCCGTTAAGAGAAAAGCTGCTTTTACTTTCTTTTCGTTTTTGTTTTTGTTTGTACAGAGTACAGATAGTTTTTAAGAATGAGATATTTTAAATTATCTTTCAGATAGTTTTCATTTTTATAAAAACTCGTGTTGGCAAATTTAATTTACTAGAAAATATATTAAAAACAAATTTATAATGTACAATATATTAAAAAAAAATCGCTCGAAATATTTCTTTCTGCATAGTCGCCATCTTGCTTTTGTATATATTTCTTTGTGTGAGTGTATGTGTATGTGTACAAAGATGACGGCGGCGGCGCTCGTGTTGTTATTTATTTTATTGTTATTATTATATTTTCTTTCATATTTTTGTTGTTTTTTTCTCTTTGTTTGTTTGTTTGTTTGTTTGTTTATTTTTGCTGTGCTGCCATTGTTTGTTTTTTCTTTTTCTTCTTCTTCTTCTTTTTGTGTTAAATGTGTTGGAGTATTTTCTTTCGACATGTATAACGTTTTTTTTTTATTCGAAGCACTTCGTGCGTCATTTCCGTTGCAAAATGAAATTGTGCAGAAAATATGCGCACGTTTTTTGCACGCGGCACCCAAGAATTGTGCGCGATGACGACGCTGACGACGACAACAATCGGGCGCACTTTTATTGAAATTTTTCATAATTTTTTTTCTCTCTTTATTTCATATATATACTTTTTTTTAATTTTAAAAAATTGCGCGAAATACATATTTCAAAAATGTGCGGCAAAATTGCTGCACACACAGACACGTAAATTCATGGTTTTCTGTTGTTGTTGTTATTGTTGTTATTGCGCTCGCGTGTGTTCAGCGGCATGCCGCCACACTTAATTGGTCTTCCGGGACCGCGAAGAAGAAAAAGAAGAAAAGTATGCAAATAAATTGCTATGGAAAATTTATGTTCAAAAGAAATTTTAGATTTTTCACTAAAAAAATTTATTTTAAATTAAATTAAAAAAATTCAGCCGTATTGATAAAAATCGGCTATAAACATTTTTTTATATACATATACAGTCGTGTTTGGATAAAGGGAACTAATTATTGCTGTTCACTATATCCGGGTTGTTTACCCTTTCAAGGTCGACATGTGTTGACTTTTGGACCGCTCTTTCACGAAGACTTCGCAGTGCTAGTATACCAGCATCATCAGTTTTGTTTTTTTTTTGGGCGCCGGATATTTACTCGAATTCAAATTTTTTACAAAAATTTAAAAAATAAATTTTTAAATGAACTTTAAAAAAAAAACAAAAGAATAAACTCACATTTTTCAATTAGTTTTGCACTTATATAGAATTCCATTTGTTCGCCAGTTTATCTGTAAGTATGTCTATCTGTCTGTCTGTCTCTCTGTCAGCCTGTCCGTCTGTCTGTCAGTCAACTTGTAATTTTGACAGTTTCCGTTTGAATTTCAATTGTGTGGCGCGCACAAATGCAAAACAGTTTCTTGTCTAAATCGTTTGCACCGCTCTGCGACTGCGTTTGCGCCTCTGGCATTGGCGAGAATACAACTACATACACACACTCTGAAGCAAACTTAGATACACGAACTCCAATTTGTATAAATATAGTTTTGAATGTAGTCAACACACACATGCATTTGTACATATTTATTTATTTGTTTCTGTATGTATAAACGAATTCGAGTTTATTCACATACACGTACAGCCAAGCAGAAGTAACGCAATAAAATTGTCAAGATTGCCTGTAGAAATCGCATACGCACACACACACACACATAAATGCAATTATCTTAACACAGACAAGAAAATATACACCTATTTACATGCAGTCGAAGATGTGAAGTTGTCGCAATAAAAAAATTAATACTTGCATAAAAAAATATTTTAATTTTTTTTTAAATAACAGTGACCATTGGAATTAAAAAACCAAGCAAGTTGTTGGTTGTTTGGTTGATGTGGTGTTTCCTAGAGAGGAACCCAAGTAATTAAAAGTTTAATATATATTTTTATCATTATCAATTTTTGCTGTATTTTTATTAAAAAGGATAGAAAAAATTTTTACCAAAAAAAATAAATTTTACAATTGATGCTTTCTATGCACCACTAAGTGGAGCATATTTGGTTAAGGTAGATGCTTGTAACAAAGAGATATACTGTTCGTATCTCTGCCTGTCATCATTTCTTGAACATTATATCTTTTGAAGATTTGGCACAGAAAATAAAAAAAGTTTTAATTGAAATTGTTGCATTAAGTAAGACACAATTCGTTGGTACAGCAAAGTTATTAATTGTATTTAACAAACATTTAAATACGTTAGACGACACATTTCAAATAAAAATGTTAATTAATATAACTAAAGTTGAGAAATTTTAGTTTTGGGAAACTTTTCGTTTATGTAAATATTTAAACAAATTTTTAATTGTATTGATTAATGTATTAATTGAAAAATGTATTAAATTAAAAGAAAAAAATTGTATGCCAATGTTGTTAGAATCAATAAGTACAATAAAATTTGTGTTTTCAACTTCCAGTATCAATTCAGTTAAAAATTAATTGTATTGAACAAGTTTTTAATTGTATTTACAAATTTTTCTCAGAATAAATATTTCGTTCTGTGTAATTTGAAGTTATGTATTAACATTTTCTATTATGCTAATAACAATTGGGTCTACAAAATTAGGCTGGTTCATTATTAGTTAAATATTAAAATACTTAAGTGTAGAAAATTAGGGTGGTTCGAAATTTTGGTAGTTTCAATTTCAATTTTATATATTATATATTTTATTAAAGTATTCAAATGGTTCATTTCTCAAACAAACGTTTTAAAGCCAATATCTTAATTATCAAATTAGGGTGGCTTAAGATAATTGATATTTAAAAAAAAAGTTGTTATAGTAATGTGGAGCATATATCTTAGTCGCTAGGACCGAAACGACTTTATAAAAGCAATTTCTAAATCGAAATTTAAAATTTTTGTAAACAATCTCTGAAGGCAATTTTTTATGAGCACATTTTAAAGTTCATAAATTCATCTTCATTGTGTGTTTACACATATATACAAGTATTAGTGTTCGTATATACATACATATGTACAAATACAAATACAAATATGAAGCATGCAAATTATTGTGTTAGTTTTCATGCTTTTCCACTAACACACTTAGAGGCATCTTTGTTTACTTGTTTGTTTGTGTATTTGTTTCCATGTGTGTTTATGTTGCTACATACATACATATATTTACATATGTATATGATGTCTGTGTAGGTGAGTGTAAGTGTGCTTGTGTATTTTTTGAAAAAACTGTCACATTCCGACAGTATTCAGTTTTGCATTTGAAAATTTTCTTCTACTTCTTTTTGGCTTATTTTCTTCTTTTTCTTTTACTTTTTTATTTCTTTTCTTTTTTGCGGCAACATTTTGCATGCATTTTAATGTGTTGCTAAAAATGTGACTGCATGTATGTGTGTATGTGAGTTGTATGCATATGTATATGTACATGTGTCTACACGCTTTGACAGCACTGCTGCACTTTTACTACGTGTGTAAATATGCAACAGCGTGTGTTTGTGTATGTGCGTCAGTGTGTGTGTGTGTGTTTAGCATTTTAAATTGCATTTCAGATAAAGGTTCTTCGACATTTTTTTTCCACTGTTGGTGGCGCTGTTGCTGCTTTATCCTCTCCTCTTCTTTTTTAATTTAAAAATTTCACATTCATTCCGGTGCAGCGCCATCGCCGAGTCGCGCCACGACGCTCCGCGATTGAAATAAATGCTTTTAGCGTATAATAATTTATTTATTCATGCCAAGGTTGGCACACATCAGGCTGCAATTTTTTTCTCCCTTGTTTTGTTGTTGTTGTTGTTGTTACATTTACTTTCCGTTTTTAATGCGTTGCGGAAAATTTCATGTTTTCGAATTAAAAATGCATGTTGCGAAAAGCAACATAAATCGTTTTGCATCTCTGCTAAGTAAACATTTTAGCAAACTAATACCAACAAGTCCAACAAGTTGTTTACACAAAAAAATCCGACAAATAAACTTTGGCTTTCTAAAGTTTCGGTTAGCCTTAATGTTGTTAACAAAATATTCGGTAAAATGAAACGACTATAAAATGTAAATTATTATATAAAAAAAAACTGCTGAAAAGAGGACCTAACATATTTCCATGTCCGGCATTGATCAGACTTCGTCTTAAATATTTTCAGCAGGGTTTTCCAACACCAGCTTCAATTATGAAATGCTTGGCAAGGTCTATTCTAGCCTTCACAAGGCATGTAGAAGAGTTTATATTGTCTTGATTGGGCTTTGAAGAAAGGATCTTTAATGATCGCGGTACTCGTACAGTTAGCCCTCAAAGCGTTTTTATACTTTCCTAACAGACTTTGGTCTGATTTCGTGGAGTCCACTTGTTTGATAAGGAAATATGTCCTTGTCCAAATGTGACTCCCCTCCTTGATTGATTTATTGATTCATTGATTTACTGAGTTATTGGTTTATTAATTTATTGATTTATTGATTAATTGATTTATTGATTTATTGATTTAATGATTTATTGATTTATTGGTTTATTGATTTATTGATTTACTGATTTATTGGTTTATTGATTTATTGATTTATTGATTAATTGATTAATTGATTTATTGATTTAATGATTTATTGATTTACTGATTTATTGATTTATTGAGTTATTGATTTACTGATTTATCGATTTATTGATTTATTGATTTAATGAGATATTGATTTTTTGGAAAATTTCATTTATTGATTTATTGATTAATTGATTTATTGATTTAATGATTTATTGATTTACTGATTTATTGGTTTATTGATTTATTGATTTACTGATTTATTGGTTTATTGATTTATTGATTTATTGATTTATTGATTTATTGATAAATTGATTTATTGATTTAATAATTTATTGATTTACTGATTTATCGATTTATTGATTTATTGATTTATTGATTTATTGATTTATTGATTTATTGATTTATTGATTTATTAATTTATTCATTAATTGATTCATTGAAAACCAACTAAATTTTTGAGTTTTTATTTTTCTTTGTGCCTTTTGATTTTTCTTTTCTGCCTTTAAAATTCTCATCTGACTTGGAAAAAAAGCTCGTACAAAAAGCGTTTAAAAAATCTTAGAAAAAATTGTCTTGAGCTCGAAAAATTTAAATATTTTTAATATTAAAATTTTGTATATGTATGTGTTCTTTATAACGCTTTAACCACTGCACAATTTAAAGTTGTAATTTGGTCTCTTAATTTTGTTTTTGTCTTTTTCCTTTTTATGACTTACATTTTGAATCTTTCCAAAGGCAAACACTCGAATAAATTCTTCCATTCTTTAAGCCGACTTAAACTGCCGCATTTGTTTATTTAACTCTCCACTTTTGTTTGGAGCGTCCTCTGCCGGAACTCGTTTTTGGCTCTGGCGATTCTTAAGACTTTCTTGTTTTATTCTAGATTAATTTAGAGCTCCCCCTTCGCCACCACATTTTTAATATCTGCAAACTTAAAATTATGTAAAATTTACTAAACAAAAAAGAGTTGTCCAACTAAAATTATTCCAACAACATTTTCATAGAACCAAAAATTGGTTGGAGTAAGAACTTGCTTGAACTATTGAAATCTTAAATTTTCAAAATGTTTTGTTGTATGCTCGTTGTATGCCCCACCCAAGGGCTATCTATTCACAATCTGCAAAAAAATAAAAAAATCCTAAAATTCTAAACACCATAAATAATTTTCACCACATACACACATATACATATACACACATGCATAAGTGCTGCTCTCGCATGTCCAATAAAATTTACATGCATATGCACAGGCGTTCTGTCTTTATGTTAGTTTGTGCTGTAGCCCAGTCGGCATTTTCGTTAGCGCTTCTTTGACAAAGACCTTCTGACCGTCCTTTTAGCAAAAGTGAAATGGCTTTTGGTGCTAAGCGACAGTGACGGAATTGTGGAAGCTGAAAGAACTCCTCCAGCGCCTATTAAAGCGCTTTATAAAGAGGAGTTAATTTCAGAGATAAAGACGGTGGAAGAAGCATGGCTTCGAACTTAAAAACTTCTGGAAAATGTCTTCAATGAGTTCACCTTAAGGCAGAACCAATAACAGCCCATCTCATGGAAAGGATAAATGATGACCTTTCAAAGTGGGTCATTTAATACAATGAAGATGCAGTATGAAAGTGGAAGTGAAAGTCCTCTTCTCTGACAGGAAGGGTTTTTTGAAGCGTTTTTTACCCCTGAAATTACCGACTGGGAAGTGCCTATAAATTACCCCACGCCATGGGGTGTTTCATGCAATTCTTGTTTTATTTTTTATAATGTTTTTTCATTTCTCTTTTTTTTAATGAACAAAGTTTGCGCAAAATTCAGCTTTTTTAAATCCAAACTTGTTTTTTTTTTGTTGTTGTGTTTTTTTCATTTCGTTTTGTGGGTCATTTTGTCTTGTTTAGTTTTTCTTTTCAATTCGCTTTTCATTTTAATTTTTTGCACCCTTTTTTCTCGTCATTGTTTTTCTTTTCTGTGCCATTTAAATTTCTTCGTTTTGTCATGAAGCGGCAAATTTATGGCTTTTGGAAAATTTGTTTATGAAATTCAGCTAGACGAAAAGTTGTAAACAAGTAAAGAAAGTATAACAAGGATTATTAAAGGTATATAAAGAAACAATAATAAGAGATAATTTTTTTTTTCACGCCCACTTATGGTGTAATTATCGATAGTAACCATACAAGCTCAGAAACAATATTTCAAATTTTTATAAGTAATATAAGCAATTTAACCGTATATTTTCACTTAGTTAAACGAATTGTGGGCGTGGCAGATTTTGTATACCCTGTTATTCTTCCCGGTGCATATATAAAATTTGATTCCCCCTTATTGTGCAAAATCTCGTATCGCCCAAATTTCCTTAGAATATATACTCATTATATATGCAGAATAATCGCGAATTCCGACGCACGACGCCGCTTAAATTTCATTTTATCATTAAACCTAATTACCGAAATTCCGGCGCCTAAAACTATGCAATACGATGGCGCAAATATGGCGCCACGCACATTTACAAAAAAAACAGCAAAAATGAAATGATGGTAAATACAAAAACATTTCCACCTGTAATTATTGTCAAAATTATTTCGCATAAATTCCGCAAACAATGGCACAAAATGAGCAAACACACACACACACGCGCGCACGCACGCACAAATGCACGCGCGCAATTCAATGAATTTGTAATTTATGAATTTAATGCGCCAAAAAGTATGCAGCGGTGCGGCGCGGCGCGCGGCGCATTAGTGCCGAGCATATAATTTACATTTGGTGACATTTTCGCCGTCGCGGCAAATGTCATTCGGCGTAATTAAAATGCAACAAATGTCAAACGTTCGAACTAACGAACGAACGTACAAACGTACAAACGCACAAACAAAATCCGCACAAAATGCGCCAAATATTTGCGGTGCATAATTTTAGGCAATTCGACCGAATGTCGGCATTCTCGCTGCGAGCGCTTTTCTGATGTGGAATTTAAAGTAACAAAAAAAAATTAATATTTGTAAAATTTTAATAATTCCAATTTTGTTGCATAGAAATACTTTGAATGTTTTTGTTGTGAAACAAAGTTTCAAATATCTAAAATATTTTTACATAAATAAAATAACTTAAAGTAAAATAAGTATTTACAGTATTCCCCGCTTAAGTGCGTCTACCTAAAATGCACGGGTTTGTGGGTACTTAAACGGATTTCGCACTTATAAAAATCCCGCTTTAGTATCTCAATGCAGTAAATTAAACCCCTTTAAGTAGCTCAATGCTATTATATCAACCCGCTTAAGTGCTCGTAGGTACATAAGTAAAAAAAAATGTTTAAATTCAAATAATTTAAATATAGCTCTTAACAGGGGAAATTTATATATAAATAGAAAATAAATCACCAACAACTTGGTACCTAAGTGGGACTTAAGAAGGCAAGTGCGAAAGCGGGGGAATACTGTCTCAATAACAACTTTTTTTTTTGTAAATTTAAAAAAATAAAATTCCTCAACAAAATTTTTCTTTCTTTGCTTCTTCCTTAACTTCATTTGTCAGTCTTTTTTACGTCTAAACGGCTGAATCGATTTTCTTCAACAATTTAATACATATAGGGTTGGATCTTTAAAGATCTTTAAGATAAATGATATAAGACACGCCCACCTATTACACCCAGACTTTTCAGATGAAAATCACGATTTTTACTTATATATTGATTGTAGAAAATTACAAATTTACCATATAAGTTGGTAGAACAACCATCGCTAGCTTCACCAAAAGTGGGCGTGATTGTATAAATTTACCGCCCACCGCTGTAGTGGGTTTTAGCGTATTGATAAATTTTCGATCGAAGGTGCATTGCAAACTGTATCTACCATTTGAAAGAAAATGAAAAGAAGTGCACCTTACATTACCTTAAGTCACTTAATTAGATTTAAAATAAATTCCAAGCAACGCTGGCTACTCTTAGTCCGTAAATGTAATGCCAGAAAAAAATTTCTAACAAATGCACAAAGCTGCTCGCGTTTAACTTTATTCCCAGAAGCGAGTACACTTGAGCTAATTTGATTTAATTGCGAGCGAGTACGAAGCGAACAAACCGCCTCAAAAGACTGCCTTGAAATATTTAACTCGCTGCACACACACACACACATACCGACGCAAAACTCATAAGAAATGCACAAGTGTTGTTTGTGTGTGTATGTATTTTTTGCTTTTTGTTAACATAATTTTTCCCTTGACGCGGATTAAAAATTTGTTGCGTGCACTTTTCACTCGGCAGTTGGCAGTTAAGTGAGTGAGTGAGTGAGTATCCGTTTGATTGTACCACGAGTACCACGAGCAGTGCTTGAACCTTGCTTCTGTGGGGAGTAGGGCAGCGGGAGAAACTCGCCAGAAATGGAAACTACACGAAATTTGATTTAATTTTTTTTTGCTTAATGTTAATTTGATATTTTTAAAGTATATTTTACATTAATTCATGTTATTTTGATATGCATGTATAAAAAAAACTTCATTTAATTTTGAATTTGTAAATTTTACATTTTAGCATGTTATTATGACATGCTTTTAATGTTTAATTAATATAACAACAAATTAATAATGAAAATTGCACTTAAAACAAAAATTTTTCTTTTGTTTTTTTTTATTTTGAGTGTATGAACACACTCACACAAAACCGCATGAATGTACACAACAACATACATACTCTCATTTGTATGAGTATATGTATGTATACACCTGCAAGAAAATTCCGGTGGAAAAGTCAAAGGCGTTTGTTTGTACGTTCGTTCGTTCGTTTGTTTGTTTGTTTGTTTACTTCTTCTTGGTAAATATTTGGCCGACAAGTTTTGCAATCGGAAACCGGACAAAACACTGTGAAAATTGTTGTATGTAATTGCAAAACCAAAACAACACAAAAACAACATAAAGTTGCTTATTCTTGTTTCTTTGCTCTATTTGCTCGTTTTTGTACTCTGCTGATTTACCAACACAGAAAAAAAAGGCATAACATATTTTTGTTACTACCTTCATGCGAGCAAATTCCAACAAGTTCATTTGTGGTCGGTTCTGTTGGGTAGGTGTAAATTTACAAAATTATGTGCATTGGCGCATTTTATTGTTTCCGCTTCCGTTTCCGTTTTCCATTAAAACTCACAAAAGTCATATGAACTGTGTTTATAATTTATATTTAACAATGACATTTTTTTGTTGGCACATTTTTATTTCGATTTTTAAAGCCTTTAAAAATAAGTTTAAAATTGTAAATAAAAAAAATTTTCCACCATTTTAATTAAATTTATGGATTTCGAAAAAAAACTTCAAATTAACAAAAATGTCCAAATGTACTTAAACGCAACCCTAAAGCACTTAAAAAATTACAGTTCTTAACAACACATCCGTGCACGCACTCAAACCACCACAATTGCAATTCAATTAACGTTAAACATGGCCGCCATTTCCGCTTCCGCATTCCAAACGAAATACAAATTCAGTTTTTCTACGGCAACGAAGAACTTTGGCGCCTCTGATTATAAGCGTGGCGCAGCAAGGATTATTTAAAAGCTCCACCAGAATATGCGTCCCATCTGATATTGTTGTTGTTATTGTTGTTGCTGTAATTATTCTGGTTGCCACTGCAAGCTGATCCTTACGGCTAAGCATTGTTGTTGTTGCTAGATTAGTGTTGTGAAGGAACGTTTTTTTTTTTTTGGGTAAAGAGTGAAAAGGATAATAAAGGGTGCATTGCAGTCGCCTTTTGCAGGACATTTGCATGATTTGTGTATATGTTTGTGTGGGAGGGATTTTAGCTACAACTACACCAGCTAAGTACAACAAAACAGTTAAGCGTCATGCGTGTGTGTGTGTGTATCTGTGTAGGTGTGGGCCTAAGTGTTTGTATGCTCTTTTGTGTGTGTGTGATTATTATTATTATTACTATTGCACCCCATGGTGCAACTCATTCAGGATAACATTATCCTTTCGTTTGTATTGCGGTTGGTTGGAGAGCGGCGGGCTATGCTACTTTCCTAATGAGATTTTGCGGTATGTAATTACACACACACGCACACTCGCACACACAAATGCTAACTAACACCGCTGCGTCGGGCAAAGCATGCATACTAACAAGTTTTGCATTAATTGTTTCGGGTTAGAAGAAAACGCTGTTTAATATTTTTTATAAATATATTTTTTTTTGTTAAATCATTAAAGCTGTTGAGAATTATAAGCAAGTTCAATTGCATTTGCCTTACATAGCGGTAACATAAGTGCAAAAGTTTACTTTGTATTTCCATTAAATTTTGCTTTTGTATGTGTTTAAATCAATATCCTGCAAAAACACTTTAAAAAGTTGACTTTTTTTAATTTTAATTTATCACTTTTAATACTGGAATCCAAAAAAAAAAACCGGTACTTGCCACGCCCATTTAAATAAATTAAAGCCAAACTCTACATCTGTATAATAAATTTGTAACAAGCGATAAGCGCACAAAAACTACAAACAACAAAATAACTTCCTTCTCTTCGGCTTTTTACGGTCGCACAACGAAAACTTCTCGAGCGTAGCGCGCGCAACGCCATATTGCGGTAGCGTTTACCTTAGCACAACTGTCACTCTGACAGTACGTGCTCCTTGTGTGTGTAAGTGTGTGAGTGTGTGTGTTTGTCTGTGTGAATGTGTACGTTTGGCGCAATTAAGTAAATCACAGTATCCTTGTAAGTTTCAACATCCTGCGGGAGGAACGGTTTTACGCATGCAAATCATATGCAAAAGTTTCCTCAGCAGAAGCACTCTCATCCAGAAACACACAAGAAGCAGTTGAGAGAGTGTATGAGTGTGTTTGTGGTACAGTTTGGGTCAAAAGACTGAAGCAGTGAAATTAAAATATTAAAATATTTTTCTATGAAGTGTGCAAAATTGTTCCTTAAGAATTTAGTTAGAGATATTTTATAATTTAACTGAGCTTTTTAAATAACGAAAACAAATGACGGCGTCTCTAATCAAGGAGACCATTTCAAGACAGTTTTAGGTTCATTGGATACTCACTTTTCTATATATAAATAAATGTGTCTATCTTTCTATATTTTTTCTTTTTCTAAACTCTCTGCGATCCTAATCCATTCATCCGATTGCAATACAATTTTAGGGAAGTACTTTGCTTAAGCCCGTGAAGGTTTTGGGCTTAAACAAATCTGCTACGCCCACATAATACGCCCAAAATTTTGTTTAATTTAATCAAAATATTCGATTATGTAGCTAAAATTTCTCCTAAAAAAATAGGTATCTGAGTTTGTATGGGCACTGTCGACCATTTCACCAAAAATGGGTTTGGTTGGATTAACTTCACGCTCTCGGGCGTAATTTAAAAAAACAAAACTTTATTATACTAGCCTTTAGACTTCTTGACAAAGGTGTCTCTTGCGTTTAAGGCAACAAAATACAGATGTGCACCTTTTCAGATGCAAGCACACACATACACACACATGTTGCCCCCTGCAGGATATGTGTGCACCATGCATGCAGGGCGACGAAGGTATGGTTGCATTTTAATAGTTGTCGGTTCTTCGTCCTTGTTTAATTGTGTGTGCAATGCAGCAGGAATTTTTCAAGTTGACAGGAATTTCTGCTGCTGCTGCTGTTGCTGCTGCTGCGACTGTTTGCAACTTGCAATACACACATTTCTGTTGTAAATAATTGTCATGTGGCAGTAGTAACAACTACAATAATAACAACAACAATTATAACAAAGGACCTACTACAATAAAATGCTTTTAGGGTTCATTTCGGTTTTTTTTTTTCTTTTTGGTTTTTGTTTTTGGGGAAGTTCAAACATTTGAAATTTGAGCAATTTTCTTGTGGCATTCAAATATGAAGATTTGTAAATGATGTTTTTTTGTTGTTGCTGTTGTTGTTTCAAACAATTGTTTTTAACAATTTTGCAAATGACATTGGTAAAGTGGAGAAAAAAAAAGTTCTGAAAAGTTGTAAAAACTAAATTTATTTGATGTATTGCAAAAGTTTTTAGTAAAGTGAAAATAATGCCAAACTCTTTGATTAAAATTTTTTAGTTGAAATTGTTGACAAGAGAAATTAATTGTTGGCTCAAGAAAAATATTTACAATTAAATCAAGATTTATCTATTCAAACTCCAGAGCGAATATTTAAAACTAAGCACTCTCAGTGGCTGTCTCGAAACTTTATCGCCGCTGACGGCTTAACTAAGGCGGAAAAACATTTCAAATTTCTAATTGACAACACTTACACTTCCAAAATGGCTGTAGTTTACAGTTAATTTCCGCTTGTAAAGCGATGCCTTTTTTTTACGAGTCTGCAAAGTTTTAACCTAATGTTTGAAGTTGTTGTTGTTGGTTTTGTTGTAATGTTGTTGTCGTTAGTAACTGTTGATTATATGTGTTTCGAAGCCCATAGTAAAAACAACACAAAATTAACTCAAAAGCCAGCAAAAACAAACAAAATCCTACAGAAACAACAAACAACAAACGACAACAACGACAACAACAACAAGTGCTCAGATGACGAGTAGAATTTATGAATCACACGAGTACACTAAATCTAAAAGCGACGGCAACACTGGCCGTCGTAGGAGTTGAGCTTAGAGACGTGTGGGTATGAGTGAGCTTAATAAATGTTGTCGGTGGCGTTTTGTTTTTTGTAGTTGTTGTTGTTCTTGTTTTGTTATTGTTTTTACCGTAACCAGAAGTTCAATGTCCTCGGAGTGTAATTGTGTTTGTTGTTGTTGCTGTAGCTGTTGCTGATGATTATGTTGCTGCTGTGGACCAGCAGCGGAACAGAGCCTTTTCCTCCGGTTAAAAATAAAAACCAAACAAGAGCAAACAAAATGGCGCGAAAAGGAAGTGTAGAGCACGGTTTTGAGGTTAAGCCAAAATTACCGTTGTGCTTAGCACGGTACTTAGCACAAATATTGGACAAAGGATTTTGCGCAATTTTATATTGTCGGATTGTGTAGATATGGCTCGGAATTAATGGGAATATGAGTTCGGATTTTGCACAATTTATGCTCGCATTTAACATCAAACTGGATTAGGGATTGTTTATGGTATAAGCACAAATTGGATCTGCATTACTTAGCTGTGAGCCCTAAACTTAAAAATACAGAAGATATACCAGGACTTTCATTTCGTGATGTTTAGAAAAGAAAAGTTATTAGTAACTATTTAAATTCAAGTAAATAAAGATGGAAATATAATATTTTCGATAGGTTTCATAAGACAGAAGCTGGGAAGGAGCTTCTGAGCATAAGAGCCTTTCTCCTTTCTGCAATCGTCAATCGAGACACCATACCGAACTTTCTAGATAGGACTGAATATAATTTTAAATTTATGTTGTATCCAAAGTTTTTTTTGGCAATTTATTTTCTTGGATAACGTTTAAGAAGTTACTTTCAAGTTTACCTAACTATAACAGCCTGAAGGAATTTTCTTAACTCCGGGTTAGACGCGACCCTGGGTTCAGAAGAACTTGGATTACCAACTCAGCAGCCGAGAAATTCACTGAGCTATCGACTGCAATGTAAGATCTAACTGAAACCAAAAACAGAAAGTTCTTGATTTTCTATGCCTTGTTGGAGTTCGACCAACAAGGACTGCCAAGGCACACGCCAACTACTGAGGCACTTAGCTGTGGCAGTTCAGTGTAGTTATAAAATAGTCTTTAAAAGGACTGCAACACAATTCCATCTTTTGTTTGTTTCTTTTTTGCTTCAATCAAGATAAAGTCTATCCGCCACACAAATTGCTTCATTGTGTTTTATTGTCTCGTTATTGTCATCCACTTTAACGCGACTACACACATACACTGCTACTTGCCCCCCCGCCACTCCATCAACATCATCAATGCAGTCAGTCTCTTTGTCCTTTGCATACAGCACATACATCACGTCTTTATCATTGCATTCGATCAGAGTAACTTCATCATCATCGCCGCCATCTCCGTCGTCGTCATCGTCATCGTCATCGTCATCAGAGCTGTCGTTGGCCGCTTTCTAAAGTTCAACGACGACGAACTAAATCGTTCTACAATGACAACAACTGAAATTGTTGCACGATGTCCTCGCCGAGTTCCTTCACTCGCGCTCGCTACTTATAAAAATAGTTTACCCCAACTCGTCCACAAATTACCCATGACCACACAGTGGCAAGCAACAACGACAACGGCAACGCAACACAAAACTCAACAGCAATTGTCAGCATCACGTCGCACAGCGGAAGCGTCAAATCGTCCTACCGTCAGACCACATTATCAAGCGGCGTATGGCATGGGTGCCGCGACGCGTCATTTTGCACACAGCATGGCGGACGGCGTCTGCGAATAGCAGAAGAATTCTGATGGCGCGACAAAAACTTCAAGGACTGGGACGGAACGAATCAGATGCCTGACTGGCGCCAAGTTGTCGCGCCGTTTTCCATAATTGAGGCAAAAGCAATGCAAGCAGTTGCGTAAAAATTGTCTAAACAATTAGGAAGTTCGTCGGGTAATGGATAATAGTGTATGCGTGGCGGATTTTTTTTTCTTTCTCGGTGTAAATGGGAATTCTTGAAATGTCGTGGTCATTTTATGTGAATTTTTGATGTTTAAAGATTCCTCGAAATAAATCAAATTCCGGAACTATGGTAACAGCACACCAGAAATAACTGACTACACACAGAGGTGGAAATGATATATTTCATATAAAATAAATAATTTAATGTGGCAACTATACTGATTCCACAATGCAGTCCACTAAACCAAATATTAAATTTTTCAAAGAATTCGTTTTAACCCAGTCAGCAATTTAAAAAGCCCTTCTTAGAAAATGTTTTGCTGACAAGTTTTTGTTAGAGCAGACCTTTTTTTTGTTAAAGTCTTTCTATAAGCCCTCCAAAATTCAGTCCTAAAGCTATTACGGGCAAAAGCTTTATATTAGAAAAAGCGTTCCTCAAGATATATTCTTACTTACTTTTCATTTCATGCCAAAATATTAGAAAATAATATTTGAAGTAGAGGTGTTGCAGTCCTTCCGCTTCCCTGGGAAGAGCTTCTGGCAGACCATTTTACTCTTTCCAACTTTAAAGACGACAAGTTCACTAAAAGCGACTTTACAGCATTTGAGTGCAAATTAAATTCCAAACTAAGCGAAGAAATCAAACTTCCCGTCACAATTTCCCTATTTTTACTTAAAAATTCTCGCTTTACATTCATTCGATCAGCGACTGCATTAGACAATGACACTTCTGACATATTTAATACTGCGCTTGGTTATGCTGTTCTTGGTTTTATGCAGAGCGCCACAAGTGGTTTTACTGGTTTATGCAAAGTGGCAATGTCGCCAGACTCAATAAAATACCAACGACAACAACAACACCAACTTCAACTGCAACCAACAACAAAAGCATCGCAATGGCAACGCAACTTTCTAGAACTACAAATATGAGTCGCTTGGTGCGGCAATAGCGACTTGTTAGTGCGCGACATGACCGGAATTGCCTGCCTTTGCATAGCAACGATGCTGACGAGGCTTCGGCTGATGTCACAGCGGCAACGGCGGCATTGCAACTGCTGCATGATGCATGAGCGCCTTCGACTGACGCTTTTTCATCTATGCTGTCACGACGAAACGACCACAATCGAGCGTAATGATTACACAGCCATTGACAGGCGCGACAGGAAGCAGTCCAAAGATGTGGCAGCATAGCGTAGAAGTTTAAAGTGGTTACGGCTGAAGTCAACTACCGCCGGTCTTTAGGCGGGCATGTCACTGTAGATTGTGTTCTTGATTTGCATCGGTGCGGTTTTTCATTTACCCTAAGATCTAGATAACAATTTAAACCACTTACAATCCAAAAACATCGGACCTAGAAACATTCTATACTGCTACTCGTTTCCAGTACTTTTAATTTCGACTTTATTCGACGAGTTGTTTTAAATTCCCAACCTTATTCTAAACTCTCGCCATCATTCACTCTCAACATTAAGTCTCGACGATAACAATTCACTTCATATCGTTGCATCATAAAAATTTCATTCGGCAATTATTGTCGCACCACAATGAAGAGTGGTGGTCGTTGACTATCGACCGACTACCGCTATTGCTATCGTCCGCCCACATCCGACTGGCGAAGTTAGCTGCAGTTGGTCGGGGCTGTGGTATGCAGGAAAATCGATTGACGTTGATTAACATAAATTGTCTGGACCACATCGAACAATGAATCATGTTGGTACGTTGGTTCGTTGGTTGTTGTTGCTGATGTTGTTGTTGTTGTTATTGTTGTTCTCGTTATTGTTATTTTCTGTTATTGGATGAGGTTGGAAACAGTGGATGCCCACTACACTTTTACGTGCAGTCTAAACGAGTGAAAGGATTTTAATGGCAGCACAATAAGCGTTTCCGATGTTTTGTATTTTGTTTTTATAAAGTTTTTTTTTATATACTATATATAGAAGGTATCTGGGCATACAAGTATACGGTAAATTTAATAGCTACGTTAACTATTTTGGAAATTTAATGCAGCAATGTATATTGATAAATAAAGCCAGAACCGAACCGCAGTGTCAAAATCAAATTAAAAAGCCACACCGCATGTCTCCACTTTCGTTTACCACAGACGCACACACACACAGACACACACAATCTAAACGCAAACCAACGGCAGCCGCCGCAAAACTTTAACCAGCGTTGATGCAAATCGCTTTGCAAATTGACGGCGGCAAACAATGGCGGTGGTTGGAAAATTGCGAGCACAACGGCCCGGAAGTAAGAAATTATTCACGACTTAACGGCAATTGAGGCGGCTTTGAGTGCGCGCACAAATGACTGCGTCTAAACTATTATGGCCTACCATGCTCCACACACACACATATGTGGCCACCTGATTGTAAAATTAACAAAGCATCATCATTATTGTTGTTGTTGTTGCTGTTGCGCTATTTGTTCTTGTTGCTATACTCGAAAGTCAACTCATAACTACTTGGTTGCGCCGTGATGTTGCCACTTTGCAGCGAGATGCGAGCTTCATTTCAGCGATGGCGGCAAAGGTTTCTGCTGAAATGAATAATTGTAGGTCGGAACTTCGGAGTGGCCATCCACTTGGCACGGGACTAAGGTCGAATGAATTAGTGAATGCAGTTGAACTTGTATTGCAGCTCTATTCTGAGACATCATTTGGGTGTCTATTGTTGATATTCAAAAGACTGAGTGTTTCTCTTTAATCAACTAAAAAAAATTTTAAATTTCTATCGCCAATATAAATTTAATATCCCGACCCATTATCATGTCCAAATTCCGGAACTATTTCTCTTCCAAAATGTTGCAAAACCTTCCCAACACCGACTTCAGCGCTTATCCAGACCTAAATTAAAGATGTTCCAATTTCTCTTTTTGTTTTCTCTATGCTCCCCATAGTCAGCTTAAATCTTCTGCACCTATTTCCGGTCGCCATATTGCTTTAACCACACACAACCCAAACAAGAAAATGACAGAGTGTGTCCAAAAATGATAGAAGCAACATGAAAATACATGAAAGATTCTTAATTGAAATCTCAGTTTAACACAACACACACACACGCACACACACAGAAAGAGCTAAATTTTTGCTATTTGATAGCCCTTTCCATACATATTTCAAAATTATTCCAGCCTGCACCGTTGCTAAGTTCTAGCGGAAAATAAAACTAGTCCGCATACACAGCAAATTTATTGGTTTCTAGCCAACATTTGACTCTGAGTAGCAATAACTTTGTAACGTCTTGTTGAATTTTTTTCAAACATGTTGCCAAAATGTTTGCCAACCAATTGAATTTCTAAAAAAAATTTCACAACAAATCTAGCTTATGCAGTTGCTTAGTTCTAGCTCGAAATGTGAAAAAACCCGAATTTCTTCTTTGTATGTATGTAAATAGAACCGAAAAATAATATTTAAGCATTGCTGAGCAAAAACACATTTGCTAATCTCCTATAGTTAAGCACTTTCTCAATTTTTAATAAGTCAACATGAGCGTTTTCGCTCTAATCCCTTTAATTGTTGTTGTCTGCTAACGCTCCCAGTTGTTTTTCCTCAGTTTGTGTTTTTCTTTTTGTTTCAGCTGCTGCTGCTGCTTTTTTCACATATCAACATTTTTACTATTTGTTGTTATTTTTTCGTTTATTTTTCGTTGTTTTTGTTGTTATTTTTGTTGTTGTTTTTTTGCTGTCGTTGTTATAGTCACTGCCTGCTGCCTGTCATGCCTCATAAGCCGCCAAGTGCAATTGTCAGAAAGTGTCATTGGCTGCTGCTGCTGACGCCATGTTTCTTGTCTTTGGTTGATGTCTTTGTTGGCTTTTACTGGTTTGTAGTTTTTATGTTTTTATTTTAATATGTGTATGTGTATAAATGTATATATGTATTTATGTGTGTGTTTTTCTGCGCGTCTTCATGTCCTTGTTCGTGTGGTGAATAAACTTAAACGAGGATCGTGCTTCTTTTCCACCGCCGCCGCCCACAACACTTGTAAGTCAACCAAGTCTAGTTGTGTTTGGTGGCAACACTTCACATTGACAAAAGCTCAGCAGAGCACTGGGCTTTTGTCTCTTCTGGCTAAGTGAAACTCTTTAAGTGCCAGCGAAAAAAAAGCGAACAAAAGGAGTAAACTACGGGATAAAAGAGATAAAGGGCCGAAAATAAAGAAATACAAAATTGAAGACGAGTTAAGGGAACAAGCAGTGAAAACATGAAAATGTCGAACAACTTGAGTTGTGCTTGAAAGAAGCTTTGGTTGTTCATGACTTTTTTGTAAAGTAGGCTTGATGAAATTAAAAAAAAGTGGAACTCCTACAAGAAGAATTAAAAATCCGGATATAAGTAGAATTTAATAAAAAATCGTTATTTAACTAAGCACCTCAATGAAGTTAAAACACTTTTACATTAGGCAATTAAACTTGCGCAACTAACGAGTTGGTGAGAGAAGAAGAGCGGAGGTTAAAAGAGCGTCACACATTCACCATTACTGCTAATTCTGTTTTATTTTGGAAACGTGAAGTTGGCTGCGTATTATACACACAATATTAAATGTGAGAATGTCAGAAAAAGCCAAAATGGAAACTTCAATTGCTAAGAAAAATTGCTCTCCAATTGCCCAGCGTGGACGCTAGCGGAATTATCAAAAAAGAATCGAAAAACTGCTTGCCACTAAAATTGCTTAGTCTAAAAGCGGACTTAATAAATTTAAAGCTCATATTGGTAAAAGACAAAAATGAGCTTGCCACTAAAATTGCTTTGTTTAAACGTGGACTTAATGAATTGAAAGCTAATTTTGGTAAAAGACAAAAATGAGCTTGCCACTAAAATTGCTTAGTCTAAAAGCGGACTAAATAAATTGAAAGCTCATTTTGGTAAAAGACAAAAATGATCTTGCCACTAAAATTGCTTTGTATAAACGTGGACTAAAAAAATTTTGAGCTCATTTTGGTAAAAGAAAAATTGAGCTTGCCCCTAAAATTGCTTAGTCTAAGAGCGGACTAAATAAATTGAAAGCTCATTTTGGTAAAAGACAAAAATGAGCTTGCCCCTAAAATTGCTTAGTATAAAAGCGGACTAAATAAATTTAAAGCTCATTTTGGCAAAAGACAAATATCAAATAAATAATTCTAATTAAAATAAGCCGAAAAAGTTGTCAACTACAGCGCAACGCTTAGCCAAAAGCAAATAAATTAATTTTTTTAGCTCAATTGCAGAGCGCAAAAATTTAAAATTTCTCCAATTTCGACCACAAAATGGCAGCTTAATTAACTTTTTAAATAGTTTTCAATTTGGAAGAAAAAACAAACAAACAAACAAATACCAAATTCAATTTGCAACAAATTCAACTAATATCTTTATTAGATTTATTTTCGAAACACACACACACACTCACACAAACACACACGCAAACCAACCGCAGCATAGGTGAGCGCGCGGCAGACCAGCAGCCAAACGGCCAGCCAATGGCATTTGCGGCTTGACAGCATCATTAAATGACAATTTGTTTGAATTTGATTTAAACTAACAATCAAACATATTAAAAAGTACGACCGCAATTTTAAATGATAAATTTCAACAATTGCGTGAAGGCTTAAGCAGCGTCAAGCGCGAACGCGAACGCGAGCGCTATCATCAATTGTAGCGCCGCGCAGCGCACGTTTGTGAAATTAATTAAAAAAGCGTTTTTTTTTTGTTATTGTTGTTGTTTTTTTTTGCATTGAATTGCATTTTATGATTATTTTTTCGTTGATTAAAACGAATGGCTTAAAATCGGCTTAAAGTGTAATTTTATACATACATATATATGATTTTTGTAGTATTAATTTAAAATTAACTATTGCACATGATTTGTGGACTAAAGTTGTTTAAAATATCCAGCGTGGGCGTGACATTTTTTAAATAGTCTATTATACCTTCCCGGTGTAGCTCTCTATAAGTTGCCTTTGTATCCAGTTTCTGAGATGTGCTGATGGACGTAAAATAATTTAAGCTACTTTAAAAAATTGACTTTAAATTGATCTAACCACGCCCATTTTTGGTAATTATTATCGACTGTGATTATATAAACTCGGAGACCAAAATTCAGGCGCAATTTTAACAAACTAATCGAATATTTTTACTTAAGTTCACAAATTGTAGGCGTAATAGGTGGGCGTGGCAAATTTTATATTGCTTATACTATGAACCGGTTCCAAAAGGCTTTGTAATGAGCTTACCAGGAACAATTCACAGACAGAGAGACAAAAAGACATACATACGTTGGATTATATATACTTGGGTGATTTATGATCTGACTAGACAACTGACGAGATATTTTGTAAGAAGCCCGTTTCGATAATCTACTACGTAAGTCACTTAAATTCTTCGCTTGCTTTTTGAAAAACTTTTTATCTTTTATTCGATGACTGCCGAAACAGCCTAAAAGTGTACTGTGCATATGTTTGTGTGTACTTAATTGAAATAAGACTTTCATATATAAACATAAAAAATGCAATAATTTTATCTCTGACAAAGCGAACTAAATTAACTTAATTTACAAACGGATTTATTTAAATGGAATATACATATTTCGTATCTACGATTTGTTGTTTGTTTAAAATCCAAACGATTAATGCCACGCGCGAAGGTAAACTTTTGGAAAAGTGCAGATAAGCCATTAGCAGGAGTAAAACTACAGAAGGCGACTAAGTTAATTTTATATATATATTTGATTTTTTATTTCCTATATTGATAGTAAATTATTAATTTTACATTAAAAGCACGCAAATACACTTTATAGTATAACATTATTAATGTTAATTTTATAACAGTTTAATGTTAATTTAACATTCTTCCAAAGAGTTCGATTTTTAAATTAACAACGCTATTGCACAGTTACCATAATTAAATTTGTTAAGACTGTGTACATAATGTCACTCATCTGCTCTTCTTCTTCTTGGCATAACACATGTCGCAGCTTCTCTCCTCTAAATTGTCGCTTCTCTCAAAAAATATGCGTATTCCAAGCCATGTCTTGTCCAACCTGATACCCTTTCTTAACGTTCTTCCGGTAAATAGTTTCTTTTAAAAATAATATAACAACTATTTGCTATATCAAGTAACATTCAGTCATATCAAATGCACATTAAACAAAATCAAATTGATTTAATTTAAATTTTAAAATGGCTATATATGTAAAAAGTCTTTTTAAGGTTCATTTATTTGATGTTGTTGGTTGTTGGTTTATATACTATAAACGTCATTATGAGCGTTTCAGTCAGTCAGCGTTACCGCATGTTTCGCTCATTTTTGTTTAATTGTTTGGAAGGCTCAGGATTTTGACATGTTTGCTTTTGTTTCACATGACAACTTATTTATATTATTATTGTTGTATTTGTTGTAATGGTTGTTTTTGTTGTAGTTGTTGTTGTTGTATTTCTGTTTAATCCAGTAAATATTTGCATTCGCGAGTGCATATCATTTTGTAATGTAATTATCTTTAATTTTTGCATTAAAATGCACAAAAGCATTGCATACATTGCGGCGCGATTACAAATTAATTTATCGCTTTAAAATGCTAATTAAAAGATTTCTCGCAAAAGTTTTGCCTTGCGCAGTTATGATATACAAAGCGTATGAATTTTTAATTTAAAATTTATTTAATTTTATTTGGTGCGTTGAGTTTAAAATCGAAGCATACATATATGGGCAATAGTTCGATATGAGAGCCTAAATAAACACTTACATAGGTGGGCATATATTGGGATAGTTTTGTCGCTAGTGCTCCTCGAAAAAGTGTCACTAAGTATTTATTATATACACTGTATATATGTGCATTCATTTATGTAAGTATTTGAGTATATCGATTTTTTTCGAAGTTTCTGCTGAAGTCGACTAATCGGCGCGCCAAAAAATTCAAATAAAAGTGAACAACGCGGAATTATTAACAAATTTTGAACAATAGTGCAACCCTTTTAATTTGTGTCACGAAAAATTAAAACGATGTTTTAAATTTGTGTTCAGCCGCCTTTGAAACAAAGTAAAAATCGTCGATCTCGGCCGATTAGCAGCCGCCGTCAACAATTTTGGCCAGCTAGCCGCCGCCGCCGACGATTTTCGCTAGACTTTCTTCTCTGTTGACATTATGACTGTCACTAAAAATATTAGAACACGTTTTAAATTATTTAAAAATCTTTTTCTCATTGTTTTATTAGTCAAAAGGATAAAGTTAACAAATACAAATAATTTTAAAAATCAAACGCTTTCAATAAACAACCATTACAACTACCGCGAGTATAGTGAATAACCATTTCTCATCCACACGCCGACAGATGGCGTCATTTTCAATCCAATCTCGATAGTACAAGACGTTCGTAAAGAGATTAGGGCCATCGCCGCAAGGCAGTGTAATCACTGACGTTATGCCCGCCAGTTTGCCATTACAAATCAGTGGACCGCCATAATCGCCGAAGCACACACTCCTATAAGACGATAAATCAGTGAAATCATCCGCACAAAACGTTGTTTTCCTCACATACAAAGCATGAGTGTTTGTAATATGAAAAAGGATGTGTCCATAGATTCTGCGACATTGAGTATTCGATAAAATTTCAAGATCGACGTACGTCAAATCTGCAGCCAGGGGACCATTCTAAAATGAGACATCAAATTAAACAAAATAGATAACAAACCGCCCGACGTCTTGTATACTGAATCGAAAGCGTACTCGAATCACTTACAGGCAGAACATTACCCCAGCCGATGACAGTGCAAACAGTGCCAATAGCGATCTGTTCCGTTGCGATTGCAATTCTTTGCGCCGTTCTGCCGTCTTCGATGATATTCTCAGCCAGGCGCAGAATGGCGATATTATGTTTGCCCTTGGTCACTTTGAAGACATATCCCTTGTGTAGGATAATTTTGGAAACTTTAATAACTTGCGTGCCCTCCTTAATTAAACGCTTCGACGAACCGGCAACAATATAAAAATCCGAAGGTACTAAGTCGCGACTGCCGCTCCTTTGAAAATGTAAATAAAACTATTCAAATTTTATTAACCCGCCGTGGTTAATGTCAATGCCAGACTTACCGGCTCAGCAGACAGTTGGCCGATGTCAGTATAATGTTCGGCGTATAAATCGAGCCACCACAGATGTGACCGCTTCCAAATCCAGTTACGATTTCGTGTCCACGCAGTCGTATCGAAACGATATATTTGGCCAGTGTATGCTCCTTGGGCCGATAGCCACCTAGTATGCGAAACGGCGGATTCGAAACGTTGGCAACATTGGTTGAGTCCACAAAAAGAAGAAAAACTATTAACGAAACTAACGGCAGCGGCAACATTTTCAAATCACTTTAAAATTTTGAAGAATCAAGGAAACTCTTTTAAATGTACGAATTGTGTGTGTCATAGAAAATATATTTTTCAACTGAGGCAACAGAAATTCCATTTGACATAAAAATATTTATTTTTTGTTTTTCATTTCTAAGTCTTCCAAGTTGCAATTATTTTATGGGAGAAGTAGGCGTCGATGTCATTTATCTCGAGGCACAGTGATTTAAAGTGGATCACTGTATACATTTGAAAAAAGCTAGCTGGCAGCAGATCAGCGTACTAAGATGTGCGAACTACTGGCCGTACTGCTTAATATTTCTTTTGGCTCGCCGTCGACCTCTTGTCAAACCTTTTGGAAGTTTTTCATTTAATGCCGTTCTCTGATTACGGTGTACCTCAATTCAACTGTATCCTATCTACCTCGTTTGTGATGTAGTTGGTTGTTTCAGTCCTTGGTCGCAGATAGTTACGGCCTGTCTTAGTCGAACCACTACGTGAAACTGATAGCTCCTGAATCTACTTTCCATTAGGTTACTAATTTCGAATGAAACGCTTCGATCCGTTGCATTCTGATTTATCAAAAACTTCTAATGATTTATTTGACCTCTGACCACTTACAATGGTCCGGAGAAAAGCGAGGTTCTGGTCAACTGGCGAAATAATGATGCAACATATGAATTTACACTCTCATCCTTTTAAAGAATTCGTTTTTTAAAATTCGTTTGCGTTTCTTCTACCAGACTTTAATTATGTTTTATTTCAGATACATACATATGTACATATGTATATATCGGTGCCCAATGTGAATATCCCCTATGATGATATATGTACATATGACAATAGCTGAACTATAACTGTACTATAACTGTTCTATAGTTGTTCTACTTTAATTTTAACTTTTTCTTATCATCGATCTTTCTTATTGGGCTCTAGTCGGAGTCTACAAAGGGAAGAGTTCTCCAATACAAATATACAAAAAAATTCCGTTTCTAAATCATTTTATTGTACAAAAGATATAAAACATTTTCGAAGGATAAAATTTTGAATTACAAGTACAAATATCAATAAAGAAACGCACGCCGATTTCAATCCACACTTCCTACATATTCGCATGACTTTTAATCCAGTCCACATAGTGGTAAACATCCGTAAAGACAGACATGTCACTACCGCAAACGCCGAATGACGCTATACCGACAAGCTGTCCATTGCAGATCAAAGGACCACCGGAATCACCAGTGCAAATACCCTCATCCTGGCTTTCTTCGCTTAGATCGGCCGCACAAAGCGTCGTTTTTCTAATCGTAAGAGAGTGCATGTTTAAGATATGATTCCAGATGTCGTTGTCAAACAATCGCCTGCAGTTTGTGTTCGATATAATTTTAAGATCAACGTACGTCAATTCTTCAGCCACTGGCCCCCCCTGAAAGACAAATTCCGTTAAAGCGACGATATAATCAACACAAGATTTCATCTCGGAACTGAAATTAAATCTTCGCTTGTTTAATTTTAACTGGACAATTACTCACTTCATAAATACGCCCCCAGCCTAGAACAGTACAACTAGTTCCGAAGGCCAATCTTCCAGTAGGTATTGGAATCCTTTGAGCCGTAGCGTCGTCTTCGACGATGTCCTCGGTCAGACGCAGTAAAGCGATATCATTTTTGATTTTAGATCCAGTTAGCAAAAAGCTCTCGTGAATAATAATTTCCGCAACAAGTCGGCGCTGTTCTTTTTCATTACGGACCAGACGATGAGGTGAACCGGCAATAACATAAATATCGCTGGCTGTTATAGCATCATCGCTTCTGTACGGAAAAGTCGACAAACTGCGTATACAATCCTGTAATTGTGTTTAGATAACTTTGAAACTTACTGTGAATCGAAGCAGTTGGCCGCCGTTAGTATAAACCGAGGTGATACAATCGTACCGCCACATTGATGATCCAAACCATATCCAAATGCGACTTCATATTGCTTGAGCCTTATCGAAACGATATATTTGGCCAGTGTATGCTTGTTCGGACGATAGCCACCACTTATGCGAAACGAACTGGAGATGTCGGCGGCGTTAGTAACTGCTACTAGAGCAAGCAGTACTTTTAATATTTCCCAATGAGGCACCATTTTCAAATTACTTTGAAATTTTGAGAAAAGACAGAAACACGAATAAAACTGTTCGAATTATAGAAAATATATTTTTCAACTGAAGCAAAACAAAACAAAAACAGTTTTGACATAAAAATCAAATTTCTGAAAGTCGATTTGACAAATTTTTATTAGAGAAGCAAACGAATTTTATGACAAGTAAAAAATCGAAATATTTTGTAAAAACTGAATTGCAAAGTTTTTATACCGTGCTAACGTCTAGCCCGAAGTTACAATTTTGATGTGGACTCAAAAAAATTCTGTTGATTAAGTTTTTGAAAAACTATCAAGAGAATTATTATCAAAAATGTGCTTCATGTTGCACATATGTGCTATATGTCTATATTATAAGTGGGCGTTGTTCTTATCCGATCATTTTTTCATGGGTTGTTTTGCAGTCAGACGGACGGACATCGTTGAACCGATTTAGATTTCCTACCTACCATGCCTCCTTATGAGCATTAAAAATTTAAGAACTAACTCAATATACATGGTGAAGGCTATAATTATAGTTGCTTTTATTACACAAATGTTACTACATGCGCAGTTAATTTAACTGTATAACTGTGTATTGATAATATGTTTCTATAACACAAGTAATCTACTAAAATTTTACTACATTTGCAGTTAATTTAAATGTTTATAACTAAACTGTAATAGCTGTAGTAGCTACACAATTGGTCAACAAACATTTTACAACATTTGCAGTTAACTGTATATAACTACATTGTAATACAGTAACAGACATACATATGTATAAAAGAAAAAATCCACTTCAGTAATATCATTTAGTTTATAGAAAAATTACTGCATTGAACAGATAAAATAACTGCATAAAACTGTCAAAATAACTGCATAAAACCCTTAAAATAACTGAAGCAGCAAAATTACTGTAAAAGCGGTCTAAAACCGCTACAAACAGAAGTTAAATATCTCAAAAAACACTTAATTAAACAAAATTTTCAGTTTGAATATATTTTATTTGACAAAAGTTTAAAAAGTACTTATTATGTACATACATATTAATATATGTATAAAAATCACAACAACAATTATAATTTCGAAAGCTCTCTATTCAAAGAGTAAAGAACCTTCACTAGACATTTATACAAAACAAATTAAAAATATCGAAAATTCAAAAAATTTATAAAAAGCTGCCATCATCGCCCAAAATTTGAAACCTGGTATAAAATGACCGTACCCACCTATCCGATTATTTCAATAATATTGCTCCTTGAGTTGGTATGGTCGCTGGCGACAACTTTACTAAAAGTGGGCGTGGTTGGATTAATTTAACGCCCACCGCCGTAGCTCAGAAAAGTTGTATATGATGATCTTTATTAACAATCCACGACGTGGAGTAAAGGAAAGTTCCGCATAACATACGAATATGTCCTGGAAAAAACGTAACAATAATGGAACTTTTAAATTTACATTCGCATCTTTTTAAATAAATTGTTTTGCGGATTCAACATTAATCTTAAGAGTTTTTTCTACATTAATAATCTTTTATTTATGGTTTAGGGCCAGAGAATCATCGCTTAACACTTCTTAAATGATGTATTCCAAATAAATATCGTTCTCCAATTCAAATGTTTATGCCAAAACCGTACTAAAGTTGTACAATAGTTGTAATTTAGTTGTAATATAGTTGTAATATAGTTGTAATATAGTTGTAATTTAGTTGTAATATAGTTGTAATATAGTTGTACAATAGCTATACTTTAATTTTTCTTTATTAATATCATCGACCTTTCTTAATTGGCGTTAGCATGAGCTATCAAATTAAAATATAAAAAAATTTACATTTCTAAATCATTTTATTTTAATAAAAGATTAAATAAGTACAATATTTGCAAATAATTAAAATGAAAAGAAAAACACTTAAAATTTATATTGAACATTTATAAATACACATCAAAATTTAACTAACTGCAGAAATTTTGAAATAATAAAGTACAAATATTGATAAATAAAAGCAGCTGATTTCAATCCACACTTCCTACAAATTCGCATGACTTTTAATCCAGTCTACATAGTGATAAACATTCGTAAAGACAGACATGTCACTACCGCAAACGCCGAATGACGCTATACCGACCAGCTGTCCATTGCAGACCAATGGACCACCGGAATCACCAGTGCAAATACCCTCATCCTGGCTTTTTTCGCTTAGATCGGCCGCACAAAGCGTTGTTTTTCTTATCATAAGCGAGTGCATGTTTAAGATATGATTCCAGATGTCGTTGTCAAACAATCGCCTGCAGTTCGTGTTCGATACAATTTTAAGATCAACGTACGTCAATTCTTCAGCTACGGGCCCCCGCTGAAAGACAAATAATGTTTAAGCAACGATATAATCAATAAAAGATTGCATCTCGGAACCGAGATTAAATCTATTTTAATCTTTTTTTCCAATTAGTTCAGTTCCAGTGTGACAATTACTTACTTCAAAAATACGCCCCCAGCCTAGAACAGTACAACTAGTTCCGAAGGCCAATCTTCCAGTAGGTATTGGAATCCTTTGAGCCGTAGCGTCGTCTTCGACGATGTCCTCGGTCAGACGCAGTAAAGCGATATCATTTTTGATTTTAGATCCAGTTAGAAAAAAGCTCTCGTGAATAATAATTTCCGCAACAAGTCGGCGCTGTTCTTTTTCGTTACGGACCAGACGATGAGGTGAACCGGCAATAACATAAATATCGCTGGCTGTTATAGCATCATCATTTCTATACGGAAAAGTCGAAAACTGCTTATATAATACTGTAATTGTGTTTAGATATCTTTGAAGCTTACTGTGTTTCAAAGCAGTTGGCCGCCGTTAGTATAAACCGAGGTGTTACAATCGTACCGCCACATTGATGATCCAAACCATATCCAAATGCGACTTCATATTGCTTGAGCCTTATCGAAACGATATATTTGGCCAGTGTATGCTTGTTCGGACGATAGCCACCACTTATGCGAAACGAACTGGAGATGTCGGCGGCGTTAGTAACTGCTACTAGAGCAAGCAGTACTTTTAATATTTCCCAATGAGGCACCATTTTCAAATTACTTTGAAATTTTGAGAAAAGACAGAAACACGAATAAAACTGTTCGAATTATAGAAAATATATTTTTCAACTGAAGCAAAACAAAACAAAAACAGTTTTGACATAAAAATCAAATTTCTGAAAGTCGATTTGACAAATTTTTGTTAGAGAAGCAAACGAATTTTATGACAAGTGAAAAATCGAAATATTTTGTAAAAACTGAATTGCAAAGTTTTTATACCGTGCTAACGTCTAGCCCGAAGTTACAATTTTGATGTGGACTCAAAAAAATTCTGTTGATTAAGTTTTTGAAAAACTATCAAGAGAATTATTATCAAAAATGTGCTTCATGTTGCACATATGTGCTATATGTCTATATTATAAGTGGGCGTTGTTCTTATCCGATCATTTTTTCATGGGTTGTTTTGCAGTCAGACGGACGGACATCGTTGAACCGATTTAGATTTCCTACCTACCATGCCTCCTTATGAGCATTAAAAATTTAAGAACTAACTCAATATACATGGTGAAGGCTATAATTATAGTTGCTTTTACTACACAATTGGTCAACAAAAATGTTACTACATGCGCAGTTAATTTAACTGTATAACTGTTTATTGATTATATGTTTCTACCACACAAGTAATCTACTAAAATTTTACTACATTTGCAGTTAATTTAAATGTTTATAACTAAACTGTTATACTGTCACATGTTTTGACTACACAATTAATCAACAAAAATTCATTGATTATGCTACATTTACTGTTTATTTAACTGTATACATATATGTAACTTCATTATAAACCTGTCACATGTTTTAACTACACTATTAGTCAACAGACATTTTACAACATTTGTAGTAAACTGTAAATACATAACTATATTGTAATACAGTAACAGACATACATATGTATAAAAGAAAAAATCCACTTCAGTA
The DNA here is from genome assembly GCA_949127995.1 of Suillia variegata. Classification (NCBI taxonomy): domain Eukaryota; kingdom Metazoa; phylum Arthropoda; class Insecta; order Diptera; family Heleomyzidae; genus Suillia; species Suillia variegata. The sequence goes on along the minus strand of OX421846.1, from coordinate 6,441,845 downwards.
ATATCATTTAGTTTATAGAAAAATTACTGCATTGAACAGTTAAAATAACTGCATAAAACTGTTAAAATAACTCCAAAAAACTGTTAAAATATCTGAAGCAGTAAAATTACTGTAATAGCGGTCTTAAACCGCTCCAAACAGATTTTAAATATCTCAAAAAGAACACTAAATTAGACAAAAATTTCAGTTTTCAATATATTTTATTTGAAAAAAAATATAAAAATACATTTTATTAACATATGTATGTAAAAATAACAACAACTATAATTTCGAAAGCTATTCAAAGAATAAAATATCAACACAAGACATTTATACAATACAAATTTAAAAATGTCGAAAATTGAAAAATTTCTAGAAAGTAGCCATCATCGCATAAAGTTTTCAATCCAATTTCGATAGTATAGAACTTTCGTAAAGACAGAAATGTCACCACAAATACCCAAGGAAGCTATACCCACCAGTCGACCGTTACAAATCAATGGACCACCGGCATCACCATTGCAAATGCCATCATAAGAGCCTTCCTCATTTGAATCGACCGCACAAACCGTCGTTCTCCTTATCGCAAAAACTCGCATGTTTAAAATATCTTGCAAAATGTTGCAAGCGAATAGTCTCCTGCAGTTGGTATTCGATATAATATTTAGATCAACGTACGTCAATTCCTCGGGAACGGGTCCTTTCTGAAAGAACGAAAATACAACACATACAAGACATATTTCTATTAAAAACAAAACCCGTACAAAGTCGGATACTTAAAACTAGTATACAAGAAATTGAAGATAAATGTGATAAAATCTTACCTAACATTAGAAGTAAGTAACTTAAGTAACCATTACAATATGTTCGTGTCTTTGACTTACACGATCGGTTATACGACCCCAACCCATTGTAGTACAAGTCGTGCCAAAAGCCGTTGCTTCAGTTGGCAAGGCAATCCTTTGCGCCGTAACACCATCTTCGATGATGTCCTTGGACAAACGCAGCAAAGCGATATCATTTTTGCACTTAAAGTTGGTCAGCACATAGTCTTCGTGGCTTATAATTTCGGCCACTTGGAAGCGCTGTTTATTTCCATCGTCAATTATCCGATGAGGGGTACCGGCAACAACGTAAATTTCCTCGGCTTCTATTTTATCGCGTTCGCTGTAGTTTCAATGAAAACCGTGCTAAGTACGATCGCGCAAAGACAACCTGCAAAACTTACGGATGTGAAAAGCAGCAGGCCGCCGTTACAATAAGATTGGCTGAGATAATCACACCGGCGCATTGATGATCCAAACCGTATCCAAAGACAACTTCATATTTCTTCAGCCTTATCGAGACGATATATTTGGCCAGCGTGTGCACCTTCGGACGATAACCGCCAACAATGCGCATCGAGTCGGAAGTGTCATCGGCGGCGTTGGTAAATGCGACTAGAGCAAGCAGTACTCTCAAAACTTTCCAATAAGGCGACATTTTCGAATCACTTAAAAATTTCGACAAGAAAACAAAATAAAAACTTGAAATTATTCGATTCATAGCAAATATATTTTTCAACTGAAGCAACAAATACGTCCAGTATTTAGTTTGACATAAAAACAAAAATTGTCTCAAAATCGATTTGAAATTTTTTTTGAAAGTACATAAACAAGTTTTTTTTTTGTAACCAGTTAAAAATTAAAAAAAAAATTTATTAAGGCACACTGCAGTATACATCGATGTATGAAGTGCATTTAAAATAGCAGTAATCAGAAAATTTTGACTGATTATTGAATAAAATTACAGTTGAAATAAATTTTTTTACTTAGTACAGATAAAAACTGCAGTCAAAATATATTTTTACTGTCTACTGAAATTAGTTACAGGTAGTCAAAAATCAATGCGTTAGTGAAAAAAATTGCAGTCAAAATATATTTCTACAGACTACTGAAAATTTTTATAAAAAAAAAAATAAATAAATACCATTTATTAAATATTATAACACACTGGTACTGCAAAGCTCTGTTATTTTTAGTGCATCGTATGATTTCTCTCTGCTTCTTTATGTAATATCTTTTAAAATGAACTCTCAATACCATTATGAATTTTCAGTAATCAGTAAAAACTTTCTGGTACTGCACATTAGAATTTAATTATCAGTAAAAATTTACTGATTACTGCAATTTTTTCAGTAATCAGTAAAATTTACTAGTAATGCAAATTCACTATCAGTAAAAATGTACTGATTACTGCAATTTGTTCAGTCATCAGTAAAACTTACTAGTAATGCAACTTCACTCTCAGTAAAAATTCACTAATAACTGCTACATATTTTTTCAGTAATCAGTAAAATTTTACTGGTAATACATATTAAACTTTCTGGTACTGCACATTAGAATTTCACTATCAGTAAAAATGTACTGATTACTGCAATTTGTTCAGTCATCAGTCAAAATTTACTAGTAATGCAAATTCACTCTCACTAAAAATTCACTAATAACTGCTACATATTTTTTCAGCAATCAGTAAAATTTTACTGGTAATACATATTAAATTGCAATACCAGTCATTTATCCTGCGATTTGACTGGTACTGCAAAGTGCCCATCACTAAAAATAAGACATAAATAACATGTCATTACCATTTTTTACGAACTCGTTACAGTTCGAGCGCTTGTATTCAAAAGTAAATATTTCCAAAAACTTTCCGTTTGCTGGTTAACAATTTTGTAATCTATAAAAAAGCATCCTCTAATTCAAAGTTTGTTTAACAAACTATGACAGGTAGGAAGAGAACTGGAGCTCTCACTCTCTTTGGTAATATAAGAGTAAAAATTAAATGACAAATTGAAATTTATTTCATATGAAATTGACATTTTACTTTTGACTCTAAAAAACTGTCTCAAGCTGTCACACTTTGTTAAATACACTTTGCCTTAATTTTGATTTTTTTTTAAATAAAAGCTAATTTTTTGACAAAAAGTTTTATTGCTCAGTGCGACATGCAAAATGTGCCTCACTGGTTCCAACGCGTAAAAGTAGGCAATAAAGCCAAAGAATAAAAAACAAACCTTAAAGGGAGTTCGTATTTTTTGTTTATGAAATCTAAACATTCACAAAATATTTCACTATATATATTAAAAAATTATATATACATCTGCGACTAAAGATATATTCAGTGACCTATAGCAAAATTTTACGAGGAGCTCTTTTCTAAAACATACTAACCCTCTAACCATAATTTTTCAGAGTTTATTTCAACGTCTCTTTTTTAAGACCACAACAGACACATAAAACGTCAAACTATAGATTTAAACTATTTTAGAAAAATAATCTTCATCAAATTTTATTACAAGTCACTTAACAGCAAAATAGTCTTAAATGCAGATTATTTTAATATATGCTATTTTTTTTTAAGTCGTTCCTTAAATGTTTTAACTAAAGAAGATCAATTGTTTATAACTGCCTTCAAATATTGTATAATACAAAAAATTAGGAAAAGTGTCGCAAAAGTTTCCACCCCATGCTCTAATTTTCACAAGTGGCACCATTCGTCTAAGGTATTCAATCAAGAAATCCCGAAACACAGAATCCTGGGATTTTTAAAAATCTCCAGTATTGGATGCCTATCATTCGTCATAATGACTTTATCATTTGTAGGGAAAAGTCAGTTATTGTATTAAAAAATCGGGTGATTTCTTTTAGGGTGATTGCAATGTATGAGGCACTAAATCACTCCTAAATGCCTTTAAAAAAATCACCTCACATTTATCATTTGAAAGCTGATATTTGATTTGATTTTTACCATAAAACTCACTGATTTATTTCCTTTTCATTATGAAGTTCTTTTTTACACCACTTCCTGAGTTTAAATTTTTTTAATGAAACGAAAATTTTCCATCAATTTTACTACGAAAATAATTTCCAAAGTTCAGTACTGAAATACAATTCTTTAATTCGTCCCATTTAATGAAATACCAAATAACATTAAAACTAATACACAAAACAATTTCACATCCACGCTCAAATTAATAGCACAACTTTTAATCCAGCCGCGATAGCACAAAACATTCGTAAAGGCAAAAACATCGCGATCACAAGTTTTCTCCCCGACTGGCATTACGAATAGGCCCACTAACAGGCCCTGACATATCAATGGACCAACGAATGTATTTTGACATAATTCATGGTCATCCTTCGGATAGACCGCACAGAACGTTGTCCGCCGTACAAACAACGAGCGCATATTTAAAATATGCATCCAAATGTCGTGGTCATAGATTCTGCGGCATTTCGTATTCGACATAATTTCCAAATCGAAGGCGGTCTCGATAAAGGAACCATCCTGAATGAATATATAATAAATATAATATATATAAAAAGAAAATAAAGTATATAAAGTTTCTAAGGATAAAAGTAACGATTCTTAAGAGAAATTAACTTTGAATGAAAGAAAGTAACGATTTTAAAGAAATGTTAACTATTGATAAAAAAAAGTGACCATAAAAAGTAACGATTATCAAGAAAAATAAACTTTGAATGAAAGAAAGTAACGATTCTCAGGAAAAATTAACTATGGATGAAAAGAAGTAACGATTTTAAAGAAAATTTTAACTATGAATAAAAAAAAGTGACAATAAAAAAGTAACGATTCTCAGGAAAAATTAACTATGGATAAAAAAAATTTATCGATTCTTAAGAAAAATATACTATGTATGTAAAAAAGTAAAGAAATTTTAACTATGAATAAAAGAAGTGACAATAAAAAAGTAACGATTCTCAGGAAAAATTAACTATGGATGAAAAAAAGTAACGATTTTAAAGAAAATTTCAACTATGAATAAAAAAAGTGACAATAAAAAAGTAACGATTCTCAGGAAAAATTAACTATGGATGAAAAAAAGTTAAGAAATTTTAACTATGAATAAAAAAAAGTCACAATAAAAAAGTAACGATTCTCAGGAAAAATTTACTATGGATGAAAAAAATCAACTATTCTCAAGAAAAATTAACTTTGAATGAAAGAAAGCAACGTAAATCAATAAAATTTAACTATGAATGAAAGAAAGTAACGATTCGATTTCTCAAAAAAAAGTATTAATTCCCAAGAAATCGTCCGACTTTAATTCAATGTGTCTTCTAAAAGCTTACAGGCAAATTGCGGCCCCATTGAACCGCGGTGCACGAAGTTCCAACCGGCATTTGTTCAGATGCCATTTGGATCCTTTGCCTCGCAACGCCATCCTCGATGATATTCTCAGCCAAGCGCAAAATCGCGATATCATGTTTGATCTTATTCCAATTCGAAATGAAGCCTTTGTGTTTGATAATCTGCGTCACATTTATGCGCTGGACACTGTCCTGACTTATGAAGCCGGCAATAATGTAAACATCTTTCGGTTCGACGATGTAGTTGTCATTCAGTTCGCTGGAAAAGAGCGCGACAAACAATTTAAAAGCTTTTGAACACGCGTTATACGATTTCGAAATACATATTTCAGACTTACGATGGTTTTTGAAAGCAGCTGGCCGTCGTAATTATCGTGTTTGGCGTTAGAATCGTACCGCCGCAATAGTAAACGCTTTGGTTCAGTTGAATTTTTATCAGAACGGTGTGCTTGTGCAGTCTGCGATCCATTACACTGAAGGGAGTCGGTGACGGTTCGATCAACTGAGCGTTTGCGTAGACACAAAAGACCGAAAAAACAATTATCGAAAGTGGCGGCAGTGGCGACATTTTCAAATCACTTTAAATTTTTTTCAAGCGACTCAAAACAAAAACTATTCAATGTGCGAATTGTAGAAAATATATTTTTCAACTGAAGCAACAGAATCGGAAAAATCTTTCTTTGACAGATAAAGAAAATTTACGTGAGTGGAGTTGCCAAGAAGATTTTGTGTGTGCAAGTATTCTTTTGCAACAAGTAGTTTAACTATAAACAGAAATATTTCAAAAAAAAAAAAAAAATCGTCGCCAAAACTAAGTCATACTTCTAGGCGCTTTTAAAAAATATGCGCCGCTTGTGCTTAGACTAGAGATTTGCATATTTTTAGGCGCACTCTCACTCAGAGCGAACTAAACGAAAAAAAAAACACCAACACATTGACTCCGCTCTCACAGTCGTGCTGCATCGCTGCTGGAATTTCGAAATGTTGCAGCAACATGTTTGTGCGCCTAAAAGCATGCGTCATAAAATTACGTCAGCTTGCGATACAACGTTGTACGACATCCTTGACTTGTTTTTAGTGTATTCGTATATCAACGGGTATGTGTATGTGTGTGACTGCGTGTGTGTTCAAGGCAAATCCAAGCGAAAAGTTCATGGAAAAGCCGACAACAACGAAAACGACAACGACGACGACGGTCTCATCAACAGTTGTTGCTTTTGTTAGTGCAAACAATAAATTAGCCCAATGTTACCGTTGGCGTACCAAAAGTTCAGAGTTCAGTGCTGCTGCTGCTGCTCGCTGACAAGTACATTTGCTAAGCAGGATGATTTTAAATGCCAAACGAAAATTTTCAAATTTAAATTTTTCTTTTGAATATAAGTTTTTTAATTTTATTTAATAATTTCAAATCACTCATACGTCAAGTGGTTTCCAATCTTTGAAATGCATTTATTGTTAATTTAACGGTTTAGAATATAGTTTGAAAATGAATTAATTAATTTAATTAAAATTACGTTTGAGAAAAACATTTTCCAAATGCTTTAAAAAAAATCACTCATACGTCAAGTGAAGCCGAAAATTTATAACCAAATTTTTATGCGTTACTAGTTTAAAGTAACCGGCGTTATCCGGGTTCTGAATCGAAATATGAATAAGTTAATTAGTAAACGAAGCTTCCCATTACTCTTCGTTGTGGTATTCCTGAGTAGCGGCGGTGGGCGTTAAATTAATTCAACCAAGCCCATTTTTATTGGAGTTATCGACAGGGTCACTGTCAGTAACTCAGATACCCACAATCAGATTTTTTAAGGAGAAAAATTAGCGAAATAATCGAATATTTTCACTTAATTTCACAAATTAAAAGCTTAATAAGTGGGCGTGGCAGATTTTCTAAAGCCTATTATTCTTTCCGGTACATCTTATTCTATATAACTTATCATGTTTGCTGGTAGGCGTAAAATTTTTCCGATTAATTTCTAAAATTGGGCGTTAAAGTGATCCAACCACGCCCATTTTTAGTGAAGTTGTCGACGGTGCCCATACAAACTAAGTTACCAAATTTAGGTTTTTAATAGTAATACTATAGAAGTAAACGAATATTTTTACTTTATTTTACTTACGTTATTGTGGGCGTAGCAGGTGGGTGTGGCAGATATTTTTTTTAAATAAAGTTTTTCTATATTTATAGAATCGGAACTTGAGTTAACTCGAATTGCCTTGTTTTACCTGTTATCATTTAAATTTAATTAAATGACACTCATACGTCACGTTGGGCAAAACATTTAAATACCTTAACTTGTTGTCTTTTTTTCAATATTTAATGTTTTTGTTGTTGTTTTTTTTTTTCTTTTTCGAATAATCACAATGGCTCTTCTTTCCATTCAAAAAATAATTGCCCAAAAAAAAGCGCTTTATGTAGTGTTTGCAAGCGTTTCAGCCGCCATTGCAATTTGAATAGCCTATCTGACAGTTGCACACATTGTCATGCATATTCCAGTTTGATGGGAGGAAAAAAAAAACTAGCGATGCTTCCAGAATTCATTAAAAGAAAAAAAACAACAAAACGGAAGGCGCACAACCAAATCAAAATTTCATTTGAAGTTTTGCACATTGGTCTCGCTTTTTTAACAAATGGTTTTCTGTTGCATGTTTTTAGGTGCCTAACACAGTTCATTTGTTGTTGTTGTTGCTGTTCTTTTTTCCTTGTTCGCTGTTCTTGTTTCAACAGACAATTTTCGAAAAATTTTCAACTGCAGCTCGTGTGCAAATTTCGAATTTCCGTTGCCACTGCGAAAGTTTTTTTTTGCCTGCTTTTTGCGAGCGGTGCACTTATTTGATTAGGGACCTAAGCAGCTTTTATCAAATGGCTACAATGCCCACCTGCAAGTTTTTGATATTTTTTGTTAGCTTCTTTTTTAATTAACTGACGATTTTACTAGGTTGGACAAATTTTTTTAAATTTGGTTTCTAGTCTGGCATTGTTGTTGTGAAAATTCTGGGCGGCTGCATGGAAACTGCCAGAATATTTAAAGCTTTATTTGTGGAGCGTGTTTTGTTGCATAGTTTTAGACAGAATTTTTTTTGTAATGATACAAAAATGTGCAGCCCAAAACTATGCAATTAAAAATACTGAATTTTAAAAAGTTTCAAAATTTTTAAAATTCTTAGTTTTCTTACTTTAACCTTTAATTTTCTTAAAATTAGCTTTAAAGCTTTTTAAAACTTTTGCGGAATTTTAAGTAAAGTTTGCAACTTTTTAAATGTTAAATGAAGTTCATTCATTTTTCTTAAAATTAGCTTTAAAGCTTTTTCAAAAATTCCGCAAACTTTTTAAATAAATTCTGCAACTTTTTAACTATTAAATGAACTTTTTATTTAATAAAAAAAGCTTCGAACAAAAACTTTCTAAAAAAAAATTTTTTAAGCCTGTTCAACGCTTTTTCTGTTGGCTAAACAATAAGTTCAAAAACAAAGCTTTAAAGCTGTCTAAAATTTATTTTTAAATGCATTTGTGAAAAAACCACAGAACAAACATTTTATAAAAAAAACTAATTTCATTACTAAAAAAAAAAGACTAAAAACAAAGCTTTAAAGCTTCCTGCGAAATTTTTACATATATTTTGTTACCTGTTAAACGAATTGTTTTATTAAATAAAATTTCAAAATTAACACTATAAAAAATATTAATTCTCTTAGTTAAACAAAACAAAGCTTTAAAGCTTCATTAATTTACCGAGAACTTTTCAAATAAATTTCGCCACTTTTTAACTGTGAAATGAATTTAAAATTTAATAAAAAAAATATCACAGTACAAATATTATTAAGCCAATTCAAAGCTAATTCCATTAGCTAAACAATAAGCCCAAAAACGAAGCCCAACAATTAACAATTTTAAATAAAAGTTAAAATAAAAAAAACAACACTAAAAGCTTGTCAAAACTTTTAAGCTGCGTGACTCCAGCCCCCGAATTGGCATAATTGACCGAACTTGGCTTTATTAAATTCTGAGCGGTTCTACCAGCAAACACAGCCACAAAATGGTAAAGGCATAGGCCAACTAACTAACAAACTTACCAACGACGACAAACGACTATTGTACATATGTATAAACACATATGTATGAACACATATGTATGTATATATATATATATATATATATATGGATATCAAAAAATCGAAAACAAAACATCACCGGAACCGGATGTCAACGTTGCAAAGTGGCTTTGTCAAAGAAAAATACAAAGGCGCAATTGTACAAACAGCAAATATGTATTCGTATAAAGTGTGTGTGTGTTTGTTTGTGTGTTTATATGTATTTGTTCGTTTAAGTGTTAAATACAGGTGCGTATTCAGTGAAAAAATTCGCAGAGGTGCCTTAAAAAATATAAAAAGGAAGAAGGAAATGAATTTTAAAGACAATTATTTAAAAAAATTAAGTTGAATTTTTAGACATAAACGAAAGGCGTGGCACATCTTAAGTGGCATATACAAAACAAGGTCCAAGCTTTAAAGTCTCTGTGTATCAAGTTTCAATAAAATCGATTAAGCGGTTCTCGTGTTAATCCGGAACAATGGGCAGACGAAGACAGAAATATAATTAATTTTTATGCATAACTAGCTTGAAGTACCCGGCATTGAGCTTAAAATGGTTTTGAATAGAAATATGTGTAAGAAAATACGTTCTCGGTACTTTCCTTTACACTCCCTTGTAGCGCTTTCTTTTACGACGGAGGGCTTTAAATTGATTCACCACGCCCATTTTTTTGTGAAATTATCGACAGTGATCCTACAAACTCGGATACCAGTTTTTAGATTTTTTTTCAAAAAATATCAGTAAAATAATCGAATATTTTCACCTTATCTTACTAATTGTGGGCGTACTAGGTGGGCCTATAGCCTATTCTAAGGCCCAGTCACTTAAGGCTGTATGGGTTTTTTTTATCATTTAGATTGCATACATTGAAATACGTCCCTGCTAGGCTTACGTCGGTGGAAAGGTACAACAATTAGTACTTAAATTGTTAGTTGTAGTTGTTGTAGTACATTTAACATCCTGTCAGTGTATCCTAGCAATTTCGATTGTCTTTGTTGTTGTTCTTGTTGTTTTATTCTTGTTGTTGTTGTTTTTCGTATGGAAGAGTCAAATCAAAGACATTTTGTGTGCACTTTTAAAGGCATTACAGGTATTCGTTTATGTTGTTGTTCATTTTGTTGTTGTTCCTTTTGTTGTTGTTGTGTTGTTTTTGTGTACTCTTTTGATAGTTCAACAGTCCGATTCAGTTCCATGCATTCACACATGTGTGTATTGACTCCTCATGCAAATTAAGATATATCGACTTTAGGGTGTTCCGTTTTCTTAAAAATTTTATGGTTAATTATTTTTTATTTATTTATTTGTTTTGTATTTTGTTAAGTATTTTTTAATATTTGCCCGGCATTTGGCGAGGATTTGTTTCGTACTGGATTTTAAAGCATACTTTTAGGCGCAAAGGCTGGCGCTATCAAAGTTTAGCATTTCATTGAGTTTTGTTTATGTATTTAATATTGATATATGTTAACTATCCAAACATTGGAACGCCCTAATGCACACACACTCATACACACACACACAGACACATGCAATGCATATGGCATTTGCCGCCTTTGATAGTCCCAAATCAAAGAAAATTGGAGCTCAAGTTCACATTAAGAAAAGCTTCAATGTTCGTTGTTTGCTGTTGTTGTTGTTGTTGTTTTCCAAATAAGCTGCTTTAGCAAAAGTGCAATTAGTCGACTTTTGTTTAATTTGCTCAATTGCAAATGACCAGAATTTAGAAATATTTATGCATATGTATGAAAACAACAACAAAATACAATTTATAGCAGAGAGTTTACATACATTTTTTTAAATATAATATTTTTTAATAAACTATTTAAATACATTTAAGAATTCAATAAAATTAAGATTTTAAATGTTTTTTATAATTTGGTATTAATTTGATCTTGTTATAAATGAAATTTAGTGCATTTAAAGCCAAACTAAGATATTGCCTGCTTAAACGCCTAAAAGTATGCTTTAAAATCCAGTACAAACCAAATCCTCTCCCTACCCCCCAAATGCGACGACACAAATCGATAAATTCCGCTGGGCAAAACGTAAACAAACAACTTGAAGTGTTGTTGTTTGTCCTTTTAACAACGAAAAACGCTAAATTATGTGCTCAAGACAAGTGCGCGAGAAAAAAACAATAACAAAACACTGTCCGCAGGCAAATTGTCGTGCCCATTTGCAGGCATTGCCGGCAACACAAAAAGAGAAAACACCCCCACAACTGCGCCGCGGCCCACTGCGAACAGTAAATCTCGTCGACGCGTCGTTGACTGTTGTCAAATGCGACAAATGTTTGCGCCGGCAGAACAAGCTATTTCAACAACAACAACAAAAAATAACAACAACTACAACAACAATAAATGTAGCTGAACCCCCGACTTGGACAAAAAAAAACGGAGAGCGCGCACCCCCAAAGTAAAAATCTTGAAAATTAAGATTTATGATGGCAGTAAAAGGCAAAAATTTGACGCCCAAATGATTACAAATGACTTCAAAATGACATTTGCGCCAGCGACGACAGGCCAAGTGCCTTGCCCCGCATTTTATTATTTTTTGCATGCAACCCCCCAACTAACCCAGATAAAAATAGGCAACACTCGCTTTTGAAATTTGAAAAAAAGAAACGCGAGCGCGCCATACTTCCTTGATTTTTGCGTAAGAAAAAGATGAACAAAACACAAAAGAAAAGAATTATGCATAAGCAAAGAAAACAGAATTGATATTGATGACATGTCAATGTTATATTCATACATATGTATGTATGTATAAGTATACATATATACACATGTACTTACATACACAACATCTTGTATGAACGCCTGCTGACACTTTCTATAGCCAAGGAAGCAGCACGTCGGATGGGCTTATTAATTTCACATTAAAGCTTGTGCGTTCTATAGGCAAATGGCGGAGCGGAAGTGAAAATTGAAAATGGAAAATAAGCAAAATCATGTCTTTCAACTGACTTTTAATTGGTTTATGTTGTTAATTTTTTGCGAAATTAAGTTAAAAGTTTAATATCAAGAAATGAAAAAGAAAAAATTGAAGTCATGCCAACGGAGATCCCAAAGCAGCAGGAGGCATGCATATACATATATCAGGCGGTATGTCAATGTGGCACAGTACTCTTAAACATGCAGAATATCATACTTAAATTCATGAATTTATTTCTTTCATATTTTAAGCTAAATTTAGCTTAAATTTAAAAAAATTTCCCATTTAAATAATTAACAGGGAACAGAAGGAGAATGAAGCAGAGTGGTAAACGCTTGCTCTATACTTCTGTTAATTCTGTTTTTGGAGAAAGTGAAGTTGGCTGCGGATTGAACATTAATTACTGTCAGAATATCAGAAGAGATTAGAATAAAAATTGCTTATAGTAAGAAAAATTGCTGGTGTGGTCGATTGCGCAATTATTAAAACAGAAGCGAAATGTGGAAAATACTCCACTTAAATTGCCCAATGCAAAACGGAACGAAGCGAAAATTTATCAAAAGTAATATTATTATAACCAGAAAAAAATTGTTATATAAAATGTATAAATATACTTGTTCAGATCTTTCTATAACTGATCTATCTGTCTATTTTCTATCTATCTATCTATCTATCTATCTATCTATCTATCTATCTATCTATCTATCTATGTTACCTGTTCAGATGGATGGAGCATCTTAAAAATTATATTCCAAACCCCTGCAAGTCTTTGATCTTTACCATTCCCATCGATAATAAAATCGGATGTTTTCCCCTATTTTTTCTCACTCTCTGTCTTTCTGTTTGGTGTCCTTCCATTCCTAAAGAGCTAAATCAATTTTCTACAAACTCATTCATTTCTGATTGAAGAAATTATGTGAAATAGTTCGACTATTTTGCTAACATTTCGCCTAGAAGCCTCAAAACTCGTGGTTTGAGCTACTATGTTCACAGTCGACCGTTTAACCAAAAGTGGGAGTGGTTGATTTATTCTAAAGCGAAATTATATATAGGTTTATTGTATGTACTGTACTTCAAATATTTAATGTATAATTAAAATTTAATTTTTGTATATCTTCGATAAAAATCAAATTTGGTTACTGTTTCGACTTTTCCTTCGCTTTGCTGCAACAACAAAGTACTGTGCGCACTGTGGATCGTCCCAAGATGATACATATGCCAAAAAACAAGAATGAAGGAAGCACAATCCTCCACATATGAGCGCCATTGCGTTCCCCACGCTTTTGCCAAACAAAACAAAAACACACACACACACTGGGTTGAAGTTATTCATGACATTTCGGTCATGGTTGTAAGTTAAAAATTTCATAGGTTTGACATATCCGTTGCGTCTTGCATACAAATAAATCCCACAACAAAAAAAAGGGAAAAAAAAATTAAAATCGCTATGTATGACACACAGCTAAAGCGAAACCCAGATCTTCGGAGGCATGCATGCGGAAGTGTTGCCGCTTTTGGATTTCGTATTTCACATGTCACAGTGACATACAAATGCGTTTAGTACTTCGGGTCATTAATATTGACTTGGCAACACACTGGCGAAAATCTAATTTATTCAAGCTGAGCTGAGCGCTGCTGTACTGGAAGATGATGTGATGCGAGCGAGCGAGTGAACGAACGAACGAACGAACGAACGCTCAGCTTGAAGGGATTAAAATAAATGCCATGATGAATTGTATTAATGTATTGTATATATATATATATATAGAATTTGCATAATTATGAAACGGAGTGTATAGTTGAGTTTTTTTTTAAATTGTTTACAGAATTCGTTAAAGTTCTTATGTAGAATTCTCTTTGAATTTTCTTTAAGTACTTTTGCCATTTTTAATTACTGATTCAGTTTATCTCACTTCCTAGTTAAAAAGCAACACTGTTGCATTTATTAAAAAAAACAAGAAAAACAGTGTTGCTTTTTTTTTGCTAATACTATTTCCACTATTAAATACTATTTTCCTTGCCAAATATGCACGCAGCATGCAATGTCGAGACGTCTTCTCTACGCGCTTTTCACAGTTTTAAAGCACCTGCTTATCCTGCTAAGTTATTTTCTCTTTGTTCTTCCTCTTCTTCTTCCGCTTCTTCCTCTTCTTCTGCTTCTTCTTCTAATGCTTCACGACTGCTGCTTCGTTTAGACAATAGAATTCAACAGAAAAAGAAAAAAGAAAAACTATTTGTTAGCTTGGCAAAATTTAATTAGACTTATTAACGACTTTGCACGCAAAATGCCGGAAACGGAAGCGCACAAGCAGAGGTGCTACACGTTGTCGTGTTTCTAACCAGACAGATAATTTTTGTTGTTGTTGTTGTTGTTTTGGTTTGGTGCGGTTTGGTTTGTTAGTGGGTTTTGCAGGGTCGTATTCAGTGAAGTAAAATTTATTATAAATAAAAAACATTTAAATTGGAAAAAATTAAGAAATTTTGTTAATGCACCAGCTTATAGCACCCGGCGTTGGTCGGGTTATTTTTAAAAAGAAATCAATTGAATTTCACTATTTTTTTTTAAATGTGGGCGTACAATTTATCCGAATCTTTTCTAAAAGTGGGCGGTAAATTGTTTCAACCACGCCGATTTTTAGTGAAGTCGTCAACTATGACTTATTCAGATACCAAATATCTGAATTATAGAAGCAATATTAGCGAAATAATCGAAATTTTCACTAAATTTCAAAAATGGGCGGGGTCGGATTTAACTTACTACTTTTACAAATAGGTCCGATTATTTTTACGCCCACCACAATAGCTCAGGAAATTGATTCGCTATATAGGAAACATGTATAGAGATGCGCCGGAATGGATTAATAGACATTATTTTAAATCTGCCACGCCCATTTATTACAACCACAATTCGGGAAACTAAGTAAAAATATTCGATTATTGTGCTGATATTTCTTCTAATAATCTGAATTTTGGTTTCTGAGTTGCTATGGTCACTGTCGACAACTTTACGAGAAATGGGCGTGTTTGGATCAATTTAACGCCCACCGCCGTAACTCAGAAACACTGCAATGGAAGAACTAATTATCCAATAATATTTCTATTTAAAACCAAATCCGGACAACGCCAGGTACTTTAAGCTAGTTTTGAAATAAAAAGAAATGCCATAACAAAAAATTATTTCAAAAATTGTATTTGAATATTAAAAGTATTCATTTTTATTTTTAATTTTTTTTATTTTTAGAGTCACTCTGTGTACTGACTACAGCCCTGTGAAGTTTTAAAGGTATGCTTATATTACCATTTAACTGCTATTACAAGTGTCTGTTTACATTACAGCATTTATAAGCGTTTTTGACAGACAGACAGACAGTCAGGTATAACAAATTACCCGACTTTAGCGAAACATTTTAAAGCTTTTACATTGAAAAATACTTGAAAATGCAAAAACTGAAAAATTCAATGCAGCTTAAATTATTCATTTATTACGCCGAGTTTCGCCGACTTAACCGCAGAGTTGCATTTCGTATGGATTAATTTTCACTCACTCACCCAAATTAATTTTTATAGTTGCGAACAAAAATTCATTTTTGCTGAAGAAAATTTTGAAACAGAGCAGCCATAAAATGCCAACCAAGAGGCGACTTTTAAGGTGACCAGTCTGAAGTTTCAACACGAAATTCCAGCTGGAATATTATTGTAGTATTAGTAGTTTATTTGTTGTTGTCGCATTTTAAGTACTCCATAAAAAGTTTTCATATAATTGAATCAAAAGCGCATAAAAATTTCAGTATTTAATAGTTTGAGTTCCCGATGCGTGTCCCATGAAATCCAAGCGAAGCACTCTCGCCAATACACACATGCACACTCTTGTCATATGTCTGTGGCGTGTGTATTTTCGCCGCCATTTTGAAAACATCGCATACAACTGTTGCTTCCGGCACTGCCGCAAAATTGCCCACGATGATGCTGAATGCCGCACAACGACCATCATAAATTATATATACATATACATACGTTCGAGTGTATTTGTTTTTAAATGTACGTCTGTATGTTTGTGTATATGTGTGTATGTGTTTTCTTTGCGTTTGTGCCGCGAGTTTATATAACGCCCTCTGGCGTTCTTTCATTTTTATGGGTTAATGACATGCAAAATGCGTTCCATTCCGGCACAAACGTCACTTTTTACGCTGGCGGCAAATCCATATAACGACCTTGAGTGACAGTTTCGTCGTTTCAAACTGATTAATTTAAAAATACGTTATAAACAGCATCGTTATACAGTCGTTATATACATCATTATACATGTCGTTATGAAGTTATTTTGGGAAAAAATACGTGTGAAGTAAACTAAAGCATTGAATTTATTTTAAAATGCTCCTTGTTAATATGCTGCACAAAGGAGCCCTCCCAAAGGTTGTACTCCTATTGCAAGCTTTCAAAGGATCGCTCCATTTTAATTTAGCTCCATTTCTCTGAACTCTCTACGAAAGTCGGCGAAAAAAGGTGAATTTTAATTGGTTGGGAAATTAATACTTCGGAGTTGTCTGAACCTCTTCAGATTACGAGTGTTACGCTCCTTTACGGAGTATTCCTTTATAACCTTATATTGACATTATCATACTATAAATAAATTTTTAAAATCAGATGCTAGAACCGATTAAAAATACCAATTTGGTTCCGGTTTTCTCTATAGTTTTGAATTTGCAAGTCGGTTCCACTATATTTCCAAATACTTTCAAAAACTTTTTCTCATCGAATTCAAGAAATCTAAAATATTCGGTTTCAGTGCCTTCAAATAAAAAAAATTCTTCCCATCCCGGTTGTAACGCTTTCAAACTTTTCAAAAATATTTCTGGTACCAGTTATATTACGATAAATATTACAATTTTTATTTTCAATTCTTTTGGGATCCATTCAAACTAAACTATTTCAAAATGTTCGGTTTCCATTCTGTCAAATAAAAAATATCTTCCAATAACCGGTTATGTTACTTTCGAACCATTTACAACAGTTCTGTTATCGGCTTCACTACTTTAAAAAGCTGCAACATATTCTATACGGGACCATGAAAACTAAACCAATTTTAATTTAATGGTTTCCGTTCCCTCAAATAAAAATATCGTCCAATAACAACCGGTACTGCTGTTAAAACTTCAAAAATTGTTTCTGGTACCGACTACATAATACTTTAAAAAGTATTTTTTTTATTCTTTCCGGTTTCATGAAAGTTAAAATAGTTAAGCATGTTCGATTTTAGGACCCTCAAATAAAATGGACCTTTTCAAACCGGTTTTGATGCTGTCAAACTTTTCAGCAATATCTCTGGTACCGGTTACATTATACTTTAAACATTTTTATTTACTATTCTTTTCGTATTCTTCAAAACTAAACCAATTCAAAATTGTCGATTTCAGTTCCATGGAACAAAAAATATATCTTGCAATACCGGTTTTTATGCTGTCGAATCTTTTAAAATTGTTGTCTGGTACCGGTTACATTAATATGTTAAAATGTTTTTTTTTATTCTTTTCGGATTCAAAAGAACTAAAACAATTTAAAATATTTAGTTTTAGTACAAAAATCACTTCCAATACCGGTTCTAATGCTATCAAACTATCAAACCTTTTAAAATGGTTTTTCTGGCACCGGTTTCTTGATAACTTTAAAAATCGGCTCCGCACTCCTCTCAGATTCCTATAAACAAAATCTGTCTTCATCTATTTTCGGTTTTGAGTTCCGATTTTGAGTTCCTGATGCAGAAACTTTACCCAATTCCAAAAACCATTTTCCGATACCGATACTATCTACCCTACAGCCCTCCTTTACACTACGCTAAATCAACCGATAAACAAAAATTTAGAACACAATTTCCAACGCTTAAAACAACAACAACAACAATAACAACTGCAATCAGTGTTGCTGCCATCTTAACGGTTGCTGCTACTGCTGCTGATGCTGCGTCAGTGTTGCCAAAGTATGTCGTCATCATCATCATTATACTCGTACCATGAGTATGGGCAAAATAAAATCTTTGCCATTTGCTGATGTCGTTGGGCGCAGGGCATGGCAACACCGAAGGGGAATTGTAAAAGATACCAGATACCCCTGATACTCCTCGCACCGAACTGACACCCGCACAAAATTTCAAAGAAGAAATGAAAAGAAAAAAAAAATTTCCCAACACATTTTGCTCATTAAGGGTAATTTTTAACGTCTTTTGTGTGCGAAAGCGCACTTTTCGAAAAAAAAAAAAAACAGAATTACAAAAATGACAACAACAAAAGCAACAACAACTTACGAAATATGGTATACGAGTAACTGTAATTTCCAACGCTGTCGCAGATATTCATAGAAGCTGCTTGAAAAATGCATTTGGCGCTTCTGGTTGCTGGAGAAGGTGTGTGTGTGGGGGGGGGGGGTGTTCAGTCGTAGGCGGAATGTGTCTGCTAATGACATTTCGTTTGCGTTAACGTTATTTTGCCAATAACGTTCGTCGTTGTATGTGTGTGTGTGTGTTTAATTTCCCGTTGATATTTTTTCGATTTTTTTTTTCACTATTTATAAAAATATCAACAACAACGAAAAAAAAAAATGTAACCAACCAAAAGTTTTTTTGGGACAACAAAAATTTATTGACAGGAAATGAAAAACGGATGTGAAATTATGTGGCTGTCAAAGTTTTTAGCAGAAGATTAATGCCTCTTTGTGTGCGTGTTTGTTGTTGTTGTTGTTGTTATTGTTGTAAATAGGAGCATTTTTTTGTTCGCTATTCTAATTAAATTTACATTTTGTTAATGTGCAAATACTTTTTTAATAGAGATTTTAATGTTAATTTATAATAAGAACAAGCTAATAGTACCCGATGTTGCCTGGGTTTTGTGTTGAATAGGTGTATGTGTGGGATAATTAGTATAGTTAGCGGAACATTCCATTGCGTCTCTTTGTAATGTTTCTGAGTTACGGCGGTGGGCGTTAAATTGATTCAAACACGCCCATTTTCTGGTGAAGTTGTCGACAGTGACCATATCAACTCGGTTACAAAATGTCAGATTTTTAAAAGCAATAAACTAATCTTAAATAATCTACCACGCCAATTTTTAAATTAACATTAGTTAATATAAATTTAACAATAAATAATGTAAAAGTTGCAATACTGAGTTTTTAATAATAATAAAAATCAATCAATGTAATCCTGATAAACATTTTCTTTTAATCATAATTCTTTTTAATTTTAAATTTACATTAGTAAATGTTAATTCAACAATAAATAATGTAACAGTTAATTGACTGAATAAATTTTTATTTTTATGTTTAAATTTAATTTTGTAATATTTGTTTATTAATTAATTAATTTTAAATTTACATTATTTAATATTAAATTAACAAGAAATAATGTAAATATTCCATGACTGACTTTTTTTTAATATTTCTAAACATTAATCAATGTAAACCGATAATTCATTCCAATTTTAAATTAACATTAGTTACTATAAATTCAACAATAAATAATGTTAAAGTAACATGACTGAATTAATTTCAATTCGCTTGTATTAAATTATTTTTTTCGTGTATCTCCTTAACTTGTACTCATATTTTTACTCTGTGTGTGCTCCAGAATTCGTAATCAGTTGAGATCTAAAGACCAACCAGAAACCAGCAACCCGAAACCTGAACCGCATTTATCATTTCAAACGAAGCTGAAGTAGCAGAAGCAGCAGCCGCTTAATTTTACAACAACAACAATAACAACAATTGTACCAACCAAACTTCACAAGAAGCTAACAAGCAGCCCGCTTTTTTTTTAGCCAAAACGCAAATAAATTTTATTTGTAAACAGCGAAAAAGAGGAGCGAACGCTTAAAGATATCAACAACAAAAAGGAATAAAAAAAAAGATTCCAAAAAAAATACCAAATCAAATGCGCCAGAGCAATTTGCATCAGACCGACCCGCAAGTGGCAACCATTGAGCCAGGGCGGGTTATTTTGAAACAGGGCTACCATCGCAAACATTTTCCGAGTGCGGTCGAAACAATTTATGCGAACTGTGCGCGGGCGATGGAGACTTCTTCTGTTAAGCAGAGTCGCTGGCGCGAGGTTCTTGTCATGTTCAACTTTCAACTTGTAATGTTGTAATGCAATAAGTTAGCCGCGCAATGGCCAAGCCCAGTTTAGGGTGTGTGTGTGTGTGCGTGTGTGTGTACGGGTTGCTGCATCGAAGGGCGGCATTGCGATATCTCATTGCGGCGGCATGCCCACAATATGTATGCGCATGCATAAGTAGCGACAGTCACAACTAGTTGGCAGAAAAAACGTATGTCGCTGCTGTTTTATTTAATTGTTTAATTTTGTTGTTTTTTTATTTTAATTAAAATATTAATTGAATTAATTATCATTATTAATCAAAATAATTAAAATTATTAATTGAATTAATTAACATTATTAATTGAAAAAAAAAAGATTTAAACTCAATGTAAAAAAAAACCTATGATCTACATTTGTCTTTATACTTGGTAATGTCCTTCAAAATAAGCAAAAATCCTCGAAGCTTGCCTTGACCTTGACTTCAAATTTCAAGGTCAAAGTTTTTTTTGATCTCAAAAATTCACAAAAATTAAAAGAAATAATTATTTCTGCGTGACCATTGGTCAAAAAAAGCCGTTGGCTGAAAAAGTCGATTTAATTAAACAAAATTTTGCATATCAAAAAAAAATAATTTTGGATATTATTATTTTATTATTTTTTTACGATAACAACAAAAATGTTGACAATGTATTATATACATATAATACATATGCAAATAGTAACCTTACTTTACTTGAATCCGGTTCAATACGTTCGCTAATTCGTTTATTAACCAAATTGACGCTAGGGTTGCCATCTTATGTAAAACAAAAATTTATTGGCACATATGCAAACAATTTTTTTTTTTTTTTTTGATTCAAAATTTTTTTGTTGTAGTTAAATATAAATTTGGTATTTGATCCAATTTGAAATTTAAGCTCATAACTTTATTGGTTAATAAGATATAATCTAATTCCACTATATCTACTAAACTAGTCTCACTGATAAAACTTGAAAACTTTTTAAAATTTCTATTCCGAAAATTTCTCATTTTCAACTCTTTTGAGAGAAATAAAGACGAAATGCCCAAATTTCACACAATTTTTAAAAACATTAAATTAAAACCCAAAATTTAAAGTTCAGTCTAAAGCACAAACACAAAGTTAAACACACACACACACATCTATACACACGCCCACACATGCCAACCAATGTCACATACAAAATGCAAAAATGTCGCTTTATGAAATATTCATAAATTCAAAATCCAACGTAAATTAGTCTAATAATTATTATTGCGAACGTTAAGCGTAAACGCAGGTGCCGAACACTCACACACACACACACACACACACAATACACACATACAGCCACACAAATAAAAACATATATAAAGTCATGCACGCGCACATGCATAAACTGCCACGGATTACAATAATTTTTCACGCATACACAAAAAAAAAATACGGCAGCTGGCAACACTGTGGCCTGGTCTGGCGCCTGCCTAACTGAAATGTGCCGTTGCAGCTGCACGGCAACACTTAACGGTAATTACCAAAAATGTGCGCGTGCATGCGTGGTTTTTGTTGTTGTTGTAGTTGTTGTTAAACTATTTTGCAAATCTCTGCATACATGCAAAGAAAAAATTTATTACAATTGAAAATAATAAAATAAAGCTAAGGATTCATTTTGAATGATACCTAAATTATCAGGCCAAAATGTGTATATAGAAACCGAATACTATTTAGAAGGTACTAGTAATCGGTATTTTAGACATTTTTGTTAAGTTTATTATATTTACATATATTGTTTCACTAATCTAGCCTTGCAAGAATGCTCCGCATATTTAATCTGTTATTTAACCAGTAGCACTACTGAACTGAATCAGTTAAATTTTCTTTCACATTTTTTTCACAATCTGTTCAAGTTTTCATATATACCTTACGCAGGTTTAACTATATAGATATCTTACTTTTACATGTTATACATACCAGTTATATTACCTATTATTAGACCGTAATCTAACCAGTAAATTTTAATAATTAAAAAAAATTTTCAAAAGAGTTAAGTCGTTTAAAAATGTCATACCTTGGTATGTAAAATATTAGCTAAAAAGTTATAAACCTGGAAATTCGTTATATTTAATGTTAGTTTAACATTAATTAATATCAACAGAAATCTAATTAAATCTTATTGTTCACAGAAATATTACGAGTTTACTTTTTAGAGTTTACTTTAGACTTTTTAGAAACTTGTATTCTTTAATGTTAGTTTGATATTAATTAATATCAACCGTATATTAAATCTAATCTAATCGTTGACATTAATTTAACAAATTTAATATCAGTTTCATGTTAAAAATTTATTTCGAAAAAATTATCGAGTTTACACGAAATTTAATGTTAGTTTGATATTAACTAAAATTACTTTAAATTTATGCATTTGAATGTACTTCTTGAAAAAAATATACAATTCTTAATGTTATATTTATGTGCTTTTAATGTTAATTTTTTTTATGTTAAAAAGTACTTTTTAAGGCGAAATAGCAAAAGTTGAGATAAGCACTTTTTCTTATTTATAACTGGTCACAATATTTTTCTTAGTGTATATACCCACATACATATGTGTGTGTGTGTGCATGTATGTGTACTTGTTTACGTGTTGTTTAGTTTGCGGTTTCTGAGGTTATGTCACGCGGGAGCAAATAAACAAACAAAAATTCGAGTAAACTCGATAATTTTTTCGACAATAATTGGCCTCTTTAAATTTTATACTCAATTTTAATACACTTTTTTTTCGAAATTTAAGTTTTCAAATATTTTTAAATCATATTCACTCAGCATCCCAAATAGTTGAGTTAATATGTGAGTTATGCAAATGGATTTTGAATTTCCGACAATATCCCAACCGACTCGTAGGTATGTGCCATGGATATACTTCATCATTAACACGATAACAAGCGCGTGCCGATGTCTTCCTTCAAGTCAAACGTTACACTTACTAATCCTTCCGTCTCAACCCCGGACAACTTTCACATACCACTGCTGCTGCATCGGCTGATCGTGTAACTCCACCGAGACCACCACCGACACGTGACACTTTGCATGTGCATAATTTTGTGCCAGTTTCACAGAGGCACTTCGTCGTCGTTTGCAAATTCCTTAAATCATATTCTTATTATTTTATTTTACTTTATTTTATTATTTTTCTTTTGCTGCTTCAAGCTGGCAGCACTGACACTGCACTGCACTGCACTCGCATATATGGCAGCACTTCCGGCGTTCGCTGGTGCAACGTGCCTAAAAGTGCAGTTTGCAAATGTTGCCGGCACTGCTCGAAATGTGCGAAAATGCTGAGGTTGCTTAAGTACTTGCGAAGTGGCAGGCGAGCACAAAAAGTGTCGCCAAGTGAATGCCAGAAAAACTGTCGACCTTAGGGGGTGACAGACTCAATTACAAAAACGAAACGAAAAAAAAAAGTTGATGATGTAAATTTATGTTGACCCCTGCAGGCGATATCCGACATTAGCGTGGAAGTTTACTTTTACTTCATCGGTTTTCCTATTTTCGTTTAATTCGATAGTCAGCTATCGTTTGACTCTATTCCGAAAGTGAAGTGGATGCTGCACAATTTTCATACGATGTGTCGACTCTCTTCCTTGGCAACGAACGTTTCGCTTTATTCGGCTATGCCGAAGCTCAGATACCCTCCGCCATTGCAGTGACACCAATGTGCTTCATTTAGCACATACATAAGTGCTACATGTCTTTATTATAAGTGGGCGTTGTTCTTATCTGATCACGACCATTTCTTGTCAGTAGTTTTGAGCACCCAATAAAAAAGTTAAATATTGAATTTGAGTTGATTATCTGCAATAAAACTATTTTAAATAATTGTTTATTTCCGCATGGAAAGGGGTGGTTTGTATGTGACGTGGGCGTGGTTCTTATCTGAGAATGCGCATTTTTTCTGAGCAGTTTTGTGTTACTACTAAAGTGATAAATATTGAATTTAAATCGGATATCTGCAGTTTATTAATTTCTTTTAGAATGGAACTTAGCCTCCGCTTGGAGAATATGAGCTCGCATACAAAATTTCAGTTCGATAGCTCTTAAACTACGGCTGTAATAGCAGGGACAGACAGACGGACAGACGGACAGATGGACGGATGGAAGGATGGAAGACCTTCGTTAAATCTACTCAGAATCCGACGCTGATCATTGAAAAATATACTTTGTCATACCTACCACGCCCCCTTCTGGGTGGTCGTTACAAATGGAATAAAAAACTCAATATACATATTCGGTATATGTAAAAATGTACCTTGCAATACTCCACCTGTGCACATTTCAATTCACAGCGTTGCTCTGAATTTCTTCACACGTCAAGGCGTGCCTTGAGATTTCATTCAGTTGGAATTTATATTTTCTCGTGAACATTTCAGTTTGTGCGGTTTTTTGATAAATATTTTTTTTTATTGTCT
This sequence comes from Suillia variegata, assembly GCA_949127995.1. Lineage (NCBI taxonomy): Eukaryota > Metazoa > Arthropoda > Insecta > Diptera > Heleomyzidae > Suillia > Suillia variegata. Next base: position 6,417,144 of record OX421846.1, on the reverse strand, counting down.
CAAAATTAAAGTGATATCAAAATGTTGAAAGTGTTTTTAAAATATTCGGTTATAATTTTATGTGTTATTTTGCTGCCAGTGACTCCGACCAGTCTCGCATAGTCGGTGGTTATCGTCCAAAGGAGCACACGCTGGCCAAACACATCGTTTCGTTAAGACGTCGCAAATCGGAACTTGCAAATGGATATGGAACTGGTCACTTTTGTGGTGGTTCGATTCTTTCGCCAACAATTATCCTGACAGCGGCCCATTGCGTTGTGGACCTGTGAGTTTCAAGAATAGGTCTTTACAGAGCTACACGAGCAGTTCCATTTTCATTTCAATTGCAGTGACACACTTACACCGGCTGAACCGGACACGATTTTCATTGTTGCCGGTTCAACTCGGCGTCTGATTAAGGAGGAGACGAGTCAGATTATTGCAGTCGCCGAAATAATTGTACACGATGGTTTTGATCTTGGCATTCGAACTAAACATGACATCGCCATTCTTCGTTTGGCATCGGAAATCATCGAAGACGGCATCACGGCTCAACGCATTCCAATAGCAACCGAAAAAGTCGCTATCGGCACCACCTGCACTGCAATTGGGTGGGGCAGAATTTTTCAAGTAAGTATTTAACAATTAAGTAAAACATTGAAGGTCAAATGTCTGAAGAACCTTCAGGGATTAGATTATTACAATACAAGAATCCAATTCGGATCATTCGAAGAAAGTAATTCGGATAAAAGTTATCAAAAATATCCGTTCTTAATTTTTGTCAAATTCGGTTATCCGGTTAGGCATATATTATCCTAACATTTACCATATATAGTGGGCTATTTTGATATTTATTTTATATTGGAATTTTTTCAGGATGGTTCAATTGCCGGCGAGGTGAATTACGTTAACATTGAGACTATATCCAACACCAAATGTAGAAGATTGGTCGGATTCATCTCTCTTCATATTCTTAACACTCATTTTTTATGGGTTAGAAAAACAGTTATATGTGTAACTGATCTGAACGACATAAGTTCGCATAAGGGCACATGTAAAGGTGATTCCGGTGGTCCATTGTTTTGCAATGACAAACTGGCGGGTGTAACATCTTTCGGTCCTCCAGATTGTGGTGATGGCCCCGATGCCTTTAAGAGTGTCTTTCACTATCGAGATTGGATTACAAATGATGCAATTAAGGCGGACGTTGATCAAGTATTGCTTTTGGTGGTTATGGCAGTAATTGTAAAGATTATTTTTTAGTTTCAACAAAATTTAATATGTGTGGAAAAAAGCTTTTTTGAAATATTTATTTAATTATCATTATATTATAAATAACGTTTAAACTTTTGGAAAATATCAAAAAAAAAAATTAAATATATGAAAAGCACACTGCAAAAAATAAAATAGAAAAATGCGTTTTCCTCACCTAGCAAAATGTCCAAATGCCCAAAAATTCAGAACTTGATTCAAGCTTCTTTTAGTTCTTTAATGGTTTGCGTTAGACGTCTCAAAGTGTTTTCCGCTCATGGGACTACTCTTACGACAACAACAACAAATATATCGCAGACATTTCCACACTTCTGCATCAGCATTTGAAAGCGTCGTTCTAAGTCGATAAATTTGAAAATGACTCCAGCATCTGCCATTTTTTAAATTTATATATCACACTGTGCATCGACTTCCGAAAACTCTTTCAAAATGTTTGTTCTTTTTTTCAAAGTTGTTGGGAATTTCATGCTTGGCGACTTTAATTTTAGATATTACGTTTTGAGGATTTTGAAAAGTTGATTTCTTTCCGGAATTTTATTTTTGGGGATTTCAAATTGTTACACGAAAACTCTTTAAAAAAAAATTTCCAACGAATTCGGGAATTTAGCCCAGATCAGTTACTCTCATTTTCATTTAGATGTTTTTTTTTTCCAAAGCATGTATTGATTTCCTCCTCAGTTACAATTTAAAATTTCTAGTGAAAATTTCATTTCGTGAATTTTATTTCAAAAGGAGTTGAATTTTTTAATCAATTTATTTATTGTTGTTGTTTACAAAATTCCAAGTGATTTGAAAATGACGACGTTTTCAACACGCTTCCTTATACTTTCGATCTTCGTTTGCGGTATAAAAACTAAAGCGACCAACGACACCGACCAGATCTGCATAGTGGGCGGCTATTGTCCAGAAGAACATTCCCTAGCCAAATATGTCGTTTCGTTGAGATTGCGCGAAACAGAAATTGCGGATGATTATGGGGCCGGTCACTTCTGCGGTGGTTCGATTCTGACGCCGAACACTATACTGACGGAGGCTCATTGCCTCTGGGATGAGTAAGGACCATAGAGGGTACCACACACCCTAAAAAAATCGATTAATTTGTTAACAATTCCAGCGATTTGAATTCTTTAAAAGAGCCCAACGAAATTTTCATTGTTGCCGGCTCAACGCAGCGTCTCGTTAAGGAGACAACTACGCAGATCATCGGCGTTTCCAAGTTAATAGTACACGAAGACTATGAGTATAATTTTCTGACCATCAAACATGATATTGGTATTCTGCGTTTGGCAGCGAACATCATCGAAGATGAATTCACGGCACAACGGATGCCATTAACAAGCGAAAGAGCCGCCGTCGGCAGCGTTTGCACTGCACTTGGCTGGGGCGTCATGGTGCCGGTAATTGCAAGACCTAATAAAAAATTTAATTTTTACTAGGTCACAATGGAGGTTTTATTCTTTTAGAATGGTCCTCTGGCGGCCGAGTTGACATACGTCGATCTTGAAGTTGCATCGCAGATTAAATGCCGAAGAATGTTTGGCGACCTCTTGTGGCATATTCTGAACTGTCATCCGTTTTATGTGCGAAAATCCACGCTATGCACGATTAATCTAAAATACATCAGTTCGTATAGGGATACGTGTAGCGGTGATTCCGGTGGTCCGCTGATGTGTAATGGCCGATTGGCGGGCATAACGTCATTTGGTGATGAGGTTTGTGGTGATGGCGTCGCTATCTATACGAATGTCTACGCACATCTGGAGTGGATTCGAAATTTTGTGCATAACTAGGAGCGGAAGTTGTGGACGAACAGATGTTGTTGTTGTTGTTTTTAATAATTTTATTTTAATTATAATATATAAAATTTTAAATATGAAATAATTTACACACATATACAGTTACATATGTACATAAACTTAACAAAAAAAATTGTTTAATTGAAAAGGAAATTCCTGAAATAATATTCAAAAATCATGAGCCACCCAAATGGGTTTGCCATTTTTTATTTTTTTGGAATGTATTTGTACCGAAGAACTTTTTGCAGTTCTAAAAGTTTTATTTAAAAACATTTTCATAAATATGAACCACCCTAATGCTTTCAACCCGTTCGTCTTTATATTTAATTTTTTAACATTTTGCACACAATTTTAGCCCAATATCTCCTCGAGAACCATTATAGATATTGGTTGGAAACTGTCAACACAATTTTCTGTTATCCATTATTTCTCATGTAGATTTTGGATTCTAACATGGAATCAAGAGGGACAGACAAACGTCCAGTTCGACGGGCAAATAAATGATTAAGTGAACACGACTAGGACGACTCAATTCGCTCCTCATATAAAATGTCTTAAATACTTGTTGGACCGAATACCTTGCAATTACGCTTACTTCTTGTTCTCTGACAGAAAATGGAATTCTCTTTCTATGTCAAAGAATGCTTCGATTTTCTTTTCAGTTGAAATTTCTCTATTTTCCCGGGAAATTAAATTTCGCACTTTATATTTTGATACTTCTTTCGCTTTCGCTAAAAAAAATTCAAGTGTTGTTTAAAAATGTTGAAGGTAATCCTAATGTGTTCGGTTATAATTTCGGCTTTTTTCCGTGTGACTTTTGCTGCCAGTGACTTCGACCAGTTTCGCATTGTTGGTGGTTATCGCCCAAAGGAGCATACGCTGGCCAAACATCTAGTTTCGATAAGACATCGCACTAAAGAAATGAAATTTGGTTATGGAAGCGGTCACTTTTGTGGTGGTGCGATTCTTTCGCCGAAGATTATCCTGACAGCGGCACATTGCGTTGTGAATTTGTAAGTCCCCTGGAATTCTTAAACGGATTAACATTGGCTGAGTTCTCTAGTTTGGCATGTCAATTATAGGAAAACACTAATAACGCGAGAACCGAGGAGCGTTTTCATTGTTGCCGGCACACCTCAGCGTCTGATTGTGGATAAAAGTGCTCAAATCATTAAAGTTTCCAAAATAATTCCACACGAAGGCTTTGTTCATTCCATTTTCAAATCGAAACATGACATCGCCATTCTACATTTGGCAAAGGAAATCAAAGAAGACGGCATCACGGCTCAACGGATTCCACTGACGACCGCAAAACTTCCTTTCGGCACGACCTGCACTGCAATTGGGTGGGGAGAAATTTTGCCAGTAAGTCTTCGGAAATTGAATGAATCATTAAAGTCCATAAAGTCTATAAATAATCTATAAAAAATGATTAATCAGATCCCACAACCTTAATTTGTACTCTACTCTACTCTATTAATGTTTCCAGCTTGGTTCAATGCCGGGCGAAGTGTTGTACGTTAACCTTGAGACAATGTCCAACTCCAAGTGCAGACGATTATTTGGCGGCATTCTTTTGCATGTCCTGAACAGTCACATTTTCTGGATTCGAAAGACAGTTATATGTGTCGCAGATCTAAATGACAAAAGTTCCCATAAGCGCGCATGCCCAGGAGATACCGGTGGTCCATTGTTCTGCAATGGCAAACTGACGGGTGTAATGTCATTCGTAAATATGTCATGTCATAATCGAATATCCCTCTATACGAGTGTCATGGACTATCGAAACTGGATTGAACATTATTCCGAGCTTGACGGTAATTAAGTTTTGTTTGTGATGTCAATGGCAACAGTTGTAATTGGAATTTATTGATGGTAAAAAATTTAATATAAAATCAATTGAGGTGTTCCAATATTTGGCTTTCGATTGATTATTCCAAATTCGAAAAATTCCAAATAAAAACACAATTCAAAAACCAAATGAGGAGGTTTTTTAATGCAATAGACTTATAAAATTAATAGTTTACACTTACGAGTATACAAGAAAATTGGTTTGTATGTCAATCAAAAGTACAACGGCGTCAATTCGCAGCTCTGCACAAGCTAATTGACATCTCCGAAGCGTCTGATTATGTGGTAGTCAAATACGAATATAAGCCACAAGAAATCGTTTGACAATCGGCTTGTATGGCAGGTGGCGCCATCGCGTTGAAACCAAATGTACTATAGTTCACATTCGCAGCATCGATTGAGGCCATCAAAAGTTGATCAACATGAAGGTCAACACTCCAAAATCCACACCAAACTGCCGCTGTTGGTAGCATTTTCGACAGAAATCATCATCATTATTGAGCTTCCCCATGGCCCACACAGCGAACTGATGTCAAAGCACATGGTCATTTGCTTTAAACTTTTGAGTCAACGGAACCTTGTAGACGAATGTGCTGTATTCCCCTCAGGCTGGTGCATCTAATGGCCAGCTGCAGCGTTCGGCAACGAGTTGGGGTCGATTCCGAATTATGTCGCACACTACGGCCCACAGCCTCAATATTCTCGGGCGTGGAACACTTAACTTTCATTGGAAATATTGATTATGAAATTATAAAAATGTTAAAAAAAATTGTGCTCGATAAATCCAGGAAATTTCCTTGACTTCTAATCTGCAATCTAAAAACTTCTTGGATGAAGAATTTTCTTCGAAAATATTGTGAAAAATAATTTTCTGTGAAAAATTATTTCAATATAGTTAACTTCAACTTAACTTTGTTGTAAACAAGCGAGTGCCCGGCATGCGTTGCAATGCCACTTAAAAAAAATGTTAACAGAACTTCCGGTAATCCCGTTAGTAACGGAACTTCCCGGTACTCACCGTTGTAGCGATTCTGAGTTACGGCGGTAAAATTATCGGCATACAAACTCAGAAAAAAAATCTCAAATTTTTAGGAGCAATATTAACAATGTCATCGTATATTTTCACTTAATTAAACAAATTGTGGGCGTACTAAGTGGGCATGGCAGATTTTGTATATCCTGTTATTCTTCCCGTTTCATGTTATCTATATAGCGCATCAAGTTCCTGAGTAATGGTTGCAGGCGTAAAATTGAACCACCCTTTTATTGAAAGTAGGCGTTAAATTGATCCAACCACGCCCATTTTTGGTGAAGGTTTAGAGAGTGTCTAGACAAACTTGGATACCAAATTTCTAGAATTTTTAGAAGCAATATTAGCCTTGTAATCGTGTATTTTCCTTTTTTTCCAAAGTGGGCGTTAAATTGATCCAACCTCGCCCATTTTTGGTGAAGTTGTCGACAGTGTTAATACAAACTCAGATACTGTTCAACTCAATATTACCAATGGTCCTCAGGAAACAATCATTCCATATTAACGAATGTTTTTTGCCATAGTGGGCGTGATCAAGACCGACCGTCAAACACTCAGCTGGACAGATAGGCGAAGAAACAAATGAATCAACGATTCAGTTCCGTAAGTCAGACAAACTCTCTTACATACTTGCTAGATAAAATAATTTTCTTTTATTCTCTGACAGAAATGATTTAATTTTCATTTTCCTTTCACGTCAAAGAATGCTTCGATTTTTTAGTCAGTTGAGAATTATATTTTCTCGTGAAAATTTTATTTTGCGGTTTACTTTTGATAATATTTTCTTTTTGCTCGTTGCAAAATTGAAGTGTTTTGTGAAAATGCGGATGATTTTAAATCTTTCGGTTATAATGTCGGTCGTTTGCTGTGATACTTTGGCTGCCAACGACTCCGACCATTTTCGCATAGTCGGTGGTTATCGTCCAAAGGAGCATGCGCTGGCCAAACATCTCGTTTCGTTGAGAGCACCGAAATTCGAATATTGGGATGGTTATGGTGCCGGTCACTTTTGTGGTGGCACGATTCTATCGCCAACGATTATTCTGACGGCGGCCCATTGCGTTGTGGACCTGTGAGTTTCGACGAAGTCTTTACAGAGCGACACGAGCAGTTCCATTTTCATTTCAATTGCAGTTACACACTTACACCGGCTGAACCCGACATGATTTTCATTGTTGCCGGTTCAACTCAGCGTCTGATTCAGGAGGAGACGAGTCAGATTATTGCAGTCGCCGAAATAATTGTACACGATGGTTTTGATCTTGGCATTCGAACTAAACATGACATCGCCATTCTTCGTTTGGCCACGGAAATCGTCGAAGACGGCATCACGGCTCAACGGATTCCTTTAGATCCCGAAAAGATTCCGTTCGGTACAGTCTGCACCGCAATCGGTTGGGGCAGCATAGTGCCTGTGAGTATTTCGTGTTACTACGAATTCGAAAGAAGTCTCCGATTAAAAGTCGGTTGAATAAGTAATTTGATGTATCTATATATGTTTGCAGGGTGGTTCATCACCGGGTGAGGTACTGCAAGTCGACCTTAAAACTATGTCCAACACAAAATGTAGACGACTGCAGGGATTCAAAATTTTTCATATCCTGAACACTCATTTGTTATGGGTTAGAAAAACAGTTATATGTGTCGCCGATCTGAGTGACATGAGTTCGCATAAGGGCGCATGCCATGGTGATTCCGGTGGTCCATTGTTTTGCAATGGCAAACTGGCGGGTATTGCGTCTTTCGGTGAAATTCCTTGTGGTGACGGTCCATCAGCCTTTACGAGTGTCTTCCACTATCGAGACTGGATTGAAAATTGTGCCAACCAGTTGGACATAAATCAAGCAATATTTTTGTTATTGATGGCCTCAATTGCTCATGTAGTTTATTAATTAGGAAATCTTTCAAGTTCAAACATTCAAAATTGTTTGTGTTTGTTAAACCTTTGGTAATAAATAAAACAAAACAAAATTTAATAAAACTTTATCTGATAATCCAAGGTTTTATGTGGTTTCATTAAAAACATTTAACAGATATTTGAACTGTTTATTTTATTATAAATTTTTGACACTAAATCTTTTAGAAGTTTTGCGGGATATTCACTATTTTCATTAAAGTCCGATGAAACGAATTAAAAGGAGACTATGTTCAGAAATAAAAGCCTCTAAAAAGTTGCAACTCAACAAATTTGGTATCATTCGACGTGGTAATAATTAAACCGAATTTCATTAAATTGAAAATTCGAAACATTTGACAGACCATTCAAATGCTTCTAAGAGATCTCTATGCCAATCTGCTTCCAAGGGGCCTCTATGCCAATCTTTAATATGCCAAAAGAAATATTTTTTAACCCTGACAGAGATTCGAAAATTCATTGGAATATTATTTCCAATGTCAGAGATTCGATATCCTAACATACGATCCAACTGGGTGGAATACACTTCTTATCTTATGTCAAGATACAATATCAAAAATATTCACTTTGAACATATTCAAAGCAGTTCTGAAGTACATTTGGAGTCAATTACCCATTTTCTAACTAGTATAGGTACATACATTCATACATACATACATACATACATACATACATACATACATACATACATACATACATACATACATACATACATACATACATACATACATACGAGTGTATACTTGCAACATGCCTCTTTTATAAGTGGGCGTTGTTCATATCTGATCACGCCCATTTTTTGTCAGTAGTTACGAGCACCCAATAAAAAAGTTAAATATTGAATTTGAGTTGATTATCTGCAATAAAACTATTTTAAATAATTGTTTATTTCCGCATGGAAAGGGGTGGTTTGTATGTGAGGTGGGCGTGGTTCTTATCTGAGAATGCGCATTTTTTCTGAGCAGTTTTGTGTTACTACTAAAGTGCTAAATATTGAATTTGAATCGGATATCTGCAGTACAACTATTTTTATTATTTTCTTTTATAATGGAACTTAGCCTCCGCTTGGAGAATAGGAGCTCTCATACCAAATTTCAGTTCGATAGCTCTTAAACTACGGCTGTAATAGCTGGGACAGACAGACGGACGGACGGAAGGATGGAAGGCCTTCGTTAAATCTACTCAAAATCCGACGCTGATCATTTATAAATATACTTTGTCATACCTACCACGCCCCCTTCTGGGTGGACGTTACAAATGGAATAAAAAACTCAATATATATATTCGGTATATATAAAAATGTACCTTGCAATACTCCACCTGTGCACATTTCAATTCACAGCGTTGCTCTGAATTTCTTCACACGTCAAGGCGTGCCTTGAGATTTCATTCAGTTGGAATTTATATTTTCTCGTGAACATTTCAGTTTGTGCGGATTTTTTAATTGTTATTTTTTTTTTCTCAAAATTAAAGTGATTTCAAAATGTTGAAAGTGTTTTTAAAATATTCGGTTATAATTTCGGTTATAATTTTATGTGTTAATTTTGCTGCCAGTGACTCCGACCAGTCTCGCATAATCGGTGGTTATCGTCCAAAGGAGCACACACTGGCCAAACATATCGTTTCGTTAAGACATCACGCCACGGAACTTAAACATGGCTATGGAACTGGTCACTTTTGTGGTGGTTCGATTCTTTCGCCGACTACTATCCTGACAGCCGCACATTGCCTAGAGGAGTAAATTTCGTAGAATTCTTATTCAAAATAACATTCGGTAAGATCTCCAACTTTGCATTTAAATTACAGAGAAACGGCCAAACCCGAGGACATTTACATTGTTGCCGGTTCACCTCAGCGGTTAATGAAAGGAAACTCTCAAATTATTAACGTTTCCGAAATAACGCGTCACAGTGGTTTTATTCATACAGACTTTACAATGAAACATGACGTCGCCATTCTTCGTTTGGCAACGGAAATCATCGAAGACGGCATCACGGCACAACGGATTACATTAGCAGACGAAAAAGTCGCCATCGGCACCACCTGCACTGCAATTGGATGGGGCAAAATTTTGCCTGTAAGTATTTTTACAATTGAGTAAAACATTGCAAGCCTAGAGCCATTGAAAATCGTTTTCTTAGTATTATTAAATTATTTTGAGAATAAGAAACTATTCATTCTTTCGGATCATTCGAAGAGAGTAATTCGGATAAAAGATATCACAAATCGAATAATCGGTTATCCGTTAGGCATATATAATCCTAATATTTACCATACATATATAGTTGGCTATTTTGATATTATTTCTTATATTGTAATTTTTTCAGAATGGTTCAAAACCCGTCGAGTTGCTTTACGTTAACCTCGAGACTATGTCCAACACCAAATGTAGAAGATTGCACTCACCTTTCACTATAAATCTCTTGAACATTCATATGTTCGTTGTAAGAAAAACAGTTATATGTCTCGCTGATCTGAACGACATAAGTTCCCATAAGGGCGCATGCCATGGTGATTCCGGTGGTCCATTGTTTTGCAATGGCAAACTGGCGGGAATTGCGTCTTTCGTAGCCCCCCCTTGTGGTGACAGTATATCAGCCTATACGAGTGTGTTCCACTATCTAGATTGGATTGAAAATTGTGCAATTAAGTTCGACATAAATCTGGCATTGTTCCTGATTTTAATGGCAGCAGTTGTACTTATAAATCATTAGTATATAAAAATTCTGTGTGAAAAAAAAAATTATTTAAATAATTTACTTTTAGTTTGTGTTATTTGAGAAGTGTCTAAATTATTAAACTCATAAAAAATTTTTTTGTAAAATTCCAAAAAATATATAAAAAATAAAAGCACACTTCAAAAATCAAATGGAAAAGCATTTTTGAAACCAGACCGTAGTGAAAGGTAATGAAATCAGATTCGATGGAATTTTTCAACATTTTTATTTTACTTTAAGCTTGGTGGACTAAGAGTAAAAACATGAGGAGAGTAGAAACATTTCCCTCGCCACCACGATATTGTTTCTTTCTTTGGAAATGAAATTTTTCTGTAGTTGCCATCGTTGCTATAAAACTATTAAGTAAATAGAAACAACAACAAAAACATACATACTTCCAAATAAGGCAGAAATCGAGGTGAGTTCGCTCAATTTGCGTTCTCATTTCTACTTCAGGTTTATTATTCAATTTAAACCTTAAGGATGCAGTACTTCCCTTTCATAGTGCCAGTTGAGCATGTTACTTGTCGGATACTGGTCTTCTTTTGTAGTTTTGTAGAATGTCGGACATGGTCGTCTCAGGAATACTTAGAACATTTACAGGGTTACACATAAAATTCTCTTATAATACTAAAAATAAATATATAAAAAAAATGTTAAAAATTACAGTCGGTTCCGCCGACTATTGCAAACGCACCACATTGTTATACATATATCATAATCAAGTTAAACTAGCAAGAGAATTTTCTTCGGCTAGGTCGAAGCTCATATCCTCTCCGTCATTTCCGTGACACCTAAAAATGTACTTCTTTTGGCACCTGAGTGCTACAAGTTTCTATTAAAAGTGGGCGTTGTTCTTTTCGGATCACGCCTCTTTCTAATTAGTAGTTTTATGTTATTACCAAAGTGTCAAACACCGAATGTCAACTGGTTATTTAAACTGTAAGCATTTTTATTAATTTTTTTATCCGCTAAAAAGGGTAGTCTGTATGGAATTGGGCAGGTTCTGCTCCATTTGTTAGTGATAAATCCCAGCACAAAGGCATGGGCAGTGGCCGACTAAAATCCCAATTGGCAAACTGCTTTCCTTTCCGTTAAGGGATTTTAAGTATTTTGAGTTGCTTTCGTTATAAATTGGTCAAAACAGTTTGGCTTTCGCTGTTAATTGAAAAACGTGAAAAAGTTTTAGTTGAACTGGACGGTTGATCTAAATTTTTTTTTTATATTTCGGTCAAACACTTGTTGAACGAAATACCTTGCAAAAGTCTGTACAAATTGTCTCTCATTGAAATAATTCTACTTTTCTTTATATGTCAGAAAATGTTTCCATTTTTTCTCCAGTTGAATTTTTTCTTTTGAATTCATGTGTTTTGTTTTCTTAATTTATTTGTTTGTTTTTTTTTTTTTGTTTTTTTTTTGTAGTTAAGTTATTATGAATTTGTTTTTGTCGGTTATAATATCGACCTACTTCTGTGTTACTTTTGCTGCCAGTGACTCCGAGCAGTTAGTTTCATTGGCCAAATATGTGGTTTCGTCTGAAGAACCTTTAGAGATAAGATTTTTTTTAAGAAACTAAGAAATCTTCTAAGAAAACAATTTAAATATACATACATACATATGTATGTAGTTAAAAAATTCAAATATATGTAGTTAAAAAATGTGATAACGAAATTAATCATCTTCAACTAACAAATTAATTAATTAACGAGAGTCGACAGGATTTCGGCATCACATCGGAATGCTTTTAAAGTCCGTTTCGATATTATTTCATAGAGCGTTAAGAAGTTCCCAACGATTTCAGTGTTGTAAATCGCTCGATTTCCTTTGAGCGAACTTCAGCCGCTATTTGCAACAATACTTAATATCAGTGTTGACTCTCCTATCCTATCCTATCAATGACATGTCGCACACTTGGCGAGCGCTGCGACTAAGCATCGGATTATGCGTAGTTATTATAAACTTAAAACCAATTACGCATAATTAAGAGCAAACAATGCCAGCAGGCAGATGGCAACAGCTGCTAAACAAACATACATACATATGTATATATAATTTACACATATTCGAGTACAAACATAAACGCTGCTTAACACCTGTGCGCCCAAATTAACGACCACTTACGAGGACAGACTCTAAGCACCTTTGAGCGGCGCCTAAAATTATGTTAACTACTTTATGCCGCTTCAAAAGAACCCTTTTGGGGCATACGAGCGCCATCAAAATGTCTGCATTAAATTATAACATTATGACAGGGGGTGGTGGAGCGGCATGGTAATTTGAGAGCGGGGCGGAGCGTGTGTATGGGATCAAGGCAAAATTTCGAAGTGATTTTCAGCAGTTGGCAAAATTACGCTGAGGCAGACACTGGCGGTAGGCAAGCAGGCAGGAGGCAAGCAGGCAGGAGGCAAGCAGGCAGGCAAAGGCAGTGGATCAGAATATTAGCCGCATAAAGCTTAAAAACCCACAAACAGTTATACATACATACATACGTCTGTACGGCGGCACGAGCGCACAGACAAAGCTATCAACAGATTTTAAGTGGCTCTACGGCAATAAAGACAGCCAAACATATGGGGCCAAGGAAGTGGCAACACTGGGCACGCTCACCGAAATGCAGTCGAAGAAAATAACAAACAAACAAAAAGAAAAAGAAAAAAAAAATAGTTCGGCATGGATTTGAGCCCAGCTCAATTGCAGGCAGCAGCGTGCGCGGGAGCTTTGCAGTAATTTCGGCAGTGTAAATCCTGAGGAAATTATTGCCAGGGCACACGAAAGAAAGCAAATCTGGAACAAATAGGAAAAATGTTGGATTTGGAGAAAACGTTACAGAGTAAAAGTTTGTGTGGTGAGGCGGCAACACTGAAAAATCTGGCATAGAAGCATAAATTAATAAAAAAAGAGGAGTTAGATGGATTTTCACTTTTCAGTTGAGTGCAGGGTAAAGACCCGAAAAGCGTTCTGTTACATACGAGGGTGGTCCGATAAGTACTTAGCCTCACCGCCCGATGGAGGCTTACTTTGCAGACCTCGAGAAAACGTGATTTTTCCATATAAAAGCCATTTATTCTATTTCAATTTGTAGTTACAAATTTCACATTAAAAGCATGTAAATTCAACACTGAATATAATTTATTTCCTTTTTCTGCAATAATAATGCAATATGTAAAATAACATTTTCGTGTTTTAACTGTGCCGGTTATATAACCGGTTATTTAAGCAGTCACGCTACTGAACTGTAAATGAAATTTCCCTACACAGTTTTAAAGGCTTTGGGAGAATAAAAACAATTTTCTCTACCTGTGTTAATTTTCATCTCGTTCTTCTTGAGATTTTTTCCCCCCCCCCCCCAAAGTTAACGTATTAGTGTTCTTACCAGTTATTAGGCCGTAATTTAACCAGTCAATTTTCATATTGTGGAAAAGAGTCGAATCGATTGGGATTTTTCTTGCAGAGTACTTTAAGGAATTTTGCATCCAACCCAAAAAGCAAAAAGTCAAGAATATTTTTTTTCTCGAAATTTTCTTAAAAAAGTATACCCAAAATCTTAAGGATGCAATAGTTTTTCTTAACAATTTTGTAAACTAGTGTCACAGTTTTTCGAGGTTATAAAAAAAAGGTATGGAAAATATTAAAAATGGAAATACCTTTTCCCCACATGTATTTGCAAAATCACGCCAAAATTGAAAAGCCGGTCTCAATTTCACATAACGAACACGGCACAGCGCCTTTGCCCGAGATGCAATGGCAAAATCCACGGCAGTCACATACATACATGTCTACTACAGCTATTTGACTGCATTTTACCGTTAGCTAGCTGGCTTGACTGGCGCTGCTAACTTCAACTCTGATGCCGCTGCCGGCAATGGATTTGGCATGTCTAAAAGCTAAGCACGAAAAAATGCAGTGAAGAAAGAAAAAAAAAACGAAACCTAAAGGCGAAAAGAAGAGAAGAAAACAAAAGCACGAAAAACATGAAAAACTAAAAAAAAAAAAAACATTTAAAAAAGTGTAGCAGAAAATTGGAAAAACATTTTTTGTGCCGTTGATAAAGTCGTCGTGTCTTGTCTTGCCTTGTCTTACAGCCCGAAAAGACAGTCGCAGTAAGCTGTAAAGTAACTAATGCACATGCGGTTTTATTTAGATGGAATTTGCAAGTTTTCCATTTTTTTGTTTGTTTTGTTAGTATTCCATTTTTGTCTTACCTGCTATTTTCATATGAAAAATAATTTTTCCATTTGATGGTTTTTTACACGAAAAAACTATTCTCAGTTTTATTATGGCTTTGGGTTTGCACTCGAAGTGAGAAACCGAGTTTTCTTTAACAAATACAAATAATAGGGCGAATGAATCGACAAAGTGTTTTAATAAAGTTTTCTAGAGTGGTTTTGCCTTTATTGATATACAATTTTTTCTATAAGTTTTTACATAATCAGAGCGGAAAGAACACCTTTACCAAACACTGAAAGTGCTTTTTATTGTTTGGTGTAGAAGTTTTTTCTCACTGGGTTATGCGTTTGTTAGTGATGTGCTTTATTTTAATGCATGTACAAATTCAAGCCCTTCAGTCTTTGCTTGAAGCTACTATTTCAGTGCTGATAATAAAGTGAACAAGTGCAACAAAATGACGGACATAAATTTACTCTAAGGTTCTTAATTCATAGCTAAAATAATTATAATGGCTTTTTAGCCGCCCGAGGTCAGCATCCACTTGGCCGATACTAGTGTACAGCTATGGTAGGGCTGCCATAAGTTCACAGCGCTTGACCGGGACACCTTTGGAAATTATACTCTGTTTCAGCCTTTTCGCAAAAATTGTTCAATCTTTCAGTTTTTACCGTGTATATAGAAAAAAATTTTTCACATATTCTGACACAAAACACCAACAAGACGAAAATATTATTTGAGTAAGATCGATATTCGATAAACAAAAAATGATATGAAACCGACAAGAGATGTGCTGATTACTTTTAAATTCATTTGTAAATGTTTAGTGTATTGTCTTCAAAAATATTTTGCCGGGGACAATTTGTACTGTACACCGGGACATCAAGCTCAAAACCGGGACATGTTGCGGTAAGCCTGGACATATGGCAGCCGTAAGCTATGGCAACAATTTGCCGCCCCCCAACTAGAATGCAGACTCTAAAATTTTATGCAAACTCTTGGAAACGATAAAAAATAAAGATTTTATTAATAATAAACGATATATACTTAACTATGAAATAAAAATCCGATATCTCCAAATAAGATTTCGTAATTCTGTGAGCTTATTAAATGATTTTGAAAGCAAAGAATTACATTTTTAAAGTAAAATTCTAGGGCATAATCGGTTTTTTATGTTTTTCTCACCAACGTTCTTCATGGATTTATCGGTTTATGATTTAAAAGTGTCGCATCATTTATCGAAAACTTGGAAGGGAAGTGAATTCCCATACAAATCATTCATAACACACTCCAAGCCAGTGTTGTCAACTTGACGCGCGAAAAAAGCTCACCTCAACGCGTTCGTTGCCCGTACCGCAACCGCAGATAAAATAATTGAATCGGAATCGTCGCATTTCGGTCAAACGATTTCAATTAAATGCACACAATGCAACACTGCAAATTCTTCTTTTCTTTTCTGTTTTATTTTTCCCCATTTTTTTTTTTAACGCCGATTCGGGTAAATTGCAAATGTGCGTCGGGCGGGATAAAATATTCATTTATGTTATGACCAACACCAGAAGAATGAAACAAATACAACAACAACGACAACAACAGCAAAATGCAACAACTTTGTATGTCGAAAAAAAAGGTGGGGCGAAAAATCAAATTAATATCATGCGACTTTGGCAATTTATTTGCCCATCGCTCACAAATAAATAATCATGAAAATGGGAAGTGACGGCTGACGGCCAACGGCGGAGCGGAGCGGATCGTATTGCATTTTGTGAATGCGACAGAAATTGATATTTCGAAGTTGAGAGGAATATTAAAAATGAGACAAAAATGATGCAATACCAAAATGAAAGCAAGAAAAGTAGAGAAAATTTGATGCAACACTTCGGAAATTTTGTTGGCGATTTAAATGAAATTTCTACACGAAAAAAAAGGGAAAAAGTTGGAAATACGAACAAAATTACCAAAAAAAAATGAAAAAAAATAATGGAGGAAGATATGTATATGAAAAAACCATAACACTTTTACACTGGGCAAATTAAGTATCGAGCAATTGTTTGCTTCTTTTATATAAATTACGCTAGTGAGTTTTATAATGACTTTCTCACTTGGCGAATTTTTCTTGCGGACTTTTTCTAGCTTCTCTTTTCTTGTGCAATTCTGTTTTAACTATGTTGACATTCTTCAAATTTCATTTTTCTGAACAAAAAATATTGTAAAAACTAAATTCTCTCAATTAGTCGTCCTCCCCTTGGCGCCAACAAAGGCGACTTGAAAGCGAGAAAAATCGCCTATAAGAAAAAGGAACTTTGCAATTAAAGTTTTCATATTTGTTTTCCCTGACATTCTAGCATTTAATATTGTATATACTCATATATAAGTCGCAGCCAAGTTCACGTTTAAAAAAACAGAATAGCACGCCAAAACGAAATTGCCAATACAGGCCAGCGTGTAACTCTCTCCTTCTGACTTCCACTTCAACATATTAGTTAGTTGCATAAGTTTAATTGATTGCCTAGTGTAAAAGTGCACTAACCGCATTATCTTATTACTTAACTATTCGAGAAAGTGATTTTCCTTTATTAAATTTTCGCTCTTTATAAACAAATTATTCAATTTATAACTTCTTCGAAGTATTCTAAACGCACAAAATTCCTTCAATATTGCGCCAAATTCCGGTTGTCAAATTGAATAACAGCAACACGACACCAACAACAATAACAACGTCCGACGACGCCATTGTTATGCCAGTCCGGTCTCACCACAGACATGCCCAACATCCGGTTATGCTACTCGTAAAATGAAATAATTTCGTATCATAACCGCAAAAACAAAACAAATCAAAAAGGAAAAGGAAAAAAGAAAGAAAAAAAACAACAAAATTTGTGATTTCTTGCGCGATTTGCCACAGAAACCAAACCAAAATCGCACAAAATTGACAAATGTTGCGCGCAAAAATCACCAAAACAAAAGCCAAAAAAAAAAAACGAGAGCAAGAACGGAAAAAGTTCGCAAGAAAATTGCGAAAATCAAATAAAATAAAAGTCACAGTGAAAGTTGACGAAAAAATGACGCCGCCGGCTAAATTGAAATTGCAACTGCGGCGGCTAACGTGCTCAGACGTTATTCTTTAGTTTTTTCGCTTGTTTTATTTTCGAACGTTGACAACTCTGTTTGAAATGCTCGGCAAGTGCGCTGTGAAGTGTAGAGCTTTAAAGCCAAAAAATCCTTAACGTTTCCAAACGATTAAACAATCTTTTGATATAAAATTAATTTTATTTCGAAAAATTTTTTTTAAGAACTTACATTAAAAAAAAATTTTGAATTCATAATTTTTTAATTATTGATTCGACATTTTTAATAATAAAAAAACTTTTGCCCTTAAATATCAGTTAAGCTTTTTTTGAGTGTAGTTCACATATTACACTAGGCAATTAAACTTGCGCGACTGAAAAGCTTTTGCGAAACGGTGAGAAGAGGAAGGGAGAGAAGTGGACTGATCGCTCGTCTATGCTGGCAATTTCGTTTCGATTCACATTTCAATTTTTGAAACGTGAAGTTGGCTGTGGATTAATTTTGATATTTGCACACAACATTAAATGAGCGAATGTCAGAAGAAGATGATAACTTAATTTTCTAAAAAAAAAGTGCCTGGTCCTGGTCTGCCACTTGTGGTTTATAGCGCAATTATTAAAAGAGAAACAAAAAGTTGCTCGTCACTAAAATTTCGTAATGCAAAAGGTGACTATTGCAAAGATTTGGACTCTTTCAATATACAAAAATTTAAATACATATTAAAGGTTGAAAAATAGAAAAGTGACACCTAGCTACAACCCAAAGAACAAATCCAAGTCAAAATGTTTAGAAAAATTTAAAATAACTTTGTAAAAATCGTTAAGAATTTCAGGCAGTAAAATGAACATAAAAAAATCATAAAATATCTAAAATTTAGTTTAAACCAAAAATTCGGAAAATATTTTTATAAACAAAAATTTAAATTGTATAACTTAATTTTTCTTAGCAACCCTTAATTCACACCCGCCCTAACGAAAAGCACTTCACAATTTCAAACTTGTGTGTGCTTGCATTTTTAAGGCTAGCTAATAAAGCCGCCCGCCCCCCGAAGCTCACAATTCGATTTCACAAGAATCAAGCGAAGGGACAAAGAAGAGCAGGCATAGCAGCATAGAGAACGCCGTCAATTGCCGGGCGACAATTAATATCCGGTGCGTAAATGCGTAAACATCCGGCATATTAAAATGTCCGCCCTGCGGCCAAAATCAATTCGAAGAAAATCGTTTAATATTTCAACGCATCCAAACAGAAAATATTTTGATTGCGTCGGAAGTGGCCAATGACGGCGGCGGCGGTGGCGGCAAAGTGGCATAAGTGCCACTCGCGTACGTAATTACGTTGCGGTCGATGCGACGACGACGGCGGCTCGGCTAATGGAATTCTTGCGTTTTAGTCGATTTTTCGCGCCAATTAATTATTTAAGTTTTAATGCAATTTCGCGCCAAAATAGAAGAGAGAGAGAGAGAGGGTAATTTTTGCAATTTTGTGGGCAATTTTCGTGAACTTCAGCGAGAATTCTAATTGGCATATCGGTCCACTTCAACTTACTCTAGTGGATTTTTTTTTACATACAAGTTTTTGATAAGTTATTCAATTTAATGGAATTTTAAAGAAGTTAATTTTGCTATTATAAGAAATACAACAGACACTTTTTTCCATGATTTCATCATACATCGAAATTCTTATTCAAATTTAATCATTTTAAAAAATCAGCGTGGAATAAAATAAGCATGATGCAAAAAAAAATATAGTTGAATGATTTAATGTGAGTAAGAAATTCGAAAAAAAAATTTCCATGATTTAATCATACACCGAAATTCTTATTCACTTTTAATCATTAAAAATAAAACCAGCATAAGCATAAGCATGATGCTAAAAAAAAAGAGTTGAATGATTAAATGTGAGTAAGAATTTCAAAACTTTTTTGCAATGATTTCGTCATACATCGAATTTCTTACTCACATTTGATCGTGTAATCAGCGTGGAATAAAATAATCATGATGCTAAACAAACTAGTTGAATGATTAAATGTGAGTAAGAGTTTCGGGATGATCGAAAATGTTCTATTCAAATTTAAACTTATTCAAATATCATCTTTGAATAATCATTCAGGATCATGCTAGCGAACGAATCGGTTCGGGTTAGTGTGAATTGCCTAATCGATAATATGAATTTCATGAAGCTAAAGTCATGAGTATTGATTTTTGTGCATTATTCTTAATCAAAATAATCATTGTTAAGCCGCCCCAACAAACAGCCGAAGTTATTGATATGAAGACGACCGATGATTAGAATCACAAAGCCAATCAAAAGCAAATGATTTGAATCATTTAAAATCAAGTTTGATCGCTTGAGTGCAAAGACATGTTTTTCACTACGTTGATTACGTATGAACATTTTCACAATCACATTTTTACAATCGTTCTCTGCTTCACAACCTTGCAACGATAAACCAGCGACGTCGCGCGACAGTGTTGCCAACGCAAGCGTTGCTATAAATTCTTTGCCAAATATAAAAGCGGGCCAACAATTATTTAAATATTTGAATGCACAAAAAAAAAGAAAAACAAAGAAGTTATATAAATACAAACGAGAAATTTAACGGTAGCGCACAAGAAAGACATGAGAAAGGAACTGCACAAAAAAAAAATAAAACTGTTCCGATAAGCTTGTTGGCAATTCCAGCGCCGTGGTTGCCAGCCAGCAACGACTGGCCAGGCGGACAGGCAGGCAGGCAGGCAGTCTGGCATCCAGGCACCTGGTTAAAAATTTAAATTTATGCATACGAAAATTTTTAAATGCATTTTAGATACAAACAGAAACGAAATACATTTCTAGCCGGAAATGCATTTAGGCGTGCTTCAGCGGCAGCTAGAAGAAGCAGCTTTCCGCTGTTAGTTTAAAAGTTCAACGAGAGATAAGCCAAAAATTAGTAAGTAATTAAAAAACAAATTAAATATTTGGTTTATATGTTGCATGCTTTAATGGGACTTTTTTCCGACCTGCTTTGATAACAAAAAACGTGCCTAAAAGTATGCTAGCACAATTAAACAAGCCGCAGTGGTCTTTTAAGTTACTACAACAACTTTTGTTTATTTTTGTTGTACTTTGTTTCATATAGTTTTAGGCAGCAAACAATGTAAAAGAGATCATTTAAGACTGCACCAAATTTATGCAAACGAAAAAATATTTTAAAGCATACCTTGCGGCTTTTTCCCCAGATACAATATCGCTTCAATATTTCTATTGGAATATGTATTCCATATTGCCGTTGCCATAACAACAGCTTTAAAAACTACATAATTTAAATGCAGACAAAAATCCAAAAAGTATGCCTCCTCGCACATGCTAAAAATGTGTAACATACTTTCGGGCTGTGTTGCAAAACATTCAATTATGTTATTATTTAATATGCAGACGAGTATTTCTTTTCTATTTTGCAGTTCGTCGATTTTATAATGTACGCTTCAGTGTGCTGCCTCCTGCCGGCTTAAACAAATATTGAACATGCCTGCACACGCGCACACACACACACAAGCACAACAAATTGCCTAAACAATGCGCCTAATGGTATGCAGCAATTTTCCGAAAAATTCATTGAAATGCAATTGAACAATTGAAACATGCCCTCAAGCTCACTGGGCGCCGGCGTGTTTTGTATAATTTTATTTAAGGGCGGAGTACGGGGCGAAATAGTACAAATTGGCAGCACTTGGCTGGACCACAAACTGTTGTTGGCCCCTTGGTCATAGACGTGTGTATGTGTGTGTATGTACACATTTACACATGCAAACAAACAGACGAACAAACAAACAAACACATGTCTAAAGGATTTTAATTAATATTATAACTAAACCGCATGGCATTGTGTGCGTCTGTATCTGGTGTGTGGTTACTTTAAATATTTATCTGACGCCTTCATTCAATGAGGTGATATTGTTTAATGCATTCTGCAGCATTCAGTGCAGCAAAGGATCTTCGAGTCAAATTGTTCAACTTGTCACTTTGGAGTGACATTGAAATATGTGCTTTATTTTCGGATTATTCCAAATATCCGGACACATGAGTGTAATATAATTATCGAAATGAAGCGGGCGACAGTTTAAATTGTTCTATTTATATGAAATGCAATATAATCTATAAGATACATTAATTCATACTAACTGGATTGTTGTACAACAAATCAGTAAACAAGACTATCGCCAGCGATTTAATGCGTGTACCGCTTGAGCCATAGAAATTATCGCTTGCGATTATCGCGAAAATATCTTTGACAGTATTCACCTTCGGGTTCGCACTGAGAATGGGTGAAAGTATCTTTCGAATATGTATCGTCGAATATGTATGGAAGATAACTTTCGACAATGTATCGCCTCTAATATTATACAACAGAATGTTTACTCGACAGACTGACAATAGGAAAATAAATATTAAGGAAACTATTTTCAGACTTTCGGACTTGACTATATATTTTTTATATATTTTAATAACAAGCGTACGAAGTATATCCCCTAACTATCGTTTGGATGATTGTCGTGTTAACTTTTAACGTTTTTCAAAAATAAAGAAGACATTTATTGACACTACGAAAAAATAAAATATTTCTTAGCTATTGTTTGTTGTTTATTTTGAAATCAATCGTTACATTTAATATTTGTTTATAATCCTATTTAAATTTGTTTAAAGCA
Organism: Suillia variegata; assembly: GCA_949127995.1. NCBI lineage: Eukaryota > Metazoa > Arthropoda > Insecta > Diptera > Heleomyzidae > Suillia > Suillia variegata. The sequence goes on along the minus strand of OX421846.1, from coordinate 6,394,663 downwards.
AATGAAACGACCTTAAATGAGCTTATTCGTTTTCAAAGTCGTATTAAAAATTATTATTATAATCGATTTTAGCTAAAATATAAAAGAAAACCTTACCCCTCACCTCGATTCGTAAAAATAGTGGCGCCATTTAGCAATACAGTTTACAACTACAATATTATATAAAGAAGATAAGAGGAGCGAGTTTGAAAAGTTGCTGAGCCGCAAATCTATTAGATGGCGCAAAATTAAGCTCTAACGCCCCTCACCTTGGCTCGTAAAAACAGTGGCGCCATCTAGCAATACAGTTTGCAAGAACAATAATATATAAAGAAGTTAAGAGGAGCGAGTTTAAAAAGTTGCTGAGCTGCATATCTATTAGATGGGGCCAAGTTGAACTCTAACGCCCCTCACCTCGGCTCGTAAAAATAGTGGCGCCATCTCGCAATACAGTTTACAACCATTGTATAAAGAAGATAATAGGAGCGAGTTTAAAAAGTTGCTGAGCCACAAATTTATTAGATGAGCTCTGCAAAAATTAATTAAATAAGTTAACATTTTTAAAATTATCCATCATAAAAAAATTTAAAATTACTATTTGTGCGATAAACGCTTTTAAAATGTTTAACTAAATCCGGGCGTTAAATTGCAATAATAAATCACAATCTGCGAGAGCAGCAAAGAAAATTCCTAATTTCCATGTAAATTTTCTAAATTTATGTTTTCGCTATTTTTCGCAAGCGTTATTGCAGCGCGGCGCTTCTGCAAAGTTTCGATGCGCGACCGCCACATACGCCATTTCTCATGCGCTCAGCATGTGCGAAAAGGCGCGCATAAATTTCACATATGAAATTAAAACAAACGAAAAGAAAAATAAAATTGCGAAAAAAGAAGCTTACAAAAATATTTCCGAAAAAAGTTGAGAAAAAAAAACCGAGGATTACCTATTGAAATAATTCAAATTTAATGCAAACACAAAACGGGCGCCTTTAATCAAATATTGACAGCTGCACGTAGCGGGATGCACCCTCGTGCAGGGTTGCATTTTTCCGCATGCACTGCCGCCCACTTAAATCGCGCGTAAAAGATGCTTTTCGCGTTTTACAAGCAACAAAAAGAATATTTTTGTTTTTGTATTATTTTTGGCATCAATTTTAATAAATTTATGATGACATGTGCAGCTGGTGGTAAAAGCGTTGCAGTAAAAAGTAGTATCGAAAAAATCAACTCTGCACCACATACGCACTTACTACAATTTAATTAAAAAGTATTTAATGGTTAAAAAATAGAAGAAGTAAAGGACGCACAGCGAGCTTGTAAAAATAATTTTAAGAAAGTTTAACTTTTGTTTTGACTGGGTTGTAGAAAAAAAGTACTATTGCGCTGTTTGCGGGTTTTGGGCACACGCAAAAAGGTAGTAAAAGTAATAATAATACTACCAAAAGTTGCATGAAAAAACGTAACATTAAAAACTTTTTTGCTTTGTCTTGTATTCGAGTGTGATTGAAAAAAAAACGCATTTGTATAGAATGCGGCTTAAGTGAGCATTAAAGGGGCGTAAGCGCACCACGCCCCTTTTATGCAAACGACTGAGTGGTAGCTAGCATGTAGGATTATGTGGATTATGAGTAAATAGGTACTTACATATTAATTAAGGAAAGTAAAAATGTTAATATATTTCGAGATATACTTCGAAGCGATTTGGAGTACTCCGGAATTATTTTGGGCAGAAAAAATAAAATTTTACTTTTATGCTGCATACTTTTGTGTTATATTGAAATTTCGCAAAATACGCTTTGTAGGCAAGAGAAATAAAACAAAAATATTTTTTGTTGCCTACTTTTGTGCGGATATATAATTTTTTACTGAGAACGCTCCGTAGTTGTCTTTTTCAAAGAAACCAATGAGCGCTTAGTTATATTCAGAGTTGTCTTCTACTTATTTAATAAAGCGTTCTATTAATTTTTAGCATATTAAAAAAATCAACCCTGAGTATGAGCATGCTTCGGAGTGCTCACTTTTGCCTACTAAGCTGAAAGTAATTGAGGAGCAATCACTTCGAAGTGCTCTAGTAAATTTGTAGTTTAACTACGCTAAATAGCACTCAATTAGTATAAATATATTTTAAAGGGTTTCAGAGTACTCCGGAAGGGACAGTAAAAATCAACTTTTATGTTGCATAATTTTGGGAGACAATAAAACTCAAAAAATTATTTTTTTAATGTACAAATAAAAAATATTTACTGCAAAAAACAAATTTTTTGTTGCATAGTTTTGTGCTTAAAAATAAATTTGCTAGGTAAAGACTGCTCCGGAGCATTCAAATTTAAAGCGAATCCATTCAGTTTTGAAGCATTCCTTTAAAGCATTTCAATGCATATTTTTTAAAAGCAAAACAAAAAACTTTTTTGTTGCATAGTTCTGAACTTAAAAAAAATTTTGCTAGTTAAAGACTGCTCCGGAGTATTTAAATTTAAAGCGAATCCATTCAGTTTTGAAGCGTTCCTTTAAAGCATTTTCAATGCATATTTTTAAAAGCAAATTTCTTACTACTTGACTTAAGTCAGAAAACCCAAAGAAATAAATTTTTGCTTGCAGCCTACAAGTATGCAAAGAGATTTAATTTGAGTGCTTTTGTAAGTTTAACAGACGAAAAGAAAAAGTAAGCGAGCTTTACGCACATGTAATTGTCTCATTTACAATGACAACAACATAAACAATTTTGTGTTGTTGTATGGTAAATACAAACTCGCCCCCCTCTCCGCGGGCCAACTACGATACAAAAGCTGAAGGTTATGTTGGGGAGAGCACAAGGTAAAAAGGTAAGTTTGGTTTTTTCTGTTTGCGCCCACTACCAGAAGAAAAAGAAAAAAAAACCAACAACCTCAAGGGAACTATAAACCACGAACAAAAGCAACAAAAGCAAAGTTTGTCACAGCAAAATGGTCTACAAAAAAATGCTAGAAAAAAAAAAGGAGGCAACACTTAAGAGGCAACATGATAGTACGTGGCGTAGACCAAAGGACTTTGGGGGTTGGCATTAAGCGAAACTAAATGAAATAATGAAAACCATTTCCAGTTGAATTTTGGTAAGCAATTTTTTTTGTACATTTTTTTTAACATTTTTTTGATACATTTAAAAAAATATTTTTTTTGTATTTTTTCCGTATCATTTTTACCCGGACTTATCTCGGCTCAAAAGACCAACAACAACGACAACAAAAAATGGCCAAAAGTTTACGAAATAAAAGTGGATTTTATGCTCGACTGGCAAAGGTGCGGCGAAGTGACGCAGCATATGACGTCTGTTTGTGTTTGGGTGTATATGTGTGTGAGTGAGTGTGTTTGTATATGTGTGTGTTTGTTTGTATATGTGTGTGTGTGAGCGACCAGGATAATGCAAGGATAATAAGCGTAACGAAATAATAGCAATAAAATGGCATTTCTCTCTCTTAAGCTGGACACAATTGAAATGAAGTTATTTTTTTTTGTTGAATAGTGTAGTAGGTTTTTTTTAGAAACTACTCCGAGAGTAATTGAAAATTTTGGATATTTGGAAAAGGAATACAATGGGGCAGGGAAAAAATAGAAACCAAATTAAAAATTTCCCTTTTTTAGAGAAAATTTTATTTTTATTTAAAAACCGAGAAAATTGAGTTTAGATTTTGGAAAAAAATTCTAAATTATTAAAATTGTGACGGGAGTTTCTCTGTGGTGAATTAATATTTAAGTTACTAGCTTGTAGTACCCGGCGTTGCAGAGGTTTAGTGTTTAATATTCAACTGTCTACTCTGGTCAACTCTTCTGGATTTACTTATATATATTTGTGTGTATATGTATCAAATTGGATACTTCCATAGCAAATTTTATTATCTCATATATGGGCGTAAAATGTATCTGATCATTTTAAAAAAATGGGCTTTAAATTGTTACAACCACGCCCATTTTTGGTGAAGTTATCGACTTTGCCCATATAAACTTAGAAATAAAATTTCATATTTGTAGGTGCAATATTAGGGAATTAATTATTACTTAACTTCACAAATAATGGGCGTAATAAGTGGGAGTGGCAGATTGTATATAGTTTATACTAAGACTCTGCATCTCGAATTTACCCGGAACAACTGACAGACAGACTATGGACTATAATTTAATTTGATATGTGATATGATATATGCAGAGCTGGGCATGAACTAGTTAAAAAGTTAAAAGTTAATTAACGAAGTTAAATTTTTTGCTAATTTTCATTTCAAAAACCACTAAAAAGTGAATTAACTCACGTTAAATTTCTTTGTTTAAAAATTTTTGTTTTTGCTATAGAAATTTTAACGTGTATTTAACGAAGTTAACTTTTTAACAAGAATAACGAAATTAAATTAACGAAGTTTAGTTTTCGATTAACTTTTCTCGCATTAACGAAGTTAAATGTCTAATTAACTATGTCCATCTATGGATATATGTGATATGTTATATGATGTGATATGATATGAAATAATATGACATCATAAGATATGAAATGATAAAACAACAACACGAAAGCGACAAGTGTTATTCGAAAAAAAAATTCAATAAAGCTATTTAAATGATTTCAAATTTCCAATCAAAGTCCTTTAAAGTTTAATTTATTTATTTATTCAGCACTAAAATACCTCAGCCTACGGCTCAAATTAGATTTCCTCTCTTTTGCGTACAAAGCGGCAAGTCCTTTCTTCTGTGTTTATTTAATAAATTGATATCCTGATGAAGCTGATCCTGTCAATTTCAGCAGCACAATGGAAAAAATTGAGCAAAGCATTTCGGCATGAAAGAAATTCAAAAGAAATTGCTAAGAAATTGACTTGAGTGTGCACTTACACTGTCACACACCGGCTCGAACACACGCACACACGCACGCACACAATACCGCCTTATGGTGGCGTCTCGAGTGCTACCAGCTTTATTGAAGTTTTCACACCATGCCATGCCTTGTCATGACTTCAGGTCGGAGCATGCCACTTTTGCCTTTTGCTTATTGCAAAGCTATAAGCTCATTTACATTTACATTGACAATTTTGCTTGGCTTTTTCTTATTCTTCTTCTTCTTACGCTTGCTCTTCCTCTTCCTCTTCTTCATCTTCATTTTCTTCTTTATATTTTTTTCTTATTTTTCCCAAGCAAAATCATGCGGAAGTGTGATTACCCAACTTTACTTGTCTGTTGCCTTTGAGCGCCGTCAATATGGCGGCCGGATATATAAAACTGAAATTTTTGAATCAAAAATAAAAAATTAAAAAACAGTTAGTATATGCAATTTTAAATTCACTGCATTAAATTTACTACAATTGTCGTTAATTTTTACTACAATTTACTACAATTGCTGTTAATTTTACCTTAGATTGGTTTAATTTTCCATAAAATTGATCAAAATTATATTTAAATACTTAACAACGTTTTTATTAAAAAAAAAAATCTGCCACGCCCACAATTTATGACACTAAGTAAACAATTATTTTGCTTATATTGAGCCTAAAATTTGTGAAATTTGGTATCTAAGTTTTAAGGGTCACTGTCGATAACTTCTCAAAGAATGAACGTGGTTGGATCAATTTAACGCCCACTGTCATAACTTAGAAATGTTACAACTGGGCGTAACGGAAATAATATTTTTTGTTAATGTCAATTTTGCAACAACGTAAAACTTTGAATAATTACATATATAAATTAAATATATACCTATCGAATTAGTTAGGTTAGGTTGATCTGGTTAATCGGAGCCACACAACGACCGACTGGATCCAGATGGAGTCGACCATCTACGAATTTTTATTAATGACATTCATATAAGCTGCCAGTGCTTTTTGCGAATTTCAGGAGAACTCTCGGCTCAATTCTTGAATCTTCTTCGAGCTTCCTTTAAAATGTTGCTCCGAAGTGTTTGTCTCGAGTTTTTGATAGAGCAGGATAAACGCTTCCAAAGTCTCCTTTGTGTCATGCTCTTGATTTGCACAGGTGGATACATTGTGCTACCCCGCTTTTTCTTTCATTCTCATGACTACATCAAGTTCTTGAAAAATATTTCACTACAAAGTAGTAAATTTTACTAATAAATTAGTCAATTTTCTCTAACTTCATATTAAACAAATTAGTAACTAAAAAAAATGGTTTAAAAAAAATATTTTCATGTCTATGTTGAATTTTCCAATTTACAAAACAGAAACAAGAAAATTATTTGATCGAAAATTTGACTGCAAAGTTAGTTAAATTTGACTGCAAAGTTAGTTAAATTTGACTGCAAAGTTAATTAATACTTCAAATAAAGTTAGTAATAATATTGCAACTTTTATTGTAAACTAAAATTATAAAAGGTACTTTTTTTAATATACTTCTTTGGAAATTGTTTGACAGGAAAATAAATTTGACTACAGAAATTTGTTAATTTTACGATATTCAAAAAATTAACCACAAAGCAATCCTTCATAGAAGTATGTACAAATTTAAATAAAATACTATTAAGAGTAAATTCAACTTTGATAGTAAACTAGAAAAGTTTTTCATATTAATTACAAAATCTTGTTCACTTTACTACAAAATGTTGTTGTTTTCACAACAAAGTTAATTGAAGTCAAACCAAATTGAATTTTGGCAAACAATTAACTGGAAAGTTAGTTGATTCGATTAAAATATTTGTAACTTAAATTTATTATGTAAGATTTAACGGATTAACGATAATACCGATTGCACAAATTTAAATTGATATTATTTAATGTAAAATTAACGTGCTGTCATTGTTTAATTATGAAGGCAAACAAAATAAATCACTCAAATTAAAATACTCCGATACTTTCTCAAAGCTGAAACACAATTTATTAATTCATTTATATAATGTTTTCCTTACGATTGTCCAACCGCCTAAAAGTATACACAGTAAAACAGCAAAACACCTTCACTCGCCAAACTCGCCAAATTCGCAAAAATCGACAACAAGTTTTTTCGTTTGGTTCGTTGAGAAAAATCCATTCTGCCGCCGCATTATGTCCACTCAGCGCAATTTTCGCCAACTTTTGTCGACAGCTTCTTAGTGTCACTCGCAGCCGACGGACAAACGGACAGACAAGCGACCATACTTAGTGTCCATGTTGCGCGCCAAACAAAAAATTTCAAATATTAAATGCGCGGCGTGGAGAACAAAATGTCCTGCGGCGGCGGTGGCGGCGACGGCATTTAAGCGCTATTGTGCTGCTTTGGCGCGAAATTTAAAAAAAAATGTGCCAAAGCGCAATGAAAACTAAAAAAACAAACAGCAACAAATAAAAATAAAAACTTAGACCAAAAAAAACGTTGGTGGAAACTTTTGAAAAATAAAAATGGAAAAGAAAAAGAAAAAGAAAAAGAAAAGCAAAAGCAAAACAAATAAAATAAAATAAAAAAAGGGGAAAAAATTGTTTGTACTTGTACTTAGTCAGTATTTGGGTCATGACACTCACTCACTTGTGCACAGCTACGGCGCCAAGCCAAGCGGTGAAATTCCATACACACAAACACACACACACACACACATACTTTCACATGCCCATTCACATACACTCGGATGCACAACTAAATGCCATATCTAAACGGAAGTCGATGTGCAGTTGTGATATATAAATTTAAAAAATGGCGGATGCTGGAGTCATTTTCAAATTTATCGACTTAGAACGACGCTTTCAAATGCTGATGCAGAAGTGTGGAAATGTCTGCGATATATTTGTTGTTGTTGCCGTAAGAGTAGTCCCATGAACGGAAAACACTTTGAGACTTCTAACGCAAACCATTGAAGAACTAAAAGAAGCTTGAATCAAGTTCTGAATTTTTGGACATTTTGCTAGGTGAGGAAAACGCATTTTTTTATTTTATTTTTTGCAGTGTGCTTTTAATATATTTAATTTTTTTTTTGACATTTTCCAAAAGTTTAAACGTTATTTATAATATAATGACAATTAAATAAATATTTACAAAAAGTTTTTTTCCACACATATTAAATTTTGTTGAAACTAAAAAATAATCTTTACAATTACTGCCATAACCACCAAAAGCAATACTTGATCAACGTCCGCCTTAATTGCATCATTTGTAATCCAATCTCGATAGTGAAAGACACTCGTAAAGGCATCGGGGCCATCACCACAATCTGGAGGACCGAAAGATGTTACACCCGCCAGTTTGTCATTGCAAAACAATGGACCACCGGAATCACCTTTACATGTGCCCTTATGCGAACTTATGTCGTTCAGATCAGTTACACATATAACTGTTTTTCTAACCCATAAAAAATGAGTGTTCAGGATATGAAGAGAGATGAATCCGACCAATCTTCTACATTTGGTGTTGGATATAGTCTCAATGTTAACGTAATTCACCTCGCCGGCAATTGAACCATCCTGAAAAAATTCCAATATAAAAGAAATATCAAAATAGCCCACTATATATGGTAAATGTTAGGATAATATATGCCTAACCGGATAACCGAATTTGACAAAAATTAAGAACGGATATTTTTGATAACTTTTATCCGAATTACTTTCTTCGAATGATCCGAATTGGATTCTTGTATTGTAATAATCTAATCCCTGAAGGTTCTTCAGACATTTGACCTTCAATGTTTTACTTAATTGTTAAATACTTACTTGAAAAATTCTGCCCCACCCAATTGCAGTGCAGGTGGTGCCGATAGCGACTTTTTCGGTTGCTATTGGAATGCGTTGAGCCGTGATGCCGTCTTCGATGATTTCCGATGCCAAACGAAGAATGGCGATGTCATGTTTAAATCGAATGCCAACAATAAAACCTTCGTGTACAATAATTTCGGTGACGTTAATAATCTGACTCGTCTCCTCCTTAATCAGACGCCGAGTTGAACCGGCAACAATGAAAATCGTGTCCGGTTCAGCCGGTGTAAGTGTGTCACTGCAATTGAAATGAAAATGGAACTGCTCGTGTAGCTCTGTAAAGACCTATTCTTGAAACTCACAGGTCCACAACGCAATGGGCCGCTGTCAGGATAATTGTTGGCGAAAGAATCGAACCACCACAAAAGTGACCAGTTCCATATCCATTTGCAAGTTCCGATTTGCGACGTCTTAACGAAACGATGTGTTTGGCCAGCGTGTGCTCCTTTGGACGATAACCACCGACTATGCGAGACTGGTCGGAGTCACTGGCAGCAAAATTAACACATAAAATTATAACCGAATATTTTAAAAACACTTTCGACATTTTGAAATCACTTTAATTTTGAGAAAAAAAATATTAAAAATTCAAGAATCCGCACAAACTGAAATGTTCACGAGAAAATATAAATTCCAACTGAATGAAATCTCAAGGCACGCCTTGACGTGTGAAGAAATTCAGAGCAACGCTGTGAATTGAAATGTGCACAGGTGGAGTATTGCAAGGTACATTTTTACATATACCGAATATGTATATTGAGTTTTTTATTCCATTTGTAACGACCACCCAGAAGGGGGCGTGGTAGGTATGACAAAGTATATTTTTCAATGATCAGCGTCGGATTCTGAGTAGATTTAACGAAGGCCTTCCATCCTTCCGTCCGTCCATCTGTCCGTCTGTCTGTCCCCGCTATTACAGCCGTAGTTTAAGAGCTATCGAACTGAAATTTGGTATGAGAGCTCCTATTCACCAAGCGGAGGCTAAGTTCCATGCTAAAAGAAAATAATAAAAATAGTTGTACTGCAGATATCCGATTCAAATTCAATATTTAGCACTTTAGTAGTAACACAAAACTGCTCAGAAAAAATGCGCATTCTCAGATAAGAACCACGCCCACCTCACATACAAACCACCCCTTTCCATGCGGAAATAAACAATTATTTAAAATAGTTTTATTGCAGATAATCAACTCAAATTCAATATTTAACTTTTTTATTGGGTGCTCGTAACTACTGACAAAAAATGGGCGTGATCAGATATGAACAACGCCCACTTATAAAAGAGGCATGTTGCAAGTATACACTCGTATGTATGTATGTATGTATGTATGTATGTATGTATGTATGTATGTACCTATACTAGTTAGAAAAGGGGTAATTGACTCCAAATGTACTTCAGAACTGCTTTGAATATGTTCAAAGTGAATATTTTTGATATTGTATCTTGACATTAGATAAGAAGTGTATTCCACCCAGTTGGATCGTATGTTAGGATATCGAATCTCTGACATTGGAAATAATATTCCAATGAATTTTTTGAATCTCTGTCAGGGTTAAAAAATATTTCTTTTGGCATTTTAAAGATTGGCATAGAGGCCCCTTGGAAGCAGATTGGCATAGAGATTTCTTAGAAGCATTTGAATGGTCTGTCAAATGTTTCGAATTTTCAATTTAATGAAATTCGGTTTAATTATTTCCACGTCGAATGATACCAAATTTGTTGAGTTGCAACTTTTTAGAGGCTTTTATTTCTGAACATAGTCTCCTTTTAATTCGTTTCATCGGACTTTATTGAAAATAGTGAATATCCCGCAAAACTTCTAAAAGATTTAGTGTCAAAAATTTATAATAAAATAAACAGTTCAAATATCTGTTAAATGTTTTTAATGAAACCACATAAAACCTTGGATTATCAGATAAAGTTTTATTAAATTTTGTTTTGTTTTATTTATTACCAAAGGTTTAACAAACACAAACAATTTTGAATGTTTGAACTTGAAAGATTTCCTAATTAATAAACTACATGAGCAATTGAGGCCATCAATAACAAAAATATTGCTTGATTTATGTCCAACTGGTTGGCACAATTTTCAATCCAGTCTCGATAGTGGAAGACACTCGTAAAGGCTGATGGACCGTCACCACAAGGAATTTCACCGAAAGACGCAATACCCGCCAGTTTGCCATTGCAAAACAATGGACCACCGGAATCACCATGGCATGCGCCCTTATGCGAACTCATGTCACTCAGATCGGCGACACATATAACTGTTTTTCTAACCCATAACAAATGAGTGTTCAGGATATGAAAAATTTTGAATCCCTGCAGTCGTCTACATTTTGTGTTGGACATAGTTTTAAGGTCGACTTGCAGTACCTCACCCGGTGATGAACCACCCTGCAAACATATATAGATACATCAAATTACTTATTCAACCGACTTTTAATCGGAGACTTCTTTCGAATTCGTAGTAACACGAAATACTCACAGGCACTATGCTGCCCCAACCGATTGCGGTGCAGACTGTACCGAACGGAATCTTTTCGGGATCTAAAGGAATCCGTTGAGCCGTGATGCCGTCTTCGACGATTTCCGTGGCCAAACGAAGAATGGCGATGTCATGTTTAGTTCGAATGCCAAGATCAAAACCATCGTGTACAATTATTTCGGCGACTGCAATAATCTGACTCGTCTCCTCCTGAATCAGACGCTGAGTTGAACCGGCAACAATGAAAATCATGTCGGGTTCAGCCGGTGTAAGTGTGTAACTGCAATTGAAATGAAAATGGAACTGCTCGTGTCGCTCTGTAAAGACTTCGTCGAAACTCACAGGTCCACAACGCAATGGGCCGCCGTCAGAATAATCGTTGGCGATAGAATCGTGCCACCACAAAAGTGACCGGCACCATAACCATCCCAATATTCGAATTTCGGTGCTCTCAACGAAACGAGATGTTTGGCCAGCGCATGCTCCTTTGGACGATAACCACCGACTATGCGAAAATGGTCGGAGTCGTTGGCAGCCAAAGTATCACAGCAAACGACCGACATTATAACCGAAAGATTTAAAATCATCCGCATTTTCACAAAACACTTCAATTTTGCAACGAGCAAAAAGAAAATATTATCAAAAGTAAACCGCAAAAATAAAATTTTCACTAGAAAATATAATTCTCAACTGACTAAAAAATCGAAGCATTCTTTGACATGAAAGGAAAATGAAAATGAAATCATTTCAGTCAGAGAATAAAAGAAAACTAGTTTATCTAGCAAGTATGTAAGAGAGTTTGTCTGACTTACGGAACTGAATCGTTGATTCATTTGTTTCTTCGCCTATCTGTCCAGCTGAGTGTTTGACGGTCGGTCTTGATCACGCCCACTATGGCAAAAAACATTCGTTAATATGGAATGATTGTTTCCTTGAGGACCATTGGTAATATTGAGTTGAACAGTATCTGAGTTTGTATTAACACTGTCGACAACTTCACCAAAAATGGGCGAGGTTGGATCTATTTAACGCCCACTTTGGAAAAAAAGGAAAATACACGATTACAAGGCTAATATTGCTTCTAAAAATTCTAGAAATTTGGTATCCAAGTTTGTCTAGACACTCTCTAAACCTTCACCAAAAATGGGCGTGGTTGGATCAATTTAACGCCTACTGTCAATAAAAGGGTGGTTCAATTTTACGCCTACAACCATTACTCAGGAACTTGATGCACTATATAGATAACATGAAACGGGAATAATAACAGGATATACAAAATCTGCCATGCCCACTTAGTACGCCCACAATTTTTTTAATTAAGTGAAAATATACGATGACATTGCTAATATTGCTCCTAAAAATTTGAGATTTTGTTTCTGAGTTTGTATGCCGATAATTTCACCGCCGTAACTCAGAATCGCTACAACGGTGAGTACCGGGAAGTTCCGTTACTAACGGGATTACCGGAAGTTCTGCTAACATTTTTTTTAAGTGGCATTGCAACGCATGCCGGGCACTCGCTTGTTTACAACAAAGTTAAGTTGAAGTTAACTATATTGAAATAATTTTTCACAGAAAATTATTTTTCACAATATTTTCGAAGAAAATTCTTCATCCAAGAAGTTTTTAGATTGCAGATTAGAAGTCAAGGAAATTTCCTGGATTTATCGAGCACAATTTTTTTTAGCATTTTTATAATTTCATAATCAATATTTCCAATGAAAGTTAAGTGTTCCACGCCCGAGAATATTGAGGCTGTGGGCCGTAGTGTGCGACAGAATTTGGAATCGACCCCAACTCGTTGCCGAACGCTGCAGCTGGCCATTAGATGCACCAGCCTGAGGGGAATACAGCACATTCGTCTACAAGGTTCCGTTGACTCAAGAGTTTAAAGCAAATGACCATGTGCTTTGACATCAGTTCGCTGTGTGGGCCATGGGGAAGCTCAATAATGATGATGATTTCTGTCGAAAATGCTACCAACAGCGGCAGTTTGGTGTGGATTTTGGAGTGTTGACCTTCATGTTGATCAACTTTTGATGGCCTCAATCGATGCTGCGAATGTGAACTATAGTACATTTGGTTTCAACGCGATGGCGCCACCTGCCATACAAGCCGATTGTCAAACGATTTCTTGTGGCTTATATTCGTATTTGACTACCACATAATCAGACGCTTCGGAGATGTCAATTAGCTTGTGCAGAGCTGCGAATTGACGCCGTTGTACTTTTGATTGACATACAAACCAATTTTCTTGTATACTCGTAAGTGTAAACTATTAATTTTATAAGTCTATTGCATTAAAAAACCTCCTCATTTGGTTTTTGAATTGTGTTTTTATTTGGAATTTTTCGAATTTGGAATAATCAATCGAAAGCCAAATATTGGAACACCTCAATTGATTTTATATTAAATTTTTTACCATCAATAAATTCCAATTACAACTGTTGCCATTGACATCACAAACAAAACTTAATTACCGTCAAGCTCGGAATAATGTTCAATCCAGTTTCGATAGTCCATGACACTCGTATAGAGGGATATTCGATTATGACATGACATATTTACGAATGACATTACACCCGTCAGTTTGCCATTGCAGAACAATGGACCACCGGTATCTCCTGGGCATGCGCGCTTACGGGAACTTCTGTCATTTAGATCTGCGACACATATAACTGTCTTTCGAATCCAGAAAATGTGACTGTTCAGGACATGCAAAAGAATGCCGCCAAATAATCGTCTGCACTTGGAGTTGGACATTGTCTCAAGGTTCACGTACAACACTTCGCCCGGCATTGAACCAAGCTGGAAACATTAATAAAGTAGAGTAGAGTACAAATTATGGTTGTGGGATCTGGTTAATCATTTTTTATAGATTGTTTATGGACTTCGAATGATTGTAGAAACTCTTTTAAGGTGCTTCAGCCTTTTTGTCAGAGAATTTAATGATTCATTCAATTTCCGAAGACTTACTGGCAAAATTTCTCCCCACCCAATTGCAGTGCAGGTCGTGCCGAAAGGAAGTTTTGCGGTCGTCAGTGGAATCCGTTGAGCCGTGATGCCGTCTTCTTTGATTTCCTTTGCCAAATGTAGAATGGCGATGTCATGTTTCGATTTGAAAATGGAATGAACAAAGCCTTCGTGTGGAATTATTTTGGAAACTTTAATGATTTGAGCACTTTTATCCACAATCAGACGCTGAGGTGTGCCGGCAACAATGAAAACGCTCCTCGGTTCGCGCGTTATGAGTGTTTTCCTATAATTGACATGCCAAACTAGAGAACTCAGCCAATGTTAATCCGTTTAAGAATTCCAGGGGACTTACAAATTCACAACGCAATGTGCCGCTGTCAGGATAATCTTCGGCGAAAGAATCGCACCACCACAAAAGTGACCGCTTCCATAACCAAATTTCATTTCTTTAGTGCTATGTCTTAACGAAACGAGATGTTTGGCCAGCGTATGCTCCTTTGGGCGATAACCACCAACAATGCGAAACTGGTCGAAGTCACTGGCAGCAAAAGTCACACGGAAAAAAGCCGAAATTATAACCGAACACATTAGGATTACCTTCAACATATTTAAACAACACTTGAATTTTTTTTTAGCGAAAACGAAAGAAGCATCAAAATATAAAGTGCGAAATTTAATTTCCCGGGAAAATAGAGAAATTTCAACTGAAAAGAAAATCGAAGCATTCTTTGACATAGAAAGAGAATTCCATTTTCTGTCAGAGAACAAGAAGTAAGCGTAATTGCAAGGTATTCGGTCCAACAAGTATTTAAGACATTTTATATGAGGAGCGAATTGAGTCGTCCTAGTCGTGTTCACTTTATCATTTATTTGCCCGTCGAACTGGACGTTTGTCTGTCCCTCTTGATTACGCCTACTATTGCGGGATATAATCATTCCATGTTAGAATCCAAAATCTCCATGAGAAATAATGGATAACAGAAAATTGTGTAGACAGTTTCCAACCAATATCTCCAATGGTTCTCGAGGAGATATTGGGCTAAAATTGTGTGCAAAATATAGTATAAAAAAAATTAAATATAAAAACGAACGGGTTAAAAGCATTAGGGTGGTTCATATTTATGAAAATGTTTGAATAAAACTTTTAGAACTGCAAAAAGTTCTTCGGTACAAATACGATCAAAAAAAAAAAATATGGCAAACCCATTAGGGTGGCTCATGATTTTTGATTATTATTTCAGGAATTTTCTTTTCAATTAAACAATTTTTTTTGTTAAGTTTATGTACATATGTAACTGTATATGTGTGTAAATTATTTCATATTTAAAATTTTATATATTATAATTAAAATAAAATTATTAAAAACAACAACAACAACATCTGTTCGTCCACAACTTCCGCTCCTAGTTGTGCACAAAATTTCGAATCCACTCCAGATGTGCGTAGACATTCGTATAGATAGCGACGCCATCACCACAAACCTCATCACCAAATGACGTTATGCCCGCCAATCGGCCATTACACATCAGCGGACCACCGGAATCACCGCTACACGTATCCCTATACGAACTGATGTCTTTTAGATTAATCGTGCATAGCGTGGATTTTCGCACATAAAACGGATGACAGTTCAGAATATGCCACAAGAGGTCGCCAAACATTCTTCGGCATTTAATCTGCGATGCAATTTCAAGATCGACGTATGTCAACTCGGCCGCCAGAGGACCATTCTAAAAGAAAAAAACCTCCATTGTGACCAAGTAAAAATAAAAAATTTTATTAGGTCTTGCAATTACCGGCACCATGACGCCCCAGCCAAGTGCAGTGCAAACGCTGCCGACGGCGGCTCTTTCGCTTGTTAATGGCATCCGTTGTGCCGTAAATTCATCTTCGATGATGTTCGCTGCCAAACGCAGAATACCAATATCATGTTTGATGGTCAGAAAATTATACTCATAGTCTTCGTGTACTATTAACTTGGAAACGCCGATGATCTGCGTAGTTGTCTCCTTAACGAGACGCTGCGTTGAGCCGGCAACAATGAAAATTTCGTTGGGCTCTTTTAAAGAATTCAAATCGCTGGAATTGTTAATAAATTAATCGATTTTTTTAGGGTGTGTGGTACCCTCTATGGGCCTTACTCATCCCAGAGGCAATGAGCCGCCGTCAGTATAGTGTTCGGCGTCAGAATCGAACCACCGCAGAAGTGACCGGCCCCATAACCATCCGCAATTTCTGTTTCGCGCAATCTCAACGAAACGACATATTTGGCTAGGGAATGTTCTTCTGGACAATAGCCGCCTACTATGCGGATTTATCACTAACAACTGGTTCAGAACCTGCCCAATTCCATACAGACTACCCTTTTTAGCGGATAAAAAAATTAATAAAAATGCTTACAGTTTAAATAACCAGTTGAAATTCGGTGTTTGACACTTTGGTAATAACATAAAACTACTAATTAGAAAGAGGCGTGATCCGAAAAGAACAACGCCCACTTTTAATAGAGACATGTAGCACTCAGGTGCGGAGAGGATATGAGCTTCGACCAAGCCGAAGATAATTCTCTTGCTTGATTATGATATATGTATGTATAACAATGTGGTGCGTTTGCAATAGTCGGCGGAACCGACTGTAATTTTTAACATTTTTTTTATATATTTATTTTTAGTATTATAAGAGAATTTTATGTATAACCCTGTAAATGTTCTAAGTATTCCTGAGACGACCATGTCCGACATTCTACAAAACTACAAAAGAAGACCAGTATACGACAAGTAACATGCTCAACTGGCACTATGAAAGGGAAGTACTGCATCCTTAAGGTTTAAATTGAATAATAAACCTGAAGTAGAAATGAGAACGCAAATTAAGCGAACTCACCTCGATTTCTGCCTTATTTGGAAGTATGTATGTTTTTGTTGTTGTTTCTATTTACTTAATAGTTTTATAGCAACGATGGCAACTACAGAAAAAATTCATTTCCAAAGAAGGAAACAATATCGTGGTGGCGAGGGAAATGTTTCTACTCTCCTCATGTTTTTACTCTTAGTCCACCAAGCTTAAAGTAAAATTAAAATGTTTAAAAATTCCATCGAATCTGATTTCATTACCTTTCACTACGGTCTGGTTTCAAAAATGCTTTTCCATTTGATTTTTAAAGTGTGTTTTTATTTTTTAAATCTATTTTGTTTTTGGAATTTTACAAACAATTTTTGTGAGTTTAATAATTTAGACACTTCTCAAATAACACAAACTAAAAGTAAATTATTTAAATAATTTTTTTTTCACACACAATTTTTATATATTAATGATTTATAAGTACAACTGCTGCCATTAAAATCAGGAACAATGCCAGATTTATGTCGAACTTAATTGCACAATTTTCAATCCAATCTAGATAGTGGAACACACTCGTATAGGCTGATATAGTGTCACCACAAGGGAGGCCTCCGAAAGACGTAATTCCCGCCTGTTTGCCATTGCAAAACAATGGACCACCGGAATCACCTTGACATGCGCCCTTATGCGAACTTATGTCGTTCAGATCAGCGAGACATATAACTGTTTTTCTTACACTGAACATATGAAAGTTCAAGACATATAAAACGAAATTTGTGAACAATCTTCTACATTTGGTGTTGGACATAGTCTCAAGATTAACGTAATTCACCTCGCCGGCTAATGAACCATCCTGAAAAAAGTACAATAAAAGAATAATTATCAAAATAGCCAACAACATATGTACATATACATATATTGTAAATATTAGGGTTATTTATGCCTTAAAGGATAACCGATTATTCGAATTCGACAAAAATAAAGAACGAATATTTTTGATATCTTTTTTGTCCGACATAAATTCAGCGAGCGAATTTTATCGGTATGCTGAAGTTTATGGTTACCGACATGCATACATATGTTAGTAATTTGGAAGAGTAAACTTCAGTTTCAAACCGGACATTAAAAGTAGACTATGTGGTCCAGATTCTTAGATTCGTATGATTTGTTAATTTCTTAAAATAATCGAATCCCTGAAGGCATTGAAAGAAGACAATGTTTTACCCAATTGTAAAAAATACTCACAGGCAAAATATTGCCCCATCCAATTGCAGTGCAGGTGGTGCCGATGGCGACTTTTTCGGTTACTAATGGAATCCGTTGAGCCGTGATGCCGTCTTCGATGATTTCCGTTGCCAAACGAAGAATGGCGACGTCATGTTTATGGGTAAGACCATTATAGCCGCGGTGACGCCTTATTTCGGAAACGTTAATAATTTGAGAGTTTCCTTCCATTAACCGCTGAGGTGAACCGGCAACAATGTAAATGTCCTCGGGTTTGGCCGTTTCTCTGTAATTTAAATGCAAAGTTGGAGATCTTACCGAATGTTATTTTGAATAAGAATTCAACGAAATTTACTCCTCTAGGCAATGTGCGGCTGTCAGGATAGTAGTCGGCGAAAGAATCGAACCACCACAAAAGTGACCGGTACCATAGCCATGTGTAAGTTCCGATTTCCGACGTCTTAACGAAACGATGTGTTTGGCCAGCGTGTGCTCCTTTGGACGATAACCACCGATTATGCGAGACTGGTCGGAGTCACTGGCAGCAAAATTAACACATAAAATTATAACCGAATATTTTAAAAACACTTTCAACATTTTGAAATCACTTTAATTTTGAGAAAAAAAAAATAACAATTAAAAAATCCGCACAAACTGAAATGTTCACGAGAAAATATAAATTCCAACTGAATGAAATCTCAAGGCACGCCTTGACGTGTGAAGAAAATCAGAGCAACGCTGTGAATTGAAATGTGCACAGGTGGAGTATTGCAAGGTACATTTTTATATATACCGAATATATATATTGAGTTTTTTATTCCATTTGTAACGTCCACCCAGAAGGGGGCGTGGTAGGTATGACAAAGTATATTTATAAATGATCAGCGTCGGATTCTGAGTAGATTTAACGAAGGCCTTCAATCCTTCCGTCCGTCCATCTGTCCGTCTGTCTGTCTATCTGTCCCAGCTATTACAGCCGTAGTTTAAGAGCTATCGAACTGAAATTTGGTATAAGAGCTCCTATTCTTCATGCCGAGGCTAAGTCGATCCACAACTACTGCCCCCTCCCTCCCATACAAACCATCATAAAAAATCGATAGAAGAATTTTTAGTCACTGTTAAAAAAAAATCTAGCTAGATTCTCAAACAGCTTCTAGGGTGAGAGAAAATGAACGGGTTGTCAGAATCATTATTTAATAAAAAATTTCCCCCACTTGTTTGCACATAATTTCATTTCTTGTCCTCAGATCAAGAATATATTCAGTTAACCCTCTCAAACCGCAGCGAATGGGTTATCTCTTTATGTACACATATATAAACAACAACAAAAGCAACAATTTTAATTGCAGCAATTCACATGAGTACAAGTAAATCGTTATCCTGTGCGGATGCGAGCGAGTCTCTCACCTCGGAAACTTTTTTCACACAGCACACAAAACAAATCTTGGGGAAAACTTCGTTTAGTGTGGCGGTATTTGTATTTGTTTGTTTGTTTGTTTGGCTGTGTGTGTATGTGCGTTGTTAGGTATAATTTTGTATGTGTTAGTTCGAAAACTTTAGGGATTGGAAGGATATTTATTTTCTCAACTCGCGCGTATAAATTCTAAAAATACAAACACACACACACGAATACGAGTATGAAGAAAAATGCAGGAGCGCAGCGTGTCTGTGTGTGCGTTTGTGTGTGAATACATGTAGGAATGTACACATGTAAAAAAACTTATACGAAATATTAAATGTTAATTCTACATGAGAAGCATGTTAAATAGAAATTGTTTACTATTACTTTACCATTTTAAACAATCAATTTTAAACTGAAATTAGATTTTATATTCTATAATATCAAAGTTGAGTTTTTTTAATATCAAACTAATATTTTAAAACATTTTAAAAAATTCTAGCATTCAATTAATTGATAGTTAAATGTAATTTCAACATGAAAAGCATGTACAATTAAATTTATTTTCTATAACTTTACCTTTTCAAATATCAATTTAAAACTTCTATTTGATGTTCTACGTTGATATCAAATTAACATTATTTAATGTAAAATTGATATTATTAATATTTAATAGAACAAAATTAATGTTAAATGGTTAAAATATCCATTTATTTAAAAAAAACAATTTTAAAATGAAATTTGATTTTATATTCAAATGTCAAAATAACATCATTTAAATATCAAACTAACATTTAAAAATATTTTAAAAAATTCTAGCATTCAATTAAATGATAGTTAAATGTTAAATCTACATAAAAGGCATGTAAAATAAATCTATTTATTATAACTTTACCTTTGCAAACATCAATAAATAATGTTAATTTGATATCAAAATATAATATCAATTTTGCATTAAATAATGTTAATTTGATATCAACATTGAGCATAGTATTTTAAACAAGAAGTAAACATCATAAATTAAAACTCTGCCAGTTTAAACTATGCATTTTAAACTGATATGTGAGTATCTATGTTAATATCATATTAACATTATTTAATGTAATACTGGCATCAGCGTCTTAAAAATTTTAACATCATATATTAAAATTGTTCCATATCATACCTACATTCAAAGCATGTTTAATATATATTTTATAGTACAACAAAGTAAAAAGTGATATGAAAAATGTAGTTTTAAAATTTTTCAATATCAAAGTATTATGCATTGTTAACATTTTAACGTTGATATCTTAAAATTTATTTTTTCAATGTATTTAAGTGTGTAAACAGAAATTTATTGTTATTGTAAGCAGACGCATACACTCAATTACACACACATACACACACACACACAACATACATAGATACAAACTAATACACAGTCATGGGTGATGTAAGTTTAGAAAAGGATTGCGCGACTCCCTAAGGAGACAGACAGACAGACATACAGCCCAGCCAAGCAGGATGGCAGGCAGGCAGCCAGCGAGTGAGCGAGTGAGCGAGCGATCAAGCGCCAGGACAGACATAATAAAAATAATAACGTAATAATAATTTTTCCACGTCGTTAGGTTGCGAGGTGAGAACGCTGTTGTATATGTCTCTATGTATGTGTGAAATGTGTGAGTGTGTGTGTGTGTTTGTATGTGTGTGTGAATTTATTCGACGCTGTTTGTGTGAATTCTCGCTATTTGATTTAGTTTAATAGCAAACAGACACACACACACACACACACACAAACATAGTTGCATACACATACATACATATGTATATACACACATTTCCTGAGTCTCAACTTGCATGCCAAGAATCTGTTTGTCAGCTTAATGACGTGGAAATTGGGGTTGAGCGTCGGCAAGGGTTAAAGCGGCAGCAGGCAGCGGGCAGCGAAACAAAAAAAACGAAATAACTTAATCAATAGCGAGTGCATAAGTACTGCATACCACTGTTGAATTTAACTGCGGAAATAGTTAAAACTTTTGACAGAATTTTAAAAAAAAAAATTGTATATAAAAATAATGTAAAATTTTTTAAGGTCAATAGGTTAGGTTAGGTTGTAATGGCTGTCTCTTGAAGAGACAGCCCCACTTAGGCTAGGAGCCCTTTGTGATGCCATGCGTTATATGAGTTATTACCGCTAACTGGACCATCCTCTACTGTATATAAAATGAAGAATATTATTTATACGAAGAAATGCTTCACCAGATGTACATATAAACAATATATGGTTTATCAGCCAAAGCGGAGCATGTACATAGAAGATGTGTTATAGTTTCTTCCTCCTCCACATATCTACAGCTTCTACAGAAGTCAGCTGAGAACATATCTAGTCTTCTTGCATGAGCACCTATGATGCAGTGTCCTGTTAGAACGCCTGGAAGAAATATTTCCCCAGGTGAATCTATCTTTTTGTTCGTCAAAGCGGGACATGTACATGGAAGATGTGTTAAAGTTTTTTTCCTCATCCTCTTCCTCATCTCTACAGCTTCTACAGAAGTCATTTGAGAAGATAACTAGTCCTCTTGCATGAGCACCTATGATACAGTGTCCAGTTAGAACGCCTACTATGGTGCTAATATGAGACCTACTTAGAGAAATTAGATCGATTGAGCGTTTTAGATTCGGCTGCGGCCAAATCTTACGCGAAATGTTGCATGTACTACTCCCCAACCATCTGGAGTTAGTTTCCTTGATAGAGATTTGCCTGATGAGGAGTTGACATGTTGATAGAGGAATACATTATTCCTTAATAGAAAGAATTTCTTTTCGGTCAATATTTAAAGATTCTCTTAAAAATTCTTTGAAAGTTTCTAACTTATTTAGACAAAAAATTTCAAAATTTTAGATTTTTTTAAATTAATTTAAATTATTTTAATATGTTTATTTAAACATTTAAAAATGAATTTATGCTTTAATTTTATAATTCAATATTAAAATAAATTTTTTTTTTGTTTGATTAAATTTTTTTCGCCTTCACTGTTTCGCAATAATTAATTAATTTGTTTAAGGGCACTGTGTAAGAGACAACAACAACTGCTACAACAACACCAAAACGACCACTTCAAACTTTAACCACAAATCGCTTTTATCTCTCAGACCACACGCACACGTACGCACACAAAAATCTCATTTTCACACTCTTTTAAAAGCGTGCGCCCTCGACGCGGCCACTTCCGGTTCCGCTTCGATTTGTATGCGTACAAATAAGCCAATTAATTGGTCTGTCGTTGGTGTTATTTGATTAATTAGCGCCTAAATGTATGCGATAGACAGGCAGTCAGCCAGCCAGCCAGCCAGACAGGCAGCAAACAATTTCGCTTTCGCCTAAATGTATGCAGTGTTTTTTTCTTATTTTTTTCGCTTTCGTTTTAATTTCACTTTTTGTTTTCGTCAATTATTATTCAGCTTAAGCGCTACTGCGGACACCGTCGCTGTTTTGCTTTTAACGTAATCAACTTTCGTCTGTCCATTGGTCGATTGGCCGTCCGTGGCAACTGTCCGTGTCGTTGTATTTCCGTTGAAGCGTCGGAAGCGGCGTGAAATTTTAATATGCTCTTTGGTGTTTTTATTTTTCTGGTTTTTTTTTTTTTGGTTTTTTGACAGTTGAGTGCGTCGCTGATATGGATTAATTGTTGTTGTTCGGCTAGACAGTTGGACAGGCAGACGGACAGACATACGTGCGATTCGTATAAACGAAAGCATCTGTTCTGCTATCAACTCAAATTTATGCAATATGTGCACCTCCAGTTCCAGTTGCGGTAATAACACCTTCTAAAGGGGGAGGGGCTAAATCGTAGCAAGCAGAACATACCTACATACATACCCATGCACGAGTATTTGTTTGTATGTTTGTTTATTCGATTGTTTGATTATTCATTTATTCATTTAATAATTTATCATTTTTGTCTCTCTAAATTTTTTTATTTAATCATTTATACATTTAATCAATTATCCAATTATTCATTTATTCATTGAGTCATTCATTCATTAATTTATATATTTAATCATTTATTCATTTATTATATCATTTATTCATTTATCCAATAATTAATTTGTTCATTTATAATTTTATTTATTTCTCATCTATTCACATATTCAATCATTCATTTATTCAATGAGTCATACATTCATTTATACATTTAATTTTTTATTCATTCATCCAATTATTAATTTATTCATTGAGGCATGCGTTCATTTATACATTTAATAATTTATTCATTTATCCAATAATTCATTTATTCACTTATTAATTTATTTATTAATCCACTTATTCATTTTTTTCATTTAATTAGTTATTCATTTATTCACTGAATTATTTATTATTTATTCATTTATTCATGTATTCATTCATTTATTTATTCATTCATTTATTCATATAATTATTTATTCATATATACAGAATCTTTCAGGTAATCTCAAGTCCTCTCTTTCCAGTTCCTCCCACTCCCGCAAGCTCGTTAGTTGCGCAAGTGTAATTGCCTGGTGTAAAAGGGTACTTATTGCCTACACTGTTGCCCAAAAAAGTAAAACTTCAATCAAACAAAGTGTCAGAAAAATATTTAATCAAAAACTATTATTAACAATTTTTTGTTTATAACTACAACAAAAGTGCGACAATTTGTCCATTAAAGTTAGAGTAAATCAAAAAAAAAGTGGCTGCTTCCAGTCGCCATTACCGCTTGTTAACGTTCATTTTATATTGACATTATAAAAATTCCAATTTTCTCGAAAGCGAAATCGAAATCTATAGGAATGGCCTGCAGTCTTCGCACAGTCGGTATTTGGGTCTCGATAACGGTCATTTGGCTCGGCGTACTTGGCGTTGCGGTCACCTTATCACTGCAGGCGCTCAGCACATTGGGTGGGTCTAATTCTTATTCTTATTCTTATGGAAAATAGATAATTTTAATACATCAACTTAAACTGCCGCAGTTAAATATGTAATCATAGCGATCTGTGTACACTTCTCCATTGCGGCAGTGGTCATGTTTTTGGGCATAACGCGGGTGAGTTTCTTTTGGGGCACGCGCCCAACGTACATACGTGGAACAGGGTCGCCTACAAAACGCGCTGAAGAGATGAATTTTTTGTTTGTTTTCGCTTTTCAATTGCAGAACCATGCGAACTATTTGTGCCCGATGTTGTTCATGTGTTACTTTATGGGCGCCGTTTGGATTTGTTTCGTTTTCTACTGTTCCGATTTTCATGCGATTTTCATTTCGACGCCGTTCGCTATAATTTGCTTTCTTCTGATCTATCTGACTTATCAGTTGCACAAGGAAATGGTGGGCGATCAATATTGAGGAAAATCGCATTTTGTATCATAACTTTTAATGGAGAAATATAAATGGAGCATAAAATAAACGAAATTTCATTTGTAGAATTTACGTTTGGTTGGGAAGAATTTATAAAAAAAAAGAAAATTAAACTATAAAATAATTATAATAAATTAGAATAACAATAATCGTGACAAAAACTTAAAAAGTCAGTATCAAATATTTTCAAAAAATATGCAAAAAAAGGCAATTATAAGAAAATTTATTAAAAAACATGAGCTTATTGTAGAATAAATAAAATATGCAGTTATTCAAAAATATGCAAAAAGAGACATTAATTTAAAAAAATATGCATTTATTACAAAATATGCAGTTTTCCAAAAAAATGCAAAAACCGATATCTATTGGAAAATATATATATTCATTGTTTTATTGTAAAATATGCAAAATCAGGCATTTATCAGATAATATGCAAAGAAAAATATGCATGTAGAGGGACATATGCAAAATTATGACACACAGCTTCCAAAAAATATGTATTTATTGAAAATATGCAAAGAAAACATTCAAAAATATGCATAAATATGCAAACAATGCATATATTAGCAAATAATAAAAAAAAATATGCATTTAAAAAACATGAATTTTAAAATTAAGCTTTAAAATATGCAAAAACAGGATTGTGTTGTAAAATATGCAAAAATATGCAATATCATCTGATTAATTGATTCGTAAAGACAACATGCCCGTATCTAGGGGGGGGAGGGGTTGTGAAGGGGCCAATGGCACTTTCTACGGGCGGCATGTGGAACAAGCTCTAGGGGCGACACTTACACTTATAGAAAAACGAAAACCTTTTTTTTTGTTTTTTTTTTGCTTCTTAAATGCTTTTCTCCTAATGGTAAAACTTTTTTAAATTGTAAACTTTTTTTTTGGTTTTTTGCTTCTTCGTTTGCTTTCATAGATCAAATGTAACGTTAAATTTTACAACTAAGAGCTAAGCATATAACCGAATTTTGCGCACCGTCGCATTAAAAACGAAAAACAATTTTAAACCTCATACACACACAAAAAAAAACTCCTTGCATACTTACGAACGCTAACCGAAATTTCCACCGGCTCGTGGTGCGTCGACAGCGGCAGCGGCGCCCAGCAATTATTTCTACTTCACACTCGACCACAAAATTGCGCCAAAATGAGTGAAATTGTGGCAAACACAAAAAACCAACACGAACGAGCGGCACTAACCTGCTGCTTTGCCTTAAATTATACGCGCTACACACCTAAAAGTATGCTATGAAAGCGCGTCAAAACACACACGAAAGCACACGTACCGACACATACCAACGCTGGCGTGTGGCCAAATGCGATTAAACGTCAAGAGTGAAAGCGAGAGAAAAGCTTTTACAAAAAAACAAAACAAAAAAAAAACACACACACACACAAAAAGAATCTACTTAACAAGAGGAAATATTTAATTTGCAATTAAATGCAACGACTAGCATACTTTTAGGCTTTTAACCTAAATATTTGAGCAAAATAGCGGCAAATCGACTGACAAAGACGGAATTCAATTGATTTGTTAATGTGTGTGCCAAAACTGTGTGAGTGTTTGTGTGTGTGTATATGTGTATATGTGTGTATATGTGTGTATATATGTGTATATGTGGTGCACGTGTGTTTGTGTCGAATTAGCAGACGAAATTGTAAAATTCCACAAAAGCACACACACACACACACACTTATACTATTAAATGTATACGTTTGAATTAACGTGTTTGTGTATTAGACTGGCTTTAATATTTTCTAAATATGAAGATAATTTATTTATTTTATTAAAAAAAAATTTGGTAAAAATTAAATTAGCATTCCACAAAAGCACACACACTTATACTATTAAATGTATATATATTAGTATGTATATTAGACTGGCTAAATAATTTAATATATATGTAGAAAATTTATTTATTTTATTGAAAAAAAGTTTAATAAAAATTTCAAAAAATCATTAGCATTAGTTCAGATTTTTTCAGTATTCAATGAACTTGCCTGAACATTTTTTATTATGTATTTTATTAACAAAACCAGTCTTAAATGCTTAGGTCTGTCGTTGTTTGTGTGCTTTTTAGTGGTCAGTCGAACCACCTCACCTGCTTGTACCGGTACCGGTACCACAGCCAGCAGCATATTTTTTGCTCATGTTGTACTTGTTGTTGTTGCTGTTGTTGTTGTTGTTGCTATTGCCGCCCTAATGCCCGCGCAAGTTTCCGTTGCCGTTGCTGTTTTTTGCTTGGCTTTTGCTCGTGTGCTCGCTGCTCTCGTTTGTGCGGTCTGGCCGTCGGCCTTAAATGTTGCCAAAATAGTTGTGCTGTGGCCAACGACTCAATTGAATGACTTTGATTGTGTTGGCCAGGCCACACGTTGAACTGAACGCCCTAACCCGGTCGGTCTGGGTTCGTTTGAACGTGTGGCGAGAATGGTTTTTTAATTTTTTTTTATTTTTTTTTGGAGATCAAACTAAGATTACTCATACGTTAAGTAGCACATTTGTTAGTGCGAAAATAATTATTGGGGAAAGGTTAACAAAAATAAAAGCTTTATAAAAATTTGGAAAAGCTCGTTATACACTCTGCTAGGGTGCGCAAAAATATTTTTATTTTACATTGATTAGAAGTATTTTAATATGAATTCTTTGCGAATTTAACGTAAAATTCACATTATTTCTTGTGATCCTGATATGATTTTAATATCATTCACACATTTGTAAATATTTTTCAAAAAACCTCACTCACGACTGCAATCAAAATGTCCGTTCAACACCAGAGGAACTGCCTTGAAGACAACCAACCACCTGTCAGAGTCGGCAGACCAGCACTGACCTGGAGGAGGAATCTGAAAGCTAACGTACTCAAGACCAACAGCACCTGGAGTGAAATCAAGAGTCTGACAGAGCATGACAGAGAGAAATGGAGGAACCTTGTTGCGGCTGTTTGCTTCCCCGCGGAGCCAAAGGATCAGATATACATATGATATATAATTTATAAATATAATTTTCATGTAAGAATGATATTGAACATATCAATTTGCCATTAATAAAATGTGATTTTGATATTAATACTTACTGTAAACTTTACATGAATTCAAAGTATATTTGATATATTAATATATTATGAATAATGAATATAAAATGTACAGGCTTTTATTGTTAAATTGATACTTTAATAAATGTAAATATCAAAACTGTGTTGAAATCATTGTTAATTCAATGAAACATACATACATATACATATGTACATGACACTTTCGCTGACCATTTGAGAAAAGTCATCGAAAGTTTCATGTCGGCTTAAAAGACAAACTTGACATTATAAAAATATTCTGATTGCGGCATCGAATCGAGTGATACGTATAGTGAAAGCGTATAGTACCCGGCCTTGTGCTGTGGGGGTGCATCGCATTCGCATCTTTTGAAGCAGACATCGCACCGGCGTAGCAAAGAATATTTTAGAGTTGAAACGCTGGCGGACACGAAATTAGAATTTATTTAGAAGAGTTGGGCAGTCAGCAAAAAAGAGTAAACTCAACACTTATTCGCGTAGATAAACGCTCCTTGTTAACTTCATTCTAAAAGTAGTTACATGAAATTTTAGAAGCTCTGTATACTTTTTATTTGAATTGAATTGAACTTAAAGAAATTTTGTAACTGCTAAAATAAATAAAAAATCATGTAAAATCAACACTTTTTCTGGTTAATATTTTTCAACGCTATTAACGCTGTAAAAATGAAATTTTAAGTGTAATTTATTTAAATTCAGTTATCAAATAAAAATATTGACAAATGCTCTAAATTTTTAACAATAAAATGTGTTGGATTAATATGACCAAATGTTAATTTTACACTTTTTGTCATGTCGACTTTTGTAAAAACTTATGTAAGTTATCATAAATAAATGTTAATTTGACACTCGGCCATGTTAAGTTTACACTTTATTCAGGCTAATTTCGAAATACATTTTAAACATTCTGCTGCAGACAATCTCCGAAAAGATTTCAATACCCAAACATCTTGTCAACTCAATGTCAATTAAAAACGCAAATTTAAATTTAAATTCCATTTAAAGAGCAAGAAACTTCGGCCTTTCAACGCCGGCGCACAGAGGCGAAAAGGGAAATGCGCCTAAGTACAGGCAACAAAACATTCTCGAATTTATTTTGATTTATTTCGCTCACTTGTCGCAACAGCATCATTTACAAATTCCACAAATATCAATGCAAATACACACGCACACACACGAACACACACAAAATCAAATATACACATACTCATGCACATACTCATAACAACAAGCTGCCAAAGGCGCCTTAAGATATGCAGCATTATTAGTTTGATCGCTTGCATTTAGCATACACACAGACAATAACACACACTGATACACATATGGAGACATATACAAATACGAATCCAAAAAAATAATAACGCCCAAACAAATTGCTGCAAGAATTTTTCAAATAGGACGGACACTGCACAGTGTCCTGCCCATGTCCTTTTCTCATTCGTATTCAATGAACTTTATTTTATTAATGCCATTTGTGATTGTGTGTGACTGTGTTTGTCCAAGTGTACGTATGTATGTATGTATGCATGTATGTGTGTGCTTGTCTATTTAAGAGTATTTATGTGTGCGAGTGCGCCGTCAAGTATGCAATAACATTTTATGCTTTATTAAAAGAACTTATGTCATTTCAGACAAATTGGAATTCTGATGCAAGATAAATGTTGTTGCAATATTTATGCATGCATATATGCATGTGTATATGCATTGCCTATACATATGTTAAATGCAGGGTGTTCACAGCCTGTTAATACCGACATTATTTTTCATATTTTATAACTCAGCTTCGGCTATTATGGAAAAGATGCAACAAAGAAAAAATAAGTATAAGTGGGCGTGTATGCCGCTCTAACCTTTAAACTACAACAGCTAGAAGCGTTTTGAAGCACGTTTTGGAAACAAAATTTAGTGGTTTATATCTACTAAAAAGTTTTTAAAAAAACCAAATAAGCCACAACGAAGTTTTAGCTGCTTATAGTTAAAAACTGCGCTTTTGAATACGCATTTCTATTTTTTAAGCATTTATTTGGAAAACATGTTTGAGATTTTTGATTTTCGAATAATGCAGTTTTATGCGCTGATTAATTCTGAACAAAACTGTGTTTGAAAACTTTTCACTTGCGTCAATAATTCAACTGGTTTTGGCCTATTCTCTTAATAACCTTAACATTTCAAGTGTTCTTCTTTGATCAGTTAATCAATTTTACCAACACAAGCCAAACACCCCTGTATATGTGTGTGTAAGTGTGTGTGTGTACATGTTTGTGTTCGCATGTATGTATGTATTTGTTTGTTTAGAATGACCGTTTTTGCGGTTGTATATATGTATTTATTGAAATTTTTGTTATTGTTATTTATTGCATTTGCATTTGCATTTGCCCCTAAACGTATGCCAAGCTTTTCGAAAATGTGTATGAATCGTCCGTCGCTTTTTGGCTGCTTGAAATTACGAAATTTTAATGAAAATATATTTAAATATTTTTCAATTGTCTTGTGAATCTCTCACTGTTTCTTTCACTTCCCCTCTCCCTCTTGCTCTCTCCTTCTTTGCTGCTTTAGCCCCTCGATGCATTTAAGCAAATGAATGTCCTTTGTATAAATTGTAAAGAAAAGGCTGCCAACCATGATCATTTTTTTCTAATATTTATAAGAAATGTTTTTCTTATTTTTAAAATATATTTAAATGATTAGTAAATTTTCAACTTCAGCTAAATTCGAAATCTAAAAAATTTCGTATATGTTAAGCTTTCATTGAAATCACTTGAAGTTGGTTGCCTCATCTTAAACAGTTCAAATGTCCTTTTAGATTTTAGACTGAGTGTCTGCTGGAATTGTCCACTTTAAATTAAATAAACAAAATAAATGTTCGTTTGGAGTTGATTCCAGAAAATTGACATTGACATTTTGGCGGGGCATGCCGAGGGGCAAATTTGCTTTGTCACACATTCGCATTTATTTATGCTACAAGGGCAGAATAATAAATGTGCAGTCAAAATGTGCAAGTAAAATGTAAAAACAAACAGGTCAGAAATTATGATCGGTCTTGCCAACTATTATAAATGCCACACACTATTCGAAATATATTTTAGTACAGTTAAATTGTTTGTTTTGTTTATTAAAATCATGTGATACTTAAGTTTTCCGATTATTTAAATATATTTAAAATGAGAGCCAAAGTGCTTTAAAGCTGCTGAAGCTTGAATAAATATTTTAAGTTAGACAAGTAAATTATTTTCCAAAAAAATTCTAAAAAAAAAACCAAGAATCTACAAAAATAAATGTTCAAACTCGAAAAACCAAAAGATTCGAAAATAATATAATACCTTTAGCGAATCGCATTTTATTCGAAAATTACATTCGCGATTTGTGAAAGAATTCACTTTAACGATTCATTTAAGAATCGATTCATATGTTCTAAAAGCGATTCTATTACTGATAGCTTTTACGATTCGTTAACGATATCTTTTGAGAATTAATTTAGAATCGAAGTGATTATTTTAATGATAGCTTTTACGATTCGTTAACGATATCTTT
This sequence comes from Suillia variegata, assembly GCA_949127995.1. Lineage (NCBI taxonomy): Eukaryota > Metazoa > Arthropoda > Insecta > Diptera > Heleomyzidae > Suillia > Suillia variegata. The sequence continues at coordinate 6,363,109 of OX421846.1, read as the reverse complement.
TGGGAATGCATCGAATCGCAAATTTACCACTTTTTCGATTCATAAAAGAGTCGCCTTTACGATTCGTTAGAGAATGTTCACCTTCGATTCGATAACGATATCAATTGCGTATTCATATAAACGAAATAAATTTGTTCTTCACTTGTCATCGCTGGACAATAGGAACGGACGGACACTCAAGAAATTTTAGTTGGTCCTACGGACTTCATCACATTGTCAGTAGTACTTAAATACAAAATTAAAAAAAAAAACAATTTTAAATTCTAAAGGTTTGAATAAGTATGAGCCACCCTAAAGTTTTCAATCCGATCGCTTTCAAATTTGATAAGCTTGTCTCAAGGATAACAAAACACTTTTAAAAAATTTTTAACAAAATTTCAACAAAATCTAACAAAACTTCAACCTCCAATGGTTCACAAGATATTTTCCTAACAAGTCCTAAATATTCAGTGCAATATCTCCAATAGTTTTCAAGGTATGTTAACAAGAATTTAATATTTTTTGCAATAGTTGGGCATAGACCGATAGCTTCGATAAGTTCGTCTAAGGCATAAGAGCAAACCGTGACCAAAATTTCAGCACAATATCTCTGTCACGTTGTCATGTTAGCAAGAAATTATGAATGACAAATTGCAGACAGACATTAATCAATTATTTATATATATACTCGTACATATATATTTGTTTAAGAGTATCTTGAGTATTTCTCTATGTTACAAACATAAACCCAAAAACAATATACACCACACTGGGTGGTGCATAAAAAATGGATAATACCAAAACGTTGACATTGTTAATAGTTTCAACTAGCATGACACTTTCGATGACTTCTACTTGACTGTCATCGAAGGTGTCATGTATTGTCCTTAAACTAAAAAGTAGACTCAGAAGACTTTGACTTTAATAGGCAGACCTTTAATCAGCTACGATTAAATTTAATATTTATTTCTCATGCTATAAGTGCGAAAGAATATCATTTCCAAGCAAGGCGATTAAGGAGAGGCAGACCGACCGACCGACCGTCCGACCGACAGATATTTCCTTCCGTCCTTCTGAGCGCTCATTGAGGGAAGGCAAAACTTAGTGCCGAATTTAATTACGTTCTAGAGCACTTAATTGCACACTAAACGCTCGTAAAATGTGATTTAAGGGACAACGCGCAACGCCGACGGCAAACGGCAAACGGCAACACTGGCCAAAAGAAAAAACCGTCTACAGTGTAGGAATACAATTAAATTAAAAAATGTATGCAAACACTTTTCCGTTTCAGAATCTAAAGATTGAATTTTTTTAAATGAAAAATTTCAGAATAAAAATTTTTTTAATTTAAATTATATTGAATAGAATTTCATTGAAATTTTTTGAAGTAAATTTAATCAATTTTTTTGGTTATATACAAATAAAAAACTTACAGAAATTATAAATTTTCAGAAATTAGAATCACCTTAAAAACAAAAAGTGGTTCTAATTTTTGAGCATCGACTGTATTACAAAATTAAAAAATATCGAAATTTATATATATAAAAATTGTTTAAATAAAATTTAAATAATTTACAAATAATCTGTACGTATTGTTATGGCCATGCCTGTGCCTCTAACCAAAGGCGAAGGCGTGTCTCGGTCGGAAGCGGAAGTTTGGTAAAATGAAATCGACGATTTCGTGTTTTAAGTTTCCGAGTTCTAGCAGCAAAAACAATACGAAGAAAAACAACAACAACAACAACCACTATGCGAGTGAGTGTCCTTATCGCCGAATCGAAATCTGCCCAAATTACAACAAACGACGAGGAACACTTACACACACTCGTGCGGCACGGGCACAGGCACAGGCACAGGCACACCGACCGGATGTTGGCAATAATCGACGGCAAGCGACATTATCGCGCGCACGCAATCGCCGTCAATGGTGGCGTTTATGTTTCCATCGCATTTCGTCGTTGCCTTCGCCTTCGCCTTTGCGATTTGTTTTTCGTGCCCAGCAAACTTTTTCGATTCGCTTTTGGCTTATTTGGTTTGTTTGTTTGTGTCGTTTTCTTTTTCATTTGTGTTTATGTTTATTGTTATTTGTTTGTTGCTTGTAGCTTGTAGCGCCGCCATAAGTTGAGCAATGAACGCCAGCTGGAGAGATGGCGCTGCTGATTAGAATTCTGATTTCTTGTGATTGTTTTTATTTTCTTCTTTCTACGGAAGATATAGCGCAAGCATTATTTTTTTTTTTTTCTATTTGCAAAAATGATTATGACTACAATGCGCTGAAATCTATGGATTTGGAGGAGGGGGTGGGGGTCATGCTGATTACAACTTTAAAGCATTTGAAATATTTTTCAATTTTTTAAGAATAATTTTATTCATTAATAAAAATTGGCCATGTAATAAAATTATTTGCTCTTAATGTAAAATTTTGTAGACACACAAGAAGTTTTAAATAAATTTTGTATTGGACAAAATTGAATTTTTGATGTGAGTTAATGAATTCATATAAAGTCTCCACTTGACCTCATACTCAGATTTTTGAATTCTATTCATTTCTCTTTTAAATTTGTATAAGAAAAAATTTCGATTCCTGATGGAAAACGTAACAAATTTGCGTTGGCACACATCTTGACAAAAGGGTAAATTTAAGAATGCTTTGAGTACATAAATCTGTTGTGATTTCCAGAGGTTGATTGTTTGGTTGGTTTGCAGTGGTGACCCGAGTCTAATAAGCGCTTAAGCGCCTTTTTAATTCCACATCCTCAGTTAGTTTTAGTATGACGGTTGTTAGACCTCTGGATTAAAAGATAGCAGGCTTATGGCCTAAGACAACACGAATCTCTCCCGCCAGCACAGTCGTCATATCCTGTAATGAGCAAAAGTGTTCAGCTTCCCGACACCGTGTAGAGTTTCGAAAGGGTCTGTGTACATGCGGCCGATGGTATACCATGATTGTCCAGAGTATAATTTCCAGAGGTACTGCCTCAAAGTTAGAAACAACAGCAGACGACCGAACGAACGATGCGCAGCGGTCGTTTTCGTAACGTAATTTAAAGACTTTTTCGAATACAAAAACAGTTTAATGACATAAATTGATTTATGAAAGAAGGTATAAATTATTTAATTAAATATAAAGTTTGAATAATTTTCTTTAGATGTATAAAATATAACGCTTTATATTATTTATATTTATTTATAATTTCATAAATTAATATTATATAATATTAAAAATTAACTATACACTAAATAATAAAGGAATTTTTATTTTGGTCTCACAGAAAGTTAATAAATCAATAAATATAGCAAAGTATATAGTATAAAAAACTCCAACTCGCCTAAACTAATTATAAAAATACAAAGCTACGATGATGACGATAACTTTCCGCTGGTGCCCACAATATTATGCTGCATTCGCCTGTGCGTGCATAGGCCTGCCTTTTGTGCGAATTTCTTTTCGCAAATATCGCACTGATATTTCTTGACCGTATCGTGTATGAGCATATGTTGTGCGAGTGTTTTGCGTATATAGAAACCCTTGCCGCACACCGGACACACGGCGTTGCGCACCTGCAAATGCGTATTCATGTGACCGTTGAGCGCGACCTTCTCCTTGAACGACTTCGGACACTGGGTGCACTGGTAACGCGGTCGATCCGGATTATGTCGACGATTCTTGTGTTTGTTCAGCAGCGAAACGGTACGATAAGCTGCGCCGCACACATGACAAATGCATTTCTTTTCGCCGGTATGAATCGTTTGATGGGCGGTCAGTTCGCCGACATAATAATAACTGACGCCGCAAATCGTACAAACGAATTGTTTTTCGTTGGTATGGCGTCGCTTGTGGGCTATCATGATATTTAGATTTTTGAAGTCCTTCTGACAGATGCTGCACTTGTATTGCGCGTTACCGTTGTGTGCGGCCATGTGCGCCTGAAACTGCAAATACTGTGCGATCTCTTCGTGGCACTCGACGCAACGATACGGTCCGACAAAGGGTTCGAGATAATGTAGTTTCTCGTAGAGCAGCGGTTTCATTGGTACAAATTCGATTTTATCTTGTTCGCATTTCAAGCGTTTTCGCTTATCGGCCGCATGATACTTCCGCAAGAGTCGGTTGCGTGAACGCAGCTGACTGAGCGTCAGACTGAGGTTCATTTTCTCATTGACTTCGTGCAGCATTGTACGAAGCGTTTCCAATTGCCGCGAGCGATCGTGATTTTCATCGCTATCCAGATTCCAGAGCAGGGAGTAGTGTTCGTAGATTTCAGCGAAGTGTAGTAGCTGATCGGAAATGCTTATTTGCTTGGAATTTTCCTAGAAAAAAATTCAAATTCAAAACTAGGTTCAAAGTTTAGAGGCATAAGAGAAGCTGAATTATTTGGAGTGATGCTAAAAAAAACTAATTTAAAAATATAATGATAAAAGAGCTTAAAATCGAAAGCAGAATTCAAAGCTTAATGGAAGAAAAGCATGCGACGAACTTAAAGCTTAAAGCAAGTGCGACACATTTGTTTGTAAAGTTAAAAGTAGTTCCTCTATTTAACTTGCATTCACCATACCATTGAATTTGAAGCCTCTTCATCTTCTTCCGAGTCACTGCTGGATCTGAAATCACTATCAGACGGTTCTTCTTTCTGAAAAGAAAATATCATTCATATCATTTATATGTATTCTTAAAAAATTAACAACCAATATAAAATGCATACCATAGTTGGGTTTATAATGCAATCTTCCTTCTTAACGCATTCTATATTATTATCAGCATTTATTTTCCCCACAATGGACACAATGGAAGAATCGGCGACCTCAAGTGGATCAGCCTAAAAAATACAATTCCTGATTTGCAATTTAACTCACAATTAAATTTAGTTTTTAAGTTTATAATTTAAAGTAAAAGATTTTGCAGACATGGACAAAATTAACTTTAAATTATAAACTGTTGCATATATTACAAAAAGCTTACAATCGCTTCATTTATAGCGCAGTTTTCCGCTTTGACATGGACAGAGTCAAAATCTGCATTGTCCGCATTTTTTAAAACAGTACAGGAGGAATCTGTTGTGATTTCCAGAGGCACTGCCTCAAAGTTAGAAACAACAGCAGAAGAGCAAACGTTGCGCAGCGGTCTTTTTCGCAACGCATCATCGCAGTCCAAATCACTCTTGACATGTTGATAAGTAGCCGCCGGCGGAGAGGCAGCTTTTCTCCTTCCTTGTTGGGTATTTTTAGCTTTTTTCGTTGGTGGCATATCATTCTTGTCATTATCGCTGCACAGCGCATTTCCGTGTTCTTTTTGTTGATGCTGCACAAAATCCTTTATATCAGTGCCTGAGAATATGGAGCGACAGTGGCTGCAATTGAGCCCGATATACACTCCATCCGTTGAGACAGTAATTTCGCCACATTTGCGCAGCTTGCTATAGATTGGCCATTTAGGATGATTTTTCGTGATTATAGTCATTATTTCAGTTAAAGGACTATTGCGATAACGATAAACAAACTTTCCTTGTTGTCGATTGAACAGCTGATTTTAATAAACAACTTCGGTATTGCCAACTACGCTCGCTTGCAACTGGATAACAGGGATCTTATGTAGCAGTCAGAAATTTTATTGGAGAAATTTAAGACTTTTGTGATATCTTATATTGCACGATAGTCCAGGGTAAATAGCTCACAATCGATTCACTCGCTCAACTCACTATACTTATTAAGCGTATGTCAACTATTCAAAAAATCTAGTTTCTTTAAAACATTATAGATTAATGAAAGAAATTCAAAAATCCCACTTCTACAATGTAAGACAAACAACTCTTCGAAGTGGAAAAACATGAAGCGAGTCCCTTTAAATAAACACTTTATAAAACTAATTTCAAAATTTAATTTTTATCGTTTTTCTATGAGCCGACAAATGAAGTTCGAATCTATAGACACAACGCTACAGAACTGCATCATTATCTCATTTGAAAAAAAAATGAACTTTCATTATTTTTCCTATAGCCGTTAAAATTTAGCAAAATATTTAATATTTAATATACATATGTTTTGAATTTGGTGATTTAATTCAAAATTCAATACATAAAAATCATTTAAACTGTTAGTATTATTAAGCCAAGTTTTTTGATATATTTATCTTAAATAATTCAAAAAAATTTCTTAAATTATGCAAAATATTAATTTTAACAGAATGTACTATTAGTAAATTTTTGTTGTCCCTACGATGACCAGACGTTTAATATTTTATAACACAGTTCCATATTTTGATCCACTATTCTGGATAATTTTCTATTTTAAAAGTGTTTTATATATTAAATTTTATTGTGGCATGCCGTAGATTCAACAAAAATATTGCCTTAATATTCTTTCATATTAAAAAAAGTATGTTTTTTTCGAAAAATTCGCTATCCACCTGAGATAGAATAACCATACTTTTATGCATAGTATATGAAAACTGAATTTTACAGAATATGCGAATAAGATCGATTTTGCCTTGACTCATTCAAAATAATCGATTGAATTCAAGTCAATTATATAATTTAGATTCCAATAGAAAGTGTTCTATTTGATAAATTCAGGTCACCGTAGCTAAACCGTATATGCAGCTTCACTCTGGCTTATGAGTTCGCCTGTGATTATATAAACCCGCCTTTTGTGCAAATTCCTTATTACAAAACTCACACTGGAACTTTTTTACATTATCGTGCAGTCGCATATGTTGACGCAATATGGTGCGCGCAAAAAATCCCTTGCCACAAATGGGACAGACAGCACTACGCAGCTGCAGATGTATATTGATGTGCTCCTTTAAGGTTACTGGTTCCGTAAACGATTTCGGGCAATGTGTACACTGAAAGCGGGACCGATTGGGATTATGACGGCGTTCCTTGTGTTTGTTCAGTGTGGTTTTAGCGCTGTAAACCTTGTCGCACATGTCACAGGCATACTGCTTTTTGCCATCATAATGCACATCCTGGTGCATACTCACTTCAGGGGACACATTCTGAGGCGTACTCAATTCATTATGCACATCCTGATGCGTACACAATTCGGTGAAAAAATTAAAGCCAACGCCGCATATAGAGCAAGAATACGGTTTGTCATTGGAAGAATGTCGTCGCTTATGTTTCATCATAGAGTTATAGGTTTTGAAATGTTTGAGACATATGCTGCATTTCTTTTGCTGTGTGCCGCAAATATGCGCCTGAAACTGCAGATAAAGATCGAATTCTTCGTGACACTTTTCGCAACTATACGGTCCGACGAACGGCTCCAGGAACTGAAGCTTTTGAAAGAGCAGTGGTTTAGTCGGCACGAATTCTTTATTTTCTTGTTTGCATTTGTCGCGTTCGCGCTTATCCTTTGCGTGGTATTTTCTTAAAAGATCAATGCAAACGTTTAATTGATTTAGTGTCATGTTGATGTGCGTTGTCCGGTTGACTTCTTGCAACATTTTATATTGTGTTTCAATCTGTCTCGCTTTATAGCAATTTTCGACACAGTCCAAATTCCACAGCAAAGAATAACGCTCGTAAATATCAGCTAAATGTAGTAAATGATCATTTTCCTAAAAATAAATAGCGAATTTATTTTAAAAGCTAAAAGTAAAAAAGTGGCAAATGAAAAAAACGTTTTAAAAAGTTATTTTTCCTTTCGTACCATTGAATTTGAAGCATCCTCTTCGTCGTCTTCGAATTCACTGCAAGACATGAATTCATGTTCGACAGGTTCTTTTTTCTAAAAATAACTAAGTCATTAGTATGGCTTGTGTATTTAACATATCACTGTCAAATGCATACCACAGCCTTGTGTTCAACGTCATCGTTATCGTCGAGACCCACAGATTCCAAATCAACTTTTTCATTTGCCGAAACTCCAGAGGAATCGTCCGAGAGAAAACGGACCTCATAAGTGTCAGCCTGAAAATGAAAATGTATTTTTTGATTAAGTGCGTAATTTATTTTAAAATAAATATTATATTAGGCTGGATGAAGTTGAATACATACAATGTTATCGTCTCCTATGGAAATTTCCTCCTTGACGAAAACCGACTCTATATTGTCCACCTGTCCTAAATCAGAACTCGGAGGTGCGCTCTCATTAGCACCGGCCGGTTGTGGCTCTGGCAAGCAAGGAATGACCGCTTCTGTTGTTTTTATACTTTTGTCTTTTGACTTGATATCCCCCTCATCAACCGTTAGTAGTAAACTAGAGTGTTCTTGTTGATGCTGTAGAAATTCCTTGATATCAAGCCAAGGAAATATGCAACGACATTGGCTGCAATTTAGACCGATATGTACACCATCCGTTGAGGCGGTTATTTCACCACATTTTCGAAGCTGACTGTAGACTGACCATTTCGGATGATTTTCCGTGATAATGGTCATAATGTTCAGCGGACAAGCTGTGGTTTTTATTTATATTTAACAACTTTTTCTAGGAATACAATAGGAAACATTTATTTGTTGATATTTTCTTAAGCGAAAACTTATTCACAATAAAGCAAAAACGTCCATCAGTGTTGCCAACACACCGAGTTATTAAGAATAAACTGTTAAATACTTTGATTAAATTTAAATATTGAAACACTTAGAACTGCAAACAAGTGCAAAACTTAACTTATCATCAGCAGTTCAGTCGCCGAAACGTTATTTTTTTCATAAATTAATTCTATATTTTTTAAAATAACTACAAACAAATTAATAAAACATTGCAGACCCCGTTTTAAATTTAGTTTCTACAAAAACCTTCGCGATCGTTTAAAATAAAATTAAAATTGTTTATCATTGCCTCTCCCAACAGCATCATCCGCTAAAGCCATAATTTCTTCACTTGTCCAATAGTTACCCTCCTCGCTCGCGCTTGCTACTATCGTCGTCGCAGTCAACTCTTCCGCTTCTGGCCGCTTAAACTTGCGTCGTTTACGCGTTGACGAAGCACGTCGGTAGCCATTACACTCCTCATATCGCTTGATCATTGTGTACTTGTGTCGCAAATATTCGATAAAAACCGCCTCGTTATGTTCGAACTTGAAATCGATATCGGCCGCACTAAATACACGCAGCATAAATCGTATAAGATTCGGAAAAGTGTCCTTAAACGAAAGACTGCGAATGGCTGTGTCATCCGTCAATTGATTATTTAGTGCACTATTGCCGCGCGTACCCTTCCATGAGTACGGCAACAGGACATTTGGTATCATCAGTTGACGCATGATATTCTTAAAGAAAGGCGAACCTTCACGTTTGCCATTCAACGCGTAGATCGATTGATAGTAGCGCAGGAATTTCGACTCATATGCGGAATAGGACAGTTTCGTTTCGAGCTCTTTCAGTTGATCGACTGTTATTATTTTTTGCATTTTTTCAAATTCTTCGAAATTCTCTGTTCTTCGATTGCTGCCGCCTTGACATAATTCGTCATCTGTTGCTGTGCTAGCAGCTTCATCAGTCCATTTCTCGGCGTTTTGTGCATTCTGCATAAATTTTGTCATATCCTCCATAAATAAACAAATCCGCGATAAAACCGGTTGTTGTGCATCGATCTTGGCCTCAATTTTATTACATTTTCGTTGAATTTGAATTATCAGCGGGATTGGATCTTGGAGTTTTTTGCGCTCATTGAGATCAGTCAGTGAATTTTCATTGGACAATGGAACGTCTGTAAAGTTGTTAACTTTATGGGGCACTTGAAGGAGTAGTTTGTCGCTGATCTGTTGAAACAAAAATTAATTAAATTGTTAATTCTTTAGTAACATGAATAGACTAAGTTTTAAAGTCTACACGTACCTTAAAATCCGAAGTAACTTCGTCTTCCTCCGAGTCACTGCAAAATTTAAAATCATTTTCGCCGGCTTCATCGTCCTAGAACGAAAAGAAACACATCAACTCTAAACAACAACAAATTGATGAGCATGATGATGAGCATACCGAAGCCTCATTAACAACGCAGACTTCCTCCTTCATGTGCGCAGACGATTCTAAATCGACATCGTCATGATTTAAAAATGTGGAATCTACAAAATCAAGTGGATCTACTGGGACTTCTATAGTATCGGCAGCAGCAGCAGCTGCTGTGCATGCTAACGATTCCAAGTGCAAATGCCGCTTCGGTGCAGTATTATTCTTATTATTGTCCATATCACCATCAACTTGAGGTAATGTTGGCGATGAAGAAACGCACCTCTTTAGTTTTTTGCTCTTTTTCTGTACTTCAGAAAGCGATTCTACGCCCTCGTCAACGTCCGTATACAAAGCGTTTGGATGTTGCTCATGTTGGTGTCGTAAAAAAGCTTTGATATCAACCCAGCGAAATATGGAGCGACAGTGTGCGCAATTGAGCCCAATATGTACTCCATCCTTGGAGGCCGTTATTTCGCCACATTTACGCAACTGACTGTAAAGTGACCATTTCGGATGATTTTCCGTGACTATAGTCATTGTCTGATTTTATATTAAGTTTTTGTTTGTTACTGAAGTAACATAAATTATTCTCTGCATTTGTTTAATTCTAAGCTGTATAATTCACAATGGAGCAATAATATGTGAGTAAGTGTGAGTGCAGAATAAATCTAACAAAAAATTAAGAATCAGAGTAAAATCCTTTATAAGGATGCAGCCAAGTAAATGCATTTATTTAGTAGAATCCCCTTTTAAGAGTTTTGAAAAATTTTAATATTTGAATTATTTTATTTATTTCAAACTAAGCTCATTTCTAATATTATAAAATTAAATTAACTAACAGTATTTATTATTCTCTTTTAATTTATAGACGTCAACAATTATCAAACAAATCACAGGCGCTTATTAATCCATATTGATGCCCGCATGATGTCTGCGCAAGTGTGAACATAATCCCGCACGCTGTGAGAACTTGCTTTCACAAAACTGGCACTGATGCTTCTTTTCCTCATTGTGCAGCTGCATATGCTGGCGCATTGTCTTGCGCGCAAAGAACGCCTTGTCACAAACGGGACACACAAAGGTGCGCTCCTGCGTGTCTCCGTGCGTTCTGATGATGTGCTCCTTCAGTGAGTACTTGCGGAAGAACACCCTCGAGCACAGCGTACATTCATAGCGCGGTCGATTGGGATCGTGTAGCACAAGATGATCGCGCAGGAAACCGAGCGTTCGAAACGCCACACCACATACATGACAGACATGTGTCTTTGCGCCGGTGTGCTTCGTTTCGTGCAGCTTAAGATCAGTGACAGCGGCAAAGCCAGTATCGCAAATAGCACAAACAAACGGCTTCTCGCCGGCATGACGGCGTTTGTGCTCTATAAAGTTGTTTAAATACTTAAAATCCTTTTGGCAGACGGGACAGGTGAATGGCAAACGACCGTCGTGTGCGGCCATGTGTGCAGTATATTGCGAATACTTTAGCAACTCAAGAGAGCAACGCTCACAACGAAATGGACCGATAAAACTTTCAAAAAATTTTAATTTCTCGTAAAGAATCGGTCGATAGGGCTCAAATACTTGATTGCTTTCTTCGCAATTGAGACGTTTACGTTTATTCGCAGTATAAAATTTACGAAGGCGCCCAATGCGCACACGAAATTGACTTAGCGTCATGTTTAGCTGCAGCTTGCTGTTAACTTCGAGCAACATATCTTGTTGCGTTTCAACCTGACGCACGCGATCGTGACACTCATCAGTATCGAATTTCCACAGCAGCGGATAGTGTTCATAAATTTCAGCCATCTCCGTTAACTGATTGAAAGTCAACTCGATGGGTGAATTTTCCGCAAGCTCCTGATCGCGCAAAAAGTCAAGCATTTTGAAGCACCACAATTTTTGCGGTTTTGGTTTTGAATTCTTTCTGAGACTATTGAGCAGTTCCGACCTGTATAACTTTCGCAAACGTTCGAAAGTGCTGCGGATATTCGCACATACGAGTGGTTTCTTAAAGCGCGATTGGATTTCTTTTTCCATTTCACGAAAAAGTTTTACTTTCTTAGGATAGATCGTGTAGCAGGTGTCTTCTTTGTCCCAGAGAATTGGATTTTCTTTGTGCACTTCGATGATGTAGCTCAAGACCTCACGGTTTTCGAGCGAATGCAAGTTCAGCTTAAGAAATCAAAAGTGTAAAAATTTTTATTTTAGATTAGAGAAGACGTTTTTCGATAAAATTAATTTGCTAATTGGTATTATAAATGCAAAATGTAACCTAAGGACATTAAGGCCCTTAAGGATAGGGCCGACAACAATAATCAATTGAAAATATAATAATAAAAGTAATGAATAAATGATTTGAAGTTGTACCATTCTCTAAATTTAATACGAAATGTTCCTTATTGTTTTATATCCTTAAATATTGACATTTTAATAATACAAATTTTTTTATTTAATTTTCCTCATCTAAGCAAAAGATTCTATTAAAGCTTTTTTGTAACAGATTGTTAGATTATAAATATGAAAATCTCAATCCATATCAACGTCCGTATGATATCGGCGCATGTGCGAACATAATCCCGCACGCTGTGAGAACTTGCTATCACAGAACTGGCACTGATGCTTCTTTTCCTTGTCGTGCAGCTGCATATGCTGGCGCATTGTCTTACGCGAAAAGAACGCCTTTTCACAGACGGGACACACAAAGGTGCGCTCCTGCGTATGCGTACCGATTATATGCTCCTTCAGCGAGTTCTTGTTAACAAACACCCTCGTGCACAGCGAGCATTCGAAGCGCGGTCGATTTGGATCGTGTCGTACGCGATGAACGCGCAGCAAGCCGAGCGTTCGAAACGCCATGCCGCAGATGTGACAGACATGTGACTTTTCGCCGGTGTGCATCGTTTCGTGTAGCTTGAGATCGGTGGCAGCGGCAAAACCAGCATCGCAAACATTACAAACGAACGGCTTTTCGCCGACATGACGCCGTTTATGCACAATAAAGTTGTTCAAGTACTTGAAATCCTTCTGGCAGACGGGACAAGTGTAGGGCAGACGACCATCGTGTGCGGCCAAATGTGCCGAAAATTGCGAATACTTTGGCAGCTCGAGACAACAGAGCTTACAACGAAATGGACCGATAAAGGACTCGAGAAATTGCAATTTCTCGTAGAGGATCGGTTGATCGGGCTCAAATTCCTCATTGCTTTCTTCGCAATTGAGACGTTTGCGTTTGTCCGATGAATAAAATTTACGCAAGCGAGCAATGCGCACACGAAATTGACTAAGTGTCATGTTTAGCTGCATCTTATCGTTAACTTCGAGCAACATTTCATGTTGCGTTTCCACCTGACGCACGCGATCGTGACACTCGTCGTTGTCGAATTTCCACAGCAGCGGATAGTGTTCATATATTTCAGCCATTTGTGTTAACTGATCGAAAGTCACCTCGACGGCGGAGTTTTCCGCAAGCTCCTGATCGCGCAAAAAGTGAAGCATTTTGAAGCACCATAATTTTGGCTGTTTTTTCCGTTTTGAATTCTTCTTGACGCTATTGAGCAGCTCTGTACTATACAACTTTCGCAAGCGTTCGAAAGCGCTGCGTATATTCGCATATCCGACTCGTATATTAAAACGCAACTTGATTTCATTTTCCATTTCGCGAAAAAGTTTTGCTTTCTTGGGAAAGATCGTGTAGCAGGTGTCTTCTTTGTCCCAGAGCATTGGATTCTCTTCGTACACTTCGATGATGTAGCTCAAGACCTCACGATTTTCGAACGAATCCAAGTCCAGCTTAAGAAATCAAAAATGTAAAGATAACGATTTTAGATTCAAGCTAATTCGGTATTATAAAATTCGCAGTACTACAGTTATCCCCGGATAAGTACCGCGAATAAAAATGCCAGTGTTTTGGGATACTTTATCGGTTGGATACTTAAAATCCACTGTTAGAACATCAAGCACTTAAGGATATAAATTCATTATTAAAATTAAATATAAATGCATATATTTAAGTTTTTAAGTAAAATATATGTCAATTTAATAATAAGAAATAATTCATACATATCGCTTTCAATTCAATTCAAAAAAAAAATTGTCACAACTCCAAATCAATTATTATTGTACATGTCTTCCAATTGTATACAAATTTAAAAAAAAACATCCATGTGGGTTATAAAGAACTCTATTAAAAAACGAAAAATTCCTCAAATAATCGTTACTTAAGCCACGAAGTACATAACCGGGGAACACTGTAAGTTTTAAATGTATTTATACTTTTTTTTGGTAATATTAAAAATTTATTTATATATGTTTATATTTATTTTTTGAGTTTACTTAATTATTACAAAATAGCGAAAATGTTAGTTTTAATATTTCTATAAAACTTTTTCTCTATTTTGTACATATTACACCATTTTTATTTTACATTTCTCTTTAATTTCCAAATTTTAAATACCAGATTATTTTTCGATCACTTGAACTAAAATTTAGATAGATGCAATTAGATCGATTATAATTTAAGCGCTGGAAAAACCTTTCAAACAAGTATTCGTAACTATTTTAACTTTGGATGGTGACCGGGTGTTAATCTTTATTTTCTAATCTTCTGCTTTGTAAAATAAATACCGTTAAAATATTAAAATTATGTTAAAACTTACATGTGTTACAGGTCCCTCTTCGTCACTAGAAAAATGCCAATCACTCTCATCCTAAAAGGAATATATACAAGTCATAATTAGAAAAAACCGTCTTACGACACAAGTGAATAAATCCATAGATAATATTTACTTTATTAGATACTTTGACGGCTTTTTCTACCTCTACTTTTACGTCTTCCAAGTCTGAGGCCTCTTCGCTTTTTGGCACAGCATCAAAATCGGCATCATCAAATCGATAATATTCAGTGGTCGGAGTAGCGTCACAAGGAGACGTGGGTTCAGTGCTTTCCACTTGGTCGTATGAAACGGAGACATTCGATTCGATATCATCTTCCTCAAGTTTTGGTGAAGATGGTGCTGGCGACGGCGATTTACACTTTCTTCGTCTTTTAGCTGTTGGCATTTCTTGTTCTTGCTGTGATTGTGTCTGATGTTTCTTTTCACGCTGCTGTTCTTGCTGCAGCTCACCACTTGCACTAAGCGCGCTTTTATGCTGGTAATGCAGATGTCTTAGAAAATCCTTCACATTTATCCAGGGAAATATTGCACTGCAGTGGCTGCAGTTGAGTCCAAAGTGGCGCCCATCTGTGGAGGCGGTTATTTCGCCGCATTTGTTGAGCTGGCTGTAGAAAGGCCATTTCGGGTGATCTTCAGTAATTAACATATTTTAATTGTTAAGGATAATTAACAAATGTGCAATAATAAAAAAACAGAATTTATAACACACAAAAAAGCAGACAAAACTTTGCGTGTTGTTCGCAAACGAATGAATTCACAATAATTTAGGAAACTTGTGTTGCCAACTACGGTAAATTTATAAGGACGGAAAAACGCGCCGGCGAAAAAATCATTCAACCGCGCTGTCGCTGATTATGTCTTTCGACAAAAAAAGGAAGTCATGCAAATTCCTCTTTGAAATTTAATTCGTAAACAAAGTACTGTTAACATATTTGTTATTAAATTTAATTCGTAAACAAAAACTGATTGAAAAAATAAAGTCGTTAATAAATATAGTAAGCTTAAAATAATTATAAACAATTATATTAATCCTTGGCACAACAACACATGCAGGGTGTAGGCATATAGCATTGGCCAAAGGGGCACTGACACAGGACGACAGCTCGTGACTTCTTTCAGGTCCTTCGTAAAGTTAAGGTAAACCTTGTTAATTCTCTTACTAAACTATAAAAATTAAATTATTGAATTATTAGCATACTTTATTTAATTAAAAAATGGCCGATTATAAAGTTTTAATCCATATGGCTAAGCGCAAAACGCTAATGTATCAGCTTTCAGTCCTGCTCTAAATGTAAAAAATTTTTTGAAATTGTCTTTCAAGTCTTTGGTAACAAGACAAATTTTTTGGAAGCACTATTTTAGAGGATTTTATGCAAAAGCCCATTTCTAAATATAAATAAAGGGCTATGGGAAAAAACGATGAGAGTCTATTTATGGATATTCGTCAGAAAACGATTTTTAAAGTTTCATGTTTATCGTTTTTCTTTGATAGCCGTGAGCGTAATTAAGCAACAAATGCAGTTCGAAACTATAGCGACAAGGCTACGAAATTGCATTGTATTTAAAAAAAATAGACTCGTCATTTTTTTCATGCATCAAATTATTGTAATGTGATAAGTAGTTTGTTCTTCAGTATACGATATTCTATACCACATTTCTAAATCAGCTGTTTTCTTCATATGTATGTATATGAATTATTATAACGGTTATGCTTTTAGCTATTTTAACGGTTTTAGTTTTAAATATTTTCTTTACTTATCCGTATTTATGGACAACTTTCGAAACTAATATAAACCTCATCGTCGATTATTTCTAAACTCTTTCGCAGTAAGCCGGTCTGCTTGACCTCATCGAGATTGCTTTTATTCACATGCGTCCGAATCTTGTGATTGCGGAGATGCGAAGCCGTACCAAACGCCGCACCGCAAATATGGCAAATGAACTTTACTTCGCCGGTGTGCTTAGTGCGATGCAATTTTAAATCCGTTAAAGCAGCAAAACTCATACCGCATTCTAACCACGTACAAACGTAAGGTTTCTCGCCGGTATGACGCCGCATATGTGTCTCCATATTGGCGTACAGCTTAAAATCCTTGTCACAGTAACGGCAGACATACTGAAAGCGGCCCTCATGTGCGGCCAAATGCTTCTGGTAGGCATAATAAGTTAGAATCTCCGTTTCGTCGCACTTTTCGCAGCGATAGGGCCCAATAAAAGGCTCGAGAAATTGTAATTGCTCATAGAAAACGGCATGATCCGGTTTGAGGATATCATTGTTTGCCTCGCATTCAAGACGCCGCAACTTATTGGCTATGTAAAATTTTCGCAGACGTGTTAAGCGTGTGCGCATTTGCTTGAGCGTCATTTTTGCGCTTGTTTTGGCACTGTTGATTTCCTGCAGCATTTTATGCTGAGCTTCGACTTTGCGCATACGATTGTGATTATCATCACAATCTAAATCCCAAAGCGCTGGATATCGCTTATAGATTACGGCAAGCGGCATTAACTGTTCGATGGGCAATACCACGGTAACATTTTCCTAAAAGAGAACTCTCAATTACTAATCGTTTTAGGTTTTAAATATATTAATACTCACTGCTAGTTCCTTTTTTCTTAAAAATTCCAACTGGTCAAAGCACCAGAGTGACGGCGGTGTCTTTTCGATTGCAATATTTTCGGTATGCCGATCCTCTTCGATGTTCTGTAACTGTTGCTCCTCTTCGATGCTCTGCAACAATTGCTCTTCTTTGATGCTATGCAACAGCTGCTCCCTGTACAGCTTTCGTAGGTCGACGAAGCCTTCGCGTATGCTCATGTAGGATAGTTTCAATTTAAAGCGCGTCTCAATGGCTTCGGTCAGTTTTTTGTAAATTTTTATTTTTTTGTGAAACATTTGTGAGAACTTGTGCTCCTTATCCCAAAGTATGGGATTTTCTTCATGCACTCGAATTATGAAGCTTAGAACATCACGATTTTCGTGTGCCAAAAAGTCCAGCTTATGGTCAGTCGTATGCTCTTCAGGTTCGTCCTGATACTCATCGTCGTTATTGTCTTCTGAGCTAGTCTATAACAAGAAGAATTATGATAAATTTTAATGAATTAAATTTAAAAAAAAACGATCGGTTTATCGTAGAAAAAACCAATAACCCAGTTTCGGTGAACCGAAATGCGTTATTTCCTACATTCTACTAAAGTACTCAATTTTTAGTTAGCTCAAAATTTATTTGTAATTTTTCTACAAACCTGTGTATCCGTTTTCGATGTTATTCCTTTAGTCTCCAAGCCAACACATTCCATGGAATCTCTTTCTACTGGTTTTGGTTCCTAAAAATAGTAAAAGATGCTCGCTTTTTCAGCAGCTTAATCATTTAAAAATTGAAAACAAAATTTGTTGTCGTTTGAAGCTTTTAAAGTTTTAAAGGTTTTAAACTATTGTGCACAGATTTAAATTCGTTCATATTCAAATGCGATCACGAAGCGCTCTCGCTAGCTGTTTTATTTTGCAAACTGCATTAGTATTTAGTATGCAGTTGGCATCGCATCTAAGTAACTGACATGGCTGGATGATTGCATATTGCACTATTAAAATGCAACACGTTGTCTCTTTTGGTTACGAAAAAACATGACCCACGCAATAAACGTTTAATTGTGCGTTATTCTGCTGCTGTCGGGTAGAATGTTTGTATGTTGAATTAAATATATTTTATACGTAAATTTTGCATGACTTATTGTTAAAATATAACAAAAATTAAGCTACTAAATTACTGAATAAGAGAAAAAAAACTTTGATCGGTTTTAAATGAGTTTTAAATTGCCTTATGTAATATTTATATAAACTTCGCTATCTGATTTTCCATTTATGGTCTTAATATTAAACTACTAAGTCTAGTTATAAATTCATTTTAAAAATATTTGGGACTAGGATTACAATCAGTAATGACCTTAAAATGTAATGACATCTTCACTTTAGATGTACAAGTGAAACAGGAAGAGAGCAGTTACATTGTATAGGAAGAAAGAAAGCAACTAGAGCAAATCCTGTTTCTACCTAGTCAAAAGGGTTCGTTATGAATTATTGAGTTCCTTCCTCTTCGATTCAAATACAGTTTGCAATTGATGTCTTACGAGATTAATTTCAGATTCACTTGTGGTTTTTCTTTTGCTTTCTTATTTTCTATTAACTGTTTTAATATTAAACTTATAGTCAAGTCAGTTGTAGAACTGTTAAATAATAAACTAATTAAAAAATTATATGGGAATACAATTTACAATCCGTGAAGGCTTTTAAAAGCAATTCAAAGTTGTCTGCAGAAGATAGTAAAATAAATTTATAATTAATAGCAAGGCGTATATATAATAAAAAATTGATTTTAAAATATACGTTTCGTTTTTCAAGCATACCACAGTTTCAATAACGAGTTCACAGATTTGCTCATCTTCATTTTCCGCTTCCAAATCTTCCGCCCGTTTTGCTGTACCCACATAAGCGTCTATGGAGACTGTGGCGGCGTCAAGCGGATCGTCCTCAGACTCAGCAAGAGCAATTGAAATTGAGCTATCAGTATAGTCGCTTAGGAATGAGGCAGACATCGACGAGGGCGACGTAGACACTTTACGTTTTTTGCGGTTGAAGTGTTCCTTCTGTCGACGCCGTCGTTGCTGTCGTCGTTTTCGTGTAACAGCAGAAAGTAGTGCACTTGCATGCTGTTCGTGCTGATGTGCCAGAAATTCTCTGATATTTATCCAAGGAAATATGGCGTAACAATATGTGCAGTTAAGTCCAAAGTTTCGTCCATCCGCAGAAGCGGTTATTTCGCCACATTTACGTAGCTGAGCATAAAGCGACCATTTCGGATGATTTTCGGTGATAATAATGCTCATTTTTAGTTTCGACGGAATACTAAACTTATTAATTTATTATTAATATTGTACAGTTTTGTTTTGTAAACACTTTGTTGTGACGAAATGTCTGCACGAACAGACCGACTGACTCTCTCATGGTATGAGAATGTGGCTGACCGAGGGGGCATGTTATACGTTGTGTTCGTTTGATTTCATACGGCAGCGGCGGAAACTTAAAAATAGAAGTGCATGCTAGTGTTGCCAACTACAAATTCGTTTTCAATGCATTTTAAAGATTCATTTAAAGTTTAGCCTCGATAAATGCAACTCTCGAATAATTTTTATTTCAAATTTAAATTTATATAAATAATTTAGTATGACAAATTTTAAGCCGCAAAAGCTGAATTTTGAATATCTTGAAAGAAAACAACAATATTATATATTTTGATACAAAATTTCTATTTTTTTTTATTTATAAATATTTATAACAATTTTTATTACTTGAAATTTAACTAATGACATTTACATATTTAAATTTACAGCTCTTACAGCATGCCAAGATTTTCAAACTTATTTTAGATATGATAATTTTGTCTTAACAAAGCAATTGCTAAGGTTTTTCAATCATACTTTTACTAGTGCCCACAATTTTATGATGCGCGCGTCGGTGCGAACATAGGCCCGCCTTTTGTGCAAATTTCTTCTTGCATAAATCGCATTCATATCGAAGCACTTTATCGTGCAGATTCATATGCTGCCGCAAAGTCTTGCGCCCAAAGAAGCCCTTTCCGCACTCGGGGCACATAAAGTTGCGCTCGTTTAAATGTGAATTTATGTGCGTTTTTAGAGATACTTTTGCAACATATTTCTTTGGACAATGCGGACACTGGAAGCGCGGGCGTATATCTTCGGGTTCATGTACAGCTTTGTGCTTGGACAATTTGTTGCTAGTGGTAAACGCCATGCCGCAAACGTGACAAATGTAGGGTCTTTCGTTAGTGTGCAGTCTTGTGTGAATTTTTAGATCGCCGGGAGCGGCAAAGCTCATGTCACAATACGAGCACGCAAATGGCTTTTCGCCGGTATGTCGTCGCTGATGGGTTACCAAGTTACAAAACAATTTGAAATCCTTTCCACAGAATTTACACGTATGCGGCAGTCGGCCCTTGTGTGCGGCCTTGTGTGCCTTGAACAAATGATACTGTACGATCTCTTCGTTGCATTCGTCGCAACGAAACGGCCCTATGAAGGGCTCGAGATATTTCAGCTTTTCGTAGAGCTCCTCATGAGATGGCTTAAATTCTTCGTTGTTTTGTTCGCATTGCAATCGTTTCTGTTGTTCTAGTCGTATGTGCCTGCGCATGCGTGTGATGCGTGTACGCATTTTCTTGAGCGTCATATTTAAACCCATCTGCTCGTTGACTTCTTGCAACATTTGTTGTGTTTCTCTCTTCTGTAGCAATCGATTGTGACACTCATCGCAGTCCAAATCCCAAAGCACCGGATGCAGCTTATATATTTCGGCCAACGGAATTAACTGATCGATGGACAACACTAACGTAGCATTGTCCTGGAATATAAAAAGTAAATGTATTAGTTTTATTAAATTTGAAATCACACAAGAAAACGCACTGCAAGTTCTCTCGCTCTGAGAAAATCTAACTGTTCGAAGCACCACAGTTTTGTGGGTATCTGCGGTCGTTGTTCCTCGCTACTACATAGCAATTCATCGGTGTAGAGTCTGCGTAATTTTGCAAAAATCTTGATTATGCTCGTGGTTGTTAGTATTTTTCTGAACCGCGCTAAAATCTCGCGACACATTTCCCGATATATTTCCATTTTTTTGAGACGATGATAGAACGGGTGCTCTTTGTCCCAAAGTATGGAATTTTTTTTGTGTATTTCAATGATGTAGCTCAGGACTTCACGATTTTCATGCGATTGCAAGTCAAGTTTTAAATCACAAAAATGTTCATCTTCATTTTCAGAGCTGCTTGAGCTACTCTGTAAAAATAAAAATAAAATTCGTTTATTTTAAAAAGCAACTTTCAGAAGCTTAAAATCTATTGTACTTTTGAACGGCACAACTACCTTGAAATACGTTTCCGAGACTGCTTCATCATTCACCGATTCATTAGTACACTGCACAACTTCTTCAGCTTCTTTAAAATCCTAAAAATTAAATTAGGAACAATTTATTTAAAATTAATCAATTATTATGAATATATACAAACCACATCCTCTTCACAAAAGCCTTCAAAATCTTCCTCCTGCAAGTAGTCTTCTGATACGCATTCATATTCTTCTTCTTTGTCTTTAGCTTCTTCGTCTGCAGTCTCAAGTGGATCTTCCTTGATGCTATCATCAGCGCATTCGGCATTGGTTTTTGTCGACAGTGGGAAAGATGTTAGACTAATTATTACATTCTCCTGTTGATGTTGTTGTTGTTGTGGCTGTTGATTTTGCTCCAGATCCTGCGCACCATTTGTACTAAGTTTACTCTTATGCTGAGAGTTCAGATGTCTTAAAAAATCTTTGATATTTATCCAGGGAAATATTGCACTGCAGTGGCTGCAGTTGAGTCCAAAATGTCGCCCATCTGTGGAGGCGGTTAATTCGCCACACTTCTTGAACTGGCTGTAGAGAGGCCATTTTGGATGATTTTCTGTTATTAACATATTTATTTAATTCCTTTTTACTTCAAATAACAAATGTGTAACAATTGATCAAAAATTGTATTCATCACAACAGCGGCCAAATCTTGCGTGTTGTTTGTAAACAAAAACCATTCGCAATAGAGATAGAAACAAGAGTTGCCAACTACTGTGAACTAAAGGACCGTTGACGCTTCGAGTTCGGTTTATTTGGCCAATCAAAATTTCAGATAAAATCAGGAATTATAAGAAAACTAAAATTTATCGCCTGATTTAGCAGATAGGTATGATATTTTGTATACCAAATAAATGGCAATTGTTTGGGCTTTAATCCTTTACTATCAAGATTAGGTCATAACAAATATGTTTAACTTATAAATATACAAAAAAATAAACAATCAAAAAAATACTTACAATTTTTAACAAATAGAATCACGATTTTAATTATATTATCACCAAACTAAATTAAATGGTTTACTTTTTAATCCTAAAGCACCTCGCTGTTTCCCAATACTTTATGATGTGTGCGCAGGTGCGAACATAGACCCGCCCTTTGCGAAAATTTCTTATTGCATAAATTGCATTCATACCGCTTCACCTTATCGTGCAGATTCATATGCTGTCGCAAAGTCTTTCGCCCAAAGAAACCCTTTCCGCACTCAGGACACACAGCGCTGCGTATTTTCAAATGTGAATTTATGTGAACATTTAACGATTCCTTTGAGGAATATGTCTTTGGACAGTGCGTACACTCGTAGCGCTTGTGAATACGTACGCGGTCATGCACAGCTTTATGTTTGTACAGTTTGTTATTGGTGGAAAATGCCATCCCGCAAAAATGGCAAATGTAGGGTTTTTCGTTAGTGTGCAGCCTTGTGTGAATTTTGAGATCGCCTGAAGCGGCAAAGCTCATGTCGCAATAAACGCATGGAAATGGCTTTTCGCCGGTATGACGTCGAACATGGGTTTGAAAATTGCAAAACAATTTAAAACCCTTCTCACAGTAGCTACACGTATACGGCAGACGTCCTTCGTGTGCGGCTACATGTGCTTTGAACACATGATACTGTACAATCTCTTCATTGCACTCGTGGCAACGAAATGGCCCTATAAAGGGCTCGAGATATTGCAGCTTCTCGTAGAGCTCATCATGAGATGGCTCGAATTCTTCGTTGGTTTGTTCGCATTCCAGTCGTTTCTGTTTTTCCAATCGAATATACCGGCGCAATCGTACGATCTGCAGCCGCATATGCTTAAGCGACATATTTAAACCCATCTGTTGGTTGACTTCTTGCAGTACTTGCTGTTGTTCTGTCTTCTGTAGCATTCGATTGTGACAGTCATCGCAGTCCAAATCCCAGAGCACCGGATGGAGCTTATAAATTTCAGCCAGTGGAATTAACTGATCGATGGGCAACACTAACGTAGCATTGTCCTGAAATACAAAGAGTTAATGTATCCGTTTAAATTTTAAATACAAATCAATACAATAATACGTACTGCAAGTTCTCTCGCTCTGAGGAAGTCTAACTGTTCGAGGCACCAAAGTTTTGTAGGTATTTGCGACCGCTGCTCCTCGTTGCCACATAGTAGTTCATCGGTGTAGAGCTTTCTCAGTTTTGCGAACGTTGCGCGTATTTCTTTTGTTGTCAGAGTTTTTTTGAACCGTGCCAGAATCTCTCGAATCATTTCACGATAAATTTCGAATTTTTTGCGTTGCTCATAGCACGGGTGCTCGCTGTCCCAAAGTATTGAATTTTCTTGATGTATTTTAATGATATAACTCAGAACTTGACGATTTCCATGAGATTCCAAATCCAGCTCCAAAATGTTTTCATTATCGGAGCAGCTCGAGTTACTCTGTTAAACAAGGCTTTTTTTAATTCATCATTCTATTGTACATTCGAATGCCGCTCTTACCTTGGAATGTGTTACCGAAGCTACTTCATCATTCATCGATTCAATAGTACACTTTAGAATTTCTTCGGCTTCTTTAATATCCTTTGAAGTTAAATTAGAAAAACAAATAATTTCAAATATACCAATTAGTATGACTATACAAACCTCATCCTCCTCACAGAATCCTTCAAAAAGTTCCTCCTGCAAGTCTTCTTCTGAAACGTAAGCATCTTCCTCTTCTTCTTCACCTTTAGCTGAATCTCTAGTTTCTTCGTCCGTAGAATCTAGCGGATCTTCCTTGAAGCTATCATCATCAGCGCCTACTGATACGATGTTTGTTTGCAACGGTTCCGATGCTTGAATAAAATATTTTATTTTATCATTCGGTTGTTTTTGTTGCTGTTGCTCCGTTGTACAAAAAAAGCTCGCGTGCTGCTTGTGCAAGTGCTCTATAAATTCCTTTATTTCAATCCAAGGGAAAATTGTGAGGCAATGCGTGCAGTTAAGTCCAAAGTGGCGCCCATCATTAGAAGCGGTTATTTCACCGCATTTGCGCAACTTAGCGTAAAGCGACCAACGCGGATGATTTTCGGTAATTGTGCACATTTTTATTTATTTCGTACTTGGATTTTATTTATGTTGACTATTATTAAAAATAATTTTGTTTGTTAATTTCTGGCTGTGTTTAACTATTTCTAACAATAACAACTATTCACAATAGTCCTGCGCTTGTGGTGTTGTCAACTGTGCAAACGAAAATGTTCAAAAGAGAAAAGAGGAAATTTTTCGTCTATAAATACCTTAAATTGACAACTCTGTGCACAGTTCAATTCATACACTTCACGCGGCGGGTGGTTCGAAATCTCTAAGTAAATTTCGTAAATTTTATAGAAATTCAAGTAAATATCCGATAAATCTATCAGCTACAACATGGATGATGAAGCGGAAACCTACAAACTATGGCGCATTCGCAAGACCATTATGCAGTTGAGCCACGATCGAGGCTATCTTGTCACACAGGATGAGTTGGACCAGACGCTTGATCAGTTCAAGGAAATGTTCGGCGACAAGCCCAGTGAGAAGCGTCCCTCCCGCTCCGACTTGATTGTACTGGTGGCACACAACGACGATCCCACTGATCAGATGTTTGTCTTCTTTCCCGAGGAGCCCAAAATCGGCATCAAGACCATTAAGACATACTGTACGCGCATGCAGGAGGAGAACATCCATCGCGCTATTGTTGTGGTGCAAGCGGGTATGACGCCTTCGGCTAAACAGTCGTTGGTCGACATGGCACCGAAATACATACTCGAGCAGTTTCTCGAATCGGAGCTGCTCATCAATATTACCGAGCACGAGCTAGTGCCGGAGCACGTGGTTATGACACCCGAAGAAAAGCAGGAACTGCTAGCGCGTTACAAGCTCAAGGAGAACATGTTGATGCGAATTCAGGCCGGCGATCCGGTCGCACGTTATTTCGGTTTGAAGCGCGGCCAAGTCGTAAAGATCATCCGTTCGTCGGAGACAGCTGGACGTTATATCTCGTATCGCCTGGTGTGCTGAGTAAGACAAAAGCATGGATGACTTTATGGCATATTATTCTTAGTGTTAGCATTTAAGCAAGAATTTCATTAATAATGAAATTTATATATTTTTGTAATAATGCAAATCTTTTATTTAATAAATAAAAAACAAATAGATTAATAATTACTTTTGTAATGGTAATTTTCCGCTGAGCAGGCTTTAGGAACGTTCGAGAAGAACATTCTCCGGAAATTTGGTCCACTTTGCGTCGGCGGCGAGTATCAGTTTAAATGGAGCAATGAGCTGTTATTGTACGTTGTTATTGTCATAGGCTCATTAATATCAAGCTCCTGGTCATGTTGAGCGCATGAAAGTTGATGCTTCGGCATAGACAAATACTCGGCTTATTGTTGGCGAAAAAATAAAATAAAATTTCAGATGGTAGGACCAAGTGATGAGCAACCTGATGGCACTTAGTCAAGTCAACTGGAGTTAGTTTGCGCAAAGCAGAGGCAACTGGCTCAGCTTTGTGAATGCGGTCTATATGTTAATTTCTCTACCTGGTGGTATATAAAAATTCGCAAGTTTTTTTTTTATAATTTGCTTTAATTAAAATGGAAACAATTCAAAACAATATTTAAAGAACAAGAAAACATACTTAAGAGAATTAGAAATAAGTTGGATAAGTTTAAATTTAAAATATGCGTTTGTTTGGTCGGTCGTCAACTTTTCCACATTACAATTTTAACTTTTTAATTAACATTTTTGAAAAAAATTTACAGTTGCATCTTTTCGATGCCGTGCGCCTTGGCCTGCTCCTTGAGGCACTTGCCATAGGCTTCAGCCGCCTCGCAGTGATCATCGGGCACAGCAACGGCGACACAGACGTCGGTGATCTCCTGAGCAATCTTCATCTTTTCTTCGTCGCCGCCAGTCCACATATGGGCGTGCTCCATAGCGACCGATTGTACAAATTTGCCATTGCCGTCCATCTGGGTTGGGTTTTTTTTTAAGGCGAAAAGATTTAAATTTTTAAATAACAAATAAATAAAAAAAGTTTATGTTCAATTTAACTTACCACATGGAAACGTTTCATGAGGCAGGCGCGCATGCATTTACCAGCCGAGCTGGTGGCAGGCTGCTTCTTAAGCATGTCATCAACATCGACTGAAAGAATTGGATTATACCATTTAAAACTTTTTTGAGCTTTGGAACTTTTGCAGTTTTACTTAAAAAAAAATTAAGGCTTTGTATGGCTTACAACTTTTCTAAGCTTTTATCTTCATATAAGGAGCTTTAAATCAATAACCGTTAAATCCTTTAAGATTTCAATTGATGTAACGTTTGTTTGATTTTACACTCCTTATTAATATTTTTTTCACATACCCTGAGTTGCGCCCGCTTCGGTTTGGCACTCTCCAGTGGCTTCCATAAACATTTTGATGGCTTCCTCCTTGGTCATGCCAGCGCCCGCCTTGCTAAGTGTAGCACCCAGGATGCACAGAGCAATGATGGTCAAAAATTTGGCAGACATCATGATTCTTGATTATGGTTTTTTCTTTCTTTTTGTAATGAAAAAAGTACGAAACTTGTTTGTTTGTTTGTTTGTTAAAGAAGCTTTGATAGCAGCTTTTTGGAACTGATGCCAACTCGGTCGTTCGCTTTGGTATTTATAGTCGAAAATTCGATTGAATTTTTCAATGCACAAAATTTTGGGCAATTTCATTGGATTTGTTTTTCAACAACAACAACAACAGCCGAAAAAAATCTTTCAGCTGTGAAATTATATGTTGGCCACAGCGACCAGACGACAGCCATCCTCCTCGCATTCAAGCTATTGAATTGGAGTTATGAGAAGTATGAAACTTTTGTTTGTACTTTGACCTGCATTTGACAAAATTTTACAATAACAGATAAATTATTAGTGACATCACATAATTACCACCCACCCAGCCAGCCAGCCACAAGCGGTGACTTAGTAATTAGATGATCTACACAAATTTAATTTAGCATACATGACTGACTAAACTTGACCTATCCCAAATTAAAGCACAGAGAAACGAAACAAACAAACAAACAAACAAGACCTTTTGTCCGAGATCGAAGTTGAACATTGTTTTGGATTTTATGATGGTCAAAGCAAAGCTATCAGTTTTCCGCAGCCTTTAAAGTTCAGAAGACGTTGTAAGGCTTTAAGCTGAAGGTTACTTGGAATTTCAAGTTTTTAAAAATTTTAATTTTTTCGAGCCTTAAACTTTTTCAACTTGCAACTTAAAATGTAGCTTTGGAACTTCTCAAAGACGGCGACTTTTAATGTTCCGATGCATTTTTAAAGCGTTTAGCTCATAAAAGCTTTAGAATTTTAAATTTAAAATCAATTTAAAATCTCAATTTAGTTTGTGCTTTGAGCTCTCTGAACCCTAAGATCGCTTTGAAATTATTAACTTTTAGTTACTTGCGCCTATTGTAACTTTAAATAATTGAAAGCTTTTGGCTTTGTAACTTCAGACTTTTTCAGCTTAAACTTAAACTATTTATTTATACCTTCAAGCTTTGAAACTTAAAAGGTTGCAGCTTTAATTCCTTTCCATCTTTAAATTCTTTAAGCTTTATGCGTTTTGAACACTTAACAATCTTAAGCGCTCTGAAACTTAAAACTTTTTGCAGCTTTAAATTCTTTCAATCTATAAATTCTTTAAGCTTTATGCGCTTTTGAACACTTAACAATCTTAAGCGCTATGAAACTTAAAACTTTTTGCAGCTTTAAATTCTTTCAATCTTTAAATTCTTTAAGCTTTATGCGCTTTTCACCTTTGAAGTCTTCGGCGCTATGAAATTATTAAATTGTATCTCTGCCAACTAGTCGAACGCGTTTAAATACCTTTAAGCAGTTTAAACGCTTTTAAGCTTTAAGTTTAAAGTTTCGCCAACAATTTGATGTGACTTGTCGCCGAGGGTGAAAATAGAAGAAATTCCGTTTAATTTTTTATTTTATAATTTTTATTTTGAATTTGAGTAATTTTTACAATAATAATCATAATTTTAAAATAATCTTGTAATAGTTGTAATGATAATAATAGTAATAATAATAATAATAATAATAATAATAATAATAATAATAATAATAATAATGATATAATTTATGTGAATCTTCAACGAGTTTAACTTATGTACAAGTGAAATTAAATTTGTTAATCAAAAGATGTTTCTCAATTAAACGGTTTAATGGTTAAAATAAAATTACTACAAATCTTCGCCGATTTGGATTCACACGAAAGTGAAAGTGTGGCTTAAACTAAAATTTTGTTAATTTGTTTATAGATTTATTAAACATAGTCAAAATGATATAAGTGAGCGACAATTACAATTAAATTTGTCATATCGTTTCAATTGAATTGTCGCTTTACTATACACTAAATTATTGAATTGCCGTTCATTTTTGATCATATGCAATTGTCACGCTGACAAATGTGTTTCGTTAATTTTGACATAACGTTATGCCGATTTTTTTTTTTTATATTTAGTTACGGCTTTGTTGTACATGTTCCTTAGACGAATCTTTTGTTTGACAATGCAAATTGTCGTTTTTTTTTTCGAAATGTCTTTTTTGCATTAACAAAACGTTTTTATAAACGACAACTTCTTGTATCTATAAAATTGTATTGCAGTTGCATTTGTTTGTTTGTTTGTTGTTTGAGTGGGGTAGGGGAGGTTGTTGTGGGTTAACTTACAATTAAATTGTCAATTGTTAATACTACGCACTAATTCTAACAAACTATTAGAAATCGCCTTTTCGTTCTTTCGTTCTTGCTTTGTTGCTTTTACTTTTTCAACGATTGATGATCGATCTCGTAAAATCGAACAATTTTCAGACTAAATGCTAATATAAAAATATATTCATATATTCTAATATATATGTATATATATAATGTATATATTATATAGTTTGTTACTGATTTGTTTGTATGATTTTTTTGCTTATATATATATATATATATGCTTACATTACTGTATATTGTTAAACAATTTGTTGATTAATGATTTTTTTTTATTATTTTTGCATGATTTTTTATTTGGGTTTTTTTTGTTGGTTTTTTTTTTGTTGGTTTTTGTTGGTTTTTTGATTCCATTACTTTAATGAAACTGCAAAATTGTCATTATCGACAATTGTTTAAACTTTTTTTTTCATTTTTCATTTTCAACATAATTTTAGAATTGTAATTTATATAAATAACGAAATTTAAATTTCTTTGCGTTTAACAAATTTTAGTGGATATCT
Source organism: Suillia variegata (assembly GCA_949127995.1). Taxonomy (NCBI): domain Eukaryota; kingdom Metazoa; phylum Arthropoda; class Insecta; order Diptera; family Heleomyzidae; genus Suillia; species Suillia variegata. The sequence goes on along the minus strand of OX421846.1, from coordinate 6,333,369 downwards.
CTTAAATATATATATATAAAAAATTTTGTATACATGACGTGGAGAAAGTGGAGTGGGAGTAGGCGAGCTAAGGGTAGTCATAATAAAGAACAATACAACTCAGCTTTTTCGAATTAAAAACATAGACCAAGTTTTAAAAAATTTACAATTTGTTGTTGTTGTTGTTGTTTTCATTATTAATATTAAGTAAACGATCAAAAGGAAAAACACTTTAATTGGGAAGTTTTGAAACTTTCGGTTTTTCTAGTCAAATTTGTTTTGTAATTTCGATTTTGTATTTTTTTGGAATTCAAGGCTACGTTTTGTTGGTTTTTTTCTCTTTTTCTTTTTGTTTGTTTTGTTTATTTATAATATACACTTAAGTTTAATGCGTTTTTAACTTATGTCATAATAATGATTAATTGCTTTGAAACAATTGCAACAGTTGCTCAAGCAGCCTAAATCAGTTTTTACATAGTCTTTGAGAAGAACTCTTCGCAGTTTGACAATAATTTAAACTGAAATCAAATTGAACCAAAAATCATTTAAATAGTAAACTCTTTAAAAAGTTAGTTTACAAAAACAAACTTTAATTATATTGCATATGTTCAAAAAGATATTTAAAAAGAAAAGAAACAAACGCCTCAAATGTGCGACATAATCAAAACCAATTTGAAATAAACCGACTTTTTGTCGCACACACTTTTGAGCGCTTTCTAGACAAAATTTAAATTTCAATAAAAATGCGTCTCAAGCCTTCTTCAAGCGTTCGAAGCGAAATGCAACAACATAGTAAACAATTAAATTCGAATTATTTTGTTGGACCTTAAACCATTTCAAATTTAAAGCAAATATTGTCGTTTAGTTTAGGCCTTAACTACTGCGTGGCTCATATATTTTGAAACCTTTACGATTTGTACTAACTACTTTGATAAAATTACATTTTTGAACTTTAATTTTGTTTGCATTAAGAGAGTCTGTCGCACGCTTGAAGTGCCAAGTTTGCAGTTTGTTTCATTAAACTTTATTTAAAGTTTAATTACAGCAAAATGACGAGAAAAGTAAAAATCATTTTGCAACAAAATAAAAATCAAAAGTTTGACGAATTTTGGAATTTATTAGAAAACAAAAAAAGGTTAAATTTTGGTTTTCGTTTAAACAATAATTTGATGCTGAAACTCTGCAAGTGAATTTCTTGAATTACATACTTAATCTCGCTTGAAATTTCAAAGCTTTTAGTTTTTTTTTTAAATTACTTAAAATATTAAATTTTTTATTTTACAAATCAAACAAAATCAAAAAATGCGTTCGAGCGCTTTTCTTTTTGCATGGTTCAATTTTTTAGGCATGTTTGTCAACTCCGAGGAGCGTTTCTTCAACTTACATCGAATTTTGCTTTTATTGAATTGACTGAAGATAACTTAAAGATAAATTATAAACTAAATGTTTGCGTGTAGGTAACACAATTTGTTTGGTGCTTACAAAGCAAAACCAACTAAATACATTTTTTTTGTTGTTATTATGATTTGTTGTTTTCTTTTAGCTAATTAAGTTAGCGCGCTTTTGAACTTAGGAAATAATTTTAAACATAGGCACACATATACAAATACAACGTGTGTCGTTAAGCATTTGCTTTAACTGTTTCCATATTATTTGTAATTATATATAAATATATTTTGACTGACTCTTTAAAGCAAATCTCAATTTTAAATAAAGTTAAATGTGAATTGAAAAAGAAATCAAAATATAAATAAAGCAAAAGAAAAAGTTACGTGATAAAAAAATAAAAATTAAATTATTTTACATAATATTAATTGTGTGTGTGTGTGTGTGTGTTTATATATTGTTAAAGTTAAATGTATAAATAGAGCGCTTAAAAAATATAAAAGTACAATTTTTAATTTTAGTATACGATTTGTCTACAATGTAACAATTCTTATTCTTATTCTTTATCTTCTTTTTTTTTGTATTTTGTATTTTGCATTTTCTTCTTTGTTAATATTTTTGCCTTTCAATTACTTTAAATATATTCAATTTATATAATTTTAATATTAAATACTTTCTAGTATATGTATATATAGTGTGTAATTATAATTTTTATTTGTATGTGTGGCTGGCTAGTCTAGTCTAATCATTTTAGGCGCTTATAGACTAATAAAAAGAAAAACGTTTTTCATCTAAAACTGAGGTTTGTTTGCTTTGCTGCTTACATTTAACATTACATTACTTTTTTGTTTCTTTAATTTTGTCTCTCTTTTGTTTATCAGTAAATTTTGTTGGTATTTTAATACGCTATTTAAATTTTTGTGTTTTTGTTTTGTTTTTCACTTTCGTTAGGCACTGTTTTTCCTTAAATTTGAAACATTTCTGCAAATGTTTGCTTGCTTTTCACTTTAGTAATTTAGTAAGGTCAATAATGTACGAGGTTCCTTCGTGTTGTTGTTGTTTTTGTTGTATTTCTTTTTTTTTTTTAAATTTTGTCGATAATGTGGTTTACTTTTTAGTTAATAAATTCTGAATTTGTTGTCTTTTTTTGTGTTGAGTTGATAAATAAAATTTGAAATTTTAACAAAGTTGGGAAATTTTTATCAACTTTTACAGTAGTTGGGAAATTTTAAAGTTGAGTTCATTTGAAGTGTTTAAACTTTCTGCCTTAAAACTCTCACAATTTTTTAAGTTTTAAACAAACAGAAATACGAAAGTAAAGAAAAATAGTCGTAAAGTATAAAACTTATGTAAAAATTACAAAATAGTTTATTTTCCCTTAATTGTTTTAAACATTTTCTTTGATTTGTTTCATTAATGGTCATCGAAATTATTTCGACATCAATTTTTCTGAGACTTTTAGTACCGATTTCGAAATTGTTTGGTTGACGATTGTTGAGACTTTTCAATTTAGTTATTAACAATGTTTGTTTGGAGAATTGAAAACGTTAAAAGAAAAATATTGCAAGTACAAAAAAGGAAAAAATTAACAAACAAAAAAATAGAAAACATAAAAACAACAGCAAAATTTTAAACAAGTTTAAAAGAAGAAAAGAAATTTAACAAAATAAAAGCAATGAATAAGAGTCTAATTAAATTTTTTAAATCAAAAATGTTAACAAAGTATTTTTAAACGAATTACGAAAGTGAAATATTCATTTGAAAACAAGTTTAAGTAAGAAGCTTCTTCTCACAGTTCAACGCAAATCAGCAGTCGTTCTAGTTTAAGCTGAATATGCCATCTGAAATATCGTATGGGTAATCTTACTCTGTGATACTTTCAATTTTTAACGAAAATTTCTAAACCAAAAATTCGTAATTTTTACTTTTTCGAAAAATACTTAACGATTCAATATAGGGAAATTTTTTATATTTAATTTCATATTTCAATTTGAATATTCCGCTTTAAAAATGTGTTTTCAAATCGAAACTTACATTGAACCTTCCCAGTTTTTAGTGACGGCATTTTTAAAAATAAAATTAGAATTACAAAAACCAAAAAAAAAACGAAATATTTTACGACTAAATGAATGAGTAAAAGATTAAAAACTTTAAAAATTTTGATTGAATAAATTTTATAGAAAAAAAGAATAAAAAAAAAATTGAGCAATAAACAAGAACGCCTTACGAAAACTGTCCAAAAATGAAACCTAGCTTTACAAAACAAACTTAACAAGTGATCGCCGCGCCGCCTACTAGCGACTCTTTCTACTACTTTTCGTTCTGCGTAATTTACGCCTGCTGCGGCTACCACGTCGACGCTTTACCGTCCAATAACAGTTGAGCAGCACACGACATCATCACTCTTTATGGCTGCTGTTGTTTCCACCGCCTGCGCCATTATTACCAGCTGCCGCACCGGACTGATTCATCATCAGCTTGTGTTGCGGTATGACGGTGAGGCTTTTTGGAATTTTCGACATAAGAGTCGTGTCGAGCAGTAACTGCTGCTGCTGCTGTTGTTGTTGTTGTTGTTGCTGCTGCTTGGAGGTAATCGTTGCCGCCGGCGGCTTGTGCAGCAATTGTGGTGGCAGTTTGCCAGCCGCTACCGCAGCCTGTGTGCCATTTAGCAGCAATTGATTTGCATCGGGAAAGTTATTCCAAAGCCAAGATGCATTGTTTAAAGCAGCGGCAGAGGAAGAGGTGGAAGCAGCAGCCGCATTTGCATTTGCTGCAGCTGCGGTTATGGCATTAGCAAGCAGCGGCATCATGCCAGCGGGTGGCGCTGGATAATTATTAGCGGCATTTGAATGTGGCTTTGGTGCAATAGGCTGATAACGCTGCTGCGCTTGCTGCTGTTGTTGTTGTTGTTGTTGCTGATGATGTTGCTGTGCCGCAGCAGCGACTGCTTTTAGTGCCGCCTGCTGTTGCTGCTGTTGTTGTTGCTGATGTTGTGTCTGCTGGTGCGACTGTTTTTGCAACTGCATTAACTGCAATTGCAGCAGTTGCTGTTGCGCTGCTTGCGCCTGTTGTTGTTTGGTGGCCGCAACTGCCGCCATATTTTTATTATAGTTTTGCATATGCGCCGCTGCATTTTTGTGCATATGTTGCGCTGCAGCGGCAGCAGCCGCCTGCTGCTGTTGTTGCTGTTGTTGTTGCTGATGTTGTTGGTGCTGCTGAAGCTGCTGCTGTTGTTGTTGACGCATTTCATGGCGGCTTTTGGAAGCGTTGCTCGTCTTGAGCATCTGATCGCGCAACAGCTTCTCGCGACGCAAGATGCACATGCGATTATAGTCAAAAATCGAAATGAGGAAAGGCTTGCCGCCCGATTGCACCTGTACGAGTGCAGGCAGACGACGCCCGTCGGCGGTCTGATACAGCGGACCGCCCTTGTTAAGCAAATGCTGTGACTCCTCGACCGGCATGAGTGTGGGACGCCAACTTTTGCTCTGCAGACGCTCATGCGGCGTCAATGTTTCGGGTAGAATGACGACATTTGGTGGCGGCGGTAGTGTTGCAGACGTTGGAGTGCCGCGCAAATTACCGGTGGCAGAAACTTTGCCAGCGAGCATGTGCTGCGGACGCTTGGCGTTAATTAAGCTGGTGGTTAGGGCAGAGGGTGCGGCCGGTGCTGGCGGTGGTGGAGGCGGCACTGTTGGAACAGCATTAATGCTCAAACTTGGGGTGCCGCCAGAAGCGCGACGATGTAAACTCACTAATTCGGGTGGCGAGGTAAGCGTCAATGTTGTACTACCGTTTTTATTAGCCGCCGCAAAGGCGGCTGCTTCCAGTTGATTGCCGAGCAGCTTATTTGCGACATCGAGTATTTTTTGTTGTTTGCTGGGACCGCCGGAACTGCTTTCGCTTAAATTGGACGACGGTGAGAGCGAGTTTTTATGTGCACCACTGGCGCTAATGGGCAAAATTTCGACCGACTTATTTAAACTGCTTGTGCTGCCACTTAGCAAATTAGTTTTGAGTATGCTGCGACTATTGCCACTGCTGCTTGCGGCCGATGCAAGCGCCGCTGCAGCTGCTGCATTTGCGGCAGCCAAATGTACGCTTGAAGTAAGCGTCGTTGTTGCAGCACCGCTATTGTCCTTTAATAACGATTTCTGTGGTGATTCGGAATTATGACGCGATGATGATACGTCTTTGGGGCGCGCTGTTATGGTTACCGCCTGTGTGCTCAGCTGTTTGGTGAGCTTATCAACAGAGACGCTACGCGAACGGCGCAAATGCCTGCTCAGCAGTGACGTCGGCACGGCAAGTTTATAGGATGATTTTTCTGCGGTGGCAACAATTTCGACGGCAGGCGTTGTTGACGCCGTCGACTGAGACGGTGGAGTTTCATCGATTTGCAGTGCGCCCATCTCTTCGTCACTTTCCATTTCTTCGTCGTCGTCGTCGTCCTCAAGTTCCACAGTTGGTATTTGCATTTTTTCTGCTTTTTGTGGCACTCTTTCAACTGTCACAGCAGGCGCCGTTTGTGGTGCAGTCGTCGGCTTTGCGCTCTGCAAGCCACCGCAGTGTCCCTGGTCGTAGGAGCTCAAACGCTGACGTACTGTCTGCGTGTAGACGCTGGCATTTGAGGATGCGTTCGGCGACAGCACCAAATCACCGTTGCGATAGTATTTTTCGAGTAGAATTAAATGACGCAAAAAAGAGCTCTGATTGCCGTATGGCTTCTGCAGCTCCTCCCAGAGGCGGCGTGTCGGTTCATCGTATTGCAAGAAAGTTTGTACGCGAGTCCAGCCTTCGGGCGTGCGTTGCGCATTGGCGCTGCAGGCGGCCGCAGAGCCAAAAGGCGCCTTAAATGTCAAACCGAGATCCTCTTCGCCAGGAAAGAGTTCGCGCATGGAAATGTTGGGATTGGCACGCAATGCATGCGAAATATCGGCGGCATTACTAGCAGATTTGTTGCTGCTGCCGTTGTTGTTGTTGTTGTTTGGACTTGGAGTGGTACCTTGTAAGATTGCCTTGAGTTTGGACATTTGTTTGGCGCCACTGCTGGGTGTGGGCGATGTTGTCGCTGTTGAGGAATTGGAATCGGTTGAGATCATTGGCACATCGTAGTCGACGAGCACATCGTTGTCGAGCAACATTTGTTGCTGTTGTTCAGCAGCGGCGGCAACTGCTGCTGCTGCTACCTCACCGAGACACTCGACCGAGGAGACGTTTAAAGCGCCGCTAGGAGATGTGCTTGCCTTGCCAGTCGACGGCGGTGTTATTGCGCCACTGCCGGTGCCGCTGGTATTGTCTTTCTTTTGTGGCGTTTTTTGTTTGGGGCTGCCGCTTGTTTTTGGACTCGTGGCGAGCACCTCTTCTTCGTCCCCTTCGGAGGGGTCATTGCTGCCGTCATGTATATTGTGGAACTGCAGTAGTCTGCGGAGAGTGGAGAACAATTTTTTTTTTTTAATGTTATAAATTATTATTTTAAAATATTATAAATTATAAATAGTTTCGTACACTGTCATGTCGAATAATTAAAACTAACACAACTAAGGAGAGGTTAGTTAGTGTGTTTATTTTTCATATTGGTTAACCGATAACTAAAACTGAAGTTTCCAATAAGATAAACGAAATTTTGTTTCGAAAAATATTTTTCCATAAGAAAGTTTTCATACATTTTTGTTAAATTTTGAAGTTATTTTAAACTTTTTAGCTTGGAAAAAAGGTAAAGTTATAACCAAAAATTAAGCTTTCAAATTTTTATACGAGGCTCAAACCAATTAACCGTTTATTTATTTAGTATCGGGTACTTTTAAATCGGGTGCCTAAAAAAATAACCCAAATTATATAAAAACCGCACTAGCAACTAGAACGAATCGTTTTGTTTGTAGGTAAGCTAACGGTTTAATTTGTTTTGATAGAAAAAAGACCCAGCAGTAAATATTACTAATCGTACAGCAATGACAGACGACGTGTTTTTTCAGAGCCGAGGATGGGATTGCCATCTCAAATTATTCGCTAGATTATATTTTTTGGCAATAAATACGATTCAGATGAGGTCTTGCCTCTTTGTAACAAAAATAAAATTTAATTATTTCTTAAAAAAAAAAAAGAATTTGAAAAATTTTTTATATGTGGAGCTTTACATCATTAACGATTCAATAACGACATAAGAGTGTCGTTTTTGAATACGTATTTAAAAAAAATAAAATTGATTGACTTTTTTTCATTTTAATGATGCACAATCGGGTCGTTACCATATGTGGGTGGCTCTATTATTATTTAGTTCCTTGACATTTGACACAATGAAATTATACCTATGCTAAAAAAAGTTGACTAATACAACATAATTTCTATTGATCAGATATCGCTCCTAGTCGGAGCATAAGGGTGGTCTCATAGGGGTGGCTCTAAAGCCCATCAAGTTCGAACTTGTTGAAATGAAACTTACCGCTTGCGATAATTCTTAACAAATTCGGCTTTTTGCGATTTTGTGCTATCTGGCGGTTTCATCAGCAAGTTCGCAAAATAGCGGCAAAGTTTGCAGACAGCGGTGCCAATGCCCAACTGCACGGGTATGCCCATTTTGGAAAGTGACTTCTCCAGACGATCAGTGTCCTAAAATGGAAAAGGTAAAACAAGATATGTTAAAATTATATTTTATTCTTAACATTTCGAAATATTTAAATTTCTTAAATAAATTTGTTCTTGACCACTTACCGAAGTTATGTGATACATGTGATTCTTGCCTAGACGTCGCTTGCACAGCACACAGCCGGAACACTGTATAACGGTATCATAATGCGACTGGCACAGCCAGATACAAGGCGAACCCGAGGGCATTTCGAAATTAAGCAGGAATTTCTTGACGCCCTTGCGAATGCATTTGCGCCGTATCGAATGCTCGGCCGGATTAATGCAATCGGGCACAAGACATTTGCGTGGGTCGCCGTTTTCATCCACGAGACTTTCAGCGGCAGCATTAGCTGCTGCGACAGAGCTGGAAGCCGAGGTGTCCATTGCATTAGCAGCACTGGCGGAAGATAAAGATGAGGAGCTGGTCGTGGCGGTCGAATTATGATGTTGCTCAAGGTGACCGGGCGCGGAGAGACGTTTTTTGTATGAGGGCACATTGGCACGACGGTCGACGTGACGGAAGCAGGCGTCACACAGGCAATTATCGACGGTGAGTTTTTCCTCGTCTGTAAATGGAAAATTGATAAACATTTAATTAAAAACAATTAATTGAAATGTGTTTTTTTTATAAACCAGTGTAATATTTTATCTTACTCAGCGACAAATACTTACTTGCAAGTATTTTCTGTTGGCGCTCGGTCGACTTGATTTGGCCGACGTGGCAGGGCGTATCGTAGAGTCCAAATTTGCCACTGCAATAGAAGCACTGATCCTCACACAAACGCCCTGGATGAAATTTGAATGAGGATGCCTTCTCGGGAATGAGTATTTCTTCTTTTTCGTTATTTTTAGTGATCAGGGCGCTGGGATGTGCGCCATCATGTCCCTCCGAGTGCGAAGAATCTATTTGGATAAAGGATGATGAGCAAGTTTAATTTTTTTTTAAGTAAAGCGGTTCCAATGATTTAGTATGGGCAAGACAAATTAGTAATCAAAGGTTAATATAAAAATTGACAATTTATAAAACAAATTAACAAAACAAACAACAACAACAACAAAAAACGTTTAAAATAGTAATTAAAATGTTTTGTGTTTTGTGACCTTCAGGTCAAAAACTTTTACTTATTTTACAAGCATAATTTATATAAATTATAAACAAAAATTGTTTAAAAACAAATTAAAAATCTAACAAACAATATTGCAAAATTAAAAAAGATTAAATAAATTCTAAACAAAGTTTTAAACCATTATTAATTAAAAATTAAGGAAAAAATTATTTCAATTAAAAATTAAGAATTGTTTATCAAAAAAAAAATACATTAAATGGTAATTAACGGTTTAAAATTACAACAAGAATAAAACCTCAAAGAGGCATCAAGAAAAAAATTGTACATAAAAATTGACAAATGGATGCCTTTCCCCCCGCATAGACTTCACGAGCCGCACAATTGCAAAACTACAATATAACTACAACAAATAAAACAACAACTAAATTTGTTAATACCAAAACACACACCAATGGTAGCGAAATTGGTAGTAGTAGTGGTAGTATGGCTAGTATTGTTAGATCGATTGTATGATTTTCTACCATGCGTGTGAACATTCGAATCCGGCTGACCGGAAGTAGAAGAGGATGTTCGATTTGGCGCACCTTCATTCTGTAAAGAGAGGAAGAAGAAAATCACTTGGAATTAAAACAAAATACGACTTTCCAAATTTTTGATAAATTTTTAAATTTTAATTAAATCAAAATCTAATTTAAACTTAAAAAATTAAATGTTATATTAAAAATATATTAATATAAATATTAATTAATTAAAGCTCACCTCATTTTGTATCGTGTAGTACGCGTCCTCATCGTGAGCGTGCTGATCCGCTGCCGAGCGATCTGCTTGACCGCGTGCGCGTCCCTTTTGGAATGTCATCTTCAGTGATTGGCGACGCATGCCACCATCTTTTGCGGCATTCTGACCCTTACGTCCATTGCCGGAATTGCCTGTACCGCTGGCGCTGCGATTCAGCTTGATGACGGTCTTTAGAGTGCCCGTATATTCGTGTCCCGCAGCTGCCGCCGATGATCCCGATTTGCCGCCACCGTTGCGTTTGCTGCCGCCGGCGCTTTGCTGTTGGGATGCACGTGTCGCTTCAGCTGCCGCCGAACTTTGTATAAACTCTTGGCGGCGCTTTTCAGCCGCTTTGTGCGTCAACAAGCCGAGATTTTGCAAGTGCTGTTCTTTTTGGCGCAGCGTTTCTTCGTCGTCGTTGAAATCGAGTGTCATCCACGATGTGGTATCAGTCGATTGACCTGACTTGAGTGAGACGTTGTCGTCGTCTTTGTTGTTGTTGTTATTATTATTGACGGGTTTAGCGGGCGAGCTGCCGTTGGAGGAGACAGGCGTTATTGAGGGTGCTTTGGGAATAGTCTCGGTTGAGTTGCGATGCTGCAAGTGAAAAATAACAAGTGAATAATTTAAAAAAATAAAAATTTTTATTAAAAAAAAAACATATTCAAATGGATTTAACTTTAAAACTCCCACTTCTAAAAGTTAAATAAATTTTAGTATGGACATATATACAAAAAAAAATTGTAATTGCTTACCTTTTCATCCTTGAGACCATCCTTGCTATTAGGTAAAACTGTCTCTTCCTCCTCTTCCATTGTCTGCTGAATTTCTTCACTTTCTACTTTAACCACAGTCACCAGTTCTGTCGGTGTCTCACCGACAACCGGGCTAGTAGTCGTTTTAGCAGTTGCTTCTTTGATCTTGAGTTCATCGGCCTTATTGGCGTCTTCCACAGCTAACGGTTTCTCCTTGAGTTTCGCGCCAATCTTCTTCAGCTCGGCATCGATTTTGGCCAGCACATCGTCAGGCTCGTCGCCCTCCTCCTGATCGATAGTGACCACCACTACTTTAGGCAACGTCACAACAGCGGCAACGTTCTTCTTCTCGTGCTGCGCTGCATCAATCTGCTGCAGTTCGTCATCGATCTTGGCCACCAAATCAGCAGAGTCGTTACTCAGAGCTTCCGATGATGCCTGCTCATTTGTTTTGTCCGATTCTTTTGAATGCGACACTTGCTTGTTATCCACTTGCGACCTTATATCATCTACGACTCCCACATTTTGTTCAACTTCTGCAAGTAACTTTTCTGCGGCACGTTCCTCCGGCAAGGCGTGCTTGGTCTCGGACTTTTTAGCGTCTACTTTCTGCACTTCTTTATTTTGTTTAAGCTTTGCTTTATCATTATCACATTCGTTTTTAGTCTTTGTCTTTTTCTCATCGATAGCGGCCGTTTTGATCTCAACTGCAGCTGCAGTCTCCAAAACAGTATCATCCGCTTCAAGTTCATCAACATCTTCCATGTCTTCACGCTCTTCGGGTGCATCTTCGTGCAACGATGGATTATTATCCATTGATATGGTTTCGCTTTCCTCTACGGTGAGATCGTCTTCTTCCTCTTCGGGTTCATCGTCGAGCTGCAATTTTTCTTCGATAATTTGTTCGGTTGTCGCAGCAACATTCTCCACTGAAATCTTTTTCTCTTCATTCACAATCACTACTTCTTCGATATCGTCGTCATCCTCGTCGTCGACCAGCAAAGGTGAAAGATGTTCCGAATTCGAGGCCGAATTGATGGCTTCGTCGACTGTTAGTGATTTGCTCTTTTCATCGCTACTTTCATCCAGACGAAGATCGCCCTCTTTTAACGACTCATTTGAATCGTTCAGTTGCAAGGATTTTTCCGCAGTATCGCTTAACGATTTTTCTTCGGCATCCATTGACTTCTCTTTAGCATTTAATACGTTTTTTAAATCTTTTGTAGAAGTTTCCTTCGGCAGTTTAGATTCTGTTTGCTTTGCCAACTCTTTTGAGCTTTCTTGCTGTACTGCTGCTGCGGTCGAGCTTGCAACTTTTTGCATAATGCCACCCAATTTGGGATCTTCTTCGATGCCCAAATTGTTCTCAAGAAATTCGGCTTTCTTGTAGAATTGTTTGACGCTGATTTCGCTGATACCCTCGCTAATCATTTCGGCGGGACTTAAAGAGGCTGCCTTTTCGGAGCCGCCATCAGAACTACTACGCTGTGACATTGCCGAAGACATTACCGAAGCAGCAGCAGCTGCTGATGAGGTGCTGGCATGTAAAGTTATAATACCAGACTGCGAAGACAACGGAGAAGTTGCAGTTTTTGTATGCGAATCGGAGACCTTCGTCACATTGGTATTTTGAGTATCGACGGTTAATGGTAAAATAATGCCATTGGCGGCTTGCGTCAATAATTGTGGTTTGGTATCCAAAGAAGTACTTCTTATCTCGTTTGTAATTGTTACTGTATTTGTCGGTGCTGACTTTTCTTCCATTTCAAAGTCCGCTTCGTCCAATAAGTCGGGTGTAAGTTTCTCCAATTTAATATCGGCCAAAACCATATCATCCATGGACGAAGCCATGCTGTCTTTTGAGTCTTCATCGTGTACATTTCCAGCGCCAGCAGTGGAAGATGAAGTGTTTGTTGCGGTTTTAAGCAAACTCTGCGAAGAGGAACGCGTCACAGTATTACCGGAGGAAGAAGAACCACCCGTGCGTCTACGTTTCGGTTCGGTTGTATTTGTTGGTGCTGGTGAACTCATTTTTGTTTGTCGTGTGGCACGCGTACTCGGCGAAATGTGTTGATTTTGTGTTTGTACCGCAGTAGCAGGCGGTTTACGTGGCCCCCAACGTCCCCGGCCACGACCCGTAGATGTGTTTGTTGTAGCGGCCAGATCTTTTGTTGCGGCAACGACATTCTCATCGCCTTCGAGTGGTTCTTGTTTGATTTTGGCCGCTTCCAGCGTGACTGGCTCATCTTCTTCCGGTTCTTTTATCTCGATTTTAATATATTTTGCACCCGGTTCGGCTACCGTTGGTTCTTCAACGGAACGTTTGCGTTTTGCTGCCGGTTCTGCCATTGGCAGCGGCATTTTACGTGAGGCAGCTGCGCGTCGTGAACGTGTTGATGTGGGCGGTGTCTCTGGGCGAGTGGCGCTCGTTTGACGCTGACGTGTAATGCGTGTATTGGCGATCGCGGATTCTGCCGCTGTCGATTTTCGCGTCAAACGATTGGTGCCGATAGTCGTGGGTGCGCCTGCGCTAATTGTTGTACTGTTGCTTGTGGTAGACGAAGCAGGTGACAGCGCGGAAAGTTCTTTGGGCTCCTTCGAGTCCTTCTCTTTATGTTCTTTTGTATCTTTCGTGTCTTTTGCGTCCTTGGCAGCATCATCCGATGCTATTTCTTTGACTTCCTTCACATTCTTTACATCTTTGATAACCTTTTCGGTATCCTTCACTTTTAGTTCATCCTTATTCTTGTCTTCCTTCGATTCTTTAATATCCTTGGCATCTTTTTCGATATCCTTGGACTCTTTTGCTGCGTCTTTCGACTCTTTTGCCGCATCTTTGGCCTCCTTTAGTGATTTGCGACCGCGTATTTGCACCGGTTTTTTAGTGGCTGTTCCCGCGGAAACACTGCTGCCGCCGCCATCTTCACTTTCACTATTTGTAGGCGGCTCCGAGGAGTCTCTGGCAGTCGTTACTGGCGGCGGTGAAACCAGCAAGAGCAACGGCGAGTTGCGTGTGATGCGTTTCGGTTCGCTGCCGAAAATGTTTTCCAATTTGATGGGTGCATCTTTGCTGGTGGGAGTGGTCGCCTCCATATCGCTGCAATTGGTTTCAGTAGTGACTGCTGTTGTATGTGTTGTTGTTGTTGTTGTTGTTGCTGCCGATGCAGTGGATGCATTTACTCCCATTTCGGCTTTCTCTACGCTACTTGCAGCTGCTGTTGTTGTTGCCGTTGACGTTGTAGTTGTTGTTGCATTTATTGTTGTTGTTGCTGTTGCATTTTCCACCTTTGCCGCTGCCGCTGCTGCCGTCGTTTTACGTGTTGACATTTTCTTTAGTATTTTTTGTTGTTGTCGTCACTTCGTGTTGTCTTCGTGTTTACTCGTTGTAAGAGCTTCACGATGCGTTTGCATATATTTTGTTGTTGCATCCGTTGAGGTAATTTTTTGTGTTTGTTTTTTTTTTTATAGCTCAAATTTGGTCCCTTTTGAGGTGATCTAGAAATAAAAGTAATAATTATTTATTAAATATAGAAATAACAAATTAATTTATAAATTGATTGAGGGACGAAAATGGAATTTTTAATACATTAAAACTTTAATATTTGAGGAAAACCTTTTTTAATTATTTAATATTTTTATAAAAGATCAAAATTCAATATTTCCCAAATTTCTCTAAAATTTCGATTCCAGTCAAATTCTTGTATTAAATCTCATTTTTATATATAAATTGCAAATATTTATGAAAATCATTCGAATTTATTGAAAATTTTTGATTTACTTTTATGGACTTTTTTTCAACATTTTTATTTAAACCGAGCTTTTATGCGTTTAGTCAAATTTTATAATTTAGTAATTTACTAAATTTTAATCCTTAGTAAAATTAATTTAAAAATTCCAGACTAACCCACGAAAAAAATTTCATATATTGAATTAAATTTTTAAAAATATTTCTTAATCCATGAGGTCTAAAATTAAGTGTTTGATGATGGAATTGAAGTTATTAAATGCATCCTTATAGTTCCTTATAATATCCAGGTGCATATGCAAAGGACGTATAATCTAGTATAGTCAGTTTTGTTATTTTTTTTAATAATTAATAGCATTTGTGAATACAAAAAGGAAAATTAATCGAATTCAGAAATAACCGACAAAAAATTTGACCAATTTTGAAAAAAATCTTCAAAGAAATTGACTAACTTAGGAAAAACTGACAAACAAAAAATTACCAATTCAGGAAAAACCGACAAAAGACATTGACCAACCCGGAAAGAATAGACAAACAAATTTACAAACTCAGAAAAAATTTTAAGATTTAAAAATTGTCAAATTTAGGAAAAATCTTCAACTCAGAAAAAATTTGCTAAAGATATTGGAAAAATTTTCAAAAAAAATTGATCAACTCAAGAAAAACCGACAAAAGAAATTGATTAATTTAACATATAAAAATCTATAAAATGAAATTGACCAACTCGGGAGAAATCGACAAATGAAAATTGACCAACTCAGTAAAAATTTACTAAAGAAATTGACTAACTAAGAACAAATTTATCCAATTCAGAAAAAACCCACAAAAGTGTTTGACAACCTCAGGAAAAATCGACAAAGAAATTGACCAACTCAAGAAGAACCGACAAAAGAAATTGACCGATTCAGGAAAAACCGACAAGAGAAATTAATCGATTTAATATATTCTTCTACTTCATTTAAAAGTTATCTGAATTATTTAAATAAAAAATCGAAATCTTTATAATAATGCGAAAAACTCACGGCTCTAAATAATCGAGTTAGAATATGCTAATACAACAAAAGCAAAAACTTGTCACGTGAATCACAATAATCGCGCATCTCTATTGAAAATCGACAAACTTTCTACAAATTTGACGAAAGAAATTTGCATACAAACCAAATTTGCATATTATTTTAAATTTTAATAAAAAACAAAAGAAAAAAGAAGAAGAAAACACGACCTTCCCCAGAATGACCAAATCATCGAAACCTAACAAACAAATGAAAAATACGAATAGAAAAAAAAAGGAAGATAGCAATAAAAAAAGATACAACGATAAAATAAAACACTTGTCGTCTGTGCCAAAGCAAATGCCAAGCTTAAAGCAACAAACCAAACAAAACAGTAAAATCTGCAAAGCAGAAACAAACAAAACAGATACACTCCCCGCAACAGTCGCTTTGCTCTTGCTTTAAAACTTTCGCAAAACTTTATTGCAAAGCAACAAGTTCAACGCCGACGAAACAAACAACGGAAAAATTCTGAATCCTGGCAGTTGAGAGTACTCAGCGGCGCTCCTGCAAACCGGTTCCGAATAATCAAACAGATTCAACCAAGCAAAGCACTGAAAAGCGGTACAAGCAGAGAAGAGAAGAGAATAGAAGATAAAGAAGAAAAAAACGTAGCAAAGAAGAATGTAAAAAACAGAACATGATCGAGTCAGCAAGCAAGTATCCGTCGAATACAATCTACTACGCGTAGCTAGCGAGCAAGAAAAAAAATTAAAAACAAGAAAAATCAAAAAGAGCAACAGTGGCTGCTGCTGCTGTTGCTCTGGAGTTGGCATTTTCCTTGCCGCCGCCCCGTAGCGCAAACCCAGCTACTTGTAGATACAGCGCTCTGTTAAATGTATCTCGCAGATTTACGATACGAAAGAAAACGAACGGACGGATGGACTGTGGGATGGATGGATAAACGAGCGAAAAAACGAATGTACGAACGAGGCAAGAACAAACTCAAGCTTATCTCGCTTGTCTGAGGACGATTTGGAGCGGCAATGCTGTTGCATGGGTTTTTGTAGTTGCTGTTGTTGTTTGCTTTGACGACGCTGGCAGCTGAGTATTTGCTTGTGCGATTTTTCACGCTCACCCAAGAACACGTTGACGACGTCGTTTGGCATCATTTTAACCACCATTTTCGCTGGGGGAAAATTGGCCATAATCTTGTTAATGTAGTTGTTGTTGTTGTTGCTGCTATTACTGCTGATATGGCAGTTTCACGCACCGGAAGTGCGCTTTCAATTTATCACTCACAATAATCGCAAAATTTAATTTACATAAATTAATTAATTAAGTTGCAACGTTGCACCTTTGCAACGAGTTTTTGATTAGTTTCGACATGAAAAGGAGTGGTCCATATGGCGACAGAAACGATCCACAAAATTACCGGTACAAAAGGTTTAGTACTTGAGAAGCAAGGATAACTGAAAGTTGAGAATTGAAAAAATGCTTTTAAAAATCCTCAAAGTAAACGAAAATGTTTATCAAAATATGCAATATAAAAATTCTATGAGGCAAAACGGTCAAGGATTAGTTATTTGAATATCGTCAACGATATTTTCAATATTGCATTGAACAATCTCGGGACTGTTTTAGTTTTTAAACAGAAAACCTATTCAAATTTAATTAAAATTGAATCAATTTAATTGATTTATCAACATTTGAAAAGGACCGCTCAACTTTAGTGATTTTGAGTGGAAAGTCGACGTTTTTTTTTAAATAAAATGTTTTCTTGTTTTCAACAAGCTTAATTTGTTGTTTCATATATCCTTTGAAGTCGAAATTTATTTTTTCTCATACAAAGAAGTTTCACAAAAATTTCAAAATTTCAAAAATGATATTTTTTGAAAAAGTTCTTAAAATGACACGATATATTTCACGTTATATCTTTAACTTGGCAATCTCTAATGTTAATTTAACATAATGCAGTGTTAATTTATTATGATATAGTGTTAATTTAACATGTATTTTATATTAAATTCAGCAACTTTTTAAATTTAGCTTGAAGAAAATGTTAAGACAGTTTCAAAACAACACTTTTATAAGGTAATTCGATGTCAAAGATTTTGCAAAAGTCCGCACGACAAAAAGTGTTAATTTTACATTGCATTCTATTAAACGAAAATTTTCTATTGTCAAAATGTGTCAAAATTTGTATTCGACAACTGAATAAAATAAATAACACTAACATGATGTAGTGTTAATTTAACATGAATTCTCATGTTAATATAAGCAATTTAAAAATTAGGTTTTTAAGACCTAAAAGGTTTTAACAATAAAACTCTGTATTCGAGCTCAAGGTCCTTTTTTTTGTTTTTGTTAATATTTTAACAAGAATCAAGAAGAAAGTGTTAATTTAACATGATATAGTGTTAATTAATTTCTTTTTAAATTACCATTTATCAAAATTGTCAAAGATTTTGTAGAAGCCAACACGACAAAAAGTGTTAAATGAACATTGGGTCTTATTGGCTTAACACTTTTTGTTGTTTACTATTGTCAGATAATGTCAAAATGTTTATCAGACACTGAAATGTTTTTTTCATTAAATGTTGTAAAAAAAATAAGCCGTAAAAGAGTTGATTTTATGTAAATATGAAATGATTTATCATCCGAGTGTACAAACTTATGCAACAATTTGTATATCCTGCTGAAAAGTTGCTAAAGGACTATCTGCTCTTATTGACTGATTAATCTATCAGTTTATACAGTATTGAGTTGAATGCAAAGGAACATGGCTAAAACCTATTTACTAACAACAAATTATAGTTTAACTTTCCTACTTTACACCGAATCTTCGTTAAATTGTTCTTTAATATGAACATTTCTACATATGTATGTAGTTTAAAATCTGAATATTTTGCTTCATTGGAATACTTTTGGCAAGGTTGATTTTGTGGCTTTAAATCTTTTAAAGAATTTGTTTCTTCTTTTGAAGAATAAATTCTTCCATTTTCAATAAATTTTGATAAGTATATGTATAAACTGTATTAAATATTTGACTTTTCCAAGTAATTTCATATTCCACTCCGAACTACTTTATTTAAAAAAACAGAATTTCCCAAAATTTAAACAAAAAAATATTTTATTTTTTATAATATTTTTGTTGTCTATTGAAAGTTTTGTATAAAAACCGGGTTCACTCAAGAAGGTTATAGCGTAACTACAAAAACAACATTTCAACAACAAACACATGCATGTTGTTTTTGGTTTTCGTTTTTAGATTGTCACTTTGACAATCTAGTTTAGAGCAAGACCGTAGCCAGAATTATTTCTGGGGTATTGATCCCAGTGATACAAACAAAGTTTAAATCATTTATTTTCAGTAAATTTCATCGGTCTACTTCGAAATAACACTCAACGAAGGTCCAGTCAGATATGAAATATTATACAATTATATTATTTGTATGTAAGCCTATGAAAAACGAATTTAGTAAACAAAAAATTGTATTGGAAATCTTCAGGGACATTTGAACCCGTAGTATTTCCCCTGGCTACGAATTTCGTTTAGAGTAACAGAAAAAAAACTCTTCGACTTTTGGGTGCTAATTGGGAAACTTAACTTTAAACTTAAAAAGTGTCTCCTTTTAATAAAAATTAAAGCAAAGGTTCTGCAAAAATTAGCTGACTAACAAAATTGCTTCTTTTTTTAGTTTCCTTTGGCTGAGCTCGAAGCTAATATTCAAGACGGTGTTGCCGAAATAACGCCACACCTATTGGACCGTGTCATCAAATTGCACCGACCGTTTGAAGCAATGACAGCGAAGCCGAGGCGGTCATTTAAATTATGTTCTATTCTATATACATATAAATGACATAAATGTAGCTTAAAATTAAAGCAAAACTCAATTTTAAAATTTCACACCGTTGTTGTTTTATGTAAATTTATTCTCCTTTCTATCTGGTCACTATATATGTTAAATTAAGTTGATATTAAAGTTAAGTAGGAGCTTTATTTTGACTATATACTCGGCGCTAACTTTTACTATAATATATATTTTCAAATGAATATTTAAAAAATGATCACTAAACATACATACATATGTAGAAGAACAAATTTTCGTAAACAAATTTAAGTTGAACTTTTGGATTGGAGGAAGAGATGACTTCTTTGCAATAATTCTCATACTTTGTTTAGAAGACAAGAACAAGAAGATTTGAAGACAAGAACATCTCAAATTTTAACCCTCTCACCCTCCCAATTGACCCCCTCGCGGTAGCCTAATTGAGTGTTAAAGTAGTTACACTTACAATCCTGTTCCCATCCAGCACTTTATAAAATAATTGATCAAATACGAGTCTTTTTTAAGTAAACTGCGCCAATTATAACAGTCATGCATGCGATCATTTTTTGCTCATAAAAGATTTTTGTGTCAGGAGTAAATGGAACCTTACCCGCGACTCTTTTTGAAGTCGTATTTCTAATTTTTGCAAGTCTTTTCCCAGTGATTTTTCAATGTTTGGTATTGTATTTTAAATAAATCATTTTTTAATTTTCCGGATCTTCTTAAAATGCAAAATCAAGCTGTCAAAAGTCTCTCCAAGCATAAAGACCAACTTGTTAATGTTATCCATGACCAAAATTGGTTATATGGCTTTCTGAATCTATACTTACATTCTAAAGAATATTTAATTATAAAAAAAAATCAACTTGAAAGATGAAACAAATATAAACAAATCAAAAAGTTAATAAGAAACAAACAAAATCAAATAAAAATATTTTACAAAACTTATATTTTTTAACTTACCATTACAACGAAAATTTGGTAGAACGAAAACTGAATTCTTGGAAAATCCAAAAAGTCCTTTTTGGCGTTTTTGTTGTCGCGGAAAAACCTGACATACACACACACACAATTGGATTCGCGCGCAAACGCCTCAAAGGAAAGGACGAAAATGCGTGTCAATTGTTGTTGCTGTTGATTTTCCTGCTGCAATCGTAAGTTTTGTTGTTGTGGTTGTAAGCCATTTTGGCAAGCATTGGTAAAAATAGCACAAATAATGCCAAAACAAAATAATTGTCAATCAAAAATAATTGTCAATAATCAATAAACGAAACCAAACGAAGAAGCACTGAAAAAGTGAGAAAAAAGAAATTTGAAAAAAAAACAATACTTAAGGAGTAAAAGGATACTCGATAATAGTTAAAAGGAAGGTGTGCAAATCGCGAATCACAATCAGCGCCATTTTATTTATTTCCTTCTATTTTTGTTGTTGTTGTCGTTTTTCATGTCATTAATTACAAGACAAAAAAAGTTTCGGTACGCGTTTTTCACAAATTATGCTTTGCTTTTCGTATTCGTTACGCCTCGCGCAGTTGTCAATTAAACATCATCGCAACAAAAAGAAATTAAAACAATAAAAACATTAAAAGAGCGGAATTGAGATAAAATAAAAACACACACACACACAATGCGCGAAAGAAAAAGGAAACGCAGCAAAAATAGCAAAAACGGAAATTGCCGAATGAATGAAACGAAACAAACCGAACGAAAGAACGGATAAGAACAAGCAACCGACCGACA
The DNA here is from genome assembly GCA_949127995.1 of Suillia variegata. Classification (NCBI taxonomy): domain Eukaryota; kingdom Metazoa; phylum Arthropoda; class Insecta; order Diptera; family Heleomyzidae; genus Suillia; species Suillia variegata. Next base: position 6,312,468 of record OX421846.1, on the reverse strand, counting down.
CCTTTTTTCTTCGTTTCTATTTTCAATGTCTCTTTTCTTGGCTCAGTGTTTTACAACTCATTTTATGTTCTTTTATTTGAATGCATTTTTCTTTTGCTGTTGCCGTCACTTTGCCACTTGCATTTTGCGCTTTTCATACTCCTGCATTCGGGGCCTCCATTTGTCGACAGTTTGTTTATGCACAAATAGCGAGACAAACGATAAAATGGACAAAAGTTGTTTTATTTAATTTTCTGAATTGTTTTTCTGCCAAACTCAACGCACGTAGCACAAACACACACAACCGCCACTCGAACCGAAGTAAACGAACCGACCGACCGACACGAACCTCGCCGCCGTCGCTGCTGCTGTGCCGAACCCACTCACGAACGAGCACAACGAATGAATGGTTTTTTTTTTCTTTCTTATTTGCAAAAATCGTAATTTCCAAAAAGTTTTCTCTGCATTTTTTCACATATTTACACACAGCTTTTTGCACATACTTTTACGTTTTCCGTTGCGCTTTACATTTTTGCATGTTTTTCCGCAATTTTTGCGTGATTTTACGGCGATTTTTCCCCACTTTTAAAGTCAATCAAGAAAAAATATCAAAATTTTCTTTTCTCGTTTTCACACTCCGCACGACATCACACAAACAACTAACACTGCTGCATCCGCGACATGATGACGGACGACGTGCGCGAAGAGCAAAGAATCGAAATAAAAAATGAAATAGCAATGAGACGACGACGACGGACGAACATTAAAGAAAAAGAGAGTTTCGTTCCGTTCGCAAAGAAAAATACACTAAAGTGCAGAGAGAGTGAGTAAACGCGCGAGAGTAAAATATACAAGAATATCGAAAAGCAAGCAACAACTGACGTTGTCGTTTGGCTGTATCGCTGCTTACGTTGACGTCGCGTCGTTCTGTCGCCGACCGAGCGACTAGTCGTCGTCGGCGTTTTGCGTATTTGCTTTTCTTCTTCTGCTTCGACTCGACTCAGCCGAACGATGTTTGTTATTCTGTGCTGATGTTGTTTTCGCTGTTGCTGCTGCTGCCAACGTGTTTGTTGTCCGTTCGCTTGCTTGCTTGTTGGTATGTTGTTTCTTGTTGTTGTTGTTGTTTTTTCTGCTGACTACTTTGCTTTGCGACGAGCACAGCCGAAGAAAGGACCCGCTTCGTCGGGGGTAGAAAATAAAACTAAACTGTATTATGCCGTCTGTTCGCACACGAAGCGATGAAACGCACACTAAAATTTTGTTTTTGGCGAATGTGTGATGTGTGCGACGACGGCTAGCAAGCTAGCTAGCTCTCGTTCTCTTGTGCTCTCTGCGTGCGGCTCGGGCGCTCTTAGCAACAGCTGTTCTCGCGTTATTTTCGTTGTTGGTTTTATTTATTTTTTTTTTGCTTTATGCTTTATTTATTGAGGCAAAATGGTGGCACTGAGTGCAATCCCAATTTGCATGTATTTTTCTTCTTGATGCATTCATTTTCCCTGCGCTTTGTACAAGTGTTTGTTATTTTATTTAATTCTAATATGCTTTGTTTTAGTATTCGTTTGCATTTGTTTTATCCTTACGATTGCATGTACATTACGCTTTTCAAGGACATTATGCAATGTTTTTGCTTTTTTCTTTTATTTGGCGTTTGATAACTTATTTATGCAAATATGCATTTTGATGAGAAACTTTCACTTTTCGTACTTATGTTTATATTGTTTAGTTCGCGTAGTGGTACAAGAGATTTCATTTTTGTAAAACAAATAACAAAAATAACTGCCATCGTTTAAACATTTTTAACATTTTTAACTATAAATTTATTTTTCTAAATGATGACTTGATATCAACACCTCAAACGAAAACTGTCGTGTGTGTGTACTTAAGTTTACTAATTGCATTTCATATTTCTTTGAGATATGAATATGATCCATGCACGAATTCTTGGTCCATGTACGTACCTATGTAGGATGAAAGTTAGGATATAACCATGCTTGAGATCACATTTGCTAAGCTCTTTAGTTTTCTTTATATTTTCTTTAGTTTTCTTAATATTTATATATAGAAATCTTCGTTCCGGTCCTCGCTTAAGTGTCTATTTATAATTAAAAGATTTGTTTCTGTTTCTAAAAGTTTCTTTACAGATTTCTACCAAAACAACAAATTTAATTAACAAATTTTTACTTTTCCTGAAAAAGGAATGATCCTTTAAATAAAGTTTCATTTCCTAGAATGAACTTTAGAAAATTTATATTAAAATTTAATAAACTGATGCTCTTTTTTTATTTGTAATAAATTGGTTACATCGTTTATATCCGACCTGGGTGACACCAAGGCTAGTTATGCCGCTTAAGTACCCACAAACCTTTAAAGTTACTGTCAATTCGACGATTGACATGTGGTCAATACTTTTTGCCATTTCACCATGAATAGACTTACGCCAGAACAACGCTGGCATATTATGCAAATTTACTCTGAAAATCGTTTTTCAGTTCGGGGAATTTCTCCTGCGCCACGTCTATTTTACATTATACATAATCCATCTAAACTAGAAAAAATCGCTATCTAAATTTTATAATATACTTAAAATTTTGAATTATAAGTGAAATTCTTGATATAAGCACTTTTCATCATATTTAAAGATCAAATTATTTTAAAATAACAATGTTAAACCATTAATTAAACCGTTTCGATCTTAAAATAATATTATTAAATCTTGAACGTACCGATAGCCTGATGATTAATAATTTGATTTCCTCATAAAATAAATAAATTGATTACATTTTAAAAGAAGATTTATATTTTTTAAAAAATTTTTATTTAAAATAAGTTTTTAAATAGAATTTTCTGGATTGAATTAAGAATTTTTCTAGAATTTTAAAAGTTTTTTCCTATGAGTATGAACCTTTCAAAAATTTAATTTCCATATAAATCACACTAAAAAATCTTGTTATATTTATCAAGTCTTATTCATTTTTACCTAAAATTTTACTAATATCATTCGGGTGTAATACTTAGAAGAAATTTTGCATCAACTTAACTTTTCAAATATGAATGAACTAGACTAGACTCTAGAAAACCGTCCTTATTGTTACTTAACAAGACTTAACAATTTCAAAGGGTTTTGCTTTTTTATCATCTTTATGAAAATCTCAGATGTCGCTTAAATGTTAGTAATTATTAGGGGTATTCCCTTTACCGCGAAAATGCCTTGGAAACATCAAAACCTCGCATGTTTTTGTACCTGAAAAAAGAACTGCCAAAAAGTTGTTTGAAATAAAATTTTCGCGTGCCTCGCAAATATTCGAAGCAAATTATTCGCGAAAGCAGTCTCAAGAAAAGTCTTCGTATATTTCAGTGTTTCCTATATGTTAAAAAAATAACTTCATATTGCCTGTTTGAAAAAAAAATCTACTTATGCCATTGGAAAATTGAACTTTTTTACTTTAGGTTATAAAATTGTGGAATAATAAAAGTATTGTAAATTTGTATTTTAAAACTAGTAAAAAAAAAAGCTATAAATAAAAAAAAAAGTTGTTTTTTAATCAATTTTTTTCAGCTTATATACTTGTAGTACTAATTAGAAAATGACAATACGAGTTGGCAGAACTAATTTAATAAATACTTTAGATAACACTAATTAAAACAGCTATACGCCGAAAACAGCTGACACAACTGTTGATAAATTTCACAATTGTTTTCGAGGTGCATTCAACTTTTACAACTTGCAACTTTTCGAGCTTTTTGAGTTTTCCACTTATCACGTTTAAGGGAATACCCTTATTTTTAATTTTTTTTCTATATTTTTTCAATTAAATTAATGATTAGCTTTTGTTTTGTGTGTACAATGTAACGATTGCCACTATTTTGTATGTCATCAAAAAAGGACCACCATTTGCATTTGCATCAAGCAAACATGTCCACACAAGAAATACAAATAATCTGTGTTCCTTTGTATGCATCTTGCTTAATACCAACAAAATGCACAGCACTGCATATCAAGGACACTGCAACTCCCTTTCGTCATTCGTCCACACTCTCCCACACTCACTCACTCTCATACACACACACACAAGCAGCTAAAATCAATAAAATCGCAGTAAAAACACAAATGAACACAAACAGCTGTTGGAGGTCAAAAGCTAAAACAAAGAAGAAAAAAATAATTAAACAAAAGCAAAATGGCAGCGGAAGACGCCACACCAAATAGCAGCGAAAAGCGAAAACAACAAACGGCGAAATAGACAAACTTCCGGTGTGTGAACAAAGAGCGACGAGACGCCAAGTTGCTAAGCAAACGCAGAAGAGCGCGCGCGCTCCTCAAAAAAGCCAACAACACCACAAAATAGAGTGGGTTAGCTGCACATACACACACACACACAGGGCAGGCGAATTACATTGCTCTCTCTGTCCAAATGTCAAAACGAACGAACGATCACGACGATCGCAAGTTGACATTTCGTTTTGATGCGGCATTCTGGCTTCTTTTCCAATCTCTCGTCTCGTGTATTTTGGCAACACAAGCAAAGTAAGGCACAAAAGCGAATAGAGCAAAGAGCGCAAAATGAGCATAATCAGAATTACAAAGTGTATAAACAAAAAAAAAAAAACAAAAAATATACAAACGAGTGAGCACGCGAGCAACACTCCGCACTGAGCGCAGCTGTTATGCGAAGTCGACGCTGACAGCGACGTCGAAAAATACGAAGCCGTCGTCGTTGTCGTCGCAGCAGCACGAGCACTTCGGCTGAATGCTGCTTTCGTTGCTGTTGCTTTGCTTTACTTTGCAGCTGCTACTGCTGCTGCTTTTGCTCTTCGTGGCCATATTTAATTTGGGTTTTTCAATATTCAAATGACTCTTTTCAAATGCAATTTTAACACATTTCTGCACCGTTTTCCGCCGAATTTTCGCACAAAATGTTGAATTCACATAATGAATTAAAAATTTTTGCAAAAAAACGCTGCGAAAATGTTGCATTTCGATGCGAAAAAACAGTTTGAATGTGTGGAAAATTTTCGTGAAAAGGCAAAAAAAAATTTTTTTTTGCATTTTGGCATATTCTCGACATTTTCGTCGTCACTAACGACGACAGCGACGAAGACAACGGCCACGAACGAACGAATGTGTGTGGGGGAAACGTGTTTGTTGCGTTGTTTGTTTCAGCAGTGGGTTTTGCTTCGTTTTCTTTCTTTTATTTATTCATTTTATTTTCTGCTGGTTTTTTTAATATTTATTTTTATTGCTGCGCTCGTCTGTTGTTTTTTGTGGCTGCTCGTGTAATTGATTTGGCTTCGTCAGCCGTCGGACATCATCGTTGATAATCACCGCTTTTTTTTTTCTTATATGTATGTTTTTTTTTTGCTGAAACGGTGAAAATGTCGACTACTCGATGATGTGATGACGGAGATAAAAACAACAACTACAACAACAACAACAAAATCCATTATGAAAAAAGAAAATAGTTGAGCGGGTGGTGGGGTGTAGCGGGCGAACACTAAACTAAAACAAAGGAAAAATAATTACAACTGCGATAAAGGTCACGCCGCAATATTGTCGAAAAAACAGGAAGAGAACGAAAGAAACTTCGCGCCGATGACGAATCTTTATGGAAAATTTTCGTTACGTTGTGTTGCGTTTCGCCTCGTTTTCTTTCGTGGCCTTTTTCTTCTAATTTTTCTTGACCATTTTCTCATTCGCATTTCGTGTTAATTGACACGTTGTCGTCTCGTCGTGGCATGCTCAATGCCAGCCCAACATGGCCGAACGGAAATTGAATTGTATGCGTGTGGCTTTGTTGTGTGGGTGGGCATGACTGGAGCAGGGGTAGAGCGAAGGCAGGTGAATGTAGGTGGCTGCGATTGCGTAATTTCGCACAATGTTAATTGAATTGAATTGTTGATTGCTACAGTTTAAATGTTAACGTTAGCCACAAATGACTTTTGTACCGCTTTTTCAAGTAGACTTAGCAGTGTTAGTATACCAGCATCATCAGTCGAGTTTTTTCTTTTGTTGTGTCTTTTGTTGCAATCTGGGTAAAGTTGCTTTCAAAAATTTATTCACTAACCTCCAAATAGTGAAACAAATTTTGAAAAGTATTTCGATTGTTCACTATTTAGGGTACTCTATGTGAAAATTTGGGTGTTCACTATATCAAAGTTTTCACTATATAGGCTGTTCACTATACCCAGACACAACTGTATAATACAATATTTAAAATAGCAAAAATATCCTTTTAATTTACGCTAGACCAAGCACGGATATATGTAACTGCCGTCCTATCAAATGAAGTCGTTACTGACTTCCGTTATGCCATTTTTTCTTATTTTTTTTATTAAACTTGATTATAAATTTTCCATCCTTTGGACTTTTTACCTACGATATTCCTTTTAATATAAAAAAGAATATAAATATCCTTGAAAAGAGTTTTCTTTTATTCGACCTTTAAACAACCGGATATCAAATATGTACATATATGATTCGAATTATATTTTAGAAAACGACTTAAAGTAATGCTTTTATTTTATATTCAAGTATTTAAAAAACGATTTTTATATGAGATTTTTATAAAGCTCGATTACGAAACAACTCATTTGGTTATTGTAGACGTTGAACTGATTGTTATTAATGCATTAAACGAACAGTCCAACATATCAGTTATTGGCTAAAACGATGTCAAAATTTCAAATCGTCTAAAAGTAAATCCAAATCACATGAATTTGCCATTTCCACATGTAAAAAATTAATATTTCTTCGGTTGACCAAACTTTTTGAAAACTTCAATTATTCGAAATATCGAATTATTCAATTTAAAAATACCCGGTTTTCGAATACGAGTAATATTTGCAATATTTTAAAAACCAATCGGTTAACTATTGAAAAATAAAAACGTTTATTCGATTTCAGTTAACCGAATTGCAAACACTACGAAAAGGTCGATTCAAATTAAAATGAGTTTTACTTTGAAGCAGATATTAAGTTTGGTGCTCCATTTGAAACGCCCTTTAGAAGGCATGGCAGGCAAGACAATATATCTTTGTGTTTTTTTTTTATATACTCGTAAGTAAGTATCGATTTACCGATGTCCAGGTTCCCAAGCGATTACAAAGGTAGTTTAAGAGATATCGAACTGAACTGGTATGTGAGCTTATAAAGCATGGTCGCAAAATTATTTTTACAAAATCAAACTAGCTTAACTAGTTTTAAAAATGCAATCATTTAAAAAAGTAGTCGATAACATAAAACAAAGAAAAATGTTCATATTGAAAAATGTTTAGAAAAGCAGAAAAATCCAAATCGACTAGTTACAAGAAATTAGAACTTATTGAGTTTTTCATTTAAACAATTATTGAAAAAGAGGTCCTTAAAAGCGCCCTTAATTGATGGAAAATATCATTACTTATGGGAAGCAAAACAGTAATTAATGATTAAAGGAGGGTTCATGAAAACTGAGCGCTATGGTTCCATACCAGCCCAAACACAGGAGAGCAAGAACAATTTTGCCAAAGTTTAATGGCATTATAAAAGTCTTAGCTTTTTATCTTCAAATTGTCTCTTCTACTTCGCTCCATCTCTAGACTTTTCATCATGCCTTTCCGAGATTAAGATCAATAATGTACAAAAATACCTTCGAATTTCAATTCGCCTAAACCTCCAGAGCTTCATTTTATTAAGAGTTATTGGTTATTGAAAAACACTTAAAACTAAGTTTAAGCCAGCTGAAATTATTAAAGATTTAGTAAAAAATTTAAAAAAGCCAAAGTCTCCATATCAAAAAGTTATGCCTGACGAAGGTCGTGAAGCAAAAGTTGGAAAATTCAAAAGAAATTTTCTTAAAATAAAACCTATTACGTACTTTTATTTGAAGTATAATAAAGTAGTCAACTAAATTTATCAACATAATTTTTTTAACTTATTTAGTTCAGGAAATATTCAATATTAAGTTTTTATAAATTATTATTATAGCGACCATTCTTTATTCTTCAATTGAAGATTAAGTTTGAAGATGAGTAAAATCGAACAAAAGATCATATAAACTCGCCCGTTTTTCGGTAAAATAAATTCAATAAAAATAGTTGTAGTGCGAATAACCGGTTCAAATTCGGTTTTTGCAATCGAGTAGTAACGTTGTAATGCTGACAAAAAAAAATTCAAAAAATGGACGTGATAGAATCAGAAAAGCTCTCACTTCTATAGTAAGCTTCTGCTATAGTAAGCATATTTTTGTACGAAGAAAAGTGGTGTAGAGTTTTGGGTATCTGTAATGACATCAATAACCATTAAAATTGAAATACACTTTCTGAGTCACACACATATTAAACAGAAGCTAATAATTTGTTTTTGTTTAATTTCACTAATTTGGTATTACTTGTTAAATGTTTGTTTATACTTAAATTAACGTTTCATGTTACATGTCGTTTTGTTTACAAATTCCATTTATTTATATCAGTTGTATTCTTTTGTGCACTGCTGTATCGCCTTATTAGGCTTAGCTATGTAAGAAAGTAGTCGTACCATCAATATGGGCGTAGAGCTTGGCTTACGCTCCATTAGAGCACTATCTCTTAGTTTCGTTAACTAGGATACATGTGATCTCTGTTATATGAGGACCCATACAGAGATCGACATCCTTAAGAACAATTTTCAATCTATCAAAAATGGGTTTTAGGGCCTTAAGTCCAGATTTTAAGGATCAATTCAAAATTATGAGTATGCAGTTTTTTTCTAATTGTAAACCTTGAATTTTGACACAGTGTGCTTGTATTGAATATTATTATTAAATAATATTAAAGTTTTGTCATATAATAAAATCTGCATAACTCTTTTTATGGAAAACCAAAATTTGGCTTGAGCGAGTTATTGGTTAACCAAATGTAAATACCGGATATGCACTTATGACATTTCTTAGTTGCTATTTCATTTATTATAGTAAATTGATAAAAGATAATTAGAATAATAATTAGAATGATAATAATAATAGTGAAATATTTTTGGCATAATTAGATTTTAAAAATTCCTATCGACTCGACGAATAAAGACTCATTCTATTTAAATTATTTTCTTGCAATGCATTTTGTGTCCATTTTTTTGTATAGGAGATGCAACGCCCAGTTTTCACATTGTTCCCCATTTGTTCCCTTAAGTCAAAATAGATTAAGGAATATATAATTTAGTTAGAATTTGTAGAGGAGTTCTTTCATATCTGACAAAATTTAATTCAATTGCATTAATTTTGATCTACGTTAAAAGCTGGATTTTGGGTGTGCTAATCTAGACTAAACCGATAAAGAACAGATTACGCCCTCGAATATAATATAGGAAATTTGTCTTTACTTCAAAAAAAAAAAATATGTCAAGTAAAGTCAAATAAACTGTTGCATAAATATTAGGTATAAATTTTTATTATGGACCTTATAAGATTTGTGAATAATCCTTTTGAAACGATTTTTGGCAATGTATTCCAAGGAATCGATTTTTTTCCGTTTCAAAAACTTAGTTAAAGGTTTTTTAGAATCCTGCGTATGTGGTCAGGTGTACTAAGTTTATTTAATCTATATATATAAAAATGAATGTATCTTTATTTTTTTCTTTCTTTCTTTCTTTCTTTCTTTCTTTCTTTCTTTCTTTCTTTCTTTCTTTCTTTCTTTTTTTCTTTCTTTCTTTCTTTCATTCTTTCTATCTATTTTTCTATCTTTGTACCCTATGCGCATCTAAACTATTCACCCGATTGTGATAAAATTTTGGGGAGTTGCTGTGCTCACGCTAACTTAGGCAAATAAAAATTTGCCACGCCCACCAATTACGCCCACAATTTGTAAAACTAAATAAAAATATTCGATAATTTCGCTAATATTGCTCCTATAAATCTGAAATTTGGTATCGAAGTTTGTATGTGCAGTGTCTACAATTTCACCAAAAATGGGCGTGATTGGATAAATTTAACGCCCACTTTCATAAAAAGGATGGATCAATTTTACGACTAACACCATTGGTCAGAAACTTTATGAGCTATATAGAAAACATGTAGCGGGATGCACCGTGAAGAATAACAGGATATACAAAATCTGCCACGCCCACTTAAAACACCCACAATTTGTTTAAGTGATAATATACGATGGCATTGCTAATATTGCTCTTTGAGATTTCGCTTCTGAGTTTGTATGATTGCTGCCGATAATTTCATCGTCGTAGCTAAGAATCGCTATACAGTGAGAACCGGGAAGTTCCGCTAACTAACGAGAGAACCGGGAAGTTCCGCTAACATTTTCTTTTTTAAATGGCATTGCAACTCATGCCGGGCATTCGCTAGTAATATTTATAAAAATTGATATTTCGCTAGTATTTTTCTCTCTTTATTATGAATTACATTTTTACAAATGATTTAAAAAATGTTTTTCAAACAAGTTTTCGGAAATTTTTACCTTAACGTACAATTTGAAAAAGAGTTCTTCGAATTCGAATTGTTTAAAATTATTACGACTTCTGTTATCGAAAGCTTTTCAACACGAACAACGAGAAGAAACTATGAAAGCGGTCAGAAATAGCTTAACTCTGCATTTATATCCGGTTTACTAACCTGAACATAATTGTGTGAAGTTTTTCTAATCGCTATATCCTTCGAATATCCTCCATTTAATGCTTTTTGGTATTTTTATTGAGACGTTTGAGTTGACATTTTTGTCGAATTTTATTAGTTTTCTGCATGGTGTAATAAATAAAGGAAAGTAGAAAATTATCGTTCTCCACCTCGGATTTTCGTTAAACTGAGTATTTGTTATATCGACTGTTTAAAAATGTTTAAGTTAAATTTAAAAAATTCAGGGAAACAAAAATGTGATTTTTATCATGGTTAGGAAAGTAGGAACTCACCTCGATTTCTGCTTTATTTATCTGAATTATTTTGAAGTTTAATTTTATATTTTTGATAAAAAAAACTACGTTCTTGTTTTTAGTTACTTGATAATTTTGTAGCAACTATGGCAACTACACACAAATTTTGTTTTCAAAGAGAGAAATAATCGAGGTGGAAAGGGACAATTTTCTACTTTTCTCACCTTATATTTATTACACCATGATTTTTATAATGCTCAGAAAATATGAGCAATATTGTCGTTATTTTTTAACTTTTTTCCATAACTATCAAACATTTTTAATGGAAACTATTTCTTAAAATTAAGTTGTACGTTTAAATACTCTTAGCACTTTTTTTTGTTGATAAGATGGAAAATACGAGTATATATATATTATATATTCGATCCCTGGTTGTAACGCTTTCAATTAATTAACAATGGTTATATCGTGTTTTGAAAAAAAAAACCTTATTGAAAACTCATTAGAATATTCGGTTTTGGTTATGATCCGAATATTCTTCACAAAAGCTTTTTGAAGGCGAAACAAGCCTTTTTATATGCATCACCAAGCGGCAGCACATACCGAAGGCCATACTGAGTTTGTTCTTACATTTATAACGGCCATAAGGAGACGTGGTAGGTATGACTATTTAGTTATATAAAAGATCAGTCGATTTAAAGATATCCGTCTGACTGTCCCAGCGATTACAGTCGTAGTTTAAGAGATATCGAGCTGAAATTCGGTATGTAACCTAAAATGACAAACTTATCGCATGATATCAAAAGATGTGGAAAATTAACCGATCAATTACCATTATTATTACAAGTAATGCATTTTTTTTTAAATTATCATTACAATTACTGCAACGGTAATTGTAAGACGCCATTGCAATGCATTGGAAATAAAATTTCATTACAATTACAAATTTCAATGATAATGAAGTAATAAAATATGTTTTTTTTTCAATTACCATAAATTTAATACCAATTTTTAAGTGTACTCCTTAGCTTAAGTGGGTCTCTTTTCAAGAGACGTCATTACTAACTAGCTAACTAACTAACTAACTAAGTGTCCTCCTTTTATTATTGATCAATATAGTTCTCCAAAAATTACAATTAAGGTTATTAAAATATACAAATTAATAATTGTAATGCAATTTTCATTGGAATGCACTGTAATGGGTATTGAGTACAAAAGATCTTCAGTGGTCGCAGTTCCTGTTTAGTCCTTAAGGTGTTATTTTACACCTAAACAGAAGACTTTAGTCTGATTTCGCGTGGTCCACTTGTTGAACAAGGAAATATATCTTTCATTGATTAATTGATTGACTGCAATTGATAATGGAACCGTGCATTTCAATTACAATAATCATTGCAGGAATTGTAATGGTATTATTATTATTATTAGTTAATGGGATATGCACTGCGACCTGAATATCTATTGTTACCCGCCTAGGACTTACAGTAATTCTGTTAGTTCTATCTCTGTTAAGAATTTTAGTATTAGGCCTACGTCTAGAGATTTCAACATTTCATCTGGTATTAGATAATCACCCAGATGTTTCGTCCTATTTTGCATGAATTGAGGGCATTGTCCTAAAATGTGTATTGAGGTTTCTACCTGTCCCTCGCATAAATCATTTGACAGTATTCTCATTGATGTTAGGATTGTAATGGTAATTAAATACATTAAATTACCTCTAATGGTATGACATTTAAAAAGGGCATTTTACAGTTTAAGGAAAGAAGGAATGTATCCTTAACATTGATTCGTCCGGTCTATAATCAATTTTAACGTAATTTTGTGAAAACATTTTATTACATATTTACTTTTATTTGTATTCAAAAGGATTCGGCCTTAGATCAAGTTTTACAAATTTAGTTATTACTAGTTTAAATTACCCGGCGGTGCCCAGGTTCCTTTTTAATAAAATCAAATCTTAGTTTATTTGTTAATTAAGATTAATAAACTTTCCAGCCTCGCCCACCATTTTTGGAATATTTGGTAAATTTGGTAATTTTATACCAAATTTGTAAGCAGAACTTCCCGTTACTCCCCGTTGTTTGTTTGTAAATATTGTCACCATGTATCTCTAAACTGAGTTTCGCAACTGTTGCAGTTAACCTCCCCGGTATTCGCATTTGTATGTGGTGAGTGTAAAATAGACCACAGTTTTGGTTAGATAGTAGATCTAGTTCCCAAACACCTTCACACTAAAGTTAATCATCGTACAGTATCACGTTTCTGAGCTACAACGGTGAGCGTTCAATTGACCCGACCACGCCCACTTTTTGAAAGATGGAAGATTTAGTCACCATACACCTTTATACAAACATTTACCTTCGTACAACATCACGTTCCTGAGATATCGCTGTGGGCGTTAAATTGATTCAACCACGCCCACTTTTTGTGAGATTTGAGATTTTTTGGAATAGTATTAGCGAAATAATCGATTTTGTTGACTTAATTTTACTAATTATGGGCGTTATATGTGGGCGTGGCAGATTTCATATAGCCTATCATTCCTTCCAGACCCATCTCGATATATGTTCCAAGTTTGAAGTAAATCGGTTCAGCCGTTTAAGCGTGAAAACAGTACAAACGAAAATAAATAAATAAATAAATAAATAAATAAATAAATAAATAAACAAAGAAATACACTTTCCTTTATAATATTAGTAAGGATTAAACTAATAAAAATCGTGTCCTAAAATTTGATTATATGTTTAAATGACATTTTGGTAAAGCTACTGTGTTGTAGTTTTTGTTCTTTTTGACATGCTCCAAAAAAAAAAAAAAAATTTCGATTTAATTTGATAGCACATAAAACCGACTTTTCACATTATAAAAGGATACCCAAATGGGATGTAGGTTTTAGCATTTTAAAGGACATTTTATAGCATTAAATGGTAATCAGATTAGGACGAAATTTTACGTACAAGATTCCTTTTTTCGCACGAATCTTGTGAAAGTTTTTAAAATAGTTTAAAAATTGTTCTTTTGTAAGGTCCTGGCGCCCGGAAAATACGTCATGAATCTTGCATATATCACGTTTAATAAGTTTGGCCTTGAATTTATTTTTGTGTGCACTGTGAGTCGTTGTTATAAGAAGAGTAAATCTGTTTAAAAAAATGGTAAATTCTATTGTCGAGTCGAAATACCTGAAGGCGAAAAAATTCAAGTGGAAAAAGTTGGCGCGAAAATTTTAATTTAAGACCTATTAAAAGAGTCTGAAAGGCCTGTTGCCTGAGGCTTTCAAATATTATTAAAAAGGTTTTACAACTGTAGACAACTGAATTAAACAACTTTATTTCTGTAGCTATAGGTATAAGTTACATAAAGATCCTTATACTAATCAAAAGATGACATAAAAAAGGCATAACTTCGAATTGTGAGCTGAATGACGAGAAAAATTCGTCTTGTCTAGAAAAAACGTGATATTTTGTATTTTATTTAACTACACCGTGCTACACTGCGACAGAACTCCAGTTCCATGAACTTTGTTCTTTAAAAAAGTTCACTTATTACTATCGATATGGGCGTGATTGAATAATAAGGTTAGGAGAGTAGATGAGAACACAAATTAAGTGAACTCACCTCGATTTCTGTCATATCTTGAAATTTGTTTTTGTTTTTATGTTTTACAACAAAACTACGTTGTTGTTTTTATTATCTTCAGACTTTTGTAGCAACAATGGAAACTGCACAAAAATTAAATTTTCAACGAGAGAAAAAATATCGAGGTGGAGAGGGAGAATTTTTTTTTACTAAAATAATTCAAATCCATTTAATAAAAATTTAGTTTTAGTTATTTGAATTTTTAATGTTAATTAGAGTTAGAGTTGATGTGGGCTGGTATGGGACCATAGCTCTCAAGGACCATTGTATTGTACCCAGGACAGTGTCGGAATAGAAAGTAGAGATAGAGGAATGAAGTGTTTGGATGGGAAATAAGAGTTAAGTTCATACACTATTCCCCAAACTTCTTAGTTTCACGGATGAATTTAAGAAGGTAGGAAGAGTATTATTAATGAGTTTTTTTTTTTAAATAGCTAAAAATATAAAAATTTGTATTCCCTGCACTAGCGAAAAAAAAAACTGAATTCACAATTAGGCTATATTTGACCTATACTCTCATGGGTATAACGCTCGTCCATGGTACTAGAAAAAAGATCAATTTTGTCGCTCGGTGTTGTTACGACAAATGTTTCATGAACTACTTTTATTTTAGGACAAAACTGGTGATGAAACCTTATCAATTAATTCGATAGTATGGCCTTGGTTTAAAAGAAATTTTCCATGCTCTCAGGAAATTCCATTTACGCAGCCATATATTAAATACGGGTGGTCCAATAAGTATTTAACCTACAAAAAAAAACAACAACAAATATTCTGGAAAAGTGGCTATACAAGTATATTTCTCAACATAACTAGTCTCCTTTAAGCTGGATGTGCTTAACGATGCGGTACTCCAACTTCTTTAATCCGCCTGAAAACGTTTTCTCGAGGTCTGCAAAGTAGGCCTCCATCGGGTTGTGAGGCTAAGCACTTATCGGACCACCCTCGTATAATATTTTCCGGTAATATTTGGAGGATATTTTAAAGTACATCTTTTCTCTACCTAGCGAAATGTCAAAAGCAAAAAACTTGTTAAAATTCAATCGAGTAGTTTGTAGACAATGGTCATAGAATGGGAATTGATTATATTGATATATAGAAAAGCAGACTGCAAGGACATCTCCATTAAGACCTCAATTTAACACAAAATAAACAACCTTATTTTTTTTTTGTTTATGATGAATTGTTCATTTCTTTTCCCAAAAAGCAATTCGATTTCATTTCAAGGCTTGGCCAAAAAAAATACAAACAATTTTGTTTGTATTTATTTATGCATTTATTTTATATCAATCAGATATTATTTTCTCTGAATGTTATTATTTTTGCTTCACTTAAATTTAATATACATAAACAGGATTTGAAATATGTAAATTATTAAAAATATTTGAGATGAAAGGTCAACCCTTTTATTATTCTGGTATTAAACGAAACACCACATCTGTACGTTTTGAGCTTTATGTTGCTTTATTTGGTCTACAATTTTCCTTAGCAACCACGCGAAATGCCTAAGAAGGTGCAATGATTACTCCAGATGATTCATAAAAGTTGTCCATTAAGGATACAACGATTACAATTGCGATTAATAATCGCCAATTACGATTAATCGACGATAATTTGCAATGCTATAAAAACATTAAAAAGTTTGATAAAATTGTAATCGGATTCTTAAGCGTCAAGTATGAATCGTTGCAGTCCTTAATTTGGTACGATCACCGACGATTTACGTGCAAACAATTTATTCGCCTGTCTTCAGCGGCTCTTGTGTTTTGAAACTTGAAAGTTTTCTTTGAATTCTCTCTTGTTTCTAAATCAAAGAAGCTTATAGACGGATATGAAAACACAAAGTTTCACCAAGCCAAATACCGTTGTTGAAAAATAGTAGCGTATTCCGAAACAGCACTGTCAGGTCTGCTTAATTGGTCAGTATTTTTGTTATTGTTTTAAAAATTATAAGACAGATCAGTCCATTCTTGATTAAATTGTTTTTTTTTTACAATTTAGGGCAAACTTAATTTAAGAATACAAAGACAATGTTTCCAAAATGACTTATATAAATAAAAAACAATGGACAGACAACATTTGAGATAAATAAAAAAAAAGAATTATAATCACAAAATGTGCCTCAAAGCTTAAGCAACGACAACAAAGCAAAATGACTCGCCATATTGAAACGTTGCAAGCTAATTGCTTGAATCAACGAACGAACTGATAAAACCCCTCCCCACTCCAATACCAACCGAAAGTCACCTTCGTTGTTCGTAAACGAAATTTGAACGGTTTAAAACGAACAAGCGTCCTCATAGGTGAACCGGAACACAAAAACAAAACAAATACTCTAGAAAATGTTAACAAACAGCAACAAAAAAAAAACAAACAAAAAATTATCAAAGGACACTGAAAATGACCTTCAAAGTGCACGCGCAAAATTTGACAAATCAACAATGCCAACAACAACAAAAATAGCAGCAAAAACGTTAAATATAAAAAAAAAACGTCAGAAAAGCAAAAAAAAAAAACATTTCTTTTCTATTTTAGTTTCCTCATTCCTCTGCCTTATTTTGCGCACATTATTTAAACAATTAAATCAACCTTGACAAAATTTATAAATTTTTCATTTTTTAATACATAATTTAATAAAAGTGCCACTTACCCTTATTTGCTTGACTTCTTCACCACTTTTAATAAAACTTCTTCTTTTTACAAATTGTCCAAGAAAATTTTCCGAATCGCAAAACAACGCGATAAAAGCACTCGAAATGAAGAAAATCTTCTGTTTTTTTTTTCTTTCTTATATTGTAAATATTGTTGTTTTTGTTGTTGAGCTACTCGTTTTACTTTTACACCACATTCACAGCGTAGAGAAGACGGACAATTAACAAAGAAACTAAAAGAAGAAATAAAGAAAGAAATAAAGAAAGAAAGCGCAACAGAATCTGATTTTGATTTGATTTTATTTAACACGCGCAAAGAACGTGAAACAACGGCAAAAACCGAATGATATGCTCGGTCGGTTATTGTTGTTGCGACTACAAACTGTCGCTGTAATGTTGTTGTTGTTGTTCTTGTTGTTGCTATTGCTCACTTTTTCTGATCGTTGCCGAAAAAAAAAATATAAGAAAAATAAAAAATAAAAGCGAAAAACACGAAACGAACCTCGTTGTTAGTGTCTCGTGTGCGTGTGTGTGTGTATTTTTTGTAAACTTCGTATACGATTGCAGACCGCCAACATAATAAAAAACACACTTTGTTATTGTTGTTGTTGTGTCTTTAAGGGGAGTCAGCGGGTGGGCGGACGCTTACGGGTGGTATACGTGATTTGGTGCGATACATTTTTGATTTGGTTTCTTTACTTTTGGCTGATTTTGGGTTTGTGCTGCTTCGGCGCATTTGCTTGTGGTGTCAAAAGGCTGCGCAATTGCATTTCCTGTTTTTGTTTTCGTACGTGCTTGGGCGGAAATCGTTGCGCAGCGTTAGTTCCTGTGCGGTGCAGGAAGACGCACACAAATGAAGACAAGTCGTCTCGCTACAATATTTGTAAAATGATTTGTTAATCCTTTTAATTTTGTTATTGCATGCAAGACGATGCTCCGGCGAAGCTAGCCTTGAGCACGGATACTCAGCCTATTGGTGGAGGTTGAAAGTTTGATGTGCATCAGAAATACAAAATTAAAGATTTATTACAAGGTACTGATCTTTTATTATAACAGAATTATACAAAAAATAATAAGGCTATTCCCTTAAACGCGAAAATGGCTTCGTTAACCTCTAAACTTCGCGAGCCTGAAAAAAGAACTGTCTAACAATTTATTAAACAAAGTTTTCGAGAACTTCGCAAATATTCGAGCCAAATTAGCCTCGAAAAGTTGCTCGTATGTTTCAGTGTTGCCTGTAAAAAACACTCATGCCATTGATAAAATGGACTTTTCAACTTTATATGAAAAAATTGCAGAATAATGAAAGTAAATTATTGTTTTTGTTTTAAAACTATTGTAGTAAAAAATCTATATATATAAAAATGAATTCTTCTTTCTTTCTTTCTTTCTTTCTTTCTTTCTTTCTTTCTTTCTATCTTTCTTTGTACCAAATGGGCGTCTAAAGCATTCATCCGATTTTGATGAAATTTTTAGGGAGTTGCTGTGCTCACGCCCACTTAGGTTTTGGGCACGCCCACCTATTACGCCCACAATTTGTAAAACTAAGTTAAAATGTTCGATTATTTCGCTAATGAAATTTGGTATCTTAGTTTGTATAAACACTGTCGGTAACTTTCCCAAAAATGGATGAGGTTGGATAAATTTAACGCCCACTTTGAAAAAAATAGAAAATATGCGATAACGTGGCTTAATATTGCTCCTAAAAATTTGGGATTTTGTTTCTGAGTTTGTATTCCGATAATTTCACAGCCATAACTCAGAATCGCTACAACGGTGAATACCGAGAAGTTCCGCTAACTAACGGGAGTACCGAGAAGTTCCGTTACTAACGGAAGTACCATTTTTTTAAGTGGCATTACAACTCATGTAATCTATAAAACAAATTCGTTTGTAATAAATATTTCACAGCTTAAATATTTGCTAAAATCACAACCAACGAGAGGCAGCACTAATTGAAAAATTTCATTAGGCAACACTTAATTTTTTTATTCGCAGAAAAACTGTTAAATAGGTGAATTTCACAATTATTTTTGAGCTCGTGAAAAGGTGCGTTTCCGAAAAGTGCATCGCAAACTTCGAGCTTTTTCAGTTTTTCGTTTTAAGGGAATACCCCGATTATTTTTATCTTCCATTTTTTTTAAATACATTTTAAAGGTCGTAAAAGACCGCCCTTCAAATGAAAGCTTGCCTCGAGTTCATTTCAACACACTGCAAACTTTCGTCCCCTGCCACGCCCACAAAAAACCCGCCAAAATCATTTTAAGGGAATGCAGTTTGTACACTAAAAGAAAAATCGAAATCTTAATTTAAAAACGATCGAACTTGATGTGAGATTGTTTCGTTCTGACTCGAATTAAGATCGCGCGATTTCGATTCAAAACTTAAAAATTTTCAATTGAAACTGAAATTCTAGATTCTTAGATTTTCGTTCAAAATTAATTGAACTTTCAAAATGTGATAAAAGACTAATTTCAATTTAGGGTCATTATCGTGAAAATTTACTCTGAAAATTTAATAGCAATTTAAAGTAACCATTAAGTAACATTAAAAAAAAACATTCTTTGCTTTTAATATAAAACGAGTTGTAGAATTCTGATTTGATTCCAACAATCTTTTTTTTAATATTAAATTGTCAAAATCTTCGTTAAAAGGACTTAAATTTGAAAAATAAATTATTGATTTCTAATTAAGCTATGAAGATTACTTAAAATCATAAAAAATATAAGGAGAAATAAAATTATCACATATGAGGAGCTTTAAATCAAATACCAATAAATCCATAGGAATCGTTTATAATCACAAAAAACTGACAACGTCCTCGAATTTAAGTTGAAAAAATTGTGTTGCTTAAAAAAACGACAAGCAATAAATACTATGATAATTATCTTCGACTATGCCGAAACTCAAATACCCTCCGCCATTTTAGAGACTTTCTAGGGCACGAAGGGGGCAATTGCCTCGGGCGGCACTTTTTAAGAGCGGCATGTGGAACAAGATCTAGGGGCGACACTTATTAAGATATGCTTGTCTCATGAAAGTAAGTTGAATTTTTTTTTGGAAATTTGGGACCTCTTTTTTTTGCTTCTTTATCTGCTTTTATGAATAAAATTTACTTTTAAATTTTTCAACAACTATAAATGGCGACAATATCCAGTCTTGTCCAAATTGCCTACGTACGGGCCTGATGCGAAGGGTATTGAAATACCTCAGGTAAAGTCAAATTAATTGGCGACGAAAACAGCACGAGAATATTTTTTTTTTATAAGATCACAAATTGCGAAAAAATATTTGGATATATCGGTTTTTGATTTGAAAATGTTTGCCGGTGGTCTAAAAGGAGTCTTTTGAATTTATCGGCTTTTGATATTAAAACTCAAGTTTGAATTCATATTAAGGACCTTTTAAGCTTTAGGAATAATCGGAACAAGTAAAGCGTACTAGCTTTAGCCCTATTCTATTAAAACCTGGTCATCAATACAAATTTTGTCGTGAAATTAACCCTTGAAAGTGAATATTCCGAAGCAAAAATATAAAAATTCTAGATCTTAAAAACTTATTAAGATATCACAAAAAATTGTATAAGGTAGAACCTTAAAGAGCTCTTTAATACCTTTCATTTAACACCTCAATTATACTGATAAAAACAAAACTCAGCGAGTAATTCAAATTAAGAAAAAACGCAATTTTCAACTTTAAAGTAAATTTTTTACAGTAAATTTCAGCTCTCATGGCCACATACCTGATAAAAAAAAATTAAAATCGGAGTCGAAGTAGTACGCTGAACTGAAGCCGAATAATCCCTTTAAAATAGTTTATGTCAAGGCAAATTTTAAACATTTTCCAAAGCAATCGATTTTTAAAACATAATAGAAGGTTTTCTAAAATTCCGGTTATCGGCTGTAAAGAGGAAACTATCCTCAACCTAATTAATAATACATCAAAAAGAAAATTGTTTTTTTTTCAAAAGTGAATTTATCGGTTTTTGATTTAAAGCTATATATTTATTTAAAAAAAAAATTTAAAAAGTATTTCATCACATACTCGAATTATTATTAACAATTGAAAAATTCTCATTTTTCAAGAATGTTTATCACCATTTAAGAATATTCTTATGCCTGGTTTCCACTATGCCATTTTTAAATGTCATGCTGCCATTTGTAATGAGAACCGGCAATCGTTTACCTTTGTTGTCAATTTATGACTACGCAATGGCAAAACAAATTCTGACCTAGTGGAAACATCTCCGTCAAACCGTTATGACAAGCAGACATTTTATGGCAAATGAGTAATTTTTTTAAAGAAGAAGAAGAAGAAGAAGACAAAATTAAATCAAAGTCGTCAACGGACACTCGCAAAAAAAAAAATGTTAAACCACCGCGGGTCTTCATGTCTTAAATTTCTGCGGAGCGTAGTATAAAACCCAGTGGTGGGTCCGAGCAGTGCTGTTAAGTATTTAAATTATGTGAAATTTCTGTATTTCGCCAAAAAAAATTACTGTTTTTGGAGAAAAATCACTGTAGATATTAAAAAATTATTCATCATCATTTTTATTAAAAAAAAAACCTCCACAATCATAAAAATTTTTGTTTTCTTTATTCCGACAAAAAGTATTGAAAGAATCAAAACCAAAAAAAAAGGTCCTCACTTTGCAATTTGGACAATTACTGTATTTTTACATAAAAATACTGCAAAATTTTCACAATTACTGTGTTTTTAAGACAAATTCGATACATTTTTTTTTTATTTTTTTTTAAATTACTGTAGAAAATTACTGTAGAAAAATTACTTGTTACTGTAATTGCTACCAAATTACTGTAGAATAACGTAATTTCGGTATAGTTAACATCACTGGGTCCGAGCCCCAAAGCTGGAAGTACCCACCATTCGTGATTTCATTTTCGCTCCTATTTTCTTCTTTGCTCCTGCAGAAGCGCAGCCAAACACAAGGTACCTAGATGTATGTATATGTATATTTTTCCTTTTATTCATTTTTAATACGGCAATTTTAATTATAAATATTTGCAATCAATTTTATGCATGAACTGACATGTTGTCATTTGAACTTTAAATTGACAAGAAGAACAAGAACGAAGAAATTTTGAAACAGCTGTTTTTTAATTTCAAATTGACGCCAATTGTGAGAACGCCAAAATAGAATATGGCATCGACACTTTTTTGACTAGCATTGCCATATCATTTATATCAGGCCCGTACCTAGGAATTGAGACGCCCGGGGCCAGAGTGGTTATTGTCGCCTTTTCAAACTATTTTTATGAAATATAAGTTTTTGTTTTGAAAAATTTAACAGTAGACCTTTTTTTTTGTCATGAAAGCAGTTGGCGAAGCAAAAAAAAAATGATTCACAATTGAAAAAAATTCTCACCTTCCTGTTATGAAGCAAAACAACAAAATAAGGTACTCACTACTGTTAGTGTTGCCCTGAAGCTTGTTCCACATGGCGCCCTTACAAAGTGCCGCCCGGAGCAGTTGCCCCCTTCGACCCGCCATGATACGGGCCTGAACATTTGTGTGACAGTTTTCATGGCGTTATGGAAACACTTTATGTGCAAAATGGCACCTTGTCAAATAAAGTCCTTTCGAAATGGCATTACGGGTAACCAGGCATTTGAAAACCATAAACACAAAATCAAAATACAATAAAAATTCCACAACTCGACGATATCGTCGAACAGTCCGACTAAACGTCTCGCATACTCGTATGCGAGGCCGCCGGTGCAGTTACCTAACCAAGACTGATGTTAACGTTTTCGATTACTTTACCTTAAGTTGTTCTAAGAAAAAGATCTCCGATACATATTTCTAGAAATATCCAAATACCTGAACAAAAAAACGCGATTTGGATAAATCTTTAGACATTTTTTAAACTAGCCGGGTACTGTAACCGGCGTTGCAATGGTTTTTATAACCTTCGCCATGCGAAAGTACATGCCGAAAGGAATATTAAGTTTGTTCTTCTGTTTGTAACGCCAAAAAGGGGGCGTGCTAAGCATTTGCTAAGTGAGATCTCATTCTCCAAGCGAAGGTTAAGTTCTAAGATGAGCACGATCGGAACAAAAACACTACGCCTCTCTCTCTCCTCCTCATTCAAACGTCCCGTTTTTATAAGGAAAAATGATTCGCGAATTAAAAATTGAAATAAAAAAATTGTAATACTAAAAAAATAAACAAATTTAATAAATTATTTAAATCACATTTTAAACAAAAAACAAACAAAAGAGTTAACTTAATTTTAAACAACGATTCCCTGCGGCACTACGATGAAATGGACAAATTCGATAATTCCAGATCCTCGGTGTTAATTTGCACCAATTGATCGCTGTTGAAGTTTAGTAAATTGCTCAACGTTGGATCCGGTACGCTGCTGTTGGGAACGGGTGACGGCGGCACTATGATGCCCACAATGTCGGCAGCATCATTATCGTTAATGTTAGTCTGATGTTGGTATTGATATTGTTGCTGCTGCTGCTGCGGCTGCTGCGGCTGATGCTGTTGGTAGACCTGATGGTGTTGCTGTTGGTGTTGCTGTTGTTGCTGTTGTTGCATATGCTGCTGATGTGGACTGTGTAAAGGCGGTGGAAACATCCATTGCTGATGTGTTGTACCAACTCTTCCCGCGCCACCAACTTCGGCTACGCCGCTCGCATTAGGCGTCATCACATTTTGCATGGGAAAGGGCGTCACGTGAGTGATGTTCATATTGTTGTTGTTGTTGTTGTTATTAAAATGTATAATATTGGGAGTGTATTTGCTCTTCCATTGGTATGCGCCTGCGTCCACCTGAAATTGTTGTTGATGCGCTGTCGATACCGCATGTTGCTGCTGCTGTTGCTGCTGTTGCTGCTGTTGGTGATGGCGCCTTTGCTGTTGAGCATACACACTGTTGTCCTGCTTATCGATTGGCATGGGCGGCACATTCAAATTCGCCCCACCTTCCAGGTCATTTTGTGGTCGTACATCATGTTCCAGCAACACATGCTTGGGATCGCCGCGCGTCTTTTGACGTTTACGTCGTAAATGATCCGGAAATGAGTTGAGCGGAATATATTCGAATGGCAGCGCTTCACTGGTAACGCCGTCCGATGGTCGTCGCAGTTGTATCAAAACCTTTGCTGGTTTTTTAATGTCCAGCGTATGATATTGGGGCGTCTTAAATGTAATGGCCATCTGCTTGTATACATCGGCATGTTGAAATTCGCCGAAGGCCTCCCAGACCACAGCGCCGTTACTCTCCTCGAAAAACTTCACGGCAATATCCTCTTTGACAACCTTCTCGCACAGCAGTACAATCTGAGTATTGCCCAGCACGGTCGACGAACAGCTGCACATGCGGCAAATGACCAGATCGGACATGGCTTTCTTGTCGAAAATCGGATCGGAAACGACAGGCCGCAGCGGATCATTGAACAGACGCTTCTCTTCGTTCTCGATGAACACTTGAAAGCACAATCGCACCACGTTCAAATCGATGCTTGACGGCTGCATTCGATGCGAAAAGCCAGCCTTGAACGGGTCCACTCGTATATGTTCGCGAGCCTTCAGCGCCGAATCGATATCCTTCTTCTTGACGCACTGTATGCCCAGGTTACTGAAGACAGCCTTCTTTGTTTCGGGATTGATTTCCATCGTGCAGACACCCTTCTTGCAGCCTTCTTTGCCAACGAGATTGTGCGGATGCGAACGATACGGCATGTCCTTGGTAACGCACGAGACGACGACAACAGCGCGTCCCTTTAGACCGCACACCTCAATCGTCGGATAGGTTTTATTTTCGGGCGTCGAATTTGTGCCGGGTATTGAACCAGCCGAACGTCCCTCGCATTCATAGCGAAATCTGAGCGCTTTGGCGGCCGGTTGCTCTGTTATTATGACATACGGTTTCCTACGCACATTTTTACTTAACTGCGATTGTTGTTGCTGCTGCTGCTGCTGCTGCTGAGGCTGAGGCTGATGTTGTTGCGGCATGCCCTTGAAGTTGATAATATGTTGTGGTTCTTGCTGTTGTTGTTGTTGTCGTCGAGGAGCCACAAGTGAAACGTTGGAGTTGCCCAGACCGCCACCAACGAGCATGCCGCCAATATTGGCTACAGTTTGATTTGGAAACATGTCTTCGGTTCAATCGGGAACTTCGTTAATTGATATTTTTACTAAAGCGAGCGAAATTACCGAAAACGTGTTGACTTCGCATGAGTTCGACATCAACTAAACGAAATTCTTCCAAAAATGGATCAAATATATTGATGGCAGGTAGAAGATAATTCAGGAGAAAAAAACCGAAAGCAGGTAAATCGCAAAAAAATGCATTTTTGACTTTTTCTACATTTACGAGCTCTAGCTTAGCCTGAAGTGGCTCATACGTATTTTTTTTTTAATAGAAACATTTTTAAGCTGATTAAAGTAGGATATAACGCCTGTAAGGAGCCGTGGATGGTGTCACAATTATATAAATTATAGTACCTGGTAGTTCAAGTCTTGTATTTTAAATTTAATTATTTACAACAAAAATTATAAAGGATTCACAATATTCTGCAGAAATTTCAATAACTGCAGAGTACATGGATTTTAAGGTACCTTCGTGCCAATAGAACCGATTTGTATATAAAAAAAAAGTTCTGAAGAACACGCATAAATCTTCATAAATTCCAATGAAAGCTATTTTTGAAGAGCACTTGAATTTTGTTGTTCTTTAGTGCCAATGGAACCGATTTGCATTTAAAAGTTCTATAGAACACGCTTAGGTTCTGACGAAATCCCAATGGAAGTGATTCGCCAAGAATTTATAAAAATGTTAAAAGTTTCGTTCCAATGGATGATCCATCGACCAAATGCAGAAAATCCGTTCAAAATTTTGCTTACCGTTTGCATATTACTGGATTTAGAAATAATTTTCGAACATATCCACTTTGTTATCCACTTTTTCCCGGAGGTCAAAATTGTCGCAATTTTATTGTTGTACCAATTAACGACAAGCTGGCAAGTTTCATCAAAACCTTTACAGTCGATCTTGAGAAACTGGAGACAAATATAATAAACAAAAACAAACAAAAAAAATTCGGCTAGACCGAAGCTCATATACCATACGTCATTTCAGTGACCCCCAAAAATGTGCTTATTTTTTTCCGCCAAAAAAGAGTAGTTTATACGGGAGGTGGACGTGGTTTGTGAGTAGTATTGTGGTAATACAAAAGTGCGTAATATTTAATATGAACTGGTTATCTGCACTGGAACTATTTTAAATAATTGTTTTCTTGCATGGAGATGGATGGTTTGTTTGGGGGGAGGGGAGTTGCAGTAGTTGTGGATCGACCATGCCTCATCATTCAGAATAGGAGCTTACATACCACAACAAATTAGTTTTTAGATTATTATAATAATTAGTTTAATGCAGGTACCCCTTTCTGTAACGATTAAGTTGGTATGCAGCCCTGATTATACAAATCAAACAGACCAACTTAACGTTACAAAAGACCCAACAAAAACAATATACACACGCACAAACAAAAACAACAGAAAACGGAACTAACGGAAACCGTCGGTCAATCTTTTGTAAGAAGAAGTTTGCTGTTGCGAAAATTGAGTTCTTAAAATTAATTTAGTGCGGGAGCTTCCCGAGGGCACCAGCAACTGCAGAAGATTTAAAATTAACTTTTGCGAATATAATTTGGTCATCAGCCAAATTCTACCAAGTAGATGCAAATGTTTGAAGAAGGGGGCGTGCGTTCATAGGCCCTGAACTATTTAAATAAACACATTCCGAGAATTTAGTTTGGCTACGCCAACTATTTTATAATAATGTGGCATGGCTGCCCGAGCGGTTTTCAGTTATTTTAAACTGGAATTTAACTAATTGTGTTCTCAAAGTCCCAACAATCGTGGTGACAAGAGTAATGTCCGTTTAAATTTAGTTTTTAATAAATTTAGTTTAATTATATCCATTTAAAGGATATAAAATTACATTAAAAGGTTAATTATTTTGAGTTCTTTCGTTGGGGCTTTAGTTCCTATATTTATTTATAAATTTCTGTAGCGCGAACCTTGGACACGACGAGCGTCACCCCAGCCGAAGGTTCGTTACAAAATTTTAGCTTGATAGCTCTGAAACTACGGTTGTAATAGCTGGGACAGACAGATGGACGAAAGGACGGACATCGTTAAATCGACTCAGAAACTGAAATTTGACAGTACCTTACAATACCCTTACAAATACCTGTGCACATTTCAATTCACAGCGTTGCTCTGATTTTCTTTAAACCTCAAAGAGTGCTTTGCGATTCTATTCAGTTGGAATTTATATTTTCTCGTGAACATTTCAGTTTGTGCGGATTTTTGATAAATATTTTTTTTTATTGTCTCTAAATTAAAGTGATTTCAAAATGTTGAAAGTGTTTTTAAAATATTCGGTTATAATTTTATGTGTTAATTTTGCTGCCAGTGACTCCGAACAGTCTCGCATAGTCGGCGGTTATCGTCCAAAGGAGCACACACTGGCCAAACATCTGGTTTCGCTAAGACGTCACGGCAAGGAACTTACACATGGCTATGGAGGTGGTCACTTTTGTGGTGGTTCGATTCTTTCGCCGACTACTATCCTGACAGCGGCCCATTGCTTTCAGCTTGAGTAAATTTCTTAGAATACTTATTCAGAATAACATTCGGTAAGATCGCCAACTTTGCATTTAAATTACAGAACAACGGCCAAACCCGAACAGATTTTTATTGTTGCCGGTTCACCTCAGCGGTTAATGGAAGGAAACGCTCAAATTATTAACGTTTCCGAAATAACGCGTCACCGCGGCTATAATAGTTTAACAAAGAAACATGACATCGCCATTCTTCGTTTGGCAACGGAAATCATCGAAGACGGCATCACGGCACAACGGATTACATTAGCAGACGAAAAAGTCGCCATCGGCACCACCTGCACTGCAATTGGATGGGGCAAAATTTTGCCTGTGAGTATTTTTTACAATTGGGTAAAACATTGTCTTCTTTCAATGCCCACAGGGATTCGAATATTTTAAGAAATTAACAAATCATACGAATCTAAGAATCTGGACCACATAGTCTACTTTTAATGTCCGGTTTGAAACTGAAGTTTACTCTTCCAAATTACTAACATATGTATGCATGTGGGTAACCATAAACTTCAGCATACCGATAAAATTCGCTCGCTGAATTTATGTCGGACAAAAAAGATATCAAAAATATTCGTTCTTTATTTTTGTCGAATTCGAATAATCGGTTATCCTTTAAGGCATAAATAACCCTAATATTTACAATATATGTATATGTACATATGTTGTTGGCTATTTTGATAATTATTCTTTTATTGTACTTTTTTCAGGATGGTTCATTAGCCGGCGAGGTGAATTACGTTAATCTTGAGACTATGTCCAACACCAAATGTAGAAGATTGCTCACAAATCTCGTTTTATATGTCTTGAACTTTCATATGTTCAATGTAAGAAAAACAGTTATATGTCTCGCTGATCTGAACGACATAAGTTCGCATAAGGCCGCATGCAATGGTGATTCCGGTGGTCCATTGTTTTGCAATGGCAAACAGGCGGGAATTACGTCTTTCGGAGGCCTCCCTTGTGGTGACACTATATCAGCCTATACGAGTGTGTTCCACTATCTAGATTGGATTGAAAATTGTGCAATTAAGTTCGACATAAATCTGGCATTGTTCCTGATTTTAATGGCAGCAGTTGTACTTATAAATCATTAGTATATAAAAATTCTGTGTGAAAAAAAAAATTATTTAAATAATTTACTTTTAGTTTGTGTTATTTGAGAAGTGTCTAAATTATTAAACTCATAAAAATTTTTTTGTAAAATTCCAAAAAATATATAAAAAAATAAAAGCACACTTCAATAATCAAATGGAAAAGCATTTTTGAAACCAGACCGTAGTGAAAGGTAATGAAATCAGATTCGATGGAATTTTTCAACTCGTTTTTTTTTCCAAACTCGAGTTAGGTCACTGGCCATGGCTCGAAAAACCAAACCGCCAAACTGACTGTCGACTACTGCGGCCAATTGAAAGTTATTGTTCTTAGCAGGGCCGTACCTAGGAATTCTGGCGCCCGGGACAAGAGTGGATATTGTCGCCCTTTCAAAATATTTTTAGGGAAAATTTTCTAAAATTGTACAGTACATTTTCTTCATGAAAACAGATGTAGAATCAAAAAAAAGCTGCTTCCACATGCCGCCCTTACAAAGTGGCGCCCGAGGTAATTGCCCCCTTAAAAATATTAACGTGTGGTATTAAGCACATTGAGGATCTCTAAGAAATCGTCCTAAATTAGTTTTAATTTATTTTTGTACCAAACACGTCATCAAATGATTAAAGTGCCTTTAAAGCCTTGCCTGCCTCCTACTTTTGTAATTACTGATAACGCACGTAAGCAGCAGACGCCGACGACATACACACAAACACATACAGTCGATTGGAATTAAGACGCCATTTGTGGCATTTATACGCAGCGGCGCAGCGCAGCGCAGCGCTTCGCATCGCCACTTTTTCAGTTAAAATCGTAAAAATAATTCGTACCGCAACCACCACCACCACACTTCTTCCACAACAACAACAACAACACCTACCAACGTAATCGCATAATGCAAACAACGGACATACGAAGCGCATACGAATCATGCCTCGGATGCACACGACGAAAAAACGAAGAACGTACAACGAAACGAGACGAACGAGCGAACAAATGCCGAAGGCCATTTAACACGAAGCGCACGAAAACGATGACGCGGCATAGAGAAAAAAAAAAGAAAAAAAATAACAACAACAACAACAACAGGCAGAGTAGAGTCAGAGAAGCGAACAGAGAAAAAGCGATTAGCGACAATTGCGGCATTACACGCACGTTCGTGCCATCTACAGAAACCCAATTCTAAATGCCCGAGACGAGACACAGCAACACACACGCACACACTAAAGAAAACAGAACCACGAGCAGCAGCAGCAGCAGCAGCAACGCCAACGACAGCAGCTGAAAGTGTGGCATAACGTTGCGTCGACTGTGCGGCATGCAGCAGACGCGATCAGGCGGCAGCGGCCACGACGACGACGATAGACAACGCCTGGCGCTTTTGTTTTTCTTAAAATTTTTGTTTTTGTGGCATTTTCCGCTAGTTGAAAAGCAGCCATTTTGAATTGTTTTTTGTTTCTGTTTCTGTTTTTGTTTCTTCTTTTGTTGTTGTTGTTGTTATTATTATTATTGTAAATGTACCCAAGAAGCGCACAAACAAACGCTTTATCTGGTTTCATTTGAAGCGTTTTACTGCTGCTGCTTGCGTTTTTTCGTCTCGTTGTGTTTGCCTTCGACTTCTGCTTTGGGTATTTTGTTTTTTTTTTTCGTTTTTTTTCGTCTGTATGCTTTGCCTTTTGTGTTGTTGCTGTTGTTGTTGTTGTTGTTTATGTATCTGCCTGCTCTTCTTCGGCAAAGGAATGCGATCGATCGAATGCCTCTGCATTCGATGATTGATCTTTTTTCTTCAACTTGTTGTGCCATGTGTTGCTTACGTATTCGTTGGCAGGACATGTTTTTCAACTCGTACGTCATTCGCCGTCCGTGGGTTGGTATCGTCTGCCTTCGTCGCTGGCAACTTAACTGGTTAGATGCAAATTTCAACTGCATGACTAATATGAAAATGTATGCCTAAAAATTTTATACAGCTTTAGCTTTTAGTTTTTCTTAGGGGTCATACAATTCTTAGCTTGTTTGTTAAGATCAATTAGTTACAAAAAACTGCATTTTATGCTACTTGAAAATGTGGACAGCAGATAATAATCAAGGAGCTTTCAGTCAAATAATGATATATCCATTGAAGACGTCACTGATAAACCAAAAAAAAAAAAAAGTTAATACGTTTAAAAACCTAAATTTTCAGCGTTTAAAAATGGTTTGCATAAAAAACAAGTTCGGATTCCAATTAAGAACATATTCAGCTTTAGGAAAAATACTTTTAAAACGATGTTTGGCTATGCCAATTATTTTACGTTTTCCTTAGGACAAATCCGAAATTTTTCCGTTTTAAAAATTTGCAAAAGAATGTTTTTTAAATTCTGAGTATAGGGTCAGGTGGAGACTATTCCACGCCAACACAAAAAAAATCAGCAATAGGGCGGCAAAATGTCAGCAATAGTTCTATTGCAATAGCTATTGCTGACCTAAGACATTCCTTTATACTCGTCTAAGGGCCATGCCATGAATGTAAGTAATACTTTTTTCTTTTCCTTTTACAAGCAAGGTCGCTAGCAATAAAATGCTAACTTATAGGCTTATGATCTGGTTCAAATTTTTAGAAAAAATTATATTTTACTCTATTGCTGAAGTATTGCCTTCTCTTGGGAGAAGTGTTTGAAGTAACAATAACAAATGAATTGCGGTAGATGTATGTACATATATGGTATACTAAAGTAAGCAATACTCATTTACCTCATCGGATAGGTCATATACATATGTATGTTGATATCTGTACATATGTATGTATACCTAATCATATACTCGTACATACAAAATAACTTTAACAATGTTAATGTTAAATAGTCAGCAGAATTTACTACAATTTCATTTACTGAAGCAAGCTCCATTGCGAGCTGCTAAGGGCAACCATATATCACATGGTCAAGCATGATCAACTGGCAACAGTGTGTCCAAAGTAGAGGCAACTGACGCAGCTTTTTGGACGCAACCAAGATTGACAAACGATTGAAATGATCATCTTACCAAGTTAGAAAGTTAGTTAGAAAGTTAGTTAGTTAGTTAGTTAGTTAGTTAGTTAGTTAGTTAGTTAGTTAGAAAATAAGTAAGTAAGTAAGTTAGTTAGTAAGTTAGTTAGTTAGTAAATAAGTAAGTAAGTAAGTAAGTAAGTAAGTAAGTTAGTAAATAAGTAAGTAAGTAAGTAAATAAGTAAGTAAGTAAGAAAGTAAGTAAGTAAGTAAGTAAGTAAGTAAGTAAGTAAGTAAGTAAGTAAGTAAGTAAGTAAGTAAGTAAGTAAATAAGTAAGTAAGTAAGTAAGTAAGTAAGTAAGTAAGTAAGTAAGTTAGTAAATAAGTAAGTAAGTAAGTAAGTAAGTAAGTAAGTAAATAAGTAAGTAAGTAAGTAAGTAAGTAAGTAAGTAAGTAAGTAAGTAAGTAAGTAAGTAAATAAGTAAGTAAGTAAGTAAGTAAGTAAGTAAGTAAATAAGTAAGTAAGTAAGTAAGTAAGTAAGTAAGTAAGTAAGTAAGTAAGTAAATAAGTAAGTAAGTAAGTAAGTAAGTAAGTAAGTAAGTAAGTAAATAAGTAAGTAAGTAAGTAAGTAAGTAAGTAAGTAAGTAAGTAAGTAAGTAAGTAAGTAAGTAAGTAAATAAGTAAGTAAGTAAGTAAGTAAGTAAGTAAGTAAGTAAGTAAATACGTTAGTTAATAAGCTCCATTGCAAGATTTAAGATCTAAGACGCTGATAATGTCGTCTTTAGCGGGTATAACATCATTACAACGAAATTGGTTAAACAATTAATGGTCTAATTAAATAAATTTCGTTATTTTTTTTTGTATTTTAAAGTCCTCGCCCGAATAAATCATTAAAAGTTGTTTTTCAATTAAATTTCATATCAATTTCAATCAATTGCTTCAAATAATTAACTCGCGCTATTCCAGACTAATTAAGTTGAAAACGTCCGCTATTTGCTAAGAAACTGAATTTTCAACGTATTCTATAATACATTAAGTTTAAACGTTTTCCCATAATATTTGGAACACTTTTCAAAGTCCAGCGATAGCAAATTCCATTCGATTGGCTGATTCACGACTTTCAGCCAATTTAATCATTTCAATTATTTAAATTTCGAAGTTAATTCAAAACTGACGGATACGATTTTAACTTATTTAAGTCGGACATAAAAATTACTGTTACCTTCCTCTGCCGTACCGTAATGTTAACGGTTTTATCAGCCCCCTCAGAAAAAGACACTTCCTTTGGCCTACATGCCGAGCCGAAAATGCAGGTCAACGAGGGGACACAACGAAAAGAAAATTAATAAGTAATACAGAGAAAAAAAAAGAACGACGCTGAAGTGGAGCACATCTTACACACACACACACACACACACACACACACACATACAACAACAAAAATATTGTATATGTATATTGCATGCGTCAACTGTGTCGCATGGCATTTTCGCGAACTCTCGAATTCGTACGTGCGTCCGTCGCAGCTGCAAGCTATCAAGCTATCAAGCAAGCAATCCGACGTTGCGGATTTTCCTTCATCGTCTGCCATCATCGGTTGGTTTTAACGTTTACGTATGCCGCCGCGACGCGCATCGCCGCCATCTCTGCTGCTGCTGCTGCTTCGTGATTAAAGTGTGCGGAATTTCGAGTGGAATTTAGGTTCGCAGCGGCAGCGACAGAGTAGGTCCCAATGCTGTTGTCGCCACCGACGCCGCCGTTGCCAATCATGATGATGATGACGATTATGCTGATGATGTTGTTGTTATTGTTGTTGTTATTGTTGTTGTTGTTGCTTTTTGAATGATTATATGACAATAGGTCTATCTGCTCGCAGCGCCGCATGACGTGACGCGACGTAACGTGACATGCGGCGGCGGTAGCGGAAGCAGCAAAATTGATTATTCAGAAAATCTGTATGTGGCTTTATTCTTGTTTTTGCTTTTGTCTTTGTATTTGTATTTGCTTTATATACTTATTTAGTTCTTGTGTGCTTTAGTAATGGGAACACTTTTTTGCGACGTTGCATGTTTTCGTTATGTTTCCATATTTTTTTTTTGTTTTTGTTGCTTTTGTTGTTGTTTTTGATTTTGGTTCGGACTCGAAACATTTTCTGAGTGTTTTGTTTGTTTGTTTTTGCCAACATCGAGAGGAGCTTTTACTGCGTTGCGTTAATTACGTGTGGCACTCGAAAAAATATTCATTCAACATTAGGAAGCACGCAATTGCAACATTAGGGAACGTTTATTTGTCACGTGAGGAGTAAAATTTTGAAGTAACATTTTCTATAACAAATTTTTATATGTAAAAAGTATAAAAAAAAGTACAAAAACAAAATTTAAATTAACAAAGGAAATATTTTCTGTGGAAAGGACCTTCAGCGGAAATATTGTAATTCTTTTTTTAAACTTCAAGGTCAAAAAATTTCCCTTTTTAAAAATATACACCGGATATTAAACATTGTTTCCCAATGATGAGTTAACATGACAGTGTACATGTTAATTTAACATGGCGCAGTTTTAATTTAACATTTATTGTCATGTAAATTTTCGAAATTTTGTTAATTTTACTGGGAAAAAGTGTTAATTTGACATGATGAAGTGTGAAATTTAATTAAAATTACATTTTAATTTGACAATTTATTATGTCAAAGTAAAAATTTAAAGTTGGGCATCGTTAATTAAGAATTTAACTTTCGTTAAACCAAGAAAAGTTAACCGAAAACTTAAATTCGTTAAGTTAATTCCGTTTATCTCGTTAAGAAGTTTTCGTCGTTACAAAGTTACCGTCGTTAAAAAGTTAACTTCGTTAAAAAGTTAACGTCGTTAAAAAATTAACGTCGTTAAAAAGTTAACGTCGTTAAAAAGTTAACGTCGTTAAAAAGTTAACGTCGTTAAAAAGTTAATGTCGTTAAAAAGTTAACGTCGTTAAAAAGTTAACGTCGTTAAAAAATTAACGTCGTTAAAAAGTTTAGAATATTCTCGTTGCGCATTTCTCAGTTTGTTAATTTAACAAGATTTTCTAGTTTTATTGCATTCTTCATTTAAACCATTTGACATTTTAATTACTTCGGCGTAGCTAAGGAAATGTTTGCTAAAAACCTGAGCACAGATAATACTTAAGATTCGGAGATTTCCCAAGAACATTTTCTATTGTTTCGCTTTTTATTTAGGTAGCAGAGTGAACGATTTTTTGTTAGGTACTTAGAATGCAAACCACTTCTGACATTCATGAGAGATTGTAACTGTCACTGACGTACCTGGAGTACTTGTGTCCTATATTGTGATTAAATTGTTTGTATGTCCTGTCTGTACTGTTCAGGGCGCGTTGTCACATTATTTGTGTATTATAAAAACTTTTTAATCCACCTCAATAACTTCTCATTCTTCGCGTTCCATTTATAAATTGCTAAGTCAGTCTCAAGCTGACTTAAAAGATAAGGTTCACTTATTTTCATTTAATTCGTTTGTCCAAAAAAACTTTTCGTACGATTAATTAAATTTCATCAGAATAGAAACACAGTTTTACATTTCATTAAAATAATCAATTGATTAATCGTTAGCAAATCGGTGGTCACAAACCATAAATGACCTAACTGGAGTTATTAACAAATTGAGGTCTTGGCATAACCAGGCCCGTATCAAGGGGTGGGCGAATGGGGCAATTGCCTGGGCGGTACTTTCTAAGGGCGGCATGTGGAAGCCCTAGGGGCGACACTTACAGAAAAGTGAGTACCTGTTGTTTTGCATCTTCATATGTTTTTTAATGAAAGTAAGAACCTTTTTTTTTATGCTTCTTCATCTGCTTTCAGGAATAAAATGTACTGTTAAATTTTTCAACAACTATAATTTCATAAAAAAAAACAGTTATAAAAATATTTTGAAAGGGTGACAATTTCCAGTCTTACACCGGGCGCCTTAATTCCTACTTACGGGCCTGGGCATGACACTTATCTAAGCTTCTCCTCTCTAAATTTCCTCTGCTCTAAATGATTTACCTTGAGTTCTCCTTCCTTTTCCCACTTTTCTGTTATACACTTTCGGGAAAGAGTTCAACATGTCTGTCCGGCTTTATTAAGTGTCGTATAAAATACTAGGCCCTAAACAAATTCTTAAAAAAAAACCAACAACAAATTTAGGATGTTAATAATTCATCAAGAACATAATGGCTTAAGTCAAATTTAGTTAATTGACTGTTGTGGCATAACAGCTTAACTCATGCTTTTTCGACGTTAATTTCTCTTAACTCAATTTAAGCGTTTTTTTATTCTACTTTTAAAGTTTGGAATAGTAGCCTAACTAAATTTAAGATTACAATAATTAGAAACGTTATTTTTTCATTATGGCCTAAATCGACTTAAGTGCGGAATAACGCAAGATAAAGAAAATATTTTATTTTCTTAACTTGAGTTAAGCACTTTTGTTTTCAAGTGGACTTATAGCTTAACTCAACTTAAACTTTTAGACTTTTTTTAGGTCAACAAGTCATAAGAGCTTCTGTTTTGTTTTTTTATATGCCTACAGAAATAAAAAAATTTTTCTTAGAAAAAAATCAGTTCCCTTAAAATCCATAGGAAAGTTAAACCAAAAATAATCCGACTCCTGATTTGCAGTGAGGATTTCAAACTTTCAAACTGCTCTCCTGGAAAATGTTTAAAGCAGTCTTAGGCGGCTTTCATGGTACAATGATTAAAAGATACAATAAGTAGTTTGATACTCTCACTTTTTATTCTCTTCTTCCTCGTATTTTCTCTCTCGTTGACGACACACGATTTTCAAAAGTTGGTTAACATTCTGACAAATATTAGTCGACTTTTTGGAAAATTAAAAATATAAGTAAAATTTTGAGTGCAAGCTGCGATTACACGAGAGCGGAAGGAAATGGAATTAAAAAAAAAAGCCGCGAAGGTTTGCGAAAACTATTTTTCAGCTGTTTTTGACGTATGCACATGGAGGTGGCAATCTTATCCTTTGATCAATTCGAGCGACTTCAAGCAAAATTTGACCTCATCGCTAAATTTGTATGCCGAAGCAAAGGGTTCCTTCTGGCAATTCGTCCAGGTAGATTCTTTCTTTGTAATCGTCGGCGAATGGTTCTGAGAGATACCACATTGTCGATGAGGTAAAAGGGTCCATTTTGGCGAGAGTAACAATCCTGCTATCCGTTGTTACTGAAGTGTTTCGTGGCCTGCCACGAGTTTCATGGTTTGATTTGACTTTGAGAGCGTTGAGACCGCCCATTAATTGTTAAAAAATGTTGGTATTAGATGACAATTGATACATGCCGCAAGTTAATATCGAGTATGGCCAAAAGGATTGGCTAAAATGATTCATAATAAAGGTGGACACGCAGGATATTAACAAAGCTAAGGTAATAAATTTGAATACTTATCAAAATGTAAGTAAGTAAAATTAATATTTTCTTTAACAGAAGCTGGATGGCGCTATTATTTTGTCCAGCTGAATTATGACCAAAATCGCCTCAACTCAGTGATTTAAATTTTTTATGTTTTTTTTTTACTATTTTTGACCATGAGTGTATGTATGTGGGGTCAATACACTCGCTTGCTCTACTTATTGTACCTTGTGTTCTTGTACCATGCGACGGTTATGACTTGTGACCACGAAAGTTTTTATTTGGCCAGCTTTAAAGAAAATATTTATATACCATAAACAAGATTTGTTTATGCTCAACAATTCGTTGTCTCGGAATACTTCCGTTGGTTGTGTTGTTCACCGTTAACGTGGAAGATGGCGGTTGCGAATCCTGAACTAAAATTTCTTATTTTGACACTTTGAAAACTTTGACTAATTTTTCAATAATGAACAAATCCAGGTTTTACAAAAAATAAAGCATTTATTTCAATTCAATTGTGTTAGTGTGTGTCTATACTATGTATGTATATGTTTGTTTGTAGGTATTCGTGTGAATGTGTTGATAAAACAAGAAAGAACAAAAATGTTCTTCCAAAACAAAAACAAAAATGGTAAAAATAATTCTTGGCCAACAGAAATTAAAAATTCAAAAAAAAAAATAAAAACAACTAACAAAGGCAAAAAAAAATACCCCAAACGACGTCGGCGTCGACGTCGACGACGATGAACGCTGTGTGGGTACAGTTTTTGCGTATGCGTTGGAGCCTCTCAGTCGGCATTGTCCAGAATGGCATCGATCAAAGCGACGACCTTCTGCCGGAAGCGGCGATTCTGCTTTCCGGACATTTCCTTTAGAAATGGATGCAAGCTGTTGAGAAACGATTGATCAGCGTCAGGTGGATGTGGCATTAAACAATGGCGTTGATGGTCATTTTTACTTTTGATCCATTCGGCGAATTCCGTCAAATCGACAGCAGACGACGATGCGGCGCTGGTGGCGCTGCGTTGCGCAGGTAGCGGTTCCAGAAAGCTGCTGCTGCTGCCGCCGCCGCCGGCGTTCGTTGCGCCAGCGCCACTTAGCGTCTGTGGCTCTGTGGCGCCCAATTCCGTTTTGATGGGCGTCGGTAGACGAGGCGGTGCCTGCAGTGGCTGCAGCTGGTGTTGCTGCTGCTGCTGGTGCTGCATATGCGCCGCAACGGAGGCGGTGCCCTCATGCAGCGACACGACGACATCCTCCTCGGCAATGCCCAGCGCAGTAGCGATTGAATCTTTTGTGTCGTCACTGCCAGCACCGCCGCCGCCACCGCCACCGCCGATGCCGACTAAACCAACGCCGCTGGCGCTGCTGACTATAGGCATGGGCATATTCTTGATGTGCGTCATCGGCGGTGGCGGCTGTAGGCACACTTTGCGCAGCGCAATTATGTTGGCGCCGTTTTTGAGGCGCGTCTTTGTGTACGGTATCAGGAATTGCAGATATTTGGAGAGGTAATATTTGCGCTTGCCACGCCCCGTTGTGGTGCGCGACAGTTTGAGCGAACGCAGAAAGCTGCTGCGTATTGTGCGCCAGCGTTCGCGGCAATTTCGAACTGAAACGACAGCGAGACGAAGCGAAAGGGCGAGATTAATATTAAAAAAAATTTAATTACAAAATAATACAAAAATTTTACATTAAAAAGCGTGTAAATATAACATTCAATATTGTTAAATAATAATTTTAGACATAAGAACTCGTAAACTGAAAAAGTTATGAGGCGCTTAAAAAAATCTCATAGATAAAAAAATCGAATCTGCGCGCTACATTTTTCTAACCAAGAACAACAACCAAAACAACAAAAACAACAACAACCATAAATCAACGCATTCAAATGATGACACAAAAACTGCAACAAGCTACTTTGACAAAAACAAAAAACCTCGAAAAAAAGCTTTGAGAAAACAAAAAAAAATTACACATGCAACGAAATTGTTTACAGCGACGCATTAGAAGCAACAAAAACAACAACAAGACGAATCAGTAACAACGCAATTTGCACGCGAGGCGGCAAATATGCTGCAAAAGCTTTCGTCCAATGCACCAGGAGAAATCGAAAAAAAAAAAAAAGCTTAAAGCCGCCGCAACAATTGAAATTGGCAAATGCAACACATCAAACAAACAAACAAACGAACAACAACGACACGAGTAAACGAAGGCGAACGTCACACCTACACACACACACACGCGCTCGGGCAAACATGCAAGCTTATGCACACGGTCAAACTGACAACCGAGACGATGCACTGTGGACAGAGTGCACAAAACAAAAGACAAAATAAATATGTTAAGTATTTTTTTAGTTTATACGTTACACTAGAAAAATATTCGCTGCAATTTAATGAACAAATTTAAGACAATTTTTCGTGACGATTTCTCCAAATGTTATGAGAATTTTTTCAAGAAATTTAATTTGAAATTAATATATTACATCACGCCTATCAGTCGTTCCGGTTAAACTCGAGCAGCGCAGAACCGATTTCATTAAAATTTATGAAATTGGATAGGGTCCTGGTATAGGCCATATAAAATTTGGTACGACCACTTAATACGCCCACAATTTGTGAATTTAAGTAAAAATATTCGATCATTTCGCTAATGTTGCGCCTTAAAATCTGAAATTTGGTTTCTGGATTGGTATGGTCACTGTCGTTCTTGCAAAAGTATTGGCGACTTGATAAGTTGGATGGACTTGATAAACTGTATACACAACAATAACTGAATAACCTGGATAAATCGGTCATTGTCGATTTTGGAAAAAAAATGGCGACTTGATAGGTTGGACGGACTTGAGAAACTGAATAAATTGGATACACTACTCGAACTTATCCAGGTAAGTTAGCTGGATAAACTTGATGGTTTAGAAGAAGTTAATGTCTGAAAGGACTTAACGAACTGGATGAAATGTTAATGGTATACAAATAATTTTAAGTATAAGAGCAAACATAAAAACATTTTTATCTTGAAACCTTATATGGAAATTTTTTTTTTACGAAAAAATTTTTTTTTGGGAAGTATGAGTGTTAAGAAATTAAAGGAATGTACGAGTTTCATTTAACCAATAAAAGCATTTTTGAAAAAATAATTTTAAATTTTATTTTTTATAGTCAAACCAAACAAAAAATTCTTTGTAAAAATATGAAATTGGTATAAGTTTTCAGATTTTAAATAAATTTCCATTAGTAAAAAATGTAGACCTGAAAGTGTGCCTAAAAGTATGCAACTATTTGCTTGTGTAAGAAATGAAATAAATTGAGAAACAACGAAGAGAGCAGTAAGAGACCCTAAAGAATGAAAACTCACCTTCCAAACATTGATTCAAATAACTTTTTCGAAACTTTAAAGGATACTTTGAAACATTAAAATAATCCAATCCAAAAAGGTCCAATCAAAAGGTCACAAAATACAGTAACAACGTCCTGAAACAACTTTACAGTGTTGTTAACTACACCGTAATTGCGATATTCTACCGTAATTTCGTTTCAAATACAGTAACAAGTATGCTTTCTAAAAACTAGAGTAAGTAAAAAAAAACAACAGAAATTCTGACGTTTTTATTAATATTATCACGTTTCTATGTATATACGAGGGTGGTCCGATAAGTACTTAGCCTACAAAAGAAAAACGAAAATTCTATTTCTTAACATAGTCTCCCTTTAGCTCGATACACTTGACCCAACGATGCTCCAACTTCTTTAATCCGTCTGATAAATACGTTCTCTCGAGTTCGGTGAGGCTAAGTACTTGTAGGACCACCCTCGTAATATGCATTTTTTCATATGTACAGTAATTTCACTCAAAGTACAGGTTTTTTTTTATTAAATTTTTTTTATAACATTTTTCAGAGAGTTAAACTTTTTTTGATATTCCATTTTTTTCAGATTAAGCATTTCTTTAAAGATTGCTTTTTATTTTATTACTTGCATTCAGTAAAATAAATGAAATGCAGATAATTATTTTAGCAACATTTTTGTTGTTCGATATAAAAATATAATTTGAAATTTAAAATGCAAAATTCGAATCCTTCAAAACTTTCCACACATCTCTCTCTCTCTCTCTCTCCCTCTAATAAAATGTATTTTTATTTAAAATCTGTTTGCAAAATCGTTAACTCAAAACAAAAATTCATCACATAAAACCTTTTGCCAACCACAATTCATAATTCGCACACTGTGTGCAGCGTTAGCAAAATACAACAACGCCAACAACAACAAAAGGCGAGCAACGAGCAAGTAAGCTAGTGGAAAAAGTGCAGCACATGCAGCTGACGTGACGTGCAGCGGAAAACTTTTAAGAACGAAGAACGCGAGACACGCAAAATTTGTTGCTTTTCAGTAGTTTGCGTTTTTTTTCTCCTCTTCTTCTTCTACTTCGTTTGCGTCGTCGCATGCACATTTTTTTGCATTTGGAGAAAAACAACAACAACGACAACAACAACAGCAGCGAAAAAGCTCTCACATATGTACAAAAAAAAAACAGACACACACACAAGCATTAATAAACACTCAATGTGGTAAGGGTGAGGAGAGGAGTGGAGCGGAGCGGAGCGGAGCGGAGAGAGGACTAAAGGCAGAGAGGCAGGCAAAAAGAAGCTCACCCGTGTCTTTCGTTTCGTTGGCGACCTCCTGCCAAGCTTTTTGGATTTCTTCTTTCTTGCTGTACGCGGGCAAATTCGAGTTCCAAAGGCACGGATGGCATTCGACAAGTTGCACGAAGCGCACATTTAAAACGGGATCGTCCTTGCGACTCATGGTTGCGGCGGCAACGGCGACGGCGACTGCGGCAAGGCGAGAACTCTGCCGCATCGGCGGCAGCAGCAACAGCAGCAGCACGTCCGGCAAATGTTGCAAGCCGCTTTTCGCCTTCACCTCGTCTGCGCTTTCTTTGGGCTTTTCTTCTTTTTTCTGTTTTGTTTTCGGTGACTTACTGACGGACTGCAAC
The DNA here is from genome assembly GCA_949127995.1 of Suillia variegata. NCBI lineage: Eukaryota > Metazoa > Arthropoda > Insecta > Diptera > Heleomyzidae > Suillia > Suillia variegata. Next base: position 6,270,274 of record OX421846.1, on the reverse strand, counting down.
AACGACCGACCGACCGACCAACCGACCAACAACAACAACAACAACAGCAACAACTAAAATTTACAACCCCCGTTAGAATCCGCACACGTCTCGTTGTGACGACAGAGGCGGCGGTGTCGTCGTTAGATGCAAATGCAGCAAGAAGCAAAAATAACGTCCCAACCTGACTCAACGAACGCTGAGCGAAAACTGAGTGAGTAGCAAAAAAAAGCGCAAAAAAGCTGCGGCGGCGGTGGCGCGGCTACTGCTACTGTTGCTGGTACTGCTGCTGCAACGAACAAACGACCGACATGCGGACGGACAACAGAATAACAACAACAAACGCCGTTGCACAGTGCTTTGCGGGCACTTAAATTACCTTATATGGGAAAATCATTTTTTTTTTAAACTCAAGACAAATTTGTCTAAAATTAAAGTTTAAAAACAAAATCGTTTTAGAGGAGTTTTGAAACAAAAGCCGATAAATCCATAAAAATCGTATCTAAAAATCGATAAATTTGTAAAAAAAATGTTGACTTAAAAAAATTTATGTTTGAAGTTTTAAATCAAAAACCGATAAATCCAAACAAAAAAACGTTATTAAGAATTGAAAGATTTTTCAAAAATTATAAAAAAAATATTTTGTAAACAGTTTTAAAACAAACACCGATAAATCCATAATAAACATTACTGAGATAAATACAAAACTCGGATTATGATTTGTAGTATACAAAGGCGCTAACCAAAATTTCTGAAATTTTACAGGGAAAAATATTATAAATATAAAAATATAAAAAATAGCTATGACGATTTTATATTCGGTTTCAAGGCTCTTTCAGAAATTAAAAAAAACGTGTTTCGAAAAAATTATTAAGTTTGTACTTGGTATATTGAGATTTTTTTAAGCTTTAAGAATAAACCTTTTGTAAAGATTTTTACCATATCAAAATTTTAACGCTATCCAAAGGAATCGATATTTTTCCATTTTTATAAAATTAAAAGGAAGGTTTTTCAGAATTTTGGCAATGTGGCCATGTGGAACTAGCAGAATTTTGTCATAAACTGGTTTAATCGATTTATTATATATTTTAAAGCTCCTCATAACGAAATGTTTAACATTTGTTTTCAACTCGTAATAAGCAATTTACAATGTGAACTTTTAAGAAACGCCTTATACCATACTTATAAATACCCCACACTTCCAAAAAATGTCTAAAAATCATTGAAAATAAACTCAAAAAAATATCTTAAAGTAAGGCATTTCTAAAATTTTCATATTGCTATATGGAAAAAATTCAATTTTTAATGAAAACTTTTGTATATATTGAGTCAGAGTTTGTTGATTCAGCAAAGTTTATAATTTGATTGAACAAATTTTTGACTATAATCGTGCAAATTTCAAACAAAAATGTTCTTTCATACAATTAAATTTTAATTTAAAACAATTTTTGGTTTGGGAGACTTTTCATAGAAGATACATTTTTAACAAATTTTAAATTGTATTGATTAAATTATTAAGTGAAAAAAAAGTCGAAAATTTCAAATTAAAAAAAAAATGTGTGCCGTTGCTTGTCAGTTTTGAACACCTGTGCACCAAATCACAGTCAGCTTAAAGACTATCGCCTCTGACCCAGGTTCGATTCCTGACAAGCACCAACGTTTTAGTAAAATGAAAGAAAAATAGTCTTTGTTTTGAATATAAATCAACAAGTGTTTGATTGGAAAACTAATTTCTATTTTCAATTAACGCTGTTAATTGTAGTGATTTAAACGCTTGTGGGTTGAGTTTCAATTAAAAATATAATTGAAATAAACAAACATTAATTGTATTGATTAGTTTTTTTTTTCCAGAATATTTCGTTCGGCGTTGTTGACTTTTACTCTACAGCATAAATTTAAATAGCTTCTATGACTTTTGCCAAGTAACTGCATCAAACGAATGCACTGTGCGCCGCCCCGAATCGGCCGAGCGACCGAAAGCGAACGAGAGCGCACGCCGACGGACGACAACAACAACTACAACGATGACGACGACGACGACCAACAACGAAACCGAAACCGCACAGCAAAAGCCGCGCGAATTCTATTTCGTCGTCTCGTCTAGCTTTTGCCGTTTTTCCTCCTCTCTGCAGTTGCAGTTTTTTTTTTTTTTTAATTTTTTGTTGTTGTCGATGTTGCTGTTGTTGTAATTTCAATGCAATTGCATTGTTGCTATTTGCTGTTGTCGTTGTTGTTGCTGTGTGCTTTTAATGCTTTTCTGAAATTTTTGTTTCTACTTACAATGTTTTGTTGTTGTTGTTGTTTTTGTTATTTGAAATTTGCAAATGAGCGCGCGCGACACAAATTGCATGCGTCTCGAAAATTACAACAAATTAAAAAAAAAAATTATAAAAAACAACAAAAAAAACACTACACGAAAATAAAATTAAAACGCGTGACGTCACATGCTGCATTTGCTGCGCGTCGACAAACAACAACAACAAAAAAACAAAAAATTTGCAAAGCAAACGGCACCAGCTGCTGCGCATTTTATTTTTTCCGCAGCGTGAAAACTGTGTCGCGCAGCCGGACAGACGGACGAAGGCGGCAACTGCTGCAACTGCAAAAAAAGAGAAGCAGTAGCTTTTCGCTGTCACCCACCTCCTCCACCCCACGCAAAGGTTGTGTCGTTGATGTTATTGTTGTTTTTGTTGTTGTAGTTGTTGCCGTTTTGATTTTTATCACTTGATTGCGTTTTGGAGCGCCGTCGCCGTCGCCGCCGCCGCAAACGATTTCAAATTTATTAAAATTACAAAGAACACAAACATGCCAATAGGCAGTGGCGTGAGCGGCCTAAATGGGAAGGGGGTTAATTTATAATATTAATTGCGGTGCTTATATCTCGAATATGTTCTTAATTTTAAATTTATACAATAACTAGTAAGAAATTACAATCGGTCCTACCGACTATTAAGAATGCACAACATTGTTTAATATCAGAATCAAATTAGTCTGATTCATAATATAAAATAATATGTTTCATATTTTTTAAATAACATATTACTAAAAAAAAACCTAAATATTTGCTTAATCACGAACCAGCCTAATTTCATGAATTTTGAACCGCCCTTATTACTTTTAGATCGGTTATATACCAAAATATCCATTTAAAAAAAAATAGCAATCATAATTTTCGTCAATTGTTTCCAAGCTTAACAGAAAACTTTGTACAAAGTTTCAACCCAACATCTTCAATAGTTCTCAAGATATTTGTGTTAAAAAGAAATCAATAGGTTTTGTAATAGTGGGCGTGTTCATGTGCGGATGGGCTTTAACATCGCATCAGTTCGTCTAGGGCATACGAGCAACCAGTGTGCTCAATAAGTCGAGGGCTTCTCTCGCTATCGTGTTAACAAGAAATGAAGAAAGACACACAGACAAACCGACGGACGAACATGACAAGATTGACTCAGTTTTTGATTCAAAAGAGGTCCAAAAATATTCAATTTTATCAATAATATGTTAATAATCAATTTTAGAATCACAATCGTTATTAGATACATAAAATTATGCTCGATTATGGGACATTTACTTTATATGCTTTAATTTTTGATAACGAAAATGTAGAATTAACAATTTTTTAAAACCCAATATTGATTTAAAAATTTTCAATCAACCAGAATATTGACTTCAATTCGAGTTTACGTATTCACCCAGTCGGAAATTTTAAAATGTCTGCCATAAAATAATCCTCTCCGAGTTTAGCTTTCTAAAAAAAAGCAACTCTTTAAGTCATCTCAAGACTATTTTTAAAGCTCTGCTAAAAGCTCGACAGGACAAAGGTCTTGTTTTTAGGGTCGTTTCATACAAAAGAAAATGACTGAAGAAAATAAAGCGGAAGCGGAAGAAGTGTTGCCTTCCGCTGTCAAAAGAATGGCTGCTGGAATGGACATTTTACGCCTTCTTTGTGTCAACTGAAGTTTTTTTTATAAGACGGAATCAAAATAATTTTATTTAAGTAATCGTGTTTTTTGTATTATTTCTGCTTTGTTTTTGTTAAATCGTTGCCTCGCGCTACGCCACTGTCAATAGTTCTGTATGTATGCATGTATGTGTTTGTGTGCAATTTGCAAGTGATTTGATTGTTGCTATTTTTGTTGTTGTTATTGCAATAATTGCCGTCGCTGCTGCTGCCGCTGCTGTATCTGTTTTTTGCTACTGCAGTCACCGCTGTCGCCTGTGCTCGCTCTCAGCCATTATTTTTATTGGCGGTAATTGTTTTGGAGTTTATTCATTGTCGGCGTTGTGTGTGTGTGTGTGTGTGCGTTCGTATGTATGCGTGTGTATATGTGTGTGCGTTGCGTATTTAAATATTAGAACTCAATTTAAATTTTTGGAATTTGTGTTTTTTTTAACATGTTTCCAGCGATTTTCGCCAAAGCCGTGATTTATCATTTTTGCACATGTTTGTTTATTTGTTTGTGTGTTTTGTTGTACTTTTGAGTAAGCAAATTAAATTGTTGTAATTATTTATGCAAATTGGAAATTTTGAATTTTTGTTCGCCGTTTGAGAGTAAGAGTGCGAGGTTGAGTGAGTAACTGAGCGAGAGAGAGAGAGAACTGCATTTGTTTACTTAGTTTATTGTTATTGTTTATTAGTTTTGATTGTCGTTAATAACTGTCGATCAAGGATTCATTTGCCAATATTAAACAGGGCCGAAATTAGGTGGGCGAGGCGAAAGAGGGCGGCCATTATCCCGGGCGCCGTGCGCAGGGATAAATAAGGGATAAGGGCGGCAAGATAAATTCAAATTTATTCAATTTAAATACTAAAACCAGCTTTCAAAAATTTATTGCGAATGTTTGTTGTAATCGGACATTTATAAAAGAAAAACCATTTTTCATCATGAAAAAACCCAAAAAAAAAAAACCAAAATTAAAACCCCAAAAAAAAATTTTTTTATGAAAAATTAAAAAGTTTGTTTCTCCTTAATTAGCTACAAATTAATATAAATTATTGAATATTTTTTGTAAATTCGGTTTTGTGTATATTTAAGAAATTTTTAAGTAAAACGGTTTTCGAGCCTATTTTTATATGACAAAATTTTTATTTGAAAAAGTGTTTTTTACTAAATAGTCAATAATTTCGATTCTGCTTATTCGACTACTATAAAATTGCATATCAGATGAAAGGTAATTGATATTCCTATTAACTTTTTAGCCAGGTTATGCGGTTAACAACTATAAATGGTTTTAAAAACGATTTTTTTCGATCTCTAGCATTATGAAACAAAAGAGTAACTTTCTATAATTGAATCGTTACTTGCACAAAGACGAGATTTATTTATTTTATAGTTGAAATCTTACAATTTCGCAAATTAAAAATATAGATTCGACATGTCAATAACTTCGTTTTAACGGCCGTTTTAATAACTCGAATGTTGGTTGAAGTCTCTACTGAAACTATTTCACAGCGTTTGAGTCAGCCTGTGTTGTGAGAGTGCACCTTTGACGTTCGTAAACTAGTGTCAAGTCGTTCAATTTCAATTACAAATTGGTAATGCGTCTTGCTGCCTTTTCTTATATGCAAAATTTTATTCTTATTTTGATTAATAATATTTATAGTAAAATCTTAAAATTTTTTATCAAAATTACGATCCATCACTTAATATTTGAATCAACAAGTTGACAGCCCTGTCAACAGCTGATGCGGTGTGAGTGTGGATCGTAAAATAAATTAAGTATGTAATCTTACCTTCGTTAGACTTAATTAAAAAAATTCGACTGGAATTTAAGAAACAATTTCAATTGGTAATTAATTAAAAGTCCGCAGATTTAGTTCAAAAAAGTGACTTAAAAAACAAAACATTAAAATGGCACTTGCGGTACCGAAATTTCTGCTTTCAACAATTTTACGCAACGCTGCGTCCAAGGTAAATGCAACAACGTGGGGCGACTTCTCCAATTTGCTTTAGTTAAATTTCTGACTTTGCTATTTCTCCCTTAGCATCTGCCTGTCGTGACCGCGGTGCGCAACTCCAACTATCTATCATCACCGCTTGTGCGTCCACTCGACGAGTATCCCGAAGTAGAGGTAGTGCATAATGCGCCTGAATGGCGTTTCGTTGAACGTCTGCTGCCGTCCGAAATAATACCCCAGCCGTTGAAAAAAATCGAAGACTGCCACTCGGGCTGGAAGCCACAGACCGCAGTCAACGCTGAGAAGCTTAAGTATTTTGTGGCGCGCACTAAGAATCACATGGTGCCAGTCTATCTGCAGACAACCTTTCGCGGCCAGCGTCGTATAACGGTGGTGCGTCGTGTTCAGGGCGATATATGGGCGCTGGAGAAAGATCTGCGCGTCGTTGTGGAGCGTGCACGCGGCGGCAAGTTGTGCGCGAGTCGCGTTAATGAGATGAGCTGTCAGATTTACTTTCACGGTGACCATGTGGATGTGTTGCGCGAGCACCTGAAGGCGAACGGCTTCTAAAAGTGGGTCCGCGACGGACTAGCGTAGACAGTTGTTGTTGTGTTTTTTCTGTTGAATTAATTTAGCGAAATAAAATCGATGTGGAAAATGATCAAAAGTGATGGCAGAAGCATTGCGGATGATATTTTTTGCAACTTAAAGTTTAACCAGTCAAATTTTACGGGTTTTATCACTTCTTTCGGTATATTTTAAATAATTCTGGTTTAGAAAATATTTTTATAGAATTAATAAGAAACATTTTGTTAACAATATTTGAGGCGATTGTTTTTAAATATGAGCGCGGAAAAGTCTCTTTGTCAGGATTAGGTATCGACAGTTTTTAAAACCTTTTTCTAAAACTATTCAAAGGGTCTTTTTCATGTTTTTAAGTATTTAAGGAAAAAAGAGAAGAACGGTTTTGCACCTTTTATTAAATATTTCAAAAATTAAAAGATGTTTAGAAGTTATGATTTCGAAGATTTTTTGAGAAGTTGCAGCTAAAGCCAAAAAAAGAACCATGGAAATCTTTTAATCTTACATTAAATATTTCAAGTTTATTCAGTAAGTTTGTATCAAAGAATTTCAGCGATACTTATTTATACAATATTATTTACTTAAGCTATAGTTTACACAGTTTATAACTAAATGAGAAAAAAAAACTAACATTGCTTATGGGCTGGCTTTTTTTTAACACGCAGTTAAGAGAATTCACAAGCGACTTTAAACTAAATTAAAAGTTCAATTTTAAATTGTTGTACATTTTTAATGAGAACAAAGGATAAGCTTAAAGATTAAGGAAGAGTATGTAAATATCGCCTATTTTGTATGCTATTTATTTGCACATTTTTGTGGTACACTTCTAGCAGCCAAAAGAAAAGTATTATTCTTTAAATTCAATTAACAATTTTCTTTTCTAGCCAAAAAGAAGTGCTTCAGCTTTGAATAAATACCAACAAAATATAAACAGAAAATCACGCTTAGCAACAAATCAAATCAAAAGGAGACTTAAAATGCATAAAAATTTCAGGATTTTTGTTGTCTTCATTATTATGCTAATTGTCTGATGCGCCAAAGCGTTAGCTATTTTATAGTGATACGCTCTTTTCTCTTTAAACATTAAAATCGTAAATAAATCTACTTAAGCAAGAAAATTATGTTGAAAGTAAAGATAATTTCCATTTTACAGCAAAACTAAAGAATATCGTACAACTTAAATCAATCAATCAATCAATTTAATTCCACACACAATACACAAGCTTAAGACAAGAATCATGTTGCCGCCGTCACCGCCGATCGTTTCAGTGCCTTGCGTATCGTTGTCCAATCATCCAGTATATCATCCTCTTGCAGCATATACACAATATAGGGTCCGGTGACGGTGACCGCCTTTTTGCGTCCGGGTCCACGCACTTTGGACGTGCGTTTATCGGTGCCCCAGTCGGCCCACGATATGTCGACATTGTGTCGGTCTTCTTCGAGGCGGCGTATCTTCTCCATCAGCTCGTCGTATATTGCATCGAAGGCAAGGTGCTTTTCGCTCTGCGTGTAACAAAGGTAAAACGTTTTTTTAAATTTACATTTTAGTAAAACAAATTTAAATAAAGACGAATTAAAAATAAAAACAAAACATAAATAAACTGCCACGACATCTAACCTCGAAATGCTGTGCTGCCGCCTGTTCCTCTGAAATGAATTTGTGATCGATGTTTTCGATTCGATAGCGTCGCAGTATTTCGGCCACTTCGATGCGATTGCGATGCAGTTTGTCTAGATCTTTAAGTGGATGCAGGTAGTCTTCGGAGCGTCCATTGCGAACCTCAGCTAGCTGGTGCTCGATCTGATTGATGCGCTCGAAATAGTATTGCTCGCGCAGCTGATTGAACTGGCGCTCCAAATTGCCTGCACAAAAAATTAAAAATTTTAATTTTATATTCAAACTAAATAAAAACCAAAAGAAAAACAAGTACTTTTATGATCGAATGCGGCACTTCATTTAAAGCGATTTACGCCTCACTTGCTCATTCATAGCGCACCCCCTCCACTTGAGCTGAGCTGAGCTAGCAAAAGCAAATTCAACTTACCCATATATTCAATGCACTCGGAGCGTCGTCTTTCGATATCGTTGGCGTCCATTTCGGAGGAGTCATCCGAATCGATTTCATTTGCCTCCTCATCGCTGGACTCGTGACCCTGCGACGAGGGCTCCGATTCCGCCGCAGAAATGTCACCATCCGAGTCGTCGTTCTTTACGGGCATTTTCATTGAATCTTTTTGGCTGGCGTCTTTCGATCTTTTTCGACACTTTTAACTGTTTTCTTTAAAGCACTTTTAACAGAGTTATTTAAATTCTTCAATTTTCCCTTTAATACATTTAATCTTTGTATTTTATTTAACTTTTAAAATTTATTAGTTCCGTGCTTGCTTTTCACTTTTTCGCTTTTGTTGAATTGTCAAAATGGTGTATGTGTGTGTGAGTGTGTGGATTTCATTTGTCAAAAAGAAGTGGTGCGCGTAGTTGCCACCGCGACGTAAACTAATCTGGAAAATGTTTGTCGTGGTTCGTTTGTTTACGTAAAAAATATAAAATTGTTATTTCAGTCTAAACGAAGTAAATTTATATAATCGGTATACCGATTGTTATGAAATTTATGGGCGAAATAGAGGTTTTAAGTGGGCATGGTCAAAAAATATTATTTAAATAAAATGAGAATGTGAGGTCGGATTTGAATGCGGTTTTTTTTTTACTAATTAATTATGAGCTCATTAAGTTTTTTGCAAAAATATTTTTATGGGCGTATGTGGGCATGGCCAAAAAATTTTCAAATTAATAAGGCTTGTTTGATTGTGTACTTTATTTTGAAAGTGGCCATAACGTTTTTAATGAAACTGTCAATGTGGCATTATTAGGTACAAAATAAAATTGCGAAAACTTTGTCCCGAAAAAGTGGGCATGGTCAAAATTTATTTCCACTCATAAAATAAAAACGGTTAGTCAAATTGAGCCGGTTTTTTTGCATTTGGTTGATTAATTATCTACTGGAATTAAAATTTTATTAAAGTTATTGGGGGAATCTCTTCCATTGGATTTTCATCAGAACCTAAACGCGTCCTTTAGAACTTTTTTAGGCAAATCGGTTCTATTGGCACCAAATAACAAGAAAAACCATGTGCTCTTCAAAAAACCCTTCCTCTGTGTTTTTTTAGGATCCATTGTGTGTCCTCCAGAATTTTGTTAAGATACATTTGTTGTATTGGAACTTATTACTAATCAAAACCATGTGCTCTTAAAAAATTTAAATTTTTCCAATATTTATTGAATGTAAAAACCTGTTTTTTTTTTTGATAAAATTTTTTTCATTTTATAAATTTAACTTAATGAAATATAATTGAATTTCTAAATTTAATCAGTTGAGTTTGTTTTTTAGTGCATTACCATAAATTGTAACGATTACCACCATCCTCCACCACCTCCTCCGCCACCTCCACCACCTCCTCCGCCGCCGCCTCCTCCCCCGCCTCCTCCACCACCACCTCCTCCACCGCCAGCTCCTCCTCCACCACCATAACCACCATTATTACTATACCCATAGAAATAACCGCCTCCATAGCCACCATCTCCACCTCTGCCGCCTCTACCATCCCATTGACCCGGCTCACCAGGTTGACCAGCCGTACCGCTACTATGCCAAGCCGGCAAATAACCATCATCCGTTGGTATGGCAATCCAAACACCATTCCTCCAATAACCATCACGATGTCTGCCTCCTCCATCACCTTCGAAATCCCTAGCCGGATAGTAGGGTTTTGTACCGTGACGCCATTCGCCACGACCACTGCTTGGTCTGGTTACCTTTGTTTTAGTATCATCAAGTCTTGCCTCGATTTCGGGTGTTCCATTGGCTCTTTCTCTGACCACGGAATTAAGAACGGGGTTTCGACTCCGTTCTGTTTCGGCACTTAAGCCAGGATATTGCTGAGGATTAGGATATATTCCTTGTTCAGCCTCAGCTTCATGAACTGGCCTTTGTTGCGCATAGGTGCCGTCAGTCGACTCGGCTGTCGATGCCGGAACTTGACCCGCATACTTTCTTTGTGTGCGTTCAGGATACCTTTGAGCATTTGTCTTGTCCGCAGCATCATAACTTTCTTGATTTGTTTCGAAAGTCGGGAATGGTTTGTACAGGTGGGTAGGTGCCGACCCATCGTCGAACCGTCTTTGACCAGACTGAAAAATTGGTGTTTGTTGTGGTTGCACATCATCAAACCTTTGTTGACCAGTCTTGTCCGCAGCATCATAACTTTCTTGATTTGTTTCGGACGTTTGCAAAGGTTTGTACATGTGAGTGGGCACCGACCCATCGTCGAACCGTCTTCGAGCAGAAGCAAAGCTTTGTATGGGTTGTGGTTGCGCATATGTATTCTCGACACCATCATACCTTTGTTCTCGGGTTTCAGATGCGGTGAATCTTCTTTGATCGGTCTCTGCATTCGGCGGAGGATTTGTAGGCACATCAATTTGAACTCGCTTCTCTCCGCGCTGAGAATTGGCTGGAGTGAACGTAATTCTGACATGACCTGTGTGCTCTTGCTGATCGGGGTATACATGAGCGTTGCCTGCTTGTTGGGTTACCGAGCTTTTGGGCGTATATCTGCCTCGATCGTTTTTGAACGTGGTCGGTTGATTGGTTTGGTCCGAGTCGAAGGTGTGTGCGGCATGTGGGTGAGCGGATTCGAGAAAAGGTTCTCGATTTTGTGGATGATAGCTGCTTTGATTAAACTCTGGCTGGGATTGGGCATATTGTTGAGTACCTGTATTTTCTACATTACTTTGACCAAATGCATAATCTTCTAGATTACTTAATGGATCTGACGTTGTTGTGGACTGGTCTTTGTTCAAGTCATTTGCAATGTTATTAATCCAGCTCGATCCAAAACCAATATCCAATGGAGGATTCCTCTTAGCGCCAGCGTAGTTATTATCGAAACTTTCTGGTTTTGAAATAGGTAGGTGAACTTCTTTCGTGGCATATGCACGCCGTAAATCCGTGGGATTATCTTCGTCATGTTGCGCTTGTGAAAGAGAAGAGTTCAATTAACATATGTTAGTGTATTTTTTTGTAAAATATTTTTATGGTATTATCTGAAGTTCAGTTGGTATTATCAGAAGAACATTTGATATTAACTAAAGTACATTTGATATTTTCTGAAGTACATTTGATATTTTCTGAAGTACATTTCGTATTTTCTGAAGAACATTTGATATTATCTGATGTACATTTGATATTAACTAAAGTACATGAAATATTTTCTGAAGTACATTTGATATTATCTGAAGAACATTTGATATTATCTGAAGAACATTTGATATTTTCTGATGTACATTTGATATTTTCTGAAGTACATTTAATATTTTCTGAAGTACATTTGATATTTTCCGAAGTAGATATCATGTTTTCTGAACTACTTTTTATGCTTTATGGAGTACTATTTTACTATTCGGAAGTACATTTGATAATTTCTGAAGTACACCCGACTAATCTGAAATTTAATTGATGTTTTCTGAAATACATCTTAAATTCTTTTGATGTTTTCTGAGGCACCTACGACTTATGTAAAGTTAAAATTATGATATCTGAAGTGCACGGAGTGATACGAAAAAATGAGTGACAGTTTCTGAAATAAACTTTACATTTTCTGAAGTTCTAGTTGGAAAAGGTGTACAATAACGATTGTTTGGAGCAATAACGATAATCTCAAAATTAGTTATTTTAACTTAACAAAGCCAGAATATGATCGAGTCTTTTTTTCTTTTTTTTTAAAGCTTTTTCAGGGCAATTTCGATTATATTTTTGTTAATAAAGGCTATAGAAGCACTGCGACCTGAAAGATCAATTGTGCAGCCTCGTTGCCCGACAAACACAATTCTAGACTATTTATAAATCTCGTAAATGATGTGGGCTTAATTTTTACTATGTCACTTGGAACTAGAATTCCGTTGCCTAAGTAGACAAATCTGCGTCTTGCCACCGAATTTCGATTTTTATTTTATTTGAATTTGAAATCCCGCCATAACACTCGAAATGGGCATGAGTCACTGTTATTTTTACACCATGTACTCGTATCTGCAGAATACATTTTGTTATTAAGCTCGCCGAACTAAGTACTGCGAGTGTATTCTGGAGATAGTTTTAGTTTATTTTTTTTATTTATTAATTCGTCGTTTTTAATCCAACGTGCGTTATCGATATTTTCGATATCTCCGGTTAAATATCGGATATGTGGTTAGTTGGGTGCAATGAAATTTACCAGATGCTAGAATTAGCATAGCCAGAATAAATGCGCCGCCAGCGCAGTTCTTCATTTTGTCAAACAATAAAAGCAACTAAACGCTTTCACTTTTCCTTTTCGCTGTCTCGAAAATTTAATTAATTAATTAAAGTTATCAGAGATTTCGCTGGTGTGTGGTTCAGAGGTGCCCTGCCGCAGCAGATTGTAAAAGAGAGCGTTAAAAAAAAAAACAAACGAAGATTAATCTTCTTTAAAATTTGTTGAATTTATTAATTTATTTATTTGTTTACAAAGCTTTTAATTTATGCATGCTACTACTCGACATGCCCTGCAGGCGTTGTGGGGTATATACGAATTTAAGTTAACTTATTTAGTTTGTTAAGCAGGTGAACTTTAACATGGCTGCCATATTTAAATTTTCATAAATAACGTTTTAGAAAAAAAGTGAACCTTTAAGCTTTGGTTAGTTTTTATGTTTAAAGCTTTAAATTTTAAAACTGCTTAAAGCTTAAAAAATGTAAATTTTCGGAAAAACTAAAATTTTGGAAAGCTTAAAATTTTGTAATCATAACTTTTCTAAATGCTTTTATCTCTTATAAGCTCTACATGCAAATAATCTTTAAAATTTTAAGCAACTTGAAGCTGCTCATAGCTTTAAGCTTCAACGACCTTTCCGCTTTTCAGAGCGTAGACTAGCTTTCTATATCAAAGAGCTTTAAACTTTGCAAATATAACAAAAGTTGAGATTTAAAAAGTTTAAATATTATTCAAAGATAAACTTTTCTAAATAATACATAAAAAAATTACCACAAAAGTGCACTACATAAACCACTAAGCTTTTTATAGTCTATATGTTTGAAAATGCTTAAAGCTTAAAAAGTCTTAAATTTCTCAAAAGTCAAATTTCAAATGTCTTAAAATTGTCCAAGAAAAACTTTTCTAAATGTTTTTATCGCTTACAAGCTCTGCATTAACTTTTAAGCAATTTCAAGCTTTACAAGCTTAGAAATGTTGGATCCAAAAAGTTAAATTACGTTTCTTAAAAATGTTTTCTTAATTTAATAGTTAAAAAAGTAGCTTATATATGAGTTTAAAAATACTAAAAGCTTGAACTACAAAAGCTCTGCATTTTACAAGGTTTGAAGCATCTTTAAGTTTTTAAAGCGTTAAGCTTTAAAAGTGCTTTAAGATTTGCTAGCTCAAAAAAGTTGAGTTCCTAAAAGTTAGAATATTACTTCTTATTTTTTCTCTAAATTTAATACATAAAAAAGGAACAAAAAAGTGCATTAAGCTTTAGATAGCCTTTAAGTTTTAAAATGCTTTAAGCTTTAAAAGTTTCGAGAAACTAAAATTTCAAATTTCAGTATAACTTTTCTTATTTTTATCGTTTATATACAACCATTAAAGTTTAAACAACTTGAAGCTTTTCAACACTTTAAGCCTTGAAGAACTTTCAGATTTTAAAAACTTATACGAGCTTATGCAAGCTCTTATGCAATCTCTTATGCAAGCTCAGAAAAGTTGAGTTCCAAAATGGTGGATAAACAATTTTTTCTTTATAATACGATACACATAAAAGTAGGCTTGAATAGTAAAACTCATTTAAGCCAGGCTTTTAATCCATGACCTCGTTTTGTTAAGTGAAAAGAACCCAATGACCCAGCGCACTGGCTTAAACCTATTTAATATTATTAACGTTAATTTTGTCAATTATCATGTCAAAAGTTCATTTCAATATTATTAGCACAAGGTTGACTTTTCTCCCGAAGTGTCAATTTGACGAGCACATTTAATTGAATACAAAAAAAAAAAATTATAGAATATTAAAAAAACAACAACAACAATAATCGTTGAGGAGTCGTCATTTGTCATTCATGACAATTGTAGATTTGCCGTTGACAAACCTAATAAGCGCTTATTAAAATTGTTGTTTTGTTTTAAACGATTCCACATAAATAGTTACGCGATATCTGCGAGATTTGTTCAGCTGAAACAAAGTAACTTACATGACTTTAGTTTTTGCTTGGATTTCGTATTTGATTATTTTACAAATTACGCAAATTATTGGTTAGTTGGTTAATTTAAATGTAAAGCGGAAATAGTTGACATTTCCGATAGTACGAGCGGGTGATTTCCTTCTCCGTAGGAACATAAATTTCGCAAAGTGACTTTTGTATTTTGTCGTAAAAATTTCTGCAAATATCTTTTTAATGAGCGGTTTCGGTTTCGGTTTCGGTTTCACAACTGACTGACTGAAAGTCAAAGGTAGAACTTTGTACTTTTCACACCCTACACATCGATGTGGAGTTGCTCGGCATTTCCAGTTGATATCTCAAGTGGTGCTTCGAAATTGTCATTCGAATTTTAAAGTTCATTTTTATTATTATTTTTGTGAAATTTTACGTTAAAGTTCATTTAACATGACGCAGTTGTCAAAATTCTAAAATGTAGAATTAACATTTATGATGTTAAATTTACGCAGACAACATATTATTTATAAATATCACTTTTTGCTTATTTTAAATAATTTAGTTAACAAATTTCTATAATATCAAATCAACGTTTATCATGTTAAATTGATATTTTACATGTTGAATCAACACTGCCATCATGTTAATTATAAATATCACTTTTTTATATTTTAAATGATGGAGTTACTAAATTTATATAATATTAAATCAACATTTATCATGTTAAATTGAAATTTTACATGTTAAATCAACACTGCCATCATGTTAATTATAAATGTCCCTTTTTTATATTTTGAATTATGGAGTTACCAAATTTCTATAATATTAAATCAACATTTATCATGTTAAATTGAAATTTTACATGTTGAATTAACACTGCCATCATGTCAATTATAAATGTCACTTTTTTAATTTAGTTACCAAATTTCTTTAATGTAAAATAAACATTTATCATGTTTAATTTACATTTTTCTTTATTTTAAATGATGCCGTTGCCATATTTCTGTAATGTAAAAATAACATTTTCCTTGTTAATTTCACACCACTTTCACGTTATATGAAAGTATCGCTTGTTATATATTTTACAAAATACAGTTGCCACATTTCTTTGATATCAAATTAACATTTAACATGTTAAATTAACACTGCTATCATGTTAATTATTATAATCACTTTTTGCAGACAAACACTTCAATTTCTGATTCTGCAATTTCGGTTTCTGCAATTTCTGCTTCTAGGAGCTACAGAAAAATCTTCTTTTGATAATGTTAATTAAAAACAATTAATTGATTGTCTCTGGTCGGAAACATTCTGCTGATAATGGCATATATAGCATGTTTCACAGTAAAGTGCAATAACTGATAAAGAAACTTATTTTCTACTCTGTTAAATGTAGTGTTATTATTTCTTGGAATTTAATCGCAATGTGATTCCATGACAAGATCAAGTTGCAGTGAACTTTTGAAATGCAGCTTCAAGCTTGTGTTAATCAGTCACCCACAAGAAATTCTCGAAACGATTAAAATGGATTACATTCAGAATGAAATCTAATTAAAAAGTAGATCAATTTCATTAAATATTTGCGAAAGTTAATAAATATTTAAATAAAAAATTATTATTAAATGAATAAGTGAATAAATGAATAAGAAATGAGATTTTAAATAAATGAATAAATTATGAAATTAAAAAATGAATAAACGAATAATTGGATAAATGAATAAGTGAATAAATACAATACAAGCATAAATAAATGGATGAATAAATTTATATATGAATAAATGAATTAATAAATGAATAACTGAATATACGATTAAATTCATAAATAAGAATACAAGTGAATAAGCCATGGAGCGATACACTCCCCAAGAACGCGGAATAATTGTGTCTATTTTTTTGCGTAACAATTCGTCTGTGGTGTTGGCAAAAATCATAATGAGCGATGAGGCTCATTTTCACCTCAGCGGGTACGCGAACAAGCAAAATTATCGCTTCTGGGGAACCGAAAATCCGCGAGTGATGCACGAGAAACCATTACACCCGCTCAAAGTGACTGCGTGGTGCGCTGTTCACACTGGAGGAGTCATCGGGCCGAACGCCGCGGGTCAAACGACAACAGTGGACGGTGCGCGCTATAAGGCAATGTTGACCGAGTTTTTTCTGCCCGAACTGGACGAATTAGGACTGGTGGACATGTGGTTCCAACAGGACGGAGCAACAGCACACACTGCACGAGCCACAACCGACATTCTGAAGGCCGCGTTTCCGGGTCGCTTAATTTCGCGTTTTGGCGATTTGCACTGGCCCGCCAGATCGCCCGATTTAACGGTCCCGGACTTCTTTTTATGGGGTTTTTTGAAGTCTCGTGTTTACATCAACAAGCCTGAGACCTTGGAAGCCCTCAAGGAAAATATCCGACACGAATGCGAGAATCTATCGCCCGAAACTCTCGCCTAAGTGATGGAAAATGCCATAAAACGAGCCCGTATGGCAATCAATTGTGACGGCGCCCATTTATCCGATATCATCTTCTCGACTTAACACAATTAATTCTAAAGGTCTAAATAAACATAATCAAACAGAATCGAAGTTTTTTATTTAGAAAAAAAATAAGAGCCAAACAACATCGGATGACTTCTTTTGCGCCACCTTGTATATACAAATTAATGTTTCTATTTATCTATCTTTCCTTGTACTATATGCGCGTCTAAACCATTCCTCCGATTACGATGACATTTTGGAGAGTTTATGTGCTCACGCCAAGTATGGTTTTGGATAAAAAAATTTACGCCCACTTATTACGCCCATAATTTGTAAAATTAAGTAAAGATATTCGATTACTTCGCAAATATTGCTCCTTAAAATCTGTATCTAGGTTTTTATAGGCACTGTCGACAACTTCACCAAAAATGGGCGTGTTTTTTTTTAATGCCCACTACAAAAAAATGGTGGATTAATTTTATGCATACCATCATTGCTCAGGAACTTGATTAGCTATGTAGAATATTTTAATAGTAATGCACGGGGAAGAATAACAGAGTATACAAAATAGGCCATGCCCACTTATTACCCACACATTTTGTTCAGTTACGTGAATATATACGATGACATTGCTCATATTGCATCTAAATTTTGTGTTGTTATTGTTGATAATTTAACCAAAAGATTGGCTAGTTGGAACAATTCAACGCCCACCGCTGTAACTTAGTACAGGGAGTACCGGGAAGTTGCGCTAACTAATTATCATTATAAAAATGAATGTACTGGAATAGATCGATTTCAAAAACTAATATTTTCTTTGTTTTAGGCGACATTGCAACGCATGACGAGCATTTTCTATCGATGGTTCTTTAGAAGCTTTAATTTTATTCAAAACGAAAAAGCTTTCTACGTAGATTTTAAAATAAAGGTTCAGTTATGGCTGACATTTATCGAACTTGAACTGAAAATTACTTATAAAACTGTAAATTTGATAATATTCAATGTTTTAATATTAATAATTTTAATATCAAGTTGAAATTTTTTGCTAAATTTAAATTCGTTTTTTTTTTAAAGACACAGGTGGACAGCGTTAATTAAGAATTTAACTTCGTTTATTCGAGAAAAGTTAACCAAAAACTTAACTTCGTTAACAAGTTAACATTTCTTTAGAAAATATAAATTAACGGAAGAAATTTAACGCAAGTTAATTTCCATTTTTGTAGTTTTCAAAATGAACGGCAAGGTAAAAAAATAGCAAAAAAAAATTAACTTCTTTAATTAACTTTTAACTTTTTAACTAGTTCGTGCTCAGCTCTGTTAAAATATGTTTGAATTGACTTAACTAGAATCTGTATGCAGAAATGTTGTCATAGATTTTTCTCACAGCTTGAATTAAGTAATTCAAATAACTAAAGACATTTTTTTTTTATTATATAACAGTTACTTTAAAACTGTCACTAACAAAAATTTTGAATTTCCCTTTTTCGATAATTTATTAAATAAAATAAATTACAAATTCGAAAGCGACGCGTGGAATTATACACTTTCTTCTCTCCTTCTCCTTCTCTCTCTCTTTCTCTTTTGTAGCATGTACTTCGCTTCGTCTCTGTCCGTATTTAAATTTTCGTAATAAATCTTGTTTTCGCCTTTTTTTAATTTATATCTTTATTCTTGTGCGATAACTTGTAATTTAGAAATTTTGTTTTGATTTTTGTTGTTGTTGTTGTTTGTTTTCATTATTATTATGTTGTTGTTGTTGTTGTTGTTGTTGTTGTTGTTGTTGTTGTTGCTGATATTTTTAACACGAATTTTTCTGAATGAATTTGAGTTTTATCATTCATGCGAAAAAATTTGCATAGATTGAGGCCGGCGACGTATAAAAGTCGTCGCTCGGGTCAAAACGCTCGCAATATTTTCTTAAACTTTCGTGCGGTCAAACTGTGATTTTTTTTCCACTCTCTCTCTAACTGTTATTTCAAAGGGATTTTTTTGAAATAAATCCTGTTTTTTTTTAAGTTATTTCGTGAAATGTCATCTTTGAAGTGGACTTTTGTCGTTTGTCTGGGTTTTGTGGGCCTGGTCTTTCAAGTGACGCCGGTTCTTAGTGGTGTGAGTTTTGGTTACAAAAAAAAGAAAAGAAATAATATTGAATTGATAATAAAGAAAGTGAATTTAACACAGTTTATAATACTAGAATTAATAACAATACTTAATAATAACAGTTAAACTCATTTGAACAAACCATTTGCGGCCATCAACAGCTCAGTGGGTTAAGTGAATTATACTACTGAGCATCATGCTCGATACTTTTGCATCACAGGTTCAATTCACACTCGAAGCAAAAGAATGCCAATGAAGAGCTTTAAATCAGAAACCGACTTTGGCCTCAAATAGCAGACAATCTTGATCTGATCCGCAGAAAAGTCGAATAATAGCTGAAAGTCGTGAGAACTTATGGCTTGAATCCTGAGAGTATAAACAATTTCGAGCAAAGAAGCGCTGTGGCACGTACTATGACATTAAATCTTGGCTAGCTAAATGTATTGAACTCGCTCTTCTCGATCGACAGCAAAACTAATTTATAGGGGAACAACGTTAAATTCAAGTGGAATTATACAATTTACTAACGACCTGCTCAATATAAATGATTCAAATAATACTTTTTGATGTGTAAACTAAGTTAAGGATCGGTTCCACCTAATCCCAGACTTCTAAAAAACCTTCTGCTTACTTAGAATTTTCAATTGGTCCTCAAAATCTGGACTTTGGGTCCACAAAACCATTTTTGATAGATTGTAATAATGCTTCAAACTATTCGTAACTGTATTTCTATATATCCGATGAAGAAGTTTATAATGCCATGAAAATTAAACTAAAAACGCTTGAGCTACACCAGCTTTTAGCAAGCGAATCTAAACTCAATCGCACGTGCAAAGTCCAATTATACGAAAGCATAATAAAGCCCTTGTGGACATATGAACACCCACAGAGACTTACAAATCCGAATTGTAATGGATGAAATCTTGAACCTTACCCAAACGTGTACAAGATGGAGCTAATAGGTTAGGCTAGGTAACATTGGCTGGTCACAAAAAAGAGAGATCACACATCGATCCTTAGTATTACCAAGACTGTATAGAAGAGGTCTTCAAAGTTCAAAAGTGTTTTGTGATTAACAATTTAGCGAGCTTGAGCAAGTAAGCTGCCTTTTGATTGGAAATATCCTTCCAAAAATGTAACTTAACCCGAAGTAGTTCAGTCTAGATTCATTGAGAGCTAGGAGATGAAGCTTATGTTTCACTCGAATATTCTAGCAAGAAATTTACTAAGACCTCTGAATTTCTCACGTCTTAAACGTTATCAGTAATATTCCACATATTTTGATTAATATCCGTGTATATTTATTTGGCAATCACTGGATTCAGGCAGACTTCAACCTATAAAAAAAAAATGGATTTTTGGACTCAAAGTCCAGATTTTGAGGGTTATCGGATAGATAGAAATAAAGTCATTTAACCTATGAAAAATGGGATTTTCGGCACTAAGTCCAGATTTTGGGGTTCAATTCAAATTTCTGAGTGTATGCAGAGTTATTCTACTTGGCCAGATCTACAGCTTGAGCTATGCCATGTCGAAAGTATATTTTCATACACACATATTTTCACTGTCCCCTGTTAATTTTACAGGGTGTCCCAAAAGGAATGCAACTTTTAATTTGTTAAAAAAAACCTTTACGTATTTGTATGTAAAAAGTTAAAGTTAACAATTTAGTAAATTTAAAAAATTGTTTTGCTATAACTTTGAATTGTTGTTTATGAGATGATGTTAGAAAAATCTTCCTTAAAAACTTAAAAAAATTTTAGAGTCTTTAATCTAATTAAAAAATAAAAATGATATCTTTCTGATTCATTTCTTAAAAGTTATCATGAAATCTTTGGTGTCTCACTTTTATTTATGATTCCTAAATTATGATTGCTTTGAATTATTCAATTTCCGCTTGAAAAACTGTTTCCAATCTTTTCTAAATGTATATACAAATTATAAATTTATTTACTTCAAATTTTAAATAAAATTTTTCAATATCTAAAACCTATCTACAGGCCACTGAAGAGCAGATGTGGGCGGCCGGCGGCTTGATGCGCGATGTTTGCTTTCCCAAATTTCCCAAAGTAACCAAAGGTACAGTACTTTGAATACCTCAAAAATTTATATAAAAGTGTTTTAATTTTATTTTGAGCATAAATTTATTTCATTAATTTCAAAAATTTATATACTTTATAATTCTGTTTGTATTGACCTTGACAGAAATGGCCGACGGCATACGCAATGGAAATATTCCCGATGATAAGGACAGCAAATGCTATATCAATTGTGTGCTGGAGATGATGCAATCGGTGGGTAAACAATCATAAAAATTCAACATACATTTTCATTCTATTAAATATAAATTTCAAATAGTTTTTGAAATATTTTTTGAAATATTTTTTGGAAAATTTGACATATCAAAATTTAAATTCTAAAATTTCTATATTAAAAAATTCGTTTTGTTCTCAATTTTCCAACAGATCAAAAAGGGCAAATTCCAATACGAATCATCGCTGAAGCAAGTTGATCTCTTGTTGCCCGACGCCTACAAGGACGATTATCGTGCAGGCATCGAAGTGTGCAAAACGGCGCCGAATGGCATCAAGAACAATTGCGATGCCGCACATGCGCTGCTCACCTGCTTGCGCAAGGAGATCAAAGTCTTTGTTTTTCCTTAAGCACAACAACAACAATAACAATAACAACTTATTAAAAATAAGTTTGTAAAAATGATTTACTTGATTATTGGCAAAGCGAAAAAATTTATTTAAAATAAAAAAAAACAAAATTTCTTAGTTGAGCACTAACGAACTTGGAGTTATTTGCATGTGTGTGCTGTGTGTGCAGTGTGTGTATACGTGTGCTATGTGTGTGTGTTTGTGTGTGTTGGGCTATAATTTTATATAGTATAATTGAAAAAGTCTAGCATTTCATTGAGACAAAGGCTACACTTAAGTCAGAGCTGATAAAACAATAGAGCTGTGCACTTAAATTGTGGGCGTGTCCATGCGGCGTTTTTGCGGTAGATTCGCTTAAGCGTGGTAATAGCTTTTTAATGATATATTTTAATTTCGCAAAAACAACAAAAAAATTTAAGTTAGAATTTAATGCACGATTGGTTAATAAAATGAGTTAATTTTGGTTGCTTGATTTTTTGCAGCAGTGTAGATTTTCTTTATCTAAATAAGATTATTTAAATTTTTTTCGAAATAAGTTTTGCTTTATCTATAATCCAGAAATAATCGTGAATTTAAACAAACGTATTACAAATTAAAATTAATGTTAACAAATTACAAAACTATAAATCAGTCAGAATAATTTGAGCTGTACAGTCATACCTGCTCTTAAGTGCCTCAAACAAAACTTTACAAGTTAAATGATGCTTAAGCGGGAGGTTAATAATTGAAAGTTTTTCTATGAGATTTTAAGCAGGCAACAAGAAAATATTTTTAAATAATTAACACATTTTTAATAATTATTGAGTTGATAGTATAACGTCAACTTTACATTAAATAATGACTTAAGAATTTAAAATGGCATATAGACAACTTTTGAACTGCATTTTAATATAAAAAAACGTAAATTTAACATCTTTCATATCAATTAAACTAATCATTAGGAACTTCAAACAATTTTTAAAATAATTGCTAGTTAATCACTAAAGAGTTCATCTTTCAAGTTTCCAGTTACCGTGCAAACCTTCGACTAAATGGAACAACTGCCAAAGCCAATGCTGCCTTCCACTGACCCTAAACTATTCCATATGCCAATTGTAATTAACCATGTTAATTGTTTGCGCTAACAATATTACAATATCGGCCGATCGCAATCTCTCTATCAACATGTTGGAAATGTGTGTTCAACAAGCCGCCAGCGAAGCGATCTAATTTCGTTATTTCGAAATAACGCTCAAACATGAAACACATTTCGCCATATAAATGACGCTAATAAACTCAAAACTAAGCGTTAGTTCTTCCAAGTGACCGAGGGTGAATTAACTGAAATTGACTAGCATAGATAGAACGTTAAGTTGACGGGGCACTATTAAAGAAAGTGCCAACGCAAGGCTCTCAGGAATGTTGAAAATTGGTAATTGTATCTGTTGGCTAGCGCTTTTGGCAGTGCTTGAGGTCCATGTAAGTAGGGAATTGTCTGATTTGAGTGTAGTAATTGGAAATTTTAACAACTCACTAGGCGGATGATGATGACATGAAACTGGATGACCTGGTACAGGCAATGAAATCAATCGCTAATGGCTGTGATCCGGTGCCCGAAGAAGGTGAGTTTCACTAGAAATCATTCGAAATGTGCAGTTGTAAGCGCATGTTTCAAACGATTTTCAAACAATTTTTGTTTAGTGTATACTAAATCGATTGCGTCATATAAGGTGTTATTTGAAAGGTAATTTAATGAGTTTTCAAATGATGTACTTAAATATTCGATGTATTTAATGATATTTGAGAATTTTTTATTTAATTAAGAGTGCCATTTTATTTTATCTGCATACATTAAAATTCAAGTTATAAGTAATCCGTTATTATACCAGCTCTACTTAACCAATTGAGATATTTATAGCAGCTGTCAATAGGTCTTGAAAGCTCCTTTCAAATAACACCTTAATTGTCTAATTCCATTAAGTATAGACAGTAAAAATTACCGCCAAAATATGACAAAAAAACGTTTAAAAAATACACTTTTCTTGCATTTTATGTTCGCAGAACACATCCGCGAGCTGGTGCTCAATATTGAGGACGCCCAAACGGATACCAAATGCTTTCGCCATTGCCTGATGAAACAATTCGAAGTGGTAACCATTGATTTCTACAAATCGCGTCATTATTTTTATGAAATCTTAGCACATCAAGCCTGGCGCTTAATTAAAACACAATTATTTCTACTACAGCTCGATGAGGAGACTAATGCAATGAATCAGGAAAAGGCCGTCGAAATAATGGGCATGATGTTTGCGGATCGCAACGATGATCTAAATGAGATTGTAAAAATGTGCAATGAAGAGAATGAGGCCATTATGGACAAGTAAGAAAAAAAATACCATTTAGTCAGTGGACATTAATTTTTAAAAATATTAACAAATTTGTTTATTTAAAAAACAAAAAAAAAAAGTTGTGAGGTCGCGCACGCTCATGGCATGTGTACAATGCGCGAGCTGAAGGCACGCGATTTTGAAATACCACCCATCAGTGAGTGAGCACCACAGCCGATCCGATAATCCAGTACAACCGTTGATGACATACATATGATACTGTGTTTAATTTTTAAACAAATTTATTTGATATATATATGTATATATACATATATTGTATACTATTAGTAGATATTAGTGAGCATTAAATTCATACGTCGCCTTTAAATAGTTGTTTAAGTATTTTCTGTTTATATAACAAATTATTTTATTTAAATAAATTTTGAAATGTATCTTTGAAAACAACTAGTAAGAGATTTCACGTAGGCTATGCTGAAGCTCAAATACCCTCCGACATTTTAGTGAGACCAAAAATTTGCTTCTTGTTGCACATACATATGTGCTAAATGTCTCTCTTACAAGTGGTCGCTGTTCTTATCCAATCACGCCCATTTTTTGTCAGTAGATTCGTATTCCTAATAAAGTGTTAAATACCAAATTTCAACTTTTTATCTGCACGTCAACTTTTGCCATTCATTTTTTTCCGGGTAGAACCTCGCGAATACAGACCAGCGTCTTGTAAAGGTGTAGAAACCTTTCAGGGCTAACCACATGTCTTAAGAGTATTGTGACCATAAATACTTGTGTACCCTAATCCCATTTATAACGCTTGAATCTCTTATACATACCTGATATGACTGATAGCATTAACCATGTCGAACCTCTTATGATTGAAGCTGAAAATCTTGGTCTTCCAAGATGAAAATAATAAGGTTGTGTTCATTATGAAACAATGACTGGATGACCAATCAAATGATGAAATCTTTAAATTTTTTAAGAAAACCGAATTTTTTACTCAGCCCTTTGTTAGGATATAAGCGATGGAGTGAGATTGTCAATAATCCAATTATGGCGTAGTAAATATAAGGTGAGAAAAGTAGAAAACTGTCTCTCTTCACCTCGATATTGTTTCTCTCTTTGAGAATTAAATTGTTGTGTGGTTGCCATGGTTGCTACAACAACATTAAATATATATAAACAATAATATTTTTTTTTTGTAAGAAATCATAAAAATAACTTCACAATAAAGCACAAATATAAGGCAGATATCGAGGTGAGTTCGCTCAATTTGTACGAGTATATTCAATCAAAAATATTCTACTCTCCTGACCTTATTAATAAACTATGAATCCAACCAGATCGAGTAACATTTATTCGTATATAACCGATCTTAATTAGGTTTTTTGGTGGGCCATTGTTAAGATTGTCAAAGTTGTAAAGGGGCTCACATACTACTCGATTGAAGAGAGTGAACTATAGTAAGTGAGTGTGTCTAATCTGAGCTATGTACAAGCCTGATCTTTTATTGATTATGGTAGAGTAGCTCTCAGTTCTCTTCTTCGGTCTTCGGTTTTAGCATAACAATCTTAAGAACAAAACGCTTGGAGCAAGGTCCTGAAAACATCGTCATGAAAAGAGAGATATAAACTTATGCATAATATTTGATTGAAAATTCTTTCAACAATTTTATAAAAAAATATTTTAAATTGTTTTTATTCATTTAAAAACCTTAACCCAATAAAAAGAAAAACAATTGAGGTAGTTGTAATTTATTGACTGCAATTGTATAACAAACAAAATGTTTGCGTATAACTCATTAACCTAATTACAGCAGGTCGAGAAGAGAAGAGAAGTAAAAAAAAAACGTTTTGAGCTATATTCGAAGCAGAACGTTTCGATCTCTCTCTCTCTCTCTTTTAGTAGATAATCTTGATCTTGTGCGCGCGCATCTCATTGGCCATGCACTTGTTGATCTGATAGGCGGCCTCGCACGCCTCCGTGGCGGTAATCGATTTGTTGCAGTTTTCGGCGGTCGCCACGGCTATGGACACCACGAGCGGATTGTTGTTGGAGACCATTTCGGCGATGCGACCAATGCTGCGCGAGGAGAGTTTATTGTTGGCGGTCATCTGAAAGTGATGTTATTTTTACATATTTTTGATATTACTTAATGTTAATTTGATATTATTTTATATTAATTTAATACTATTTAATGTTGATTTAATATTATTTAGAAATAATTTGGTATTAATCAATATGAATTTGATATTAAATGATATTATTTAATATCAATTTGATAGAATTTCATATTAAAATCATAATTAATGTTAATTTGATATTATTAAATATTAAATTGATATTATTTAGAAATAATTTGATATTAATTATTATAATATCGATTTGATATAAATTGATATTATATAATATTAATTTGATAGTATTTCATATTAAAATCATAATTAATGTTAATTTGATATTATATAATGTCAATCTGAAATTTTTTAGAAATAATTTGATATTAAATAATATGAATTTTATATTAATTGATATTATGTAATATTAATTTGATAGTATCTCATATTAAAATCATAATTAATGTTAATTTGATATTGTATAATATTAATTTGATAGTATTTAATATTAATTTGATAATATGCAATATTCATTTGATATTATTTAATATTATTTCATATAAATTTGATACTAATTAATGTTAATTTAATATTATTTAATATCAAAATCATTATATCCACTCCTGCTGATAACTTACCACATCGGTGCGCTTCAGAATACACTCGATGAGGCACTTCTCCTGCGGCGTTGGATTCTCCACATACAGCATCGATTTCTGCACATCCTCCGGCTTAAAGCCCAAATCGCTGGCACACGAAATCTTCGCCTTGGTAAGAAAATCCTGAAATTGTTGTGCCGTCTGGCCGGTTTGACGTTTGAAGCGTTTGTACTCGTTGTTCTCCGCCACGGGATCAAGACTTATAAACGGTTTGCGCAGCGTGGGCGTTGGAGCGTTGTATTTGAGCGCTTGTGCCAGGCAATTGCAGCCGATGCAGAGTGTCGCTAGTAGCGTTAAAAGTGCGACGCTGGCGTTTTTCATATTGGCGGGCGGTTTTCGGTGAGTTCTCGGTTATGGGCTGGAAATGTGTTCTGCGCTTTGACGAAGACACTTTTTGACTGTTGGATAGTTCGATGGCTTAAGCGGTTTTTTATACGCAGTCGTTGTTTAATTTTCGCTGACGCAGTTGGTATTCTTTTTTTTTTGTTCTTAAGACTTTGAGAATAGTTTTTTCTTTTATATTGTATACACTTTTTTGTTGCGTTTTTCCCACAAAGTTCAAGTTCGGCTCTTTTTGACGATTTCTGCATAGTAAAATAAATTAAATGTCATTACCAAGAAGCTTAGTTGCAATGTAAGCATCAATTTTTCTGTTTGACGAGAATTTCAAGTTGGCATTTAAATAATATAGAAAAAAATTGAAGTTTTTTAAAACTTTCATAAATTTTTAGAAAATTTTAGATAATATTTAAACATAACAAAAATGGTTTAAAATTTAAATATATAATTAGTTTCTTATTCTAATTTAATAAATCTTTTTATAAATGTTTTGTATTCTCAATTGACACATTAAATTAGTAGAAAATGTTGATTTGATATTAAATAATGTTAATTTTATATTTTTTTTATATAAATTTGATATTAATCAATAATAATTTGATGTTAATTTTTATTTATTTGATAGTATTTAATATTTATTTGATATTAATTAATATTAATTTGATATTAAATAATAATAATTTGATATTGAATAATATTAATATGATATAAATTAATACTAATTTGATGTTAATTAATATGAATTAAACATTTATCAATATAAATTTTATATTATTCAATGTGAATTTGATATTAAATAATATCAATTTGATATTAATTAATATTAATCTGATATTAATTTGATATTAATCTTTTTTTTCAAATATTTATATACTATTCATTTAGACCTCTTGAATTTTTAACCGATAATAGTGAATGCAGAAACTGTAAGGAACTCGGAGTACGCAAAACTCTGGAGCATCTCCTCTGTTGCTGCCCAGCGTTATCTAAAACTCGTTTAAATATCCACGAGCACCAAGATTTGAGTGCTTTTAAAGTTTTTCAATCATTCTCGCTTACTGAATGACTTCAGCTCTTAGAAATATTCAAAGAGGATCTCAACTTGGAATCGTCAAGGACCTAACAGGACTATGCTTGGCCGCGGTCAGGCAGTACAATCAACCTAACGCAACCTCTTTAAATTTTGAACATGAAACCCGACGTTTTTACCAGTGAAAACCAAAAACATCTTACAAAAATATCAAAATCTCAAGTATTGCGGTAATGACCAGGAGAACGTTCTTCCTGGAGCACAAGATTATATATTTATGAGTTGGTTTTTCCGTGTTTATCAGTTGGTTATTCCACACAAATACTGACACTCAAATGTAGCGAAATTCTCTTATTTAAATTAATATAAATAGTCCAATAAGTCACAATCGTCGGTAGAGAAGAGGACAGACGATGTCACTGACACCAGATAAAAAAAAAGCGAAAGACTGATACTGGGTTCTTCCAAGCTTATCGTGGGCAAAATTATGAAACATAAATGCACATACATATATATAAGAATATAAATTGTTTACATATATTTCATACATTGAAGTTGTAAACAAAATAATCAAACATTTTTTAATATTATTACAAAAAATCTCAATATTTAAAAGGAAAATTAAAAAAAATTGCCCAAATGATGTTTTCATTCGATAGAACTGATATTAACAGTATTCATTTAAGCTTGTTTAAACCGCGTATACGTTACATCGTTGCGTTATTTACCGAACAAATGTATACCTCATAAATCAGCTGTTTTTATTTTGATTACAAAAGGAGATTATGAGAAGCTTAAGAATTTATTAGGCCAATTCCAAATAACTAATGTCCTCAAGAGTTACCAAAACGTTGATGGCCATTTCATTAATAAGTTCAATTATATTTTTCTTATTATCGACAAACTTGATTTTACAAATTTGTAAGGCTACTATAACATGAATACAGATATTATTAAATCAACAGAAAAATAGGTTTTAACACAAAATTTACATTAAGTCATATCATACGCACAGTAAAGAATTTATAGGCATTATTTTAGCTAAAAGTGATATGAGCTGAATGTAATTTTAACATTATTTAACATCAGTTTAATATTCCATAATATTTTATTATTTTATTATATTATAACTTTTTTTGTTATGAATTAACTAAAAAAGTTAAGAACTTAATTTTTGCTAAAAGTGATATGATCCAAATTTTATATTAATATGATTTAACACCACTTTAACATTCCAAATTTTTTTAATTTTTATTGTGACTTTATTTTCGTTATATAGTAAATTAACTGAAGTAGTTTTAAACGTTCATTCAACTAAAAATGATATGATCTGAATGTATTTATAAAATTATTTCATATCAATTTAATATTCCATAATGTTTGTTTATAACTTTTTTTCGTTATAAATTCACTGAAGATTTACGAAACAATATTAAATTTGTACATACTCTAATTTGTTAATTTAACCGAAACATCAATTGTTTACTTCATGTTGTTGATTTATTCAAAAGAACCGAAACGACTGTCGTTTTCCTGCAATGCCGACAAATAAGTTAGTCAACCCGTTCGTCAGCATTACTAACGACTGACTTCATGTTTGTGTTTACCAGTGTACGAGTATATGGAACATCATTGGCAAATAACAAATTATAAACAAATAAATAATTATTTAGTATAGTATGAATCACCCTATATTATATGGATATCAACACTTTGAGATATGCTCGTATATACATATATACAACAGAGTATGATCGTAGAGTGTCTCACGTAGTTGTTAAATTTACTCTTTCTCATTTTCCTCAGCGCTTGCAGACTTACCGACTTTCTCAGAGAGAGTGCAAATTACTGCCATGAAATATATATAGATAAACTTTTCTTTGTTTTTCCGTGAACTTTTCTCTCTTTCAATCAAGCTGAGAAAAGAAAGAAAAGAAAACGGCAAATGACTTTCCAGTCATTAAGCTAAACCGAAAATATTTTCCCAGTTCATTTTAAAAAATAATTTAAATATTTTTTACAACAAAAAAATATAAAAGTCCAACTTATTTAAGCGAACATTTGCCGCAGTGCTTTGGGTAATGATTTCCTGATTTCCACCATTACTTATACATTATCGTGTAATACAAGTCAATGTCATTTGACATTAAAGCGTAACGACTTTTTGTTCATATGAAATGACTGCGAAATTTTTTGTGGTTACGCATTTAGCCAATTTCGAATTAAAGCAATTTTACTTTAAGTATCCGAAATTTTATACCTGTATAGAAATTAACATATAAATCGGTTTTTGTTTTTAACTATGTTCCGTAAATAATTAGATTTTGATATGTCTGACGAGGAGACAACTAAGCTAAGTCTGAGAGCGTCCACATTTTGTCAGAGATGTGCTAATGTCTTTTTTTTCATAGCATTGAAGTGAGTAATGCGTACTTAAATAAGACTGTGATGATAAACTCATACTAAGTGTGTAGAGGTACAATTAAATACACCTTGAAAAATCAGTTCATATAATCTGCATTAAGTATTTTTTATAGAAGATGTGATGAAATACATGAATTAAAAAAATAAAAAATATAAAAAATTCCAGTTTATAACATGTTTGTATAAATATTATAAAGGATGGACCAAACACAATGGCAATCATTGATTTTAACTTTAAAAATCGAACTCAGAGCTTAAATTTGGGCTCAAAAAATTTAAGAAATATATTACAAAAAAAAATTATTTTGAAATTGCACCTTTCGACCCACAAATATGTGATGACTCATGACATTTTTGACATGGCCACACTGATTTTTTATACATAAATACAAAAAATCACATATGTATGTATAAAAAATTGTATCGATACTGTAATTTTGAAAAATACCTCTTCAAATTCAAAAGTTCAAAAAATAATCGACCGAATTTTATCATATTTTCGGTTAAATATACAGACAGTGGAATTCTAGTACTATTTTTAAGATTTATATGTAGTCTATAACTGTATTATTAGGTTAACGAGACATCACAATAGATCTTTCAGGACGCGGTGCATCTATAGTTTTTTTTTTTAATAATGAATTAAATAGCGTAAATAGTGTTAATCATGAAACTAAAAATGCAATCAATAACAAATGTATACATTTTTTTTAATATAAAGTACAGCTTTAAGTGCTTCTTTGTCTCTTTTCAAATTTGACAATTTTCATATTTGTATGTATAAAAATAATATATATATTTTTTAATATATTAGAGACTTTAGAGGATTCCCCTAATAGCTAAACATTTTAAGCTCTTTTCTTTAAAACACCGTTTAATTTTGTTTATGTTTAATGTTTGTAGCATTTTCTATGATAGGTTTTCAATGAACTAAAGTGAACAATTTGAAGCCTATTAGTGGTATTCACTAAACCGAATATTTGGTGTAAATATTTTGAATTTAAAAACTAGTTACGTTTTTTTGTAAAATTCACTCCATATTCTAAATATTGTATATCAAAAATACTCCTTTTATAATTGAAAATTTATTTAAAGTTGCTTTTAATGCTTTTTTACACTGTACCAATTAGATGAGTAAGTATGTAAGTACGAGTACGAGTACTCACGCGACCGAAGTCAAGAGCGCGGCTTAGTTGTTTCGCAAAGTAACGTAATTATTATCATTGTTGTTGTGTTTTGTTACCAAATTTCTAATCCTGTATACACCCATGCACAAGCATATACATACATATGTACGTATGTATGTACGTGAACTTTACATTTTGAAAGTAAATATCTTCAAAAGAACGAATTCTAAATAATTCATTTACATTGGAAAAACAATTTCGAATTTTTGTTGAATTTAATTAACAAATGTCTTTTTAATTTGTTGTTACTTTAAAATAAACATATATTGAAAAAGTAAACAAATAAATTGATTTTTTATTAAAACCAAAAAACAGCCATTCTCACTTATCACATTTGCCCGAAATTCAGGTCGTCTACGGTTGCGGTTTGTCTCATATCGTAACGGCAGAGAGAGAGAGAGGCAATGCGAATGCGCGTCGTTTTTTTTTTTTTGCTTTTGAGCGCGACTTAAAATCGTTAGCATCGAATTCGCAACGAATTAGTCGACTACGGTCTGCGAACGTGTTAAGATGCAAAAGTTGGCGTGCGTAATATTTGTGACAGTGAGCTGCTGCCTGCTGCTCGGCGCTGGTGAGACAAAGAAACAAACAAATTTCGTTTGTTTAGTATTAATTTTTTTTTTGGAATAATTTTCAATTTAATTGAACTTTCGAATTAGTGTATTGCCCTCTGCGGTGCCAAAAGGAAATATATAACTTGTATTTGTATCTGTACTATATGTATTAAAATTTAAATATGTTTCCGTTTTAGCGCAAAATGGCGGCGGCGGTGGCTGGGGCGGTGGTGCGCCCGGTGGTAATGGTAATGGCGGTGGCGGCGGCGGTTGGGGTGGTGGCGGTGGTGGTGCACCAGGCGCACCCGGTGGACAAGGCGGTGCACCCGGTCAGCCCGGTCAACCTGGTTACGGCTATGGCTATGGTGGCGTCGATTCGAATGGCAATGTTTATAGCGGCGCTGGTGGCAGCGGTAATGCTGGTGCTCCAGCTGGTTATCCCGGTGCACCGGGTGCACCAGCACGTAGCTCGGCGTCGATGCATCACAGTTTGGCGTATCTGGTGATGTCTGTTCTGCTGGCCTTGACTTTGTTCAAGCATTTGTAGAACAATTAAAACAGTTTTTTTTTGTTTTGTTTTCATTCGAAATGTGTGATTTTTTGTTTGTTCTGGTTTTTGTACGTAAATTACTCGAATAAAGTTTTTATTTTTATTTTTATTATTTAGAAAAGATTGTTTTTATTAACATAAAAAAACAACAAAACAAATTTATTTCGAAGTGATGCATGCATCATGATTATTAAAAATATTCAAAGTAGACATTAGGTAGCTTTGTATTCGCTCATGCGCTCATCTGATTAGCACCTCGGCGGTGCACCTACTCCCTTAGCTCATCCAGTGTTTCGTTTAGCCTTCACGTACTAATACGCAATACAAATTTTATGGCTTTTGTTTTGAAATTCGATGCTCAGCTGATTTTGTCTTTGTCATTAAGACCTGTTTCATATTAATTGGTTTAGTTCAAGCAGAATACTTATTAAGTAACTAAGGTAATACGACAATTAAGACTCATATTATTTGAGTATGGTATGTGGGTTGTTATTCTTTAAGCTTAGACATAAATTGTGAATTACAATCAACATCAATTTAAATTGAAAAAAATGTATTCCTTAAGGAGAAGAACTTTTGTTTAAAAAAGATTTCAATACAATATTCTATAACGTAATATTAAATTTATTTGGCCTAACTAAAACTTCAGATTTTTTAATGTTGGAATAAAAAAAAATTATTTGGCACAACTGAAACTTCAGATTTTTTTAGACAGAAATAACAAAAATGAAATTTCAGCAAATACAATTGCGTTTGGGTTTAGAAAATAGTTTTTATTTGTGCCAAACATATTTTGCTTATGCCAAAATAATGGTATACTTGAGATAAGAACGAATAAGTGGTTCGTTAAGTACTACCGATAAGTCCTCCTCACCGCCCGGTGGAGGCCTACTTTGCAGACCTCGAGAAAACGAATTTTTCAGACGGCTTAAAGAAGTGTAAGCATCGCTGGGTCAAGTGTATCTAGCTAAAAGATGACTATGTTGAGAAATATGGACAGCAACTTTTCCATAATTTTTTTTTTTTTTTTGTGGGCTCAGTACTTATCGGACCACTCTCGTATGTAAACTTATATATAAGTCCCAACTAGATGTTTGTTTGGTATAATTAATACCATGCTGCATTGTAACAATGAAGTGTTTGGATCTAGTAAATTTTGTATATAGGACAAATAAGTTATGTACTAAATATCTGCATTTATATGTATATATATGTATATATAATTTACTAAAATATAAAGAATATAAATAATAAGCTAATAGCTAAATAGATGATTTTACTTACAATCAAACAATGTTTATTCTATTCAAATTCAAAAGTGAAAAATATTATTTCACACAAACATGTTTTTATCAAAATAATATATTTGACTTAACCATATTTTGAATTTTTCGAACAAACAATATGCACTCTAGACAAACAAATAAATGTGTTTTATTTGACACAAATGTATAGTTTTTTAATTAAATTAATATGTTAGACGTTAACACTTCTTTATTTGGCATATATATTCATCTGTCGGAAGTTCATATCATTTATAGAAATGACATATTATTTGTACTAATCGAAAATTTTATTTGATGCAAATAAAATATACCTCAAACTTTTTTTGATACAAATAAAATATACCTTAAACTTTATTCGAGGCAAATAAAATATTCCTCAAACTTTATTTGATGCAAATAAAATATACCTTAAACTTTATTTGATGCAAATAAAATATTCCTCAAACTTTATTTGATGCAAATAAAATATACCTTAAACTTTATTCGAGGCAAATAAAATATACCTTAAAATTTATTTGATGCAAATAAAATATACCTCAAACTTTATTTGATGCAAATATAATATTCCTCAAACTTTATTTGATGCAAATAAAATATTCCTCAAACTTTATTTGATGCAAATAAAATATACCTTAAACTTTATTCGAGGCAAATAAAATATTCCTCAAACTTTATTTGATGCAAATAAAATATTCCTCAAACTTTATTTAATGCAAATAAAATATTCCTCAAACTTTATTTGATGCAAATAAAAATTTTCTCAAACTTAATTTATTGCAAATAAAATATACCTCAAAATAGATTTTTTATTTAAGGCAAATAAAAGACTTTTAAGGCAAATGAAGTTTTCTCAAATTTATTGACTTTTGAGCTTCAGACTAGGAACAAATTTTTTTTGCAACTATAAAGAAATCTCAAAATAAATTGTATAAAAAATTTTGTTGTCACTAAACACAAAAAGCTGTTGGCAACATTGGTAATAAAAAAAGCGCTATCTATCAAGTTTGAAGCATCCTTTTAGGCTTATTTTAGATATGAAAACGCTTGAAGATAAAAAAGGCAAGTGGCAAAGTATTTGAATTATACAATTTTTGGTATGAAAATATATAAAATTCGTTAATAACTTCAAACTCTGACTGCGTAGTCTGTCTTATTGCATGAGATTAGGTAGATATCGGCTTGAAATTTCATATTATATCATTAATTTCATTTAAGTTTCTGCATCTCCACTTTCCATGCATGTAGCCTATAAGATTTCGAGTGTGTGGGGCGCTTCAATTTCGACTTGGACCGCTGCTGTTGAAATACTTCCGCTCTAGATACAAAAGATCAATATAGGAAATATATATATATATATATATAATGTATATATATATAATTTTTTTAATATAAATGATAAGTACCATTTCGATCAATGACTCGGAAGGGGATTTCACGTTGCGGCTTCTGTAAACTTTGTGAAATTGTCTGCGGTTTGGAATGGAAAGTCCGAAAAACTCATTTTGGACTTACCGCAAATTCTGATAAGACGACGCCTCCGCATTTGATTATTTGCCATCGGATTAATTAAACGTTGATTGGTATAAAAGTCGCTGCTGGGCGGTATATCGAGATCAATTGACGACTCAAAATGGACATGAAGCTGGCATTGATTTGTCTGATAATGCTAACAATTTGCAGCATGTGCCTGGGTAAGTTAAACCACAAATTGACATTACTTGAAATGTTAAACTAATATGGAAACTGTTAAAATTTACAGCATTTAACTGTGCCGACAGAAGCCGACGCGAACAGGACAACGATAAGCAGCTGGATGACTTAATACGCCGGATGCTGACCGCCGTTCGATTTAAGCCGTTTTAGGCGGGCTCGAACAAAGTTTACCGAAATAGTATTAAAATTTTTGTAAATCGATGAGGAGTTTAACATGTCATCATTGGTTCCTCTATGTATTTTCACCTCCAACTAATATCGATTTGGATCCAGTCCAGTTTAGTTTGCTAGATGTATAAACATTTAAATTTAAATTTTAGAATTTAATAAAAATAAAACTAAAACAATATTTTTTTATATAAACTTTGCCTAGAAATCAAACTGAAATTCGAGTTAAGCTTTTGTAAAACATCGAGTCCAATTGAGGTCTTGAGTTTTAAGCCCAATTCGAAAGCCAAACTATTTTGGCCAACTTATAACACAAGGAATTCAAAATACTTAATTTCACTTAACGGAAAGGAATGCAGTCGTCTGTCTTAACAGGTCACTGCCTAATGGGACACCATGTTCGTCGGATGGGATTAATCTCTAACAATTGGTGTGGAAACTGCAAAGAACCGAACTCTAGAAAACCTACTTTGCCATTGACCAGCGCTAGCCAAATGCAGTATGAGGATTCTTGGACAAGCATTTTTCAAATCTCTAATCGAATTATCTGCAATAAATATCTAAAAAATCAAACACTTCCAATTAAAGACTGAAACTTTCGTGATGGTCCAATAACATGAAGTAAGGTCAACTCTTTTCTCCATTTAAAGGAAGCATGTGGTATCGCTATGGACCTAGTCTGGTCTATGTGAGGCATTTGCCGCCACTCTAACCTAACCTTGTTGTCCTAAACGAGCATAGCTTGTTTGATATTATTGTATAGACGTGGCCTGAGAGAGGGTCCAGGGTATCGTAAAATTTCTCTGAAACTTCCACACAAATTAGAATCAAGTCGGAAGTTTTCATTCGTCCCTCCGATTACTATAAATAGGTTAGAGTTAGAGTTGATGTGGGCTGGTATAGGACCATAGCTCTCAGTCCTCAAGGACCATTGTGTTGTATCCTGGACAGTGTTGGTATATGAAAGTAGAGATATAGGCATGAAGTGTTTGGTTGGCAAAAATAGAAGATCGATTCATATGCTATGCCCCAAAATTCTTAGTTTCACGGAGAAGTTTAAGAGAAAAGCTTGTACACAATTTGTACACATATTCCAACCAATATACGAACATATGTTTGTATCTCCAATGGTTCGCAAGACATCATGTTTAAATAGGACCAATTGGCTTCTTAAAATAATCAGACATAATAGCGAACCACTCTTTTATTTTTAGTCCGATTGTTTAACCAAATAATTTCAAGTATAACGGAAAACTTTGATCGAAATTTCAATCCAATATCTCCAATAGTTCGCAAGACATTGTGTTTAAATTGGAAATGAATAATTTTTGCTTCGACCAATTATAATCAGACATAGGATCAAACTTTATGAATCAACCCGATAACCAAAAATTTTCCATATATATATATAACAGAAAACTTTGTTCAAAATTTCAACCCAATATCTCCAATGATTCTTAAGTTATTGTACAAACAAAAAATTTGTATTTTGTAATTTTTCATAAGTCGATTAGCTTCAAAATATAACCTATTAGCCTAAGGCCTAACATCAAATAGTGTACAGATTAGGTTAGGTTAGGTCGTACTGGCTGACTGAAACCTCGCATAGACCTACTAGATCCTTAGCGATACCAGGTCAAGATCCGCTTTGACTATTTTCGACTACTATTTTGACCTGAAGTTGACATCATTCAGTATGCGAAATCGATTGGCAAACTTTAAAAGATCGATAATTTCGATATTATAAACGATTTCCGATAATTCTGAACAGAAACGGAGGAGCTGCTCCAGAGTGTAGAAATTTCAGCTCTGTATCTACCACAATTCCATAATAGACTCCTTCGAAGTGCTATTCGAAAGGAATAACTCATTATTTCAATTAAAGCTTGGACTCCGCTGCATTGTCATGGATTCATGCAATGTCAGTGATAACTCTTCACAGTATACAAAAAATTCAGCTCCGTATCTCT
This sequence comes from Suillia variegata, assembly GCA_949127995.1. Classification (NCBI taxonomy): domain Eukaryota; kingdom Metazoa; phylum Arthropoda; class Insecta; order Diptera; family Heleomyzidae; genus Suillia; species Suillia variegata. The sequence continues at coordinate 6,232,030 of OX421846.1, read as the reverse complement.
AATGGTTCTTCCACAGACCGACCATGACCATTTCCGACCTGCATTCCGTCCAGAGAAAACCCACTATTTCGACTGTTGTTTGGTCTCTGTTGCCTTGTGATGGCTTCATGCACCCTCAGTGATAACTTCTCATCATTGTTAAACTTAACGATTATCATGCGTAATTTCCCGGTCTCTTGGATTTTCCCTGTGGTCAACCCGTAAAGGCACAGCGACGCCAACTAGGCTGCGCAGATAATTCGTTAATTTCGTTTTCGCGGATAACCCAACTGGTCAATGATATTTGAACGTGCGCGCCTCTCAACGCAGCTGATAAGCTGTGTGCGGCGCTGCGGGTCTTAAAATGTTTCTTGCGATTATTTCGCGCTCAGTCTTTAAAAGTCCGCGCGAACACAGACCTTGCAGATTCAGACGGATTCAATTGAATTTAAATTCGATTGTTCATAATTCGTAATTGCGAATCAAAGCGAAATGAAGCTCGCTTGGGTTTGCCTCGTAGCTTTAAGCTTCGCGGGAATTGTCCGGTGTAAGTATTGATTTTTTTTATAAAAAAATTGCATATAAAAAATTATTTATTTAAATTTTGATTTGTAGCGCGACCTACAACTGACCTAGAAACGTTTTTGATAGCATATCGGGCGTCGCTTAATATCAATGATAACAGCGTAGGCGGCGGCGGTGGTGGTGGTGGGGGTGGAGGCAATGGCGGTGGTGGTGGCGGAGGCGGTGGTCTTGTTGGCGGTGGTGGAGGAGGTGGCGGAGGAGGTGGCGGTGGAGGAGGAGGTGGTGGTGGAGGTGGTGGCGGTGGAGGAGTCGGCGGAGGCAACGTTGGCTTAACTGAATTAGAAAAACTCTTTGCAACGTTAAAACAGAAGCAAAGTTCAAACTGCGGCGGCGGCGGTGGTGGCGGTGGAGGTGGAGGTGGTGGTTCAGGCGGCGGCGGCGGTGGTGGTGGAGGATGTGGCGGTGGCGGCGGTGGTGGTGGATAAATTTCGAAATAAAGCTTTGCCAAAGCTGCTTGATTTAAAGCTTAATAAACTGCGAATAATTTTTTTAATGGTTGAAGCATCTTCAACTTAAAAAATAATTAAATATGTTATTTATAGCATGGACGAAAACGATTTATTATTGCTGATAAGAACTGATAAAAACACTTTCAAATTGTGACAAAATGATGAAGGAAACATAAACAAATAAACGAAAAATATAAAAATATAAAAAAATTAAGTGTACCTGATTTTGGAGAATAACCTTTTGGAGAATAACAAAATATTTTTTAATTATTCTACACCTTCAACCTTTTTGTCAAATTGAAGTTATAGACCGTAAGTATATACACCTAGAGAATTGAAGAAATCACTTTTCCTTGATTTCATCTTACACTTGAATTTTTACTCACATTTAATCTCTCAACAAAACTCAGAGTTGAATAAAATGAGTAAAATCACCCGTGATCATACTCAAATTTCAACGTCATATCTTTTATAACTTTTTGGACAAACATTATTGTTATAATCTGTTTATATAGAATGATATAACATCCACAAAACTTTCACTAGCATAACCCATAAAATCTGGGAGTTTTAGTGATTGTTCGGTATAATCATTCAACTACTTCTTCAACATTCAAATTCAAACCATCCAAATCAATCTTCAACTCGCCTTAGCCAATAAACGCGATATTAACTATTGGTTTCCTGAGTTTATATGGTAGGTGGGCGTAATCTTTGTCCATTGACTAACTTAGTATTTAATTTCCGCATTAAAAATAGAATCTCATAGAACATATTTCAAGTCGATATCTGCACTACAACTGCCGCTCTAATGGTTTGCAGCTCTGTTGAGCGAGTTCAATCAATTTCAATTTAAGAATCATTTTGAAGGTAATAAGGTATTTAAAATAAGCTTCACTGAAACAAAAGCTTTGTAAGAAAGCTCTTAAAAACCAAAAAGAATAAAAAATTCTAAAAAAAAAATGTTTTCTGTTTTATTTTATTATAAATTAGAGGCTTTCAAAATAAGCTTCATCCAAATAAAAGTTTGACTAAAAAGCCCTTGAAAACTAAGAAAAATGTTGTAATAAACTTTTATTTTTTTTATTTTATTATAAAACAATTAAGTATTGTAATATAATTGATTTGATTTTTAAATAAGCTTCACCAAAACAAAAGCTTGACAATAAAGCTCTTGAAAACCAAGAAGAATATATAAATTTCTTACAAATTTTGTCTTTTTAATATATAATAAATCTTTCAACAAATCTCATTTTAAAAAGGTTCCAATAAAACAAAAGCTTTACAATAAAGCTCTTGAAAACTAAGGACATTTTCTTAATAAACTCATATTTTTCTTATTTTATTATAAATCAACTAAGTATTGTAATATAATTGATTTGATTTTAAAGTAAGCTTCACCAAAACAAAAGCTTGACAATAAAGCTATTGAAAACTAAGAATAATTACTTAATAAACTTTTATCTTTTATTATTTTATTATGAATCAGTTTATAAATACAATTGATCAGATTTTTACTACAACCATAAAAAAGCTTTCTGCTTTGAAATTAAAAAGCTTTTTTCTCTATGCAACTTTGTAAGTTTGTATTTAATATAAGTATGTATTTTCTATAAAAACATAAAATTGTATTTTTCGTGTTTATTTTAGTTGACATTTTTAACCTTTTCGAAACGAAAAAAAACTCTCTTCATATATTCTCAACCAAAGTTGACTTTGTCGCAAATAATCTCGCAAAGCTCAAATGGTAACTTTTTCCATTATTGAAAAACCCAACATAAAAATTTATTGAAATCAATTAAAAAAAATGAAATTCACTAGAATTCTGCAGCATTATTTTGTTAACCTTTTGAACTTTCTTATTTAAAAAAAAAATATATTAAGTAAATATTATGGTTGCGTTTCGCTGTGAGCGCTGATACACACGATAACAACCACAAGTTTTATATATGGAATCCGGAATTTCCCATCGGCTGGTCGGCCACTGATAAGGAGCGTCGATTTGGGAAACGCCCATTGTGAACGTGCAAATGATTGCGATGAGCTTGTTTTAAAATGTTTATAAACAATATTGTACAATTATTATTTTTGATTTCGATGAACTTCAACTGTTTTGATCTGGGCTATAATTCTCATTAACCTCTTGGATTAATCCACCTATTAGAGATATCAATTTTTGTTTTGAATTTCTAAGGTCTTGGTGTCTTTTTATATTTTTCTGAAAGTCCTTTCTACTTTGTATTTCCAATAAAAAAAAATTCAATTACAAAATTCAAAGTCCAACCGAACCTTAAAAAAAACAAGCCTATAACTCGTGAAATTTAAAAAAATATCGACTTGATAAGACTTGACACTAAAAAAATCAAAAATAGAAGTAGAAAATATTTATTAGGTATATTTCTTTATTTTTGAAATTCTCCGTCTTTCACAAACAAATTTAAAATACGATAACTCCTTAACACAAAAAAAGAAGTTATCACCATTAAATAATTTTTTTTATTAAAACTTTTTCCCTGAAATAAAGAAGGACTTCGTTTCGGCTGTAAGACAAGTAGAAGCTCGCTTAACAAATTTCACGTTGATATCTCTTAAACCACGAATGTTATCACTCGAACAGGCAGATAGCTGGTGGAATGAACATCCCGACTATCTGCCGCAATCATATAAATTTTCCTACAAATCTCAGTTTGGTTTAAATACAAATTCCGGTTTTTTCCCTATAACTCTCAATTATGTTAAACAAATAACTTCATATTTTTGTCCTACAATTCTCAGTTATGTTGAAAAATAAACACTTTTCACAATGGATTTTGAAAGACATGCTGTAGTTTATCTATTAATCAATCAAGAGGAGTCGTGATGCTGGCACAAGGACACATTTTCATGTCCTTTCTTGTTATGCGTCCATTAAAGCTCCTTTTTTTACTCAAAGCCCAATCACGATACAAGAATCTCTTCTACTTCCCTTGTGAAGGATAGAATAGACTTGGACACAGGTTGTGAAAAATCCTGCCGAAAGTATTAAGGCTTCTTCCTGTTGGTCCCCTTGATGTGGGCAAGAGGCTTAAACGATCATTTGGATCTCCCTGATTGGAGAGTTCTTATGATCGACGGCAGCTGCTAATGGTTATATAGAAGATCTCAGTTCAGAGAGTTTCTTTATCACTGTGAACCAAGGAAAAGCTCGGCAATAGTAACAAGGGCAGACCTGGCTGATCGAAGACTGGAATAGCAGGCGTACTCTTCTTGTGACTAATATAGAGATTGCCGTACCAATGCCACTCTAAGCCAAGGTGTTGAGGTGTCCGTGCCGATGGCTAAATGGTCGGAAGGTGTTTAAAGATAACTGATCGCTACCGGTCCCCTCCGACGTCCGGGCAAGGTCGGTTGTATAAGTCTTCTTCATTTAATTTATTTATTTAATATAATTGAATTTTTATTTTTTTGGGTGTATGTGATTATGATTATCTCTTTCGTTTTGGCGTCTACTGGAGACGCGTTCTTTGTTTAAAAGCATCGTATACGTTTAAGAATTTCTTAATTTAAGTCTGAGCGCTATTGAAAGCTCAGCACAACTTGTTGAAATCTGAGAGACGTCGACTGGCGCGTAATTCACTTTGAATGCGATTAATAATTACCTGCGGCCTGACATTGTCAGCGCTGATACTTTGTGGAGGTAGAGTGACTGGAGATGGAACTAAACGCTTAATTATTTTACTCATACATATTTATATTGATTTTTTGTTTTTGTATACACTTCCAGCACAACGGTTTTACGATGGGCCTGCAGTGCAGAGATACCCGGTCTATAATACACCGGTTGGACCTGAGGCTGGAGAGCGCAGCTATTATAATGCAGATGGCGAGCGGGTGTACTATCGAAATATAGATAGACGTGGAACAAGTGGTGGACCAGGACGTAATGGTGGTGGTGGAGATGGTGGTGGAGATGGTGGTGGAGGAAATGGTGGGGGTGGGAATGGTGGGGGTGGAGGAGGTGGCGGAGGAGGAGGTGGGGGTGGTGGAGGAGGTGGTGGTGGTGGCGGAGGAGGTGATACTCCAGGTACACCAGGAACTCCAGGTACACCTGGTGGACCTGGTGGACCCGGCGGTCCTGGTGGGCCAGGTGGACCTGGCGGTCCCGGTGGTAATGGAAACAACGGTCGGCCCGGTACACCTGGCGGTCCCGGTGGTAATGGAAACAACGGTCGGCCCGGTGCACCTGGCGGTCCCGGTGGTAATGGGAACAACGGTCGGCCCGGTGCACCTGGCGGTCCCGGCGGTAATGGAAACAACGGTTGGCCCGGTGCACCAGGCCAACCAGGTCGATCCACTTACAATTATCAGACGAGAGGAGCAACCGCGCCTGCTGTCACACACTATGAATCACGCAACGGAGCAGCTGGTGCGCCGTCATATGATAGCGTTGGCATCAAGGGACCCAGTGGTGCCCGAAAAACCAACACGTACTACGAGCCACGCAACAGCGCTGCCGCTGGGGCGCCTGGTCGAACCGGTAACGGCAGTGCCGCTGCCAGAGGCGCAAACACGCGCAACTATGCCGATGACAGAGCAGGCGCACCGGGCGCAGCTGCGACATACGCAAACAGCGAACCGGCGTACAACACCCGAAGTCGCGATGCCGCGCGAACTCAGCAATATGATGGGCGTGGTGCACCCGGCGCCGATGGCAGATATTGAGCTGAGCTGGAGAAATATTATTGTACATTTATATTGAAAATAACCAAATAAAAACTCTAGTAAAGAAAAATAATTTTTAATGAGCTCATACTTTTGCACTTGTACCCTGCACTTGTGCTTGTTCGAATAAAAATCGCTGTTTCATTAGCATTTCAATGTTCAATCGCGATAAGGCATCTCCAGCTATATTCTCTTTCAGAATAATAAAAACAACAATAAAAACAACAAGCAAAAACAACAACAATGAGAATAATATTTTCGCTTTCAGTTTGCGTGTCATGCTACTGACCAGGGATGAATGGACGGACGACAACGGTTGGCGGTCTTACCGCAATCGAGCGTGAGAAAGTGGCCGCCAAATGCGCGCAACCATTTGACAAAAGGAAAAAGTTTTTGTGTCGGTAGTTATGGTCCTAATGAACGCTATACCATGCTGGTAGATACTTTGGAAGAGAGATAATTGCCAAAGGTGACAGAATGGTTGGTTTATATTCAGCATTTGTTTCCTTCTATACCTGGCTAAAATATTGAACGAAACTAATTAAACTCGTAATTTTTTAATTTACTTTACTTAACTAGAATGTATCTGAAAGATAACGTAACTGACATATTCGATAATTTTTTTTTTAATATTTATTCCATATTAATTTGTTATTTAATTATTTATTGGGTCATGATTTTTATTTTAAGAAAGGGAAATTTTCCTATTTACACTTACTTTACTTTATACTAGAATGTATCTCAAAGATTGCGTTACTAACATATCGAAAAATTTTTGTTATATATTAATTCCATATTAACTTGTTTTTAAATTCTTTATTTTTATATTAAGAAAGGGAAATTTTCCAAAAACCTATTTACACTTACTTTACTTTATACTAGAATGTATCTCAAAGATTGACAGATTGGAAAAAATGTTTGTTATATATTAATTCCATATTAACTTGTTTTTAAATTCTTTATTGGGTCATGATTTTTATATTAAGAAAGGGAAATTTTCCTAAAACCTATTAACATTTACTTTACTTTATACTAGAATGTATCTCAAAGATTGCTTTACTGACAGATTGAAAGACAATTTTGTTATATATTAATTCCATATTAACTTGTTTTTAAATTCTTTATTGGGTCATGGTTTTTATATTAAGAAAGGGAAATTTTCCTAAAACCTATTTACACTTACTTTACTTTATACTAGAATGTATCTCAAAGATTGACAGATTGGAAAAAATGTTTGTTATATTAATTCCATATTAACTTGTTTTTAAATTCTTTATTGGATCATGATTTTTATATTAAGAAAGGGAAATTTTCATAAAACCTATTAACATTTACTTTACTTTATACTAGAATGTATCTCAAAGATTGCGTTACTGACAGATTGAAAGACAATTTTGTTATATATTAATTCCATATTAACTTGTTTTTTAATTCTTTATTGGGTCATGATTTTTATATTAAGAAAGGGAAATTTTCCTAAAACCTATTAACATTTACTTTACTTTATACTAGAATGTATCTCAAAGATTGCTTTACTGACAGATTGAAAGACAATTTTGTTATATATTAATTCCATATTAACTTGTTTTTAAATTCTTTATTGGGTCATGGTTTTTATATTAAGAAAGGGAAATTTTCCTAAAACCTATTTACACTTACTTTACTTTATACTAGAATGTATCTCAAAGATTGACAGATTGGAAAAAATGTTTGTTATATTAATTCCATATTAACTTGTTTTTAAATTCTTTATTGGATCATGATTTTTATATTAAGAAAGGGAAATTTTCATAAAACCTATTAACATTTACTTTACTTTATACTAGAATGTATCTCAAAGATTGCGTTACTGACAGATTGAAAGACAATTTTGTTATATATTAATTCCATATTAACTTGTTTTTTAATTCTTTATTGGGTCATGATTTTTATATTAAGAAAGGGAAATTTTCCAAAAACCTATTTACACTTACTTTACTTTATACTAGAATGTATCTCAAAGATTGACAGATTGGAAAAAATGTTTGTTATATTAATTCCATATTAACTTGTTTTTAAATTCTTTATTGGATCATGATTTTTATATTAAGAAAGGGAAATTTTCATAAAACCTATTAACATTTACTTTACTTTATACTAGAATGTATCTCAAAGATTGCGTTACTGACAGATTGAAAGACAATTTTGTTATATATTAATTCCATATTAACTTGTTTTTTAATTCTTTATTGGGTCATGATTTTTATATTAAGAAAGGGAAATTTTCCAAAAACCTATTTACACTTACTTTACTTTATACTAGAATGTATCTCAAAGATTGCGTTACTGACAGATTGAAAGACAATTTTGTTATATATTAATTCCATATTAACTTGTTTTTAAATTCTTTATTGGGTCATGGTTTTTATATTAAGAAAGGGAAATTTTCCAAAAACCCATTTACACTTACTTTACTTTACTATATACTAGAATGTATCTCAAAGATTGCGTTACTGACAGATTGAAAAAAAATTTTGTCATATATTAATTCCATATTAACTTGTTTTTAAATTCTTTATTGGGTCATGGTTTTTATATTAATAAAGGGAAATTTTTCAGAAACCTATTTTTACTAACTTTACTATATACTAGAATGTATCCGAAAGATAGCTTTACTGACAAAGTAAAGATACATTTTTTAGAATCTTATTTTAATTATTTTGATAAGATATTTTGACTATATTTAGCTTGAGTTCTTAACAAGGTTTGTAACTACTATAGACCAGAAGATATCAGCATGTGCAGACAGCTAGAAGTACAAATTCTGAAATACAAGCATATGTAGGGTAAATGATCCATAATCGGCTCAACGAAGCAAATTTTTACTTTAATCTTACAAAATAGTCAAACAAAAATTTCTGCATAAATAAAACTTAATTGAAAATTAATTTGAGTAGTGGTATAGAGAAGTAGGGAAGAATCATTGCCGGAGCCATCCCGAATTGTTAAGGAATTTTAGTATGTCCATTAATGGACAGTCAGATAGGACTTCCAATAAGGTTGGCAAGGTACGTAGGTACGTAGCCTGACTCTTGCTATAGCCGAAAAGTCGCAGATGAAGTGAATCAGTGCCACTGGTTCACTGGTGTTGTTGCAGCTTCGACGGTGGACATTATAGAGAATTCCCAATTTGCGGGCGGGCATGTTCGCCAATGGGCCAGTGTCCAGTGCAGATGTATGTAATCCGCGCGATGTCACGACGTCTCATGTTGATAATTTCAAGGGATCTTGATAGGTTGTAATGCGGCCAAGTCTTTTTGGATACAACGCACTCTGCGGCATTGCATTTTTCCATCTAGACTTGGCTTTATTAAGAAAAAAAGTGCAGATGATGTCAGATTTGACTTTGCCTATAGGTACCAGAACCGGAACAGCCATTTCCAGCTCCAACAATTAATTGTCGTTTCAATAATTGAATTTTCATAATTTTTTCCATATCTGGTCTTATTTTAAACAAATATAAATTAAAAGAAGACCTCGAAAAACTGAAACTGTTCCAGAATCCAAAACCAAATCAAGCTTGTAACTTGATCAATGCCGCCTAAGTAAATTTTTTTTAAAATCGGTCATAACTTTTGAAAAGTAAACGAAGATTCAAGCCATCATAGATAACAATTTTTTTTTAGATTTTTAACAATTTAACGACTTAAATATTTGCTTTATTTCAAATAGTCGCCCTGGACCATTTTAGGGACATGTGCCAATTATGGGACAATTTCGTTATATATTTGAATTTTTTTATATGGCTGCGCTCTCGATCTAAATCGATCTTTTGGAATTTATTTTATCCAAATAATACTTTTTATAATCTATCAAAAATTAATTTACTAACGGATTCAGACTCCTCTAAGCCAACTGAACGAAGCTCATCCACTTAACGAAACTTTTCATAATTTGAATGAACCTTTTTTTTCATAACCAAAAATAAAAGCTACTTTGGTCTAAACTGTTTCGAGTTTTCAGAAATTTTTTTCCAAGCGTTAAGGCAAAACAATTACTCAACTAATGATACTCTGCGACTAAGTGAGGCTCACTGCTCTCATAACGGCCAACAACAAACTCCTTTGTCCATTCACTCCTACCACTAACAAAAAAACAAAAAAAAAAACGAAATAAGGGTTGCTACTCGCTAGAATATTGGCACATTAGTTTTCCTACATACCACACACACTCGCTTAACATACTAACGACATGGCTAGCTATACTAGCTGTAGCTACAGCTAGCCAGCTAGCCAACATAGCTCATTCATGGCAGTACCCTACGCGGCTAATAGCAATAACCGAAAGCGTATATGTACCATACCGTATATGAGCACTTGTGCGGCGCGCACGCTCTACCCCCTTCAACGTGCTCACCCTTATTTGTTTTTGTTGGTATTTGTATTCTTTTGAATACGTTCGCTTCGGCTGATGGACGGTGTCACAACCTGCTGACGCGCTGCTACTTGCTTGGCCGCCGCTGACCGAATCGAAATCGGGCAAAAATTGTACAGGTGTACACAAATACAAACGCAAATTGGATATGCTAGAGTGGTGCATGTATTGGTGGGAAGGACATTGGACAGGACGTTTGAACCAAGTCGCCGATGCCGCACGACGTTCAGTTGAATTTGAAAGCGGTCGGTGCGGTGCATTACACGAAATTACGAAATACATCGAAGCAGAGAAGAAATTGCTTTAAAATATTAAAAAAAATATTGATAAATATTTTTAAAAAATATTTTTTAAACGTAAATTTGTGCATTTGACTTTGAACAAAATTTGTTGATAACTCTTGTGGTTTATGTACTATCAAATAAAATATACGAAAAAAAAATCAGTAAGGCAAAAAAAATCGTGGAAAAAATGAGAAAATCGATTGATCGTTTGGTCAACTGAAAGTTCTGTATACGGGCAATACCCTGCAGCAACGCCAACCCCCCACCCCCGTGTGGGGCATAGAGAAGTGAGTGCTAGCTGTACAAAAATTATGTAAATTTGATTTCCAAAAAAAAAATTATAATTTTTAAACTGGAATTCAAAAACAATTTTCGAATCGGTTATGCTGGCTGTACCAAAAACGCCCAACAGCTCGTGAAAATTAGTGCAGATAATAGACGCGTATGTGTATGTCAAAGTGTTCCAAGCAGTTTCTAGTATAGTATACTAAAGATACAATATATATGTATATATATCGAAGTATGTATATTAGCCTATTTAGATGCAAACTTAAGTGTCGATAAATCGTTGTGATTGAGTGTCCGAGCACTGCCAGGAAAAAAATGTTCCACAAGCTTGAAGTGATGTTGGGAAAAACCGGCACTATATATACTTACTATATATATACTATATAGTATAAGCTTGGGAAAGAAAAAATCAATGCGATTATAACGAATGCCATATCAATTTGATATGCCTCAAAATAATGTTGGATACTTGACGAGTACTTCGATAGAAAAAATTGTATATGGTATTAGTTGTTATGTTGGCCAAAAGGCGTGGTTAATGAATAAGCCCTGAATTGTGTTTGATATTAAAAATTTCGAGTGTGGAAGATACGAATTTTTTGATATTGATTGAACTCAAACCATTTAATTGGAATTATAATTTCAATTACATATTTCCTTCGGACTGTCCGTCTGTTTGTGCCGCCGTCACGCCTAAAATATTTTCTATACTCTATCTAAAGGATATAAAGAAATGGTCAATTTATAAATTTGGATGAACTGCCTGTATAATTGTGGGCGTAGTATTTAGGCGTGGCTGATTTAAATCGCTGATAAAAATTTGAATATTACATCTGAAGGATATAAAGAAATTGTTCTAAAGGACCTTTCAAGTTATATTCAATCTGCCACGCCTACATACTACCTCCACAATTGCTTAATTTAGATGAAACATATGAACGGAAGTTATGTAAATGGCGTTTCATAAATTTATTAATTGTAGGCGTAGTTTATGGGCGTGGTAAATTTTATAGAGCTTCAAAAACTAAAAAAAAAACTTTTTAGCACCAATTCTTTACACCCTTTAGTAATAATACAAAAACAAATTTCCAAAAAATATGCCAAGTGCCAAACCCACTTTGATTACATATACCTTATACGAATACGATAAAATGTTGTTCATAATATACAAGCTTAGATTAGAGTACCGACGAATGCCTCACATAGACCAAACTAGATTCATTGTGACACTACAAGCTTCCTTTATATGCAGAAAATCGTTGACCTGACTTCGTGATATTGGACCATCACGAAAGGGGTAACCCTTATTAATGCAAAGTGCTCAAGTTTTGAAATGTTAACTCCTTATAAACCACTCCGAGATCTGAGGGACTTCATCTATACACTAATGGGCTTGTGAGCGTAACCGGTGTTTAAAAGTAGTTTTGGGGTGCCGGAATGGGATCAAAAATGTGTGTGGTTCCCTAATCAAAACGTCTAACATGGAGTTCCATTTGTGTTTCGTTTAAACTTTTCTTTCTTAATTCAATATAGAAATTGTATTAAATATGTTTAATAATTAAGGATATACTTTTACAATTTACTAAAAATTGCATTACAGCCTTTTTGTGATAATCGAAACGAAAGTTTGCGTTTCGTTCGAAACTCATTCACTTTCGTTTTAAATTGCCATTATAAAGTTTTTAAAAGCTCTTTTGTTTTCTTTTCGTTGAGAATTTTTTCTAGTCACGTATGTCCGTTGCCCATTGATATTTCTCGCATAAGCTATTTAGTTTTCTAAAGAAAACAACAAACATTTTTGCGTTTTAAAGTGGTGGCAACTCTGTTTTTTGAATTTTGTTTCAAAATATTATAAATATAGTTAATAAAATGTTTTTAAACGCAGTTTTTCAGCGATTAAGTGAAAATAAAGAAGATTAAAACCGAATGCAGATAAATTTGACGAGACGAACACTTAGGGAAACCGGTAATATTTTCACAATACCTGATCAGGATTAAGTTTTTTTTCTATATGCTTCCGATTGTTCACTATACAAAAAAAAATATTAATTTATCTCTTGAAATCCAACTTGCTACCGTTGCTTACAAAAAATTTAAAAATTTTTCAGGTTTTTAAGCAATGATTAAAAATGTATTCAAAACCATTTTCGATGGCGTTGCACCCAAAACGAAAGCAAAAATGTATGTGACTGAAACGACATTTCGTTTCAACAATTTTCGTTTTGCATAATACCTCGTTTAGAACAAAAACGCTTTTTCCTCTCTCAAAATTTCATTTGAAAAGTTTTTCGTTTGTTTTCATTTTTTCATAATAGCAATTTTCGGTTCACTCACATTTTAAAACGAAACGAAGGCAAACGAAAGGATGTTAAACTAAATATTATATGGAAAGTAAGTTAGAAAAATTAGAATTTTTATGTTTCTCCAGTTTTTTTTTGGTTTTCTGGTCAAATTTTTGTTTGATGTTTGTTTGTTCGTTTGTTTGTTAAAAAACTTAAAATAAAATGAAACGAAAGACTAGTTCCAAGTATTTTTGTTAATTAAAAGCATTTTTAATAACAATTAATATAATTGTTTAATTACCAATCATTATACTTTCAAATAAGTAGAATGTTTTCTTCTTCTATTTTCTACTTCTTCTTTCTTTCTTTATATTCATTCAAATATTGATTAGTATACCCGTCAAAAGAACAAATAATCGCACTTGCCAATATTGGCAAAAAATAAATATATATATTTGCATAATTTGTCAATGTCGCTGTTTGCCAAGTACTTTCGCTATACACCATCTTTTACCTGCTTACCTACATACCGACCTACCTACCCACTGATTTACCGGGGTGGTCGACAGCCAATGGGGGCGGTTTTCCGTGAATTTGCGACGATGACCAATCAAAAAGCGACGATGTGCCGAAGGGGCGCATTTTTCGATAGTTAAGGATGACATCAATTTTTGGGGGATGTGAAAGAAAGTTTGGTCAGGAGGAGATGTCCTGTTCAATTGTTGATATAAGCATTTTTGGCACTAAAGTTTGGGAGGAAATATACCTGATCGAATCGATGGTCAATCATACCTTTTCATTGATATATTGTACTATTCTAACTAGCAGACAAACGTGACCAGAATTGAATATGGGTCGAACAACTCGTCTACTGAAGTTCAGCAGGACAGACACTAGAATTTTAATTGGGGTCCTAACTGGACACTGTATCTTGGGAAGACATGCCAACAGATTGGGGGCACCTTTTTACGACTATTGTAGGAGTTGTCAAGACACAGATGAGGAAGAGAATGTCGAACATCTTTTATGCAGGTGCATGGCTCTGAGTAGAAGAAGGTTTCAATTTCTTGGACTCTCCTTTCTAGACAACATCACGGAAGTAGCAGATATCAAACTGACAAAAGTAGTTAGCTATATTAAGGCCACAGGCTGGTTTAAGAAAGACCCAGAGAAAGAGTAAGTTCCGGTGGTATCACAATGGGCCTTCAACAGGCCTAGGTGCGTCTTCAGACAGCCACTCTACCTACCTACCTTGTACTATTCTACTTTATATGCGGGGGATGGAAATGGACGCGTTTTTGGGGTTGGAGAAACTATTTAATGTATCAAAATCGCTCCAAACTATTTTATCAAATCTTTCTTGAATGACGAAATTTTAATTAATTTTTGTAACTATTACTAACAAAAAAAATGGATTCAAACAACTTACAGCTACAAATCTTGACTGGCACTTCAAAGATTTTGGAACTTTGAACTTGGTCCAACATGTCGCTGTCAACATTGACGAACACGCTGCAACACGTTGACTCGATTATGCTCCGATCGATATCGCCCACAACGTTCAATATAATTACAACAAGCCAACAGCAAGAGGAACAAGCCGCCGTACTATCGATACTAACAACAGCGGCAGCAACTTTAGAAACAACAACAACAACTACAACGGCAGCAACTTTTGCAACAACAACAACACCAGCACCAACAACACCAGCACCAACAACACCAGCACCAACAGCACCAACAACAAAGTCTTTGAGCGACTATGACGAGGAGTCCGATGATGATGATGATGATGAGGAAAAAGATCTGACCAATCTAACCTGGCTAACGGAGCTACGCAATCAAACGATAGCCTGGCCCAATGCCATACATCCGGCAGCACTGGACGATGATAAGGAGACCAGCGGCACTAGCACGGAGCATAACGATGGATCGACAGTCGTTGGAGGAGGCGACGTCGACAACGTCGATGCGGATAGGAGCAATACGGTTGGTGTGGCGCGAAGTAAAGGCGGCAAATCGAAATCGGGCAAGAATGCGGGCTCGGCGACGGCGGCACAACAACAAGCACAACAAGCTAAGCGACCAACACCCGCGGAGCGCTATGAGATGTTTTTGGACAAAGTCAAGCAGTAAGTCTAACTAAGGACGCCTTAAAAATAATGACTTCTAGCGAGGATTGACCCATAAAACTTTTTTTCAACCGATTTTGTAGAAGAGTAGTTGGTTCCTTCCAGGATTGTAAAAAAAAGCTTATATATGACTCAGTTTGCTAGCTCACTTTAACAAGCAAAATGAGTTGAGTGAGCGAGTCGCATGTGAGTTTTTTTTTACAATCCTGGTTTTCCATTAACCAAAATTGACTCGTTAGTGATCTGACATACGTTACTCTTCCGATAAGAAGTCGATTTGATCTATATAAAAAAATTTAATTTGCTTTTTAACTTTTCCAGCGATTTATCCGAATACTCGCTATCGGCGAGTAACTATCAAATGGATACCGCCGAAAAGCCGCCGTTCAATTATTCGCATATAATCGGCATGGCAATGCTCGAGAATGGGCGTGTCACGCTGCAACAGATCTGCTCGTGGATTGAAGCGAAATTTGCATTTTTTCGCGTGCGCAAAAAGTGGAATGTAAGTAATCGGTTCGATACCTCAAACAAAAAAAAGGTTACTTTAATGTTCGCATAATCGCAACGATTAAATAAATTGTTTCCAGAATTCGATACGGCACAATTTATCGCTGCATCATTGCTTTCGCAAAATCGATCGAAATAAATACGAAAAGGGCAAAGGCGGCTACTGGGAATTGGGCGTGGACCCGAAGAAATGCGATCGAAAGCGCATACGTAACCGCAAATCGGGACAGAACAAAACTAAACAACTTTTAAGCAATAGTAAAACTACAAGCACAACAACAACAACAAAGTATTCAGCAACTGCAGCACCGATAACAACAGCAACAACAACTTCCTACAGTTTCGATAGCAACAACAGCGCTGCGAGCGTCCAGGAACCGGATGATATTGAAACCGGTATGGAAACAACCGAAGAACTTTTGCTCGATGAATTGGACGTACAGCAGAATATCGATGTCAGCAGTTGCAGTCATCAGCAACAGCAGCAGCAACATTTGCTACAACAACAACAACAGCAGCAGCAGCAGCAGCAACAACAAGTTGAGGATATTTTCATTGCAAACATTTTAACGCAAGCCGTACAGGACGATGATGATGATAACACGATGACAACGACGACAACGATTAATGCTGCCGATCTAACCGGTCTAGCAACATTTCCCGGCAACAGTCAGTGCAATAGCAATATGTTGCAGCAGCAACAGCAGCAGCATCAACAATATCAGCTGGGCACAATTATTATTAGTGCATCGGCAGCAGATGTTGCGGCCGCAACGAACACTTTTAATTGTTTGATTAACGATAATTACAATAGCAATAACAATAACAATAACAGCGAACAACAGCAGCAACAACATAACATTGTAAGTTAAAACAAATGGAATTCATACATATTTAACGATTTATATTTATAGATATTTTTATTTTAATTGAGCGAGTTTTTTAGCATTGAGAATCGATTTTTTTATTCTGATTAAAAACTGAGTTATTTGATTACAAAAGATTTTTTTGATTAAAACGAGTTTTTTGATTAAAACGAATTTTTTGATTAAAACGAGTTTTTTGATTAAAACGAGTTTTTTGATTACAAATGAGTTTTTTTTATTAAAATGAGTTTTTTGATTACAAACGAGTTTTTTTACAAACGAGTTTTTTGATTACAAACGAGATTTTTAATTATATCTTTTTTTTTGAATAAAAAATGAGTTATTTGATTAAAAACGAGTTATTTGATTAAAAACTGAGTTTTTTGCTTACAAATGAGTTTTTTGATTACAAACGAGTTTTTTGATTACAAACAAGTTTTTTGATTACAAATGAGTTTTTTTGATTACAAACGAGTTTTTTAATTAAAAACTGAGTTTTTTGATTACAAATGATTTTTTTGATTACAAATAAGTTTTTTGATTACAAATGAGTTTTTTGATTACAAATGAGTTTTTTGATTACAAACGAGTTTTTTGATTACAAACGAGTTTTTTGATTTAAAACTGAGTTTTTTGATTACAAATGAGTTTTTTGATTAAAAAGGAGTATTTTGATTAAAAACTAGTTTTTTTTTATTACGAACGAGTTTTTTTTTTATTAAAAACGACTTTTTTGACTTTTGAGTTTTACACATATTTCCAGCTCTACACCGAGGATGACATACCGTCCGCCTGCGAGAATGTCATAGTCTCATCGTATCTTGCCAATGCCGCCGCCACTAACGCTGGCAATTTAGATGAATTTTCCATCGATGCCAATTCACAACCGAATACGCATATAATGCACCATCACCACCACAACCACGCCTCAACTTCTTCTTCTTCTTCTTCTACTTCTTCGTCTACTCTAATTCCATATTCTCAACGGCCAAATGTTATTGTCGAGCCATTGGAACAGCCCACGGGATATCATGCCATCGGTACGGCTGCCTCATTGATTGCATCAAATGCCACTGGCGGCAGCGTCGTCGGCATCGGCAACAACAACAACAACAACAACAGCTGCGACTATGCCAATCTGGTGGGCGATAACTTTCGTCCGTATATCGACGGCATCGAGGAGGCATTTCAGTACTTGCGCAGCATAGACAATAGTCGCGAGGATATCTTGGACAATTTGCTCGATATCTCAGTGAGCGATTATTGAGTTGGAAAAAAAAACTCAAAAAGAAAAAAATTAGAAAAACAAAAAAATGTGAAATTAAAAAAGTTAAATTTAGTAAAAGAAAAAAAAATTAAGAATTTAAGTTAGATGCACTAAAAAAGGTTAAATAATAATTTTTTTTTTCAAATATTGTTGGTGGAATAATTTCTATTTTTGTTAATTTAATTTTAAAATGCACAAATTTGTATTAAAAAAAAATTTAAAATAAAATAAATCTTTGTAAAAAAGAAGCGCATAAAAAAATCATAAAAAAGTAAAATGTATATCATTTAATGTTCATTTGATATTACTTAATCTCAACTTTACATTAACACTTATTTGACTAAAGAGATTTCAATATCAATTTAATATTAATAAATGTTTTCATTTAAAATAAATGCGAAATTTAATTGTAATTAGATTAATTAAATTGATTATTGACGTGCTTTAAACGTTAAATTAACATTATTTATCGAGCAATCAAAAAGTTTGAAATTAATTTATTCTATGCGCTTAGACAGCAGACTTGGGTTATTTATTACCATTAACAATTGGTAATGCTTTTGTAATGCAATGGATAACTTTTAATTACCATTAATTACTATACAATTACTGCAATGGTAATGAAAATTGAAATGGAGGGACTTTTTAACCATTGCAATGCATTACAATGAACATTTCATTGTAATCATCAACCGTAATGGAAATGGTTACGAAGTAATTGAATTAAAATTTTTCAATTACTTCAATTTTCAATGAAATTTTTGGAGGTTAATTACTTTCATCATTGACAGAATTTGTTCTCCAAAAACTACAATTAAAATTGAGGTAATTGAAAACTGCAAATTTCATTACTTCAGTACGATTACCATTACATTTGATAATTGTAATGCATTTTTCATTGTAATATTGTAATGCATCGCATCCTTTAACCCAGGACCATGAAAATTAATTACAATTACCATTACATTATTTGTTATGATAATTAAAAACATTTCATTGCCTGTAATGGTAATGATTATTGCAATGAATTGCCAAAGTAATGCATTTCCAAAGTAATGAATTACCAAAGTAATGCAGTCCCAAAGTAATGAATTACCAAAGTAATGCACTCCCAAAGTAATGCACTCCCAAGGTAATGCATTCCCAAGGTAATGCATTCCCAAAGTAATGAATTACCAAAGTAATGCCTTCCTAAAGTAATGCATTCCCAATGTAATGAATTACCAAAATAATGCATTCCCAAAGTAATGCGTTACTTAACAAGTCTGTTAGACAAGATTTTACAGTCGATTTCTTTAATTCCTTCAAGTGTTTTAATTATCGATTTCATTTTTAATTAGCACAGAAACCTCTCTAAAAGCAAACCTAATATGTTAATTACTTGCTCACAAAATCGTTTGCTCAGTTTAGAATAATTGCCAAAAAAATAAAAATGAAGAAGTTATGGTTAAATGTAAACTACGCCTAAAACTCTGAATTAACCGAAGAAAATGTTTCCTGAGTAAACTTTAAACGAATTCTTCGGGTGATTGTGGATTTCTTGTAGAACTTTTTAACTGACACTCTATATAATAATATATATATAATAAAGTACATAACAAATGACTCAATTCTTACTTATATATATATATATGTATAAATGTATGAAAAGTTATTTAAAAATATTCTGATTGTGTTGAATCTAATAAACTTAAATTATGGAAATAAATACATTTCTTTTAAAACGTACACAAGAGCTTTTTCCTTTTTTTTTCGTAGGTTTCCAATGATGTAAGATGCACTACAGAATCAGATACAACAAAGTTAACGCTTTTATTTATTAAAAAATAAGTATATATATATTAGGTTATATAATGTAATTAATTTGTTTCATTTTAACGGCATAAGTACACTAAGAAATACATTTTTTAATAATACATTTCAATTAGCACAATGGTCCATGAGGACTGAGTGCTATGCTCCCATATCAGCCCACATCAACTCTAACTCTGACTAACTTTTAAATTTTAACACTTATATAATTATTTGTATAAATATACATTTATTGATTTGCATGCTTACTCAATAAATTGTGGGCGCACTAGATGGGCGTGGCATTTTATCTATTAAACATTTCGAAAATAACGATGATTATATGTAACAAGTTTTTTGAAAATCCGTTCTTTGGTTTATTGGCGATGCTATTACATACATACATACATACATACATACATACATACATACATACATACATACATACATACATACATACATTCATTCATACATTCATACATACATACATACATACATACATACATACATACATACATACATACATACATTCATTCATACATTCATACATACATACATACATACATACATACATACATACATACATACATACATACATACATACATACATACATACATACATACATACATACATACATACATACATACATACATACATACATACATACATACATACATACATACATACATACATACATACATACATGCATACATACATACATACATACAATAATACATACATACATACATACATACATACATACATAAATACATACATATATACACATGTACATACAAACAAATAAGCATTGAATTTTACTAACATTGAAATTGAAATTTCCCATTGTATACAAAATAGTTAAGGCTTAATGTAGCGCCATCTATCTGGCAGCTGCTTAGCACCTACAGATTCTAGTCACGCTATTGATCGATAGATGTCGCTTCAAATGGCCGCCCGTTTTTGTGGTGAGGAGCAAATTTTTTTTTAATTTTTATTTCATCTAGATTGCTTCAGTTTTTTAGAGCTGTGCTTTTATATTATATCTGGATATTTTTCAGTTTTATTTGGTTTTTGATCGACAGGTGCCACTTCAAATAGCTTCACATAGTTCTGTGAGGAGCGACTTTTTCTTTGTTATATTGTATCTAATTTCTTCCATTTATATTTCAGCGTTATTTTCCACTGCCTTAATAGCGACATATTGATTATGCACCCGGTGCCTAAATATTTTACATACATTGATCGATAGGTGTCGCTGCAAATGGCTTTCCATTTTTTGTAATTTTTTTTTTGGTGAGGAGTAACTTTTGATTTTATATTGAATCTATATTTATTAGTATTTTTTGAGCATTATTTTACAATGCCCTAATAAACACATATTGATTACATACGGTGCCTTAATACCTTACATTGATCGGTGAGGAGCAACTTTTTCTTCTATATTGAATCCGAATTTTTTCAGATTTATTAAAGCGTTATTTCCCAGTGCCTTAATACAACTTTTGATCAATAGATGTCACTTCCAATTACTTTACTTAGTATGGTGAGGAGCGGCTTTTTTTTCTTTTATGCTGTATCTGACTTCCACCATTTTTATTTGAGAGTTACTTTACGGTATCTTAATAACGATAAATTTGCAAAAAATCTAAAAATTTATAAATTTTTGAAATTTTCTCTGTTTAAATTATTAGCAAAATTTGTTTATCAAATAATTTTTACTTAAAAATGTTCATGATATATTGTTCAAAAAAAAAACAACAACCCGACCCAAAAACATTTCAATTCCATTAAGAATACAAGTACACTATCGCCTTAACACGCTGATGTTACTTTTGTTGTTGTTGTGTTTGTTGTTGTTGTGTTTGTTGTTGTTGTTGAGTTCTGATGACACTCGTTGTTGCTCGTTGCGCTTCATAGCTCCACCACAATCCACACAACTGCTGCACAGATCACTGAACTCGTTCAACCAGAATACCTCATTTTAGCGTTGAGAACGTTTGCGATCAAGGTCTTCTACCTCTTCTACCTCTTCTACCTCTTCTACCTTTACTTCTATCCTTACGTCTAGCTCTTCTGCCGGTTGGCACTGTCACTGATGTGGTCCCAAAAAAAAAAAAATTCATAGTTACATTATCCTGATGACTTTAGGGAAATAATAACCATGGCAAAGTTTTTTGGAATACTTGTTCTATATTGAAATTATTGCTTAATATAAAAAGTAGTTTGTTTAAATTATTGCTTATTGTAGTTGTGAATTAGTAATGAGTTGAGTAATCTGTGGTTACCTGGGTTCAGCGTTCTCATCGCTTTCTTATCTATGCAAACAAGCGCATTTTTTAAATGTAAAAAAGAATCGGCTCAAACTAATAATTGCGAAAAGTTCAAATAGAATCGAAAATTTCTCTCTTTACACTCACTTGGAAATACATAAATATATTGTATATAAATATATATATAAATATATACATAGCATGTATACTAGTGCATTACGTATTTCCTAGTACCTACGTTTATGTGCAAACCATGACGGCTACATACATAGGTATGCATTGTGGTATATGCAGTATGCAGTATGGTAAGCTTCGGTGTGGGCAACTGCAAATAAAGAGAGTTAATTAAACGAATTTATCTTATCTCGAACTTGCCTCGTAATCCTCATTTAACGTACAAAATGTATGCCTAGTAAATCAGCTGTTTTTGGAACGTTTTTCAATGTTTAAAATTTAACCAGCTGTTTTTTCATCGTATACCCCATTTAACGTTTACAATTTTTACCTCGTAAAACAGCTGTTTTTATTTTCAGACTAAGTAATTATTAGCAAAACAGCTGTTTTTACTTTCATAAATATATCTACCTAGTAAAACAGCTGTTTTTATTTTTCATACAAAAGCGTTTACGAGGTTTTTATCAATATAATTTTTTTCGTTAGAACTTCTACTGCTTCATGTCATATCACCGTCTCTACCAAGTTACTGAAGAGTTAACAAATCAATGATAATATAATTTTTTAGCTGTTTACAAATTTGTAAGTCTACAGATATACAATGGTTACGAGTTTATAAGAATACGACTAGTAGTTTTTTTAAAATAGTTCTCGTATATTAATAAATAAACTTTTTTAGAAATATTTCCGGACAGATAAAGCCAAGATTTTGAAATATTCTTTGGTTAAAAGGACTGTATAAAATTCCACCCATCAACTTCGTGTTAGGAAGATCGATTGTACTCCTCTAACCAAGCAAATGAAATTGAGCTTAAGCCGAGGTCGCAGTTTCTCTTTTGCACCCAATTTGATGCAAGTCCAACGACCTTCACTTACGACTATTTTTCAAACTCTTATTTAAATTCTTATCACGCCTTTGGTACCAATTCGGCCGACAGTAATTTGCCCACCTCGGACGCAAATAGAGCAGTGAAGGCGTTGTAAAACTATTCGCGCATTGAACTGCAATTGCATTGCTCGAACGCGTCTCAGACAGAACAGTTGGTCGGTCGGTCGGTCGGTCGAGTGAACGCACGAAAAATGAGACACAATGTGGCAAGTTATCTGGCGCTGCTGTTAGCTGCCGCAACACTTTGTGAAGGTAAAAAATTACTAAAAAAAACCGCAGATTTTTTGCCTTTTTGCCACACCTAATCGAAGTTGTAATTTCAGTTGCGGCACTGCGTTGCGACGATGCTGTGAACGCTGCTGATGCTGCTGCGGCGGCAGTCAGAAGAAAACGTGCGCCGCAAGGACCGGTTAGTGGAGGTCCAGGGCAACCAGGACAACCGGGTGGTGCTGGCAATGTTATTGGTGGCGGCGCAGGCGGTGGTCCTGGCCAGCCGGGACAACCGGGTGGTAGCGGTATTGGCAATAATAACGGCGGCGGTGCTGGTGGGCCTGGCGGCGGACCAGATGGTGGTGCTGGCGGTGGACCTGGCCAACCAGGACAGCCCGGTGGTGCGGGCAACGCTATTGGTCCGGGTCAGCCGGGTCAACCGGGCGGCGGTGGCAACTTTGCTTACACGTTGGGCGAAAATAGTTATGCTGGTGGATTTAGTGGGCCATTTGGCGGTGGCGGTTTTGGTGGCAATCCAGGACAGCCGGGACAACCGGGTGGCAGCGGTTTCGGCTATGGATTTGGTGGTTTTGGCGGCGGCGGCGGTGGTGGTGGTGGCTATCCAGGCGGTGGTTATTTTAGCGGCGGTGCAGGTGGTCCAGGTGGCGGATATTTCGGCGGTTATGGTGGTCCGGGCGGTGGTAGTTATTATGCACGTGGCGGCGCACCAGGCGGTTACTATGGATTTGGTGGAGCACCTGGTCTGCCGGGTGGCTATTTCGGCGGTGGTGGCGGTGGAGGTGGCTTCGGAGGTGGTGGCGGTGGAGGTGGCTTTGGAGGTGGTGGCGGCGGCGGCGGTGGCAAATAATATTGCCAAGTTGTACAGTTTTGAGAAAATTGTCTTGAAAATTTTTAATAAATTTGTGATTTGTTCTGTAGTACATTGCGTGTATTTTATTTATTTTAATGGAAGGTTTCTATTTGAGACTCTGGAGCTTGGAGCTTTTTAAGAAATCTTTAAAGTATAATTTGAAAACTTTTTTTTAAACATTTTCAAATTAAGTATTCAAAACGTGATTCAAAATTTATCATTTATAGACTTCAAGTTGGTCGCACCTGGCCTGCCGAGTTGTTGGTATCATGCCAGCTTAAAATGGTGTCCCGCTTTTCAAGCGGCACAGTAATGGCCGCAAATGTGTTGTTGGTTGTAAGCTGCAGTTGTTAGCTTTAAATGCGTATACCAACCGATTCCGTGCGTTCGCTTGATTACTCGCCAATTAAAAAAAAAAAGCCATGCCTTGTTTTTAGGGCTTTAGGCAAATGAACTTTCACCACATTAGAGTGGTTTTTAATAATTACGGTTTCATTTATCAATACATTTTGTTTTACTATTGTCTCTTATATAAATTAATATTTTATGAAATACTTTAAAGTAGTGCGTTTTAAGCGCGGCTATTATGCAAATTTAATAGTTTGCGTTTTGCAAGCGGCAGTTTTAAAAATCGAAATACGTCCGAAATTTCGAAGATGCTCGTGTTTGATGCTCTTTAAAAAATTGTCATTGGAACTGTTTTCTTTTAGTTCGTTGCGTATCTGCAGCGAAAAAAAAGATGCAGAGCCACCAGCTCGAGTATTGGTTTTAAAGTTTTGTAGTAAATAATTGTGTGAGAAGTTTTTTAAAAGAATAAATTACAGAGATTTAAAGAAATATCGCTAGATCACGAAACCGCATCGAGGTTTCGAAGCAGTTTCATAGCTGGAGAACAATTCCAGAAGGTGTACAAACCCCGCCCGGTATTCCAAATCGGGTTTAAAGTAATTTTTTGTTGTAAAAATACTTGTTTTCGAAGTGTTGGAGAGACTTTTTAAAATGTTAATGAAAACTTTAAACTTTTCACAATCGTATTTTTATAGCCTTAACAAAATTTTAAAACTAAGAACAGCTGATTTATAAGATACAAATTTATAAGGTAATAAGTGCTTAAATGAGTACAACAAATATTTAATTTTTACACAGTTTAACCATCATATAAACTTTTCACAATCGTATTTGTATAGCCTTACAAATTTTGTATAAAACAGCTGATTTATGAGGCATACATTTGTAAGGTAAAACCCACTTAAATGAATACAACCAATATTAAATTTTTATAAAGTTTGTAAAAATTGTTTGGTTATACTTTTACTAAAAAAAAAAACTAAAGAACCACTCTACTTTATGTTGAGGAAGCTTTCAAACTGCTCCCAAGTTGGTTTTACGGGGAATTTTCTTTGTTTCGGTTTGCCCACCGCCGACGCTGAAAAATGCTTTTGGGGCTTAAAACAATTCGCGAACGGGTTTGCAGTCGCATTCGTTGAACAGGTATCGAACAGAGCGGACGCAAACGAACGCACGTATAACAAATAATGAGACTGATCGTTGCATGTTGTTTGGCAGCGGTGCTGTGTGCCGTAATAATATCCGAAGGTAATCGCTCGCGAAAAATCGAGACAAAGTCTCAAAATGTAACTAATTAATTTTTAAATGCATTTAATTGTTAGTTGTCGCATGGCACAACGATGATACTTCCGATGGCGATGCTACGTTAAGGCAGAAACGTTCGCCGCAGGGACCGGTATTAACGGGCGGCGGCGGTGGAGGCGGCGGTCCGTTAGGCCAGCCGGGACAGCCGGGCGGCGGTGGTTATGGTGGACCGGGCGGCGGTGGTTATGGTGGACCAGGCGGCGGTTATGGTGGTGGTGCTGGCGGCGGTCCTGGGCAACCAGGACAACCGGGCGGTAGCGGTAATGGATATGGCGGCGGCGGTGGTGGTTATGGTGGCGGTCCTGGCGGTGCAGGTGGTCCTGGCGGCGGCTATGGTGGTGCTCCGGGTGGTGCTGGTGGTCCTGGCGGCGGCTATGGTGGCAGTCCTGGTGGCGCAGGCGGTGGTCCCGGTCAGCCAGGACAGCCGGGCGGTTCGGCATATGGCTATGAGGATAATAGTTATGCCAGTAGTCTGGCAAGACCGGTTGGTCCAAGTGGTAGCGGTGGATTTGGTGGACCAGGTGGCGGTTATGGTGGTGGCGCAGGCGGTGGTCCCGGTCAGCCCGGACAACCGGGCGGTGGTGGCTATGGTGGCGGCGGTCCAGGCGGCGGTTATGGCGGCGGTGCTGGCGGTCCAGGTGGCGGTTATGGCGGTGGCGCTGGTGGTCCTGGTGGTAGTTATGGACGTGGTGGTGCTCCGGGCGCACCGGGTGGTTATTTCGGCGGTGGCGGCGGCGGCGGGGGTAAATGATAAGTTTTAATGTATGACAGAGAGCGGGAGTGAACTATTTCGCAATTGAAATTGTGAAGAATAAAAGTGTTATTTGATTTGTAAACGTTGTTTGTGTTTTTATTTTAAGCAAAAGCAGTTAAGCTGCTTCTGAAAATTGTATTTAACATTGTCAGCTCTTAACAGTTGACTTAAGTTATTCACGTTTTATTTCTTGTGGTGACGCTGTAAACGCAAAACTTGCCAAGTCTATGAATTGTGTGATTTTTCACCCAGCGGTGGACTTTATGTCAAAGAGTTGATGTGCGAAAAGTTTAAGGAATGCCAATTAATATTGGAATCAACCACTTAAGAAGAGTGTAGGTCGAGCTATTTATGGGCTTTTACATGGCAAGTGGATACTCTCAGAAAATTGTCGAAATCTATCTATCTATCTATCTATCTATCTATCTATCTATCTATCTATCTATCTATCTATCTATATATCTATCTATCTATCTATCTATCTATCTATCTATCTATCTATCTATCTATATATCTATTTATCTATCTATCTATCTATCTATCTATCTATCTATCTATCTATCTATCTATCTATCTATCTATCTATCTATCTATCTATCTATCTATCTATCTATCTATCTATATATCTATCTATCTATCTATCTATCTATCTATCTATCTATCTATCTATCTATCTATCTATCTATCTATCTATCTATCTATCTATCTATCTATCTATCTATCTATCTATCTATCTATCTATCTATCTATCTATCTATCTATCTATCTATCTATCTATCTATCTATCTATCTATATATATATCTATCTATCTATCTATCTATCTATCTATCTATCTATCTATCTATATATCTATCTATCTATCTATCTATCTATCTATCTATCTATCTATCTATCTATCTATCTATCTATCTATCTAACGATCTATCTATCTATCTATCTATCTATCCATCTATCTATATATATATATATATATATATATATATATATATATATATATATATATATATATATATATATATATATATATATATATATATATATATATATATATATATATATATATATATATATATATATATATATATATATATATATATATATATATATATATATATATATATATATATATATATATATATATATATATATATATATATATATATATATATATATATATATATATATATATATATATATATATATCTATCTATCTATCTATCTATCTATCTATCTATCTATCTATCTATCTATCTATCTATATATCTATCTATCTATCTATCTATCTATCTATCTATCTATCTATCTATCTATCTAACGATCTATCTATCTATCTATCTATCTATCTATCTATCTATCTATCTATCTATCTATCTATCTATCTATCTATCTATCTATCTATCCATCTATCTATATATATATATATATATATATATATATATATATATATATATATATATATAAATATATATATATATATATATATATCTATCTATCTATCTATCTATCTATCTATCTATCTATCTATCTATCTATCTACCTATCTGTCTATCATATTTTGTACCCTATGCTCGTCTTAACTTCTTCTTCACCAAAAATGGGCGTGGTACTTTAGAAAAAGATCGTATCAATTTTAATACCAAACCACCTCATCTCAGGAACTTGATATCCAATGGTGGTATATAAAGGGGTGCACCAGGAAGAACAAGTATAAGGTATAAGTATAAGGTATACGTATAAGGGTAAACAAAATCTCCTACGCCCACTTATTACGCCCACAATTTGTTTAATTAACTGCAAATATTTTTTAATTTTTTTTGCTAATATTGCTCCTAATTCCAAAATTTGGTATCTAAGTTTGCAGGGTCACTGTGGATAACTTCACCAAAAATGGGCGTGGCTGCATCAATTTAACGCCCACCGCCGTAACTCAGAAACACCACAGTGGGAATTAACGGAAATTGCCGGTAATTAATTATTTTACACATATTTACTACGTATATTCAAAACAAATTCCGGACAACGCCGGGTACTATAAGCTAGTTTCTATTAAATAACAAATATTTCAACAATTTCTTTCTTTTAATTTATTTATTTATTATTTAAATTTGTTTATAAAATTTTAATCTGTTTAGAAAAGATTGTGCATATTAATTTTCGCATCTATGAGATACTTTTAAAGTATTTCTTTTAGTTCGTTTTAATATGTGGACGATTAAATAAAACAATTTAATAAAATAGAAATAAAATATAGTAAAACAACAACAATTATATCATAAACAAATTCAGTTAACATTTAAATTGCATTACTTAATATTCACTCACTTTGTTTCAAGCCACAAAACAAGAAGTATCTCAAAGATTCTGTGCCCAACTCATTAGCACAATTTTTGTCGGCCAATATGTTAATTGGCTGAAATTCTGCGTTAGCCGTTAAATCGCGTCACTGGTTTTTTTTTCAAAAGTTCTACTATTTGTTTGTTTTTATATGTTAAACCAACTTTAGCATTTATATATATATGTATATATATTGTATACTCTTATATGTATCTAGATAAACATCGCAAAAATTTAATTTGGGTTTTAACTCAACTGTTTTTCTTTCTCGTTGTTTACTTGTACTTGTTTTCGTTTTTGTTTTTGTTTTTTTGTTTTTGTTTTGTATTGTATACCTTCTCATACATATGTTGTATCATATCCACTCGTATGCAGTTCTCGAGTTAACCACGTTTGCTTTTGCGTTGTTGACTACGCTTGGGCACCGCTCCGAACACCGATCGATGAAATGATAAAATGATATCTTTGTATATTAAGCGAAAGTTCTCATGCAAATGTGAATCGTTTATAAATTAATTAAAAATAGTAATGAGTCTAGTAGTCAATTAAGTACTTTCATTGACTGGCAATCTTTCTAGTGCTTCCAATTCGTATGCAAATCAACGGAATCATAATGTTCTGATTAATGTACGTGTGGTTATTTTTTCTGGGCACATGTGCCAGGGTGCCCAAAGGTTTGGTTTATGAAAATATTGTTAGGAAAATCTTAAGAAATTGATTTAATCATAGAAAATGATTCGAAAAAAATAACATTTTACGAGGTTTTGTGTTCATAAATTATGTAATCAATTGAATAATTAATTGAAAAATCGGTTAATAAATCAATTCAATAAGTTGTAAATTAGTTCATACATTTATCTATACAATACATCAATATACGAATAGATGTATCAATTGATGAGTAATCAATCAATTGATAAGTTATAAATTAACTGATAATTGATAAATTGACAATCTGATTGATTTAAATGATTGATTTATAAATGCATTAATTTGATAAAATGATAAATTCATAAATAAATCAACTGATAAACTTATAAATCAACTTAAAATTAATCATATGATAAATCTTTTGTTTAATTAATAATTAATTGAATTCAATTCAGATAAATCAATTGGTAAATAATAAACCAATTGATAAATTGACAATCTGATTGATTAATCAATTGATTAAGCAATGCATTAATTTATGAATCCATTGAAAAATTAATTGATTAAATGATATATTCATTCATAAATCAATTGCTAAATGACAAATCGATTATTTGATTGATAAATAGTTTCAAAAAATAAATGTTTAATAAATTAATTAATTGATAAATAAATTCATTTATTTATATAGCCATAGATATAATGATAAATCAATAAGTCAAGTGATAAATTAATTTAAATATTATATATTTGGTTAATTTTCTAAATAAATTCTTAAATTGATAAATCAAAGCATAAATCTTTTGACAAATGAATAATCAATTCAATTAACGGATAAATCAATCGATAAACGATAAGTTGCAAATCTGATTGATAAATCAATTAATATATCAATGTATTGATTGATAAATTAAGTCATTAATTAAGTTATTAATTGATAAATCAATTCATTCAATCGATAAATGTTAAATTGACAATTTGATTAAAATAGATAAATTAATTGAAAAATGAATTCATTTAATTGAATAATCAATTCATTAATTGATAAATCCATCGATAAATTATTAAATCAATTCATAACTGATTAGTCAAATGAAAAATCGTCTGATATATTAATTATTAAATCAATTGTTAAATCGATTGATTAATCTTCTAATATATTCATTGACCAATAAAGTCACCGATAAATCAATAGATAAATATATTCGAAAATTGATAAATCACTTGGGAAAATATTAAATCATTTCAAAAAATGATAAAGCAATTGATTAATCAATTGATAATTGATGATTATATTGTCTTTTTAATTGATGATAACATTTTTAAATGCATAAATATTAAAAAAGGTTTTTAGCAAATTGCTTTAATTTCAGATGGCAATACTGATAATTCGATTGACATTTTAATTGATGATTCGATTGATATTTTAATTGATGATTTGATTGACATTTTAATTGATGATTCGATTTACATTTTAATTGATAATCAAACTGATAAATTTAATAATTAAAAAAAATGTTTGCAACAAATTGCTTTAGTTTAAGATGGCAACACTCAAGTGCATCACTCTTTACGCTTTATACTCGTAGACTGACAAGGTGAACATGTTCCAGCCGCTGCCACCGCAAGTTCATAGAATATTAAATGCGTTTTGTAAAGATTCCATTGTAGTCGACATGTTTCAGATACATTGGGATTTAGCTGTAGAATCTAAAAATCCCAATATTGCAATTAACTCGATGGATTTATTAGACAATTGACGCTTTGTCAGTTTGGACCAACTTGTAAACAAAAGTTTAAACAAAATCTCATTCTAACCGCAAGTCTTAGAACCGCTTTTCTAATTCAATTTAAATCTAAAATTAAATGAAAATGAAAATGTAAATCACATGCAAGAAGAAGCATTGTTAAGTGCGGGGCCATATACCGGGCCACAACCGCCGCTGCCATGCATTAAATTGGCTTCGCAGAAATATCGCGTGGATACGAATTCGAACAATTGCCCAACCGCTAAGCTTAATCGTTAATAGATTTTCTAGAAATTTTCCAACATTATTTAATTGCATAATCGCACCGCCCGAGCAAGGCCACAGCACAGCAAGTGGCAGAGATTAGATTTCCACCTAAAAAACCAATCGACTTAAAATAGTTTAGAGATCTCTAAAGGCTAGAAATCTATTAACAGTTAATGGAATCAGTTTCCTGGAATCACTTTTGTATTTGTTTATTTATTACTTAATCTTTGAGATGAAACTTGTTTATTGTTTATTGTTTACATATGAGTTTGTTTATTGATCGAGTATTTCCAGAGAAATGCAAAACAAATCGAGCTATAAAAAAACAACAACAACAAATATGAACCATTAATAAGTTATCAATTACATTAGAAGCTTGCCAACTTCGATGACAGGTTTTTGCAAACGATCCGTCAGATACAGCCGCCATCCGTCCGTACGCTTACTAAAATGTTCCAAACTAATTACAGAAATTACGACGCAGTCGTTCATGGTTTGAATTTTATTGCTGGCGTATTGCATCAGCTGCCGGCGGTTCGGGTTTCATCCATATAAATATCGCTTGGTCTTAGCAATCGAAGCATTACAATCTCTACTCTCTCAATATGAAAATCTACGCATTCGTGGGCTTTATCCTGGCGCTGATAGCTGCGGCCTCGGGTAGGTTTTGGGACACCTCTTGCAAGTCCTTTACTTTACAACTACTTATAATATTTTTCATTTCTTTCTGCGTCTAGCCATTCCCAATCCCATGCCGAATCCTGAACCGCAAGGCGGCGGTGGTGGCGGTGGCGGCGGTTTCGGCGGTGGTGGCGGCGGCGGTGGCGGTGGTAAGTAAGCCGCCGAGCTATAGTAATTGCTGGAGCAAGGAAGGAAGGAAAGAATGAAAAAATCTAAGCGGATTTAAAAAATTGCTCAGAGAAAATATGTATTAAAAAGTTGTGAAAAAATAAAAATTGGTTGTTAAAAAGAATTTTGGTTGAATTTTTCTTTGAAGGAAGGATTAAACAAGGACTAAAGGATGGATAGAAAGAACTGTAGTTAAGTTTTTGATATTATTATTATATAAAAAAAGTTACTACTTTTCAAAATTTTATTAAAATTGTTTACATACTGTAAATAATAAACAAAAGTCAGTTTAATATAATCAAATCTGATTAGGTTCGTAACTTGAATATATCTATCTGAGTAAAACTGACTTATAAAGGCTCATATAATATATAATATTATATAAAGCCATATATTAGATTGTATCTGGTATTAGATAATACCATTTTTTGTTACTATCCGATCTAATTCAAGTTGTAATACATTTTTTACAGATCTGCTCTTATATATAGTATTTAAACCGCTTTAGTTATATCAAGAAACACTTTTGATGACAGGTAAAACCGGGTACAAAAAGATCTACACAATTTGCGAAATGGTTCAGTGGTAATAGGGAATCTTACTTTATAATAATACCACTTCAGATCGGATCTAAATTTAAATAAAATTATAACTTTTTAACTCAACTATAATCCTTTGTTAATCAGTTTTAACTCAACTATAATCCTTTGTTAATCAGTTTTAGCTCAACTTTAATTCATTGTTAATCAGTTTTAGCTCAACTATAATTCATTGTTAATCAGTTTTAACTCAACTAAGATCCTTTGTTAATCAGTTTTAACTCAACTATAATCCATTGTTAATCAGTTTTAACTCAACTATAATCCATTGTTAATCAGTTTTAACTCAATTAATTTTGAATGACCTTCTGGTATATTTAAATAAAAGTTATAGAGATTAATTACTCTTTTATAAATCGTCTGAAATCTATATAATCATAACACATAGGAGATATGATTTGTTTCTGCAGCTGTATCTGTCAAAATATTTACCCTATATAAAAATGAAAAGTAAATATAACTGCTTTTCAATGTAATCGACTTAATTGTCAGCCCTATTAGGACCACCAAACTGTACTAAAAGGGATTTTGAGAGAGTTCTCAAAATTTAAGTAAAAACTTTTCTAATCGATTTGCCTACTTTCAATATATATACATCCAAGCGAACTTTGATTATGCTATAAATTGCCGTTTGGTAACCTCTATACTATAGTTCAGATAGGCTTCTGCAAAAGGGGTCTTATAAAAAATATTTACTATAAAAAGTGCTATAACTTCAGACCAAAATTTCTAGATATTGTTTCATTAAAGTATGTTATTATATACGATAACTTTTTTAAATTCTGAATTAGAATACAAACTTTTTACAAAATTATTTCTTTCAAGTTATCAACCGATAATTATTTCAAAGTTTTGCTTAGATCTTTTGTAAATATTTTTCATCAAATAAAAATTTTTATATATAAAAAAAGAAGTTATAGACTTGAACATAAATTTTATTAAATTTCATTTTGTTTGAAACATTTTGTTCTGTTGTCGGCAACTTGTCTAACTGGATTATCTTCCATTCACTTGCCACCGCCACCACCACCGCCGCCGCCACCAAACCAGCCGCCGCCGCCACCACCGCCACCTCCTTGAGGTTCAGGATTTGGTACAGGATTCGGATTGGCTGAAATTGTATAGAAGTAGAAAATTTTAGATTAGTGAGTGTTCCAATAGAGTAGAATCAATTCATAGTCCAGTCAGGATCAAGAAGGATCATCAGTCATGGCGAGTCAATTCTACGATCACTCAGTAAACTAACTGCCAGCTCAGTTAGTGATCAGTTGTCGAATCTTAGCAGTTGAGCTTACCCGAAGCCAGCGCAATTAGCGCTAGGACAAAACCCAAGACAGCGAAAATCTTCATTTTTCCAACAGACAGAAAACACGACTATAATCTAATTGGAAATCTGTCCGAGTTTATATAGTGAAAATTCGCTGAGTTCTCGATTATGTAACTCATGATCAAGTGGCCGATCACTGGAGTGAATAATTCATTTGTTTTATAAGTTACGTTGAGGCTTCGCTTGTCCACATATTAAATACGTACTCGTAAGCGTTTCAGTGAAGCGTGAAATTTTCCAGGAATCCCTGCGAGAGTTCAATTGCAAAGTGGAGCTGGGTGGAACCTTTGGATTGATCGATTAATGGATTGATTGTGCCGCTTGACAGATTGACAGATTGTCCGATTGCGTCGCGTGGGCAGATTATTTATTCGAGTATTTGACTTTATATGCACGCGTGCATTTTGTATTTATTTAAACAATTTAAATACAATTAAATTAAATGAAATCATTTCGTGGAAGTAGGTCGAACTTATTTTACATATTTTAAATGGGTCGACTGGATGTGGATGATGTGTTCGGAGTTCGAAATGAAGCGAGACATTTACGATTATCAATTTCGAGTTAATTCTATTTGAATTTTTCACAAAAATGTTTACAAAGTGTGAATGTTAAATTTCAAATATAAAAATGTCTGATGGTAATTTTTTCAGTATGTTAAACATTTCGTCTAAGTGTTTAAAATAATACGACAGTATCACGTTAATTTCATATGATGTAATGTTAATTTAACATTATGTATTATGAATTTAATATGCATGTAATGTTAAATTCAGGCATTTTGAAAACTTTGCATGATGAAAGTATTCATTTACTATGATGTTATGTTAATTTAACATGATGTAGTGTTAGTTTAACATGAATGAAATGTTAAATTCAGGCATTTTAAAAAATTATCACGAAGCAAGTATTCATTAAAAATGGTGTAATGTTAATTTAACATGAATGTAATGTTAAATTTAGTCATTTTAAAAAATTATCACGAAGCAAGTATTCATTTAAAATGGTGTAATGTTAATTTAACATGATGTAGTGTTAATTTACCATGAATGTAATGTTAAATTCTTCCATTTTTAAAACTTTGTATGATGAAAGTATTCATTCACTATAATGTAATGTTAATATAACATGATGTTGTGTTAATTTAACATAAAGTGTAATGTTAAATTTAAGCATTTAAAAAAATTATCACGAAGCAAGTATTCATATAATATGGTGTAATGTTAATTTAACATGATGTAGTGTTAATTTAACATGAAGTGTAATGCCAAATTTAACCATTTTAAAAAAATAGTCAAAGATAATGTTAGTTTAAAATGATATAGTGGCAAATTAACACTTTTTAAGGTAACGTGTCAAGACTATAACGACAAAAAGTGTTAAATTCACATTATATCATATTAAATTACTGAAATTTACATTACAATTCAATGTTATATGAACACTGCAGCATTTTAAATTCACATAAAATAAACATTTTTTTCAGGTTAAAAACGTTGTCAAAGATTTTGAAAAAATCAACACGACAAAAGTGTAAAATTAACATTTTGTCTTATTGGTTTAACATTTGACTGAATATATCAAAATTTGTATCTGACAATAAAATAATAATATAACAATAAATCAATGTTCATCAACCCTGTCATAGTATTAACTTGAACTCTGCGTTTGTTTAATGTAAATTTAACATGATTCAGTGTTAATTTAACATCAATTTTATTTCTAAATTCAGTCATTAAAAGAAAAATATAAAGAAGAAAATATTAACACTTTTATAAGGTAAGGCGCCAAAGATTTTGAAAAAATTAACACGATAGAAAATGTTAAATTAACATTTTGTCTTATTGAGTCAACATTTTTAATTGTTAAATATTGACAGAATAAGTATAACAAATTTTTGTATATGAAGTTAAATAAAAAAAAATTAAGCTTATAATGTTATTTTTTATATGATAAGATTTTTAACCTCAATTTAACATGTTGCAGAGTTAATTTAACAAGAATCTTATATGTTAAATTCAGACATTTTTTAAAAATATTTACGTAGAAATTTTCACTTTTATGATATAATGTAAAACTAACACTTTTTTAAGGTAACAAGTCACAGATTTTGCAAAAAAATTTACATGACCAAAACTGTTAAATTAACATTTGTCTAATTAGTTTAACATTTTATCTTATTAAATATCAAAAGAATATAACAAAATTAAAAATTGTTTTGTTTTTAATACAATCATCAATGTTGCAAATGATTTACCTGAAAAAAATATTAATATGATGTTAATTTAACATGAATTATAATGTTAAATTCAGTCAAGGAATCTATCAAAATTTGTATGGACAAGTAAATCAAATAAATAACACTAAAAATGTTATTTTCGATATGCTCATTAAAGTCGAAAATTATTAACCTGAAAAAATGATAATTTCATGTTAATTTAACATATGCTAAGCGAATTTAACAAGAATGTAATGTTAAATTTAAACATTTAAAAAAAATATTTACGAAGAAATTTTTACTTTGATATGATATAATGTAAAATTAACACTCTTTTAAGTAAACAAGTCAAAGATTTTGCAAAAAATTAACACGACTAATAATGTTAAATTAACATTAAATATCGAAAGAATAAATGAAATATAAAATTATGAAATTGTATTTTAAATACGATCATTTAAGTTGAAAATTATTAAACCGAAAAAGTGTTAATTTTATGTTAATTAAATGTAAATTTTACATGATTTTTTCTTTGTCTGTATTTCGAATGTTTACTACAATATTTTGTCAAATCGGTTCTACGCGTTGTTTTTGTTTTTGTTTACTTTACTCTGCTTTGATTTAAGTTTTTTGTTTATTGCAAAAATTGTTCTAATCGCAATAAAACCAAAAACAAAAACAAAAACAACTAAATTAACATTTAATTAAAAATAGCAAAAATTTTGCTAAAGTTTATCAAGCCGAGGCAATTGCGTCTTTCCTTTAAAACTTTGCGGTCATATTCTTCGATTTCATTTGCATTTATTAAGTAGTATTATTATTTTTATTTGGTAAATTTGTTTTTGTTTTTGCTATTTCGCTATTTCGCAGCATAATAAAGTTGTTGTTGTTTATGATATTTTGCTATTTTGTTTTGATTATGGTTGAAAAGTTGTGCGCATTGTTTGGAATTGCGCGACGCCAGAAGCAGCCGGAATGGCTGGCGACTTTATGATTAAAGTGGTTATGCCCCCGAAAGCTTACAAAGCAAAGTTGACTCAGGTAGAGAGAAGTGACAAAGAAGAAGAAGAAATGTTTCAATACGACAATTGTTATATCAATTGATCAGTTGATCAATAGGTCAATAATACAAAATGTTATTAATTAATGAGCAAATGAATATAACAATAAATCGAAAAGTTAATACAACAATAAATATATCAAGTAATAAATCAATCAATATATCAATAAATTTATTAATCAATAAAACAATCAATATTTCAATATATTAGTATATCAATATATCATCACACAAATAAATCAATAAATCAATAGTTCTATAAATCAATAATTCAATAAATCAATAAATCAATAAATCAATATATCAATATATCAATATATCAATAAATCAATAAATCAATAAATCAATAAATCAATAAATCAATAAATCAATAAATCAATAAATCAATAAATCAATAAATCACTATATCAATATATCAATAAATCAATAAATCAATAAATCAATAAATCAATATATCAATTTATCAATATATCAATATATCAATATATCAATATACCAATAAATCAATAAATCAATAAATTACTATATCAATAAATCAATAATTCAGTAAATCAATAATTCAATTAATCAATATTTCAATAAATCAATAATTCAATAAATCAATAAATCAATAAATTAATAAATCAATATATCAATAAATCAATATTTCAATAAAACATAACAAAGTTATATCAATATATCAATAAATCAATATATCAACAAATCAACAAATCAATAAATTACTAAATCAATCAATAAATCGACAAATCGACATAAAAATCAATTAATCAATAAATTTATTCTTCAATAAATCAATTCTTCAATCAATATATATACATAAAAATTAATGTTTGTATCTCTCTTTCTTTCGACCTTCCTTTGCACCCTATTGAAGTCTAAAAAGTTCATCCGATTGGAAGGAAATTTTGGAGATTAACAATGTTCAAACCCGAATAGATTTCTAGCTAAACAAATTATGCCACGCCCACCTAGT
Organism: Suillia variegata; assembly: GCA_949127995.1. Taxonomy (NCBI): domain Eukaryota; kingdom Metazoa; phylum Arthropoda; class Insecta; order Diptera; family Heleomyzidae; genus Suillia; species Suillia variegata. Next base: position 6,193,634 of record OX421846.1, on the reverse strand, counting down.
ACGCCCATTATTTGTGAAATTAAGTAAAAATATTCAATTTTTTCGTTCCTAAAAATTTGGTATCTGAGTTTGTATGGGCAATGTTGATAACTTCATCAAAAAATAGGCGTGGCTGAATCAAAATAACGCTTACTTTTGAGAAAAGCTCAAATCAATTTTACGCCCACCACCATTGCCGTTGCTCCGAAACGCCCTAATGCTGTGCAAAGGTAAGTTCCGCTTACTGATAATCTCACACATATTTCAATTCAAAACAAAGACCGGGTAACGTCGGTTACTATAAGCTAGTATCTCAATAAAGAAGAGTCATCATTTGAATTCCGCCAACCTTTCAGATTCATTGCTATGGATCAGGGGTGTTTGGTATCAAATACGCGTAGTTCATTGAAATGCATACCTGACCTCATTTTAATCAGTATTCTACACGATCGTTATCAAGCGTTATCAATATTTGCGCCGCTGCTCTGTAATTTCCCCAGTTCAGCTGAATTCCGAGGAATTCAGCAAAGGTTTTTTGTTTTATAATTTTACTGCAATTTCAGCTAACATGACTTAAGCACTTAACGCCGTTCCAGGCCAAACCCCAATAACGTTTCAATGATGCGCCGCTCTCGTTGGGGCTTTTTACATTGACGACAGGCGCGCATTGTGCCGTAGGCAAACTACGTAGGCGCCTCAGAGAATCGTCTTTGATAGAATTTACACTTTTTGTAAGCTGTAATAGAATTAAATATTTTTAAGGTAATTTATACTAACACAACCAACAACAACAATTACCATCATCGACTTTAAAAAAGTTTTAATACCAAAAGGGGTATTCCCAATTACGCTTATTTGGTCTGGTATGTGAGTACTTTTGATAAATTTAGTATTTTAAGTAAATTTTTTATATATACTAAAACAAAACGTTGTAAAAATTTTAAAAATTTTAAATTTTCACAGCAAATACTCGTGACTGTGAATACCCTTGAGATTATTTTTTGCAATATATTTTTCAAACTTTTTGATTTGTTTAACCAAGTTAACTTTAGAATTCATTTTACTATACAGTCGTGTCTGGATATAGGGAGCTAATTATTGCACGGACTGTTCACTATAGCCGGGTTGTTTACTCTTTTAAGGTAGACATTTGTTGTTCTTGCGGTCAGAAATTGACTTTTGGAACGCTTTTTTACGGAGACTCCCTAGTATACCCGTCTTCATCAGTTGAGTGTTTGTTGTGTTTTTTTATTGCTATCTGCTTGAAGTAGCTTTTGAAATTTGTTTCACTAACCTCCAAATAGTGAAACAAATTTTGAAGAGCATTTCAATCGTTCAGAGATTGTTTAAAGTACTCCATATAAAAAATATATAAGATGTTCACTATTTTGAGGTGTTTACTATGTAGGGTGTTCACTATATCGAGGTGTTCACTATTCCCAGACTCGACTGTATTTAACTAAATTTGTTATTGTTAGCTTTTTGTCATAAGTCTTTCTTCCTGCAGCAGATTGATTGTCAATGTGTGACTGAATTTTGTCATATTTTAATTCTTGGCCAATTAAGAAAGTCAATATTTGAACTTATTTCCTTGTATACTTCTGTCAATATCTGGAATTGTTTTTGCTTTTGTTAAAAAAGGTTTTTGTTGTATTATAAACATTATTTATATTTGTTTAACGATTTTGTCATATGCTTTTTCATATGTTTACTCTTTCATTGTTTTAAAAGTCAACATATGAATACAACAAAAAAAAAGTATTTTTGTCATTTTTTGTCGATATACAAAATTTCTTTTGTTTAAAAGTTTTTGTTATAAATGAATAAACCGAATTTTTCTATAACAATTAAAGAATGTCAATAAAAACGAATATTTCCTACTTTTATACGCAATTGTTCAGTTTATTTAAATAAAAACAATCCCAGCGCAGTTTTGATTTTGCCGCCCTTTTCCGTAACATTTTAGCGCCTTATATGCAAATTTAATAATCTCACAATTTAATCAACAAAATACGACTTCTCCATTGATTTCAAATTGTCTTCAAAGCCCCCAAGTCGACCCCTCAATCCGGCCCTGTACTCCCGCACGAACTGCTCCTCTTATGTAACCGATCGCTGGGTTTTCCTAATCGTTTCGCGATCGCAACGCGTCACCCTTTCTACTACTACTACTACGTCTCGACGCTCTGCTCGGCAGAAGCAAAAGTTTTTCGTCGGATGATTTCCATTACAGATCGCCCGGGGCGTTTGTATAAAAACGTCGCGACTTGTAAAATTTCGAAATTTACTTCCGTTGGCTTTCCAACTCGCGCGCACATCTTCTATTCTCATTCGCTGCAACGATGAAGCTGTTTTGTGTTCTGTTCGCTTACCTGTTGGGCGCCGCCATGTGCGCCTTCGTCCTGGCCGTGCCGGTGCCAATGCCTGGCGGTGGTGGTGGCGGCGGCGGTGGTGGCGGTGGACGCGGTTGCAATTGTGAACCGGGCGGCGGCGGAGGCGGTGGTGGTGGTGGTGGTGGCGGCGGTGCCGGTTGGGGACCCGGCGGTGCTGGCGGCCCGAAAGGACCCGATTGTGTGCGGCCCTCGTGGATGCCACCGTGCCCATAGAGTGGGCGAATGTGGTGGTGGCGGACGAAAGAGTGTTGGAACTAACCAAAGCGTAGACTAAGCGAGGAATACCTGTAAATGAATTGTGCAAAAGAGAAACCGTGGCTTGTGATAGAATCGATTTAAATTAATTTATGTAAATTTATCTGAGAGATACAAAATAAAATTACCAAAACAAACAAAAACGAAAAGTGCGTTTTTAATTTATTGTTGTTGTTGTTGTTGTTGTTGTTGTTGTTGTTGTTGTTGTTCTTGCTGTTTAAGTTGTGTCACTTAGGTAAACAATGAAGTGGGTTTTTTTCTCAAAATTTTAGAATTTTCCAAAATATCTTAAAGATATCTTAAAAATATCTTATAGGTATCTATAATATATTTTAAAAGTATCCAAAAGTTATCTTAAAAATATTCTATAGATGTTTTCAAAATATCTTAAAGATATCTTTTAAGTATCTTGGAGGTATCTTAGATATTTTAAAAATATCCCAAAGATATCTTAAACATATCTTAAAGGTATCTAAAGTATATTTTAAAGATAACTTAAAAGTATTCTAAAGATATCTAAAATATATATTAAAAATATCTTAAAGATGTTACCAAAATATCTTAAAAATATCCTAAAAGTATCTTAAAGATAGCTTAAAGATATTTCAACATTGTAAGCCTCTTGAATACCAGTTCAATTTAAATTGCATACAACAAATTCAAGAATCTTTGTCGAGATTTTTGAATTATTGTTGAGATTTTCAAAGGAATTTTGAGACATAGACGACTATTTTAAAAATAGCTTTAAATTATGTTGATATCTGCAAGTGGAATTTAGCTGTTTGTATCTCTGTTTTAAATTGTATCTCCTATGGTGTTGGCTTATTCAAAAGAAGACTCATCGCTTGCATCGGTGCTTTAAAATCTTAACCTTAGCAGAACTATCTCAAAATTCACAAGGTTTAAAAAAGTTTGTATTGTTTTTTTATTTCAAAGATTGCGAAATTTTTTGGATTGTGCTTAAATAATGTTTAAACGTCGAAATATCCGAACAGATACTTTTAAAGATTGTTTGGTATTCAGTGATCTTATCTAAGTTTTGTTAAGATACATTTTGCGATTAATGTATCTTATATGAAAAAGGATCAATTTAAATAGAGTATTCTTTTGTTTCCTTCCTTAAGAAGCTTTTCGAATTATATGTAAACAATTTTTGCTTATGTACAATATACATAAAATTGAAAATTTTACATACTAATACTTCACATTTTTTTAATACTTTATGTAAGTGTCCTTGAAAATATTTTTGAAGTAAACTTTTAAATATTGGTTTAGAAACAACTTAACTTTCGAATATATATTTTCAATACTAAGCTAATACAAAGACAAAATTATCTTACAAATAACTAAAGCAATTGTATCTTAAGGATAAAATAGTTATTAATAAACAAAATTTATTTAAAATTGTTAATAATAGTTTAACTAAATTTAAATTAATTTTATTTAAGATTTATGCTTTAGTTACTTAATCTATACTTTTATGTAGTATCTTACAATTTTCTCAAGCAATTAATAAGTATCTTAAGGATGTTATGGTCCATAATAGATAAATACATTTAAAAAAATTACGAATTTTTTAACAAAATTTAAATTATATCGAGTTGATGTTTCTTCATCTTGACTTTAATGTTTTTTATTCAAAGCTAAAGCAATGAGAGAAATATCTTACAAATAGCTCAAATGATTTATTAATATCTTGTGGATGATTTCGTCCTTGAGAAACAAGTTTATTTAATATATTTAGTAATTTATTAACTAAGTTTAAATTAAATCTAATTGATGATTTCGCATTTTTACATTTATGTTTTAATTCTAAGCAAAGGCAAAGAGAAAAATATCTTACAAATAGCTTGGACAGTTGATAAGTAACTTACGGATGTTAAAGAAACATATCTTATAAATATCTTACAAATAGCTCATGCAGTTGATAAGTATCTTATGGATGTTAAAGAAAAATATCTTACAAAAAGCTTAGACAGTTGATAAGTATCTTACGGATGTTAACGAAAAATATCTTTCAAATAGGTAAGGCAATTGATAAGTATCTGACGGATGTTAAAGAAATATATCTAAAAAAAATATCTTACAAATAGCTTGGACAGTTGATAAGTATCTCACGGATGTTTACGAAAAATATCTTACAAATATCTTACAAAAAGCTTAGACAGTTGATAAGTATCTTACGGATGTTAACGAAAAATTTCTTTCAAATAGGTAAGACAATTGATAAGTATCTTACGGATGTTAAAGTCCTTAATAAATATATATATATATATATATATATATATATATATATATATATATATATATATATATATATATATATATATATATATATATATATATATATATATATATATATATATATATATATATATATATATATATATATATATATATATATATATATATATATATATATATATATATATATATATATATATATATATATAAAATAAATTAAACTTTTTTTTATTAAATTTAAATTAAATCTATTTGTTGTTCTTCCATCTAATCGAAATATTTATTTTTATTAAAATAACAATGCAGAAGATACATTTATTTATTAAATTTTTTGTTGTTGTTGTTGTGCGTATCTGTTGAATACAATTTATCCAAAAAATCGAAAAAAGTCATTATATTTATTTGAGAAATATTATTTTTTTTAATAATAATACTAAACTAAAAAGTTGTTTTATCATATTCTCGTCAGATTTACCCAATAAGAATGAAATTGTGTATCCATTGGATTGAAGTGAATTTACTTAATAAGTTTAATACATATAACTAAGTATTTTTATGTTATTTGGAATATAAATAATAAATAATCTACTTAACTAAAGGAGATTTTTATTTAAAAAAAAAAACAAAGTAGAACTTTTTTGAATTTAAGACAAAAGCCAACAACGCTGGAAATTGTTTCATAAATAATTTATTTACAAAGTTAATAATCATTTAATTGTGGTTTAAATAAGTGAATTTTTATAATTTTTCTATTTCTTGTATTATTTTAAACAATTCAAAAGTAAAAAGAGATTCTAAAAATAAACTGATTCCATATTCGGTCGTCATTTATATCTTGAAGATAGAAAATTGAGATGACGCAGTTTTGTTTTTGCACTTCTCCCTTAATACCTCTTTTGTTATTTTATTTTTTAATACAATTTGTTTAAATATGTTTTATAAACAATTGCAGTTAATTTAAATGAGGTTCAAGTCTTTACAACTTTTGAGAATATCTCAAATGTCCCATAATCGTCCTAAGTACCTCAGAAAAGTTTGACATTGTTTAAGAAAATTCAAGCAAACTTAAATTACTAGATAAACAATTTAAATAGTTAATTAATAATTATGTAATTGTTGTTAAAAACAGGAGATTTCATAATTATTCTATAGCTTGTTTTGTTGTTAACAATTTAAAAGTAAAAAAAAAGGAAACGAAAAATCAAGTATCCTGTACGAGATTCAACTTCTAATCTTTAAGATACAAAATAGCGGTGATAGGATTTTTTTTTGAACATCAACATTTAAACCAATTAAACTTCTTTTGCTGTATTGTTGTTGTTTTTGTTGTCATCAATAAGATTTATAAACATTTAAAGCTGATTTACTTATAATAGCAAAATTGTATCATCTCCTCTTAACTACTTCAAATTCATAATCGATTTCCTTCCAACTGCCTGTAATTTTAGTTAGATACAAGTTGTGTATCTTACAGATACTTTTATTTTACAAGACAACAACTATTGAATGCCTCAAAAGAAATACAACAATAAAGTTTTTTTTTCCAAATACTTTTTTTTTGAAAATTGTATCTTCTCTTTACAACTTCATAATCGATTTCCTTCCAACTGCCTGTAATTTTAGTTAGATACAAGTTTTGTAACTTACAGATACTTTTATATTCTACAACAACTACTGAATGCCTCAAAAGAAATACATATTTCAGTTTTGTTTTTTCAAATACTTTTTTTTTTGTTTATTTAAATGTTAAAAAAATTTGTTCAGTGACAAAAGTTCGAGAAGTATTCCATATAAAACGTTCCGTATGTCCTGTATGTACATTAATTGATATGTATGAGTGAGTCTGGTATGGTCTGTGTACGAGTATGTGCTGGAGTAGGAGAGAGTGGATGAGTTTACTTGCCACCGCCGCCACCACCGCCGCCGCCGCCCCAGCCACCACCACCGCCGCCACCGCCACCGCCGGGCAAGGGTTCAGGATTTGGTGCAGCTGGAAAAGTTTGAAGAGAGTAGATGAAGTTGAATAAAGGAATTGATTGGAAATGTTTAAAATTTATAAATTTATATATTAAAATATTGTTTTTGTAATATTTGTTTATAGCTGCTTATAACGCTTACCAATTGCGACGGCGAACAGCGCCAGCAAGAATCCAATGTACGCTAAGATTTTCATGTTGCGAGCAGATCAACAAAGTTTGCAATGATTTCAGTTGGTCCGATGCGGCGTATTTATACGCAAATGCGCCGACGCCGCCGACGCCGCCGACGCCGCCGACTCGCTTACGTCGAGGCGAGTACGAGTACACGCCGACATACATACATAGATACACAGCATCGCATTTCGTCTGCTGACGCGATAAGAATTCTTTTTGTTTATTGTTATTATTATTATTATTGTTCTTATTAATTTCATATATAATATAATATAATATATATATATATATATATATATATATATATATATATATATATATATATATATATATATATATATATATATATATATATATATATATATATATATATATATATATATATATATATATATATATATATATATATATATATATATATATATATATATATATATATACATGTCTATATATTATGTTATTGTTTGTGTGCGCGACACTTACTGCAGCCGGATTAAGTTTAAAAGCGGCGCTTCGGCGGCGAAAAGCGATTTCATAGAAATGCTGGAGCGAATCCAAGAAATCACTCAGGCGGCTAGATTCGAAAACGTAAATACGACAACAAATACAAAACATATGCAAAAAAAAAAACAACAAAAGGTGGCAGCACAAAACTAGTTTTCACCGGGGGATTTTTCGTGTGTCTTGTGAAGCGTTTAGCGCGGCGTATTGCGGCGTGTCTCGCTTAACGTCGCTTGACTGTTGGCAAATTGTGGGGGCAATGCATGCGACGACGCTTGCGCGCCTACTTTGTATGCATGTGGCAGGTAAATGCATTTTGTTGTTGTTGTTGTTGTTTTTGTTGTTATTGCTTTTTCGCGTCTCTAGTTTTGAGTTGCAGATTAAGTTTATTATTTGAATATCGAAATCTGCTGCGTGGAAAAGGTTTTTCCCCCGACATTAACGTTGCATGTATGTATATACATATGTACATACAAACACATGATTTATGTATATACGATTTTGTAAAAAAATGGAGGCCAATTTTTATGGTTTTGGGGATTTACAAAATTTGTCAATCACCTTCGCACAGTTTCATGTGGAATTGAATGAACTACTTCGAAATTTTACGACTTTCCATAATCATTAAAAATTGTATTTAAAAATTATTTCAACGAAAACAAAACCAACAACAACAATTTTGAATTATGTTGACAAATTAAAGTTAATCCAATCAAATGATTTTGAGATTTTTAACATTTTATTAAAGTTGCGTAATTGCAAAATTTTATAATATCAGACATAATACCAGAGCTGGCCACGAACTAGTTAAAAAGTTAAAAGTTAATGAACGAAGTTAAATTGTTTGCTTATTTTTAACTTAAATAAGCCCGTTCATTTTGAAAACCATTAAGAAGTTAATTAACTCGCGTTAAATTTCTTCCGTTAATTCAAGTTAGGTTAGGTTAGGTTGTATTGCCTATCTCTGGCAGAGAGATCAACTTAGGCTAGGAGCCATTTGTGATGACATGCGATATTTGAGCTATACCGCTAACTGAACCATCATGTACTTCTTATGAAATGAAGAATATTATTTATATTCGATCTAGATATATATCGACTAGGCCTATGAAGAAATCTTGCCCCAGGTGAGTATATCGTTTATTAGCCAAAGCGGGGCATGTACACATAAGATGTCTTATAGTTTCTTCCTCCTCCTCATCTCAACAGCTTCTATAGAAGTCAGTTGAGAAGATACCTAGGCCCCTTGCATGATTACCTATGATACAGTGTCCTGTTAGATCGCCTACTTGGTGCTACTTAGAGAATAAAGATTGATTGAGCGATTTAGATTCGGCTGTGGCCATATCATGCGCGAAATGTTGCATGTACTTTTCCCCCTCCCACTTGGAGTTAGTTTCCTTGATTAATTCAAGTTAGTTAAATACAAATCGAAAAATTTTAAAAATAAAATTAATAACAAAAAAGGAAAAATTAAGCACTGAATTAGGGCGAATCGAATAATTTACTAACAGATTCTGCCTTGGATAAAAATTAACTGAATCACAAATTTCGAATTTCGATTATGCCATATTGATTAAAATTTTTTTCGAGTTGTTGTTTTTGGTATAGAAATTTTAACTTGTACATTAAATTTTTAACGACGTTAACTTTTTAACGACCATAACTAAATAAACTTAGCGAAGTTAAATTTTTAGTTAACTTTTCTTGAAACAAAATTCTAAATTAACGATGCCCACCTCAGTAAAAAACTAATTTGGCACCTAATTTTGTATGGTGACTGTCATTAATGGGCGTGGTTGGCCCAATTTAACGCCCACTTATAGAAAAAAGGCTGATCCACACCCACCCACCAACATATCTTAGAAACCCATTACACTTTATAGGAAATATACCAGATATGTAGAGGGAAGAAGCACAATGAAATATTAGGCTATATAAAATCTGCAACGCCCACAAATTGTAATTAGGTGTAATATAAATTTGTAATTAATAACTGGTAATAGAATTATCTTCGGCGATATCGAAGCTTATATACCCTCCCTCATTTCGGTAACACCAAAAATATGCTTCTTTTAGCATATAAGTGCTATATGTTTTAATTATAAGTGGCCGTTATTCTTAGCGGTTCACGCCCCTTTTTGGTTAGAAGTTTTGTGTTACTACCAAAGTGTTAAATACCGAATGTGTACTGATTATTTACACTTTAACTGTTTTTAATAATATTTTCTCCGTTAAAAAAATTAATTAAAATGGGAGGTGGGCGTGGCTCCAATCCGATTACGTGAGCAGTTTGGTATAACCACTAAGGTGCTATATATTGAACTGGATATCTGCACTGGAACAATTTTAAATAATTTTTTTTTTCGTATGGAAAGTTTTGGTTTGTAGTAGTTTTGATCCCATCTTGCCCAACCTAGAACTTAGCCTGCCCTTGGATCGCACATACCAAATATCAGCTCGATAGCTTTTGCACTACGACTGTAGTCGCTGGGTTAGACGGACGGACGGTCATCGTTAAAGCAACGCAAAATCCGAGTAAACTCTGTTATACCTACCACTTCCTATTCTCCAACTGGAGGCTAAGTTTTAAGATAGGCCAGATCGGACCAAAACTTCAACCCTATCCCATACAAAACCACACATTTCCAAGCGAATACAAAAAATGAGTTGAAGAAAAATCTCATAAGAGTTTTCTAACACAAAAAAAAACTCCTTTGTCGGCAGATGATGATACCCTACCCGCGACTCTACCGGAAGAATCTTTTTCGAGTCGTTTTTCGAAACATTTGCGAGTCCTTTCTGAAGTCATTTTTCAATATTTTGTTATTGTATTTTGAATAAATCACTTTTCAAACATAAGCGTGAATCATTTTCGAGTCTTTTTTAATCACTCAAGCAATTAATCAGTTTTCAATCAACCAAAGTCGCTCGATGCGACTCAGTAAGGTGAGTTCAGTAGAAAATTTTATCTTTTTAGTTGTGACTTTTTAAAAGATTTTTTTATGCTGAATTCTTATTATTTAAAGTGGCATAAATCAAAATATGAATTATCTGTTTATTTTACTCATATCAATCATCTAAACAGGCATAACTTTATATTATTAAAAACAATCATTTCAGAGTTCATCGTCATATGTGGCACAATTCAAAATGGAACTATTTAGCATTTACCACAAGTGATTAAGAATGTCAATCGTCACATCAAAAGAGACATAACTCCTTTTTGACAGCAATTCCCAAAAAAAAAAATCTCAAAATCTCAGTCTATTTTTTGTCTGGCTAACCGGATTTCGATGAACAATTTTATAACATTGAGATCACACAAAAGTGTCCCATTTTGAGTTATGTCACACCTGAAGTGAGTGTGCTTTACAATCGTAGATCAACAAGAACTAAGAACTCAATAACTTGTCTTAACTTGGAACAAATATTACGGTGGGTAACTGATGCCAAACAATATCGTCCCCTCTATGCAAAATTATCGAATCATTTAAGCGGGCTTAACGAAGTTTTGTTAATTTTACTTTTCAGCTGAAAAGGTTAAACTAAAATTTGAATAGTCCAAAGAAAAAATTCATAATAGATTTTTTTTTTTTTCCAAAAATATTTTTTATTTTTTATTAAGAGGTTAAAACAAAAAAAACTGGTTCGGCGACTAAAATTGAGTTTGTCTTCAATCGAAAATCCGGTAGGTGCAATAATTCGGGTGTGTGTGTGTGTGTCCATGTATGTCCATAGGTTTGTTGGGCGCTTACTTGCCACCGCCGCCACCACCGCCGCCGCCGCCCCAGCCGCCACCACCACCGCCACCGCCGCCACCGGGCAAGGGTTCAGGATTCGGTGAAGCTGGAAAAGTTTGAAGAGAGTAGATGAAGTTGAATCAAAGAATTGGTTGGAAATGTTTAAAATTTAAAAAATTTTATATTAAAATTTTGTTTTTGTAATATTTGTATATAGCTTCTTATAACGCTTACCAATTGCGACGGCGAACAGCGCCAGCAAGAATCCAATGTACGCTAAGATTTTCATGTTGCGAGCAGATCAACAAAGTTTGCAATGATTTCAGTTGGTCGGATGCGGCGTATTTATACGCAAATGCCGACGTTGCGCGTCTATGTATGCAGCTATGTATTTTATGTATTAGCGCGGCGAGTTTTCGATAAGAATTTTTTACTTTTTTCTTATTTATTATCAATAATTTTATTGATTTTGTTGTTTTTGTTAATTTTGTTGTTTGTTGTTTTCTCATTATTGTGTATGCGCTAAAGAGAGACACTCACTGCAGCCGGCTTAAGTGTTAAGCGCTTTTGTGGCGAAGAGCTACTTCATTCGCGGAAAAAAAAGGATGGAGCGAAATTATGCAGGCGCGTATATGTACAAAAAAAAAACAACAAAAGGTGGCAGCACAAAACTAGTTTTTCCCGGGGAATTTTCTGGTGTCGTGTGAAGCGTTTAGCTTGGTTGGTAGTGTGTGCCAAGTGTGTGCTTAAAGGCTAAATCAAATAGAAGATACTCATGATTTTTAGATGCTAATATTAAATTGACATTTTAATGTTGATTTAACGTTTTAATAACATATTAAATAAACATTTTAACATTAATTTAACATCTTCATATTAATTTAACATTTTCATATCAATTAATTTAATTTAAAAATAATTTAACATTTTCATATCAATTTAACATTTTCATATCAATAAAGATTTTCATATTGACTTAACATTTTAATATTGGTTTAACATTTTAATATTGATTTAACATTTTCATATTAATTCAACATTTAATATCAGTTTAACATTTTCATATCAATTTAACATTTTTATTTGAATTTAACATTTTCATATTAATTTACCATTTTATATCAATTTAACATTTTCATTTTAATTTAACATTTTGATATTAATTTAACATTTCCATATCAATTTAACATTTTCATATTAATTTAACACTTAAATATCAATTTAACATTTTAATATCAGTTTAACATTTTCATATCAATTTAACATTTTCATATTAATTTAACATTTTAATATCAATTTAAAATTTTCATATCAATTTAAAATTTTTATATTGATTTAACATTTTCATATTAATTTACCATTTTCATATTAATTTAACATTTTTATTTTAATTTAACATTTTCATATTAATTTAACATTTTAATATCAATTTAACATTTTCATATCAATTTAAAATTTTTATATTAATTTACCATTTTCATATTAATTTAATATTTTCATATCAATTTAACATTTTCATATTAATTTAACATTTTTATTTTAATTTACCATTTTCATATTAATTTAACATTTTCATATCAATTTAACATTTAAATATCAATTTAACATTTTAATATTGGTTTAACATTTTCATATCAATTTAACATTTTATATATTAATTTACCATTTTCATATTAATTTAATATTTTAATATCAATTTAACATTTTAATATCAATTTAACATTTTCATATCAATTTAACAATTTATATATTCGGCAAATTATCAAAAAATTTCAATACCAAGTCTAGAATCATAATTTAATTTGTCTGTGGTCAAAAGCCTTATGACCACATTGACCAGCCTCATTAGTAAAATTTCGTCATAATTTCTTCTACTTGTTTTTTCTTTGGGTGTATTAATTGTTTTAATTTGCTTGTCTATACACTCTTAAATTTCAATACTTAGTATACTCCTTCAGAATCAGAAGCGTTCAAATCGTGTCAAAAAATAAAACACACAACAACAACAACAAATACTTCTGTCTGCAGTTCGAAATGCAATTCAAATAATCGCTTAAGTCCGCTTTTGTGTTATCATCATTTTTTGCATGTAATTTTTTTCAATTAACAAGACGTATTCCCCTGCCCTTGCCCCTGTCAAATGAGCACTTCCATTGGGACAACGAACCTTCTTTTTTTGGATTCACGTTTACAACATTTCCCGAAATCCATCAATTTTGATTATTGGTCATTTCTGTTTGTCATTTCTGAGTTGGATGGTTTGTTCGCTGAGCGCTCTGAGGCGCTCGATATGATGCTTCATTTGTGCATACTAATAAGGTCTGCGTCTGCTTCTGTCTGTCTGGCTTCAAGTGGGTTTCTGCTAATTCACTGCGACAATGGAGTTACCTGTTCCAAAGTGTTAAACCGACAACAACAAATCGTGACCACAAAGTGACGTGCCAAAACAGGAATAATCAAGAACTCTTATATAATTTAAACGCCTTTAATCAAAAGTATCTTTTACTGTCGAGAAAAAATGCAAATATTATTTGGCCTATCTCTAAGATAAGGTTTAGTCTTAGCTTGGTCGTAGGCTGGTGCAGGTTATAGGCGTCAAAGTTAGGCAAACCATTTATGTCGTAGATTTGGTTCTAACAAAATCTGAGCGCCCAGAATACGACAATGCAGCCTTTAATATGAAAATATAATGGCAAGTTGACCAAAAGTTCAATCTTATGGATACAAATTTGAACTTCATGGATTTGAGTAGGAATTGGAAAATTTTAAGATTTCGAATTGATTCAATTAAAAAATGAATTAGTATATAATTTAGTTTTACTTAAGTTATTTTTCAAACTACTCATAACTGCGAAAATAATTTAAGATATCTCATAGATACATTTCTGATATGTCGAGAAGTTTTCAATCTTTGAAATAATTAATGCGAAATAGTTCCTATTGCAGGCAACGTGGCGTGAGTACATTTTCTTATATACAGTCATTGCATATGTTTATATGTATTTGAAAAATATGTATTTTGAAAAATATATGTTTTTAAATATTTATGTACATATGCACATATATACATATATCCTTACTAATATTATAAAGGGAGGTGTATATCTTTATTTATTTATTTATTTCCGTTTGTAACGTTTTCACGCTTAAACGGCTGAACCGATTTTCTTCAAACTTGGAACATATATCGAGATGGGTCTGGAAGGAATGATAGGCTATATGAAATCTGCCACGCCCACATATTACGCCCACAAGTAGTAAAATTAAGTAAACCAAAATCGATTATTTCGCTAATAATATTCCAAAAAATCTCAAATTTGGAATTTGAGTTGGTATGATCACTGTCGACTATTCCACGAAAATTGGGCGTGGTTAGATCAATTTAACGCCCACTGCCGTAAATCGGGAACGGGAAGCTCTACAACGACAAAACTTGGTATTTAGGTGAATGGTGAAGAAATCTACCATCTCACAAAAAGTGGGCGTGGCTAGATCAATTTAACGCCCACTGCCTTAACTTCGGAACGCGATGGTCTACAATGATAAAACTTGGTATGTAGGTGTTTGATAATGAAATCTAGCATCTCACAAAAAGTAGGCGTTATTTAATTACCAAATTTACCAAATATTCATACAAATATGATTCCAACAAAGGTGGGCGAGGCTGAAAAGTTTTTTAATCCTTATTAACAAATAAACTAAGACTTGATTCTTTTAAAACAGAATCCGGGCACTGCCGGGTAATTTAAGCTAGTATAATATTATTTAATTTGATTACCTGCCCAGACATCAGTTTAATGTTTCAACGCAACTCAAAATTGAGCTTTTCTTTTAAAAAAAATTGTTTAACTTCTCATTTTTACATGGTATATACACATTATTTAAAATTTTATATATTCGTACATATGAGCAGCTTCAAACACAAAGTCGGTAAATTGATATTACAATTTTGTTTAATAATAATTTAGGCTGGATGTGGACATAACTAACTTCGGCTTTACTTTTCAATTGCCAAGGGATACTGCATACATATAACCAAGATGCCTATGAATTTTTTTAAACAATTTGAGAATTGTAAAAGATTCTTGAAAGCATAACATTTTAAGTAGAAATTAAGTTAATCGTTTTTGGAACTGAAGAGAGAACAAAAATGCGTCATATTGGACAATAAAGTTTTGAGCTGTAACCAAAAGTTGCCTATCAAACCATGAATACTAGAAAGTTCTGTTCTTCTAATTTCCAAGTGCCAGACTAACATATTGTTGTTGTTGTTGTTTTCTCAAAGAAAAATTAAGACAAACTATTCATATAAAATTTTTAAATTTTCACTTTATTTAAGGTATTTTTTTTTCTTCCGAAAATCGCAAAAATATATTTAAAACATTTTTTTTTTGTTTGTTTAGTATCCATTCAAGTCTTTGAAAAGTTCAGCCATAAACATTTGTTGTGTCCGTCTGGGTGAGGGGGCGCGGCCGGAACGTTTACTTGCCACCGCCGCCTCCACCGCCACCGCCGCCACCACCACCGCCGCCACCACCGCCGCCGCCTCCACCGCCGCCGCCACCACCGCCGCCATAAGGCAGAGGTTCAGGAAAGGCTGAAGAAAAGAATTTTAAAAGAGAAAATAATATTTAAATTTTATATAAAACTTTTTTGTTGTTGTTTGTTTTTTTTTTGTTGTTAAAAAAAATTTAAATTTTAAAGATATTTTTCCATCGAAGATATTTACCCGAAGCCAGGGCGAGCAACGCCAAAATGAAACCGAGAAATGCGAAAAACTTCATTATCAGTGAACTGCAGACACTACTATGATGCACTCGAGCTGGCCCAACGTCGTATTTATACACACCGCATGCGTGGCACTGCCAAAGCCTGGCGCGCTGGCATTGCAGCGGCGGCAGCGGCGGCGGCGTCTGTATCTATAGATACCAAGCGTCGTCATGTCAGAAGAACCACTTTTCGAACGAACCGAACCAGTTTGCTTAGTTACAGAGTCCAGCTCGAGTACGAGTGGAAGTCCACACTCTGGCAACGCGAAGAAGATTCTAGTTTTTCGCAGTCATACCCTGGCGCATTTGGGCATGTAACTAGTCTTATCAATCTCGGCTGTGTGGATTTTCTCCTAGCAACTCAACTATTCCTATTTCTTTTATTTTTTGTGTTCTTTGTTTTCCTTCTTCTTCTATTTTTTGTATACTTACGAGTTTGTTTGTATGCGCTGGAAACTATTTCTGTATTACAAGGACAAGTCGTTTAAAGTTTCGTTTACCTATGCTCCGCGTAGTCCAACTTATGCGAAATGTTCTTCTTCTTCTTCTACTTCGTTTATGGCGAAAGATGCTTCTGGCGAATTCCAAGAATTTAAGCCTTCAATTGATGGACTTGCTTGCTGCAGCATAATATCGTATAGAGTTGCATTTTTGGGTGCAGGATGGTCGTTGAATAATTAAAAAACGAAAGCGTTTAGGTTTTTTGAAACTACTTGAGAATTGTAAAAGACTATTAGAGAAATAAAATTTTGATTAGAAATTAAGTTCTTCTTTTTGGGAACCGATAAGAGAAGAAGATGCCATCATTTGTAGATTTTTAATGAACCACTTGAGAATTTTTAAGGTCTGTGGAGAGCATCAAAAGTTGAGAGCACATACAGTCGTGTCTGGGTATAGTGAACACCTCGATATAGTGAACACCTCGATATAGTGAACACCTCGATATAGTGAACCCTTCAATATAGTGAACACTCAAATTTTTACATGGAGTTCTCTCAATAGTGAACAATCGAAATGCTTTTCAAAATTTTCTTTCACTATTTGGAGGTTAGTGAATGAAGTTTTGAAAGCAACCGACTGCGAAGTCCATGTGAAAAAGTGGTCCAAAAGTCAATTTCTGAACGCAAGAACAACAAATGTCCACCTTGGAAGAGTGAACAACCCGGATATAGTGAACAGTCCTTGAAATAATTAGTTCCCTATATCCAGACACGACTGTATTTACATTTTTTACAACTGTTAAGAGACAAATTCTGTATTTATAATGTGTGTTTTTATTTTTGTGTTCATTTTAAAGAGGTTTACCGAGTCGGTCCATCTATTTTGGCCGCCATTTTGGTTTCATATCCAAACCCGAACGAGCAGATTGAGTAAGTATTTTTTGGAACCGAATACTCTCGTAAATCAATTTTTTTCTATAAAGTTGCCAAACTTTAGAAAAGTTTGAACTAAATTTTTGTTTGCACAACAATTTTTTCTTTCGCTCTGCTGATTTTCTATGTTTCTTTTACAATTCTCAATTGACTTTTAACTTTAAAAGTTTCTTACTTATTCAATAATTTCAATTGAATTTCACACAATAAATTTGTACAATTACATAAATTTATTAGGTAAAATATTTTTGTGACCAAAAAAAATTTAATTTTTTTCTGGTAATTTTTTTTATTAAATTCGATTAAATAAATTTTCAGGGTTTCTAGAGTTGCCAAATAAACGAAAAATATGAGCTAACAGCGTTTAGAAAAGAAAACACATGAACCTATCGACTTTCTGGTTTTATGCTTAGATTTTGGGCGTGGTTGAATCAATTTAACCCTTACATAAAACGGCCACGCCCATAATTTATTAAATTATTAAGTTAATATATTCGATTATTTTTTCTAATCTCCTAATTCGAAATCTGGTAACTTAGTTTGTGAGGCCAGTGTCGATAACTTCACCAATAATGGGCGGGGTTGAATCAATTTAACCCTTACATAAAACGGCCACGCCCATAATCTATTAAATTATTAAGTTAAAATATTCGACAATATTAATAATATTTCTTCTAATCTGATATCTGAGTTTGTAGGTTCACTGTCGACAAATTCACCATTAATGGGTGTGGTTGAATCAATTTAACCCTTAAATAATACGGCCACGCCCACAATTTATAAAGTTATTAAGTTAAAATATTTGATTATTTTTTCTAATCTCCTAATTCGAAATCTGGTATCTTAGTTTGTGAGGTCAATGTCGATAACTTCACCAATAATGGGCGGGGTTGAATCAATTTAACATTAAAAAAATTTGCCACGCCTACAATTTATTAAATTATTAAGTTCAAATATTGGATTGTTTCGCTAATATTTCCTCTAATCTCCTAATTTGACATCTGAAATAATGGGCGTGGTTTAATCAATTTAACTCGGACAACGGCGGGTACTATAAGCTAATTTATTTATATTTTTCATTTATTTTCGATAAAGCGTTCTACGTTTTTCAGCTATCACAATTTAGTTTATTCAATTTTCACCCATTTCCAGGCTTTATAGTCTGGTCAAATTCCAGATATTGAGAATAATAAAAATGGTTTCCATTAAAATGACCACATAGATAAGGAATTTATTTGGATAAGTAGGTGTCCTTAATCTTCCACATAAGAAATCCAAATCATTTTTTAACGTTTCTACAACACCCAGTATTTTTTTTATAGACTTGACTGACTTTGCTTTCAAGTTTAGTATTTGTTCGATGCAGCTTATCAGTAAAAGTGCGAAAGCTTCGCAAATTCTTAAGAATCTTTAAAAAATTTAAAAAAATTTAAAAAAAATTTCTTTTTATGTACAATATTTAAAATTAAAAAAAAGTATTTCCACTGATAAGCGTTAATAAATACACCGTTATCACGGCCACAATGACTCTGGCCTCGTTTCATTGAACGCTCGCTTTAGCCGACGCGCTGTAGGCAACTTAACTATGTTAACTATGTACATATCTCGTAGTTACTTTTCTGAATATAAACTAGAATTGTATGCCAACATTTGTAGTTCACAGCGGTCACAAAGTTGTCATCACAAATACTTATTACGCAACATGGAAGAGTTTCCCAACGACATCATCTTGGTTAGCGTAAAAAAAACCCATGACAATTGTCTGAGGGGGTACTCTCGTAAATTAACCGATGCTGACTGGGCGCTTACGTACTTCGTACTATACTTAGTATCCACTTAGCTGCTCGTCAGTGCTCTGGGCACTCTGAAGAAATTCGTAGAATTCTATGCGAACTTAATTGATAAGCGCGTTAAGTCTTCTATAAAAGCTAAGAGCAAGTGATTCGTTTCATTATTCAAAGATTTACTGTGCCATCAAAATGAGGTCCGGGGCGTTGATACTTTTAAGTCTGACTTTGTTGTCGCTGTCACTGGGTAAGCATACGTAATACGAAATATTTTTTAAGTACCATAATTAAATATTATTTGTCTTTTTTTTTGTATAGCATATCGCGAACATTCACAGTACCCTCGATACGAGCAGCCTGCAAGACCCAATGAAGCTGCCGTACATCAAATAGATGACAATCACATCGATGCGGGCCATGGTTATCGCAGTCGAGGTATTGCATATCCCAATGCTCGAGATAGCAGCAGAGGGCGTGGCACAGTGTTTGGTCCAGCGAGTTCTAGGCAAAGTAGCCGCGGCGGAGGTGGAGGTGGAGGCGGCGTAGATGTTAGTCGAGGCAATCGGAATTTTGTGGACAATGCGGGTTATGAGATGAACGGTCGCAAGATATTGTCGATTTTGTAATTTGATGCGAGGAACGTGTTGGAGATTTGCTGAGAAGTGGAGGACAGATTTAAATTCTCAGACTGCCTTTAGTATTGTAGATGTATTTGTAGTGCTTAAATTATATTTTAATAAAATCTTTTAAATAAATCTTTTTCTGATATCGGAACAAAAAATTAAATTTTCCTTGAACCAAATTCTCTATCGACGCACTGTGGAGTGAAAATTTAAATCATTGGCCAAAATCCGTAAGATTTGTTGAAAGCGATTTCAAAAATTTGTACACCATTTGATAGTACATATATATATAAACTAATGTATCCAAAAAATTAGATTCATATCTTGAGAATTGTGGGCGTGGCATACTGTTAAACATAATTTTTTTTATTTCATATAAAAATTTGTTTTTTGGGTTTTTTTACTGGAAAAGAATTGACCTTACTGCCAAACTAACATCGGTAGAGGAATGCGTTCATCCAATTGGATTAAAATTTTAGGGAGTTCGTTATGCTCACGCCCGGAAAGGTTTTGGGCTAAAATTATTCTGCTACGCCCACAATTTATTAAATTAAGTAAAAATATTCGATAATTTGGTTAACATTACTTCTAATCTGAAATCTGGTAACTGAGTTTGTAGGGTCAATATCGATAATTTCACCAATCATGGGCGTGTCCGAATCATTCACTATATTTTTATTAAATTTCAACTTTAATAGAATAGATTTTTTGTTTTGTAACCTGCAAATAGATGGCAGCATCCTCTAAATTTTCCTAGAAGGATTATGACCCGACCGGACCCGTCCGTTGAACGATTTTTTTTCAATGAAATTATTCAAAAAAAAATTCTGATTTTTTGATAAGAATTGGCATTACTTGAAAATTCTTTAGAGCCGTAGGTTAAGAGATATCAAACTGAAATTTTGTATGTGAGTTAATATTTCTCATGTGGAGGTTAAGTTCTAAGATGGGAAAATCGAAAAAACTTCATTTTTTTAATTTTATTGAAATTGAAATAGTCTTTCAGTCCACTGTGCGACGCTAATACAAAAGGAAACTTGGACTCATATCGTCGGTTAAGGAACTTAACATCCTGTAAAAATTTTATTTTGATATTGAACTAATGTACTTAGCATAGGTGGGCATCGTTAATTAAGAATTTAACTTCGTTAATCCACGAAAAGTTAAACAAAAAACTTCATTTCGTTAAACTCGTTTAAAAGTTAAAGTCGTTAAAAATTTAACGTACTAGTTAAAATTTCTGTAGCAAAACCAAAATATAATTTTTCGTTAAAAACTCAATAGATTTTACTTTTAAAAAGTTTTCATTTTATATTTAACGAACTTGAATTAACGCAGGAAATTTAACGCAAGTTAATTAACTTTTTCAGTAGTTTACAAAATGAATGGGAAAGTTCAAAATTACCAAACTATCTAACTTCGTTAATTAACTTTTAACTTTTTAACTAGTGCGTGCCCAGCTCTGATACTGAGAGTAACCTTTTCAAATACCAAAACTTCGATAGCCGAAACTGGCGGACTAAAGCTTGCTATGGTCGAATTTAAGCTTTCCAGGACTTTAGGAAACTTTAAAAGAAAGTTTAACAAGTTTATACAAAATTTTGATAAGCGCCGATTGAATACTTTCAAGTAATTATAACCTAAGCGTAATATTTTCCAGAACCCCAACATCTGAGGGCATTACTAACTCTTCCAACTCGTTATCTACTAACTTGTCAACTGTAACAAATTGTCCCAACCGTGACAACAAAAATGTGTTGCCACTCCAGCGTGTAATATTAATTTATTACGTTTCAAATTAGTTGCAGCCAACTTTAGGAACCTATAAAAGCTCAGGCACCCATAAAATCACTCGTGCTGTTTCACATTTCCGAACCAAGGATGAAGCTACTTTTTTTGTTCTCCCTTCTGTTGGCCTGTGCCGCCGGCGCAGTCGGTCAAGGTCTACTCGATGTCAGCCTCTTTGGCAATCTCGGCCCAGTTGGCGCTGGTGGCAGTTTTTCGCTTGGCAAAAGTCTCGATAGTCTGCTGGGAACGCTGTTCGGTACAAAGCCGAATGACAATGCTGCTAAAGTCAATGGCGATGGTCAATCGCCGGACGCCGCCGCCGAACGTGATGATGACGAAAGCGATGATCGTCGATCGAAGAAGAAGAAGAAGAAAAAGAAGAAGCGTAGCTCCAAACGACGGGACTATGACGATGAATAAGTCGGAGAAATGCTGGGAGTTGTATAGACAACAACAATAACAACAATAACAACAACAACAAATGTGTTGAGTAAAGTAAAGTGTTTAGTGTCTAAAAAGGTGTTTAATCAATTTAAAGTTGTTGTTCTTTTCCAATATCGGTTTATGAATAAATGATTTGCTAGACAGAATAAATAATTCTTGTATAATTATTAAAAATTATAATAAATTATATAATAATTTTATTTAAAAAAAGATTAATGGAGATGGAGATAATAATTCCATTTAGAATCAAGTTCGTCCTGGTTAGTTGGTTTGCAGTGGTAACCCACCGAGTCTAATTCCACATACTCAGTTTGTTTTAGTATGACGGTTGTTAGACCTCTGAATTAAAATATAGCCTGCCATCTTGGCCTAAGACAACACGAATCTCTCCCGCCAGCACAGTCCGCATATCCTGTAATGAGCAAAAGTGTTCAGCTTCCCCACACCGTGTAGAGTTTGGAAAGGGTCTGCGTACATGCGGCCGATGGTATACCATGATTGTCCAGAGTATCATTAAAACCAATCGGCTAAATCGATTTTGTTTGATTTAGGAAGGTAAGTGGATAATTAACGTCGATTCCTGACAGCTCTCCAAGTCCACCGAAGATTGGTTTGCCTAAAGCTGGACATTTACAGCGAATATGAACCATTGTTTCTTTTTCATCTGGTTGTTGGTTGTTGTGTGGGATGCCCATTTTTGCCGCTTGAAACTTCCTCTTTGGTAGAATCTTTTAACGTATCTCTATCAAATAAATATAACCAGAGGAAACAGTCAGGAGCGGTTAAATCCGAAGACCGCGGAGGCCAATTAAAATCGCTTCCGCGCAAAATGATGTTTTCGTCACAGATATCTCCTAACAGAGCCATTGAGTCCCACTGCTCATATTAGTGACTCCATCTTACTGGAACCACATGTTTGGATGTTTTTCCACAGCTGACCTTATAAAATATACAAGCATTGTCCTATATCGAGCACCATTGACGGCAATGGCGGTATCTCTTGAAATTTCACAAAATT
Source organism: Suillia variegata (assembly GCA_949127995.1). Taxonomy (NCBI): domain Eukaryota; kingdom Metazoa; phylum Arthropoda; class Insecta; order Diptera; family Heleomyzidae; genus Suillia; species Suillia variegata. Next base: position 6,170,564 of record OX421846.1, on the reverse strand, counting down.
CAGACGAATGATCCTTTCGGAAGATAAACCACACCAATTGTCGCTAATGAACTGCGCTTACAATTTCCGTAGCTCATATGGAAGCCATCTGATCAAATTATGAATAAAATCAGGACTCTCATTTGATTCAAACTGAGTCAATATCTGAAAACGTAGATTTGCAAAATACAGTTGGATGAATTTGGTTCGTTGCTCTATTCAAAATTCTCCAAGTCTTCTTGGGTAATTCAATTCAAACCATGAAGCTCTTACTACGCCAGCCTCCTGTATATATGTATATAAAAATATATATTTTATATATTGTACTTATATTAAAAATAATCTTAATAGCCCCATAAGTTCAAGGGGGGCTTAAGGTTTAAATCATATTGGTCCATAATATTTGTGGTTTCCATTAATTCCACTTGAAGTATTTGAAGTTAAATTGATAGAGCTTGTGCCATAATAATCTTAGTTCATTTCATTTCCAGTATATTTTAAACCATATGTATATTTCATTATATAAGTACAAGATAAAGCTTCGGCTATTCAAACCTTTTGATATAAAAGTAAATTGGGTCTGGTGAAAAACGATTCATTCATAGCTTGCAATGAAGACAATGTTAGGGGGACTCTAGAACACCTACTTCGTCATTGTCCAGCTCTCACTCGATCTAGACTGAACTACTCTTTGGATTAAGTTATAATACTTTCCATCTTTGAAGGACATTTCCATTCAAAAGACTGCTAACTTGCTCCAACTCGCTAAATTGTTTATCACTAATCACTTTTGAACTTTGAAGACCTCATCTATACAATCTTGATAACTCCAAGGACTACTAAAGATCTATGTGTGATTTCTCTTTTCTTGTTAGATCAGCCAACATAACCTAACCAAGCCTAACCGAACTTTGTTTTAAAGGTCTGGCTATTCGAATTTCCGACATTAGAATGAGGAGGCGATTTAGGACAATTGTTCTTCTCAACACCCTAGCAACGTGGAATTCTGTTACTCTGATATTAGTGCCGGAACATGAGGGGCATGAGTGCAATGAAATAGCAGACTCTCTTGCAAAGAAAGGTGCAGAAATTCCGTTTATAGGTCCGGAATCCTTCTGTGGGTTGAACAGTAGCTTCATAAATAAATTGATACGCGTATGGGAAAAATAAAGTCACCCTGAGCATTGGAGATCCCAAACAGGCAGGCGGCAGTCAAGAAGACTCATTACTGGGTCAAAGAATCTTCTTGCATGAAGGAAGAAGCTATTCTAAACCTTAACAGGAAGGACATAAATCTCTACAGTGAACTATTAACAGGACACTTCTTTAATTAATAATTTTTTTTAATGCCTATAACTCTGATAAATTTTATTTTATTAAATTAATATCGATGACGTAACCATGAACCAAATATACTCTAAACCCGAGACAAAACCGATTTGACTAATTTTGTATGGGCTAAACAGTTTATAATTAATTAAAATATAAAAAACGACAATTCGATATCGATCTATATCGAATGTACCATACCAAATATCCGCGTCCAATGTCAGATACCGAAGTTGAAGAAACGACGCTTGATTAAAAAACTTAGGAACTACCTATATAAAAGGAAATTTAGAAGCTACGTACAACCTATTCGATTTCGTTTAAAATGAGAGCACTGCATCTGTTCTCCCTGACGCTAGTGGCATGTGTCGTGCTTAGCGAAGGCTTCGTCGACTTGGATGTCTATGGAAAATTGGGTAACAACGCACTCGGTGGCAGCTTTTCGCTTGGCAAAAATCTCGACAAAATACTTGGTGCATTCGGCTTTGGAGGTAACAAAGCAAAAAAGAATCCCGCTAAACGACGGCCACCAGCACGCTCTGACGAGAGTAGTGAAGAAGACGCGCCAAGTAGACGCCACAAGAAACATAAAAAATCGAGTAAACATCGAAATCGAAACAAGGATCGAAGTGATGAACGCGGCGATGACCAACGCAGAGCTGACAAACGTTCTGGCCGAAATTCGAACAGACGTCCACAAGACTTTGGTTTTGTTTTGCCTAATGACAAGATCTACGATGTTCACGGGCGGAAGGTGCCGCGACAAATGGCGCCCATCGACGAGAACAGTCTGATTATCGAGGTGCCAATGAACGGCAATGGAGCAAATGGCAATGGCGGATACTCGGCAAACAACGGAAATAATGCGGCTGGTAAAGGTGGCGGTCCAAAGCAAAACAATGGACAATCTGAAAATAATGGAGGTAATGCCGGTGGTAAGAATAAAGCGCCCGGTGGTGAGGCCGATGAAGCGGCAACCGAAAGTAATGTCGGCGCTGAAAATAATAATAATGGAAAAGATAATGATGGAGCAACACCGCAGTCCAATGATGGCGTCGCCGATTCTAATGGCAGCACTGGAAATAGTACGAATGTCAATAATGAGAATGTTCCGCCGGGTAATGGTTTAGGTAATAAAAGAAGAAGAAGACGCAAACAACGTCAGCCGGCCGCTCCAGAGTGAATATAATGGAATCGTTTGACTTTACGATTTTATTATATAACTAAGAAAAGTATCTGTTTTAATATATAATCACTATGTAAAGGCTTAATGTAAAGAAAAAAAATCGAATGTACCTAAAATCGTGTTTGATTTAAAGTTGAGTATATCAACTTTTGTTATATAGATGCTAAAAAATAAAATTCGGTATATAGACTCATGCAACCGACATTTAATGCTCCACTAAAAACGACGCGGTATTGGACAACTGCCGCGCCCACTTTAATTGATATGGACTGGCATTGGACTGTGGTGGTGAAACTTGGTGTGGTGACATACAATTACTTTAACTAGGAGTAACAGAAGGTATATGGTATTAAAGTTTAATATGAAAGTACACAATTAGTGGGCGGGACTTGACTTTTTAAATCTTAACATGTTTCTTTAAACAACAATGTCAGTCAACGCCGGGTACTGCATAAACTAGTTGTATATCTAATACATAATTTGAAATTTATAATTTTGTACACTGGTTGCTCTTATGTTCGAACAGTACTGATTAGATTTTGGAATCATTCCGCCCATGAACACGCCCACTTTTATAAGAAATCCTCATTTTTTGTTAACACGATATCTCGAGAACCATTGGCGATATTGAGTTAGAACTTGGTACAACATTTTCTGTTATACTTTGAAAGAAGTGATAAAATTTTGGAAACGATTAGGGTGGTCCATGTTTGTTATTTATTTATTTATTATGTGGTTAAATTCAGCCCCTAAATTTTTTTAAAGTTAACTTTGATACATTAACTACGCTAAAAAAGTAGAGTGAATAAATTAGGGTGGTTAATGAATTATTTTTTTTCAATATTATCGTGAACCACCCTAATTTGATTGTGATATTTAACAATGTGGTGCATTGGTAATAGTTGGTAAGACCGACTTTAATTTCTTACTTGTTTTAATTGTCTTGTCCTTCAAAAAATCCAAAACTAAATCGATCAGAGTTGTACTATAGGATGGAAACTATATATACTATATATGAAAAAAAGAAAATCAAAATATATCGAAATTTTATTTTGATCTAACTCATCTTCTTCTTTCAAAAGGATATTTTCTATATTGGTTTGAATTAGCATACGGAAATTATTAGTGCTAAAGCAGTTAGCATCCTTATAGAATTTCCCAGGGCCGTAAGTAGGAAGTAAGGCTCCCGATATTGTCGCGCTTAATAATATATTTTAAACTTTGAAAGGATTTGATATAAAATTTGTTAATTTTGTTATTGAAAAATTATTAATACAATATTTATTTTTAGTCAGATCTAGTTTTGAAAATTTGGTTAGAAAATGTTTTACTTTATATATGAAAGCAAATGAAGAAACAAAAAAAAGGTCCTCACAATATTTTTCGCTTTTTCAATTCTTATTGCGGAAGGAGCAAACAAAAGAAGGTACTCACTTCACCCATATGTCGTCCATAGAAAGTGTCGCCTGGGGCAATTGCCCGCTTCGCCCCCACCCTCCCTGGATACGGCTCTGCAATTTCTACCTGATCGAATAACAGCTTGTAGCTCCACAGTTTCCTTAAGTAAATGAAGTCTAAAGTGAGTTATTTACAACTCTTATATCAATGAGACCTTAATGGTTTCCTTCCATTTCATCTCGTTCATCTAGTCCATTCAATCCAGTTAGTACACTCATCTAGCCTATTTGATCTTTCAGTGCAAATCAGTTTAATAGACATTTGAATATATGTTTCCTATTGGTAATGTAATAATTAAATTTATTCATCGACTTATGGTAACAAAACTAGTAGGCGTGGCATATAACCAGTTTCCGGGAATTGCGTATATAAACTTATATAGCTTTTACATTCCGGATATATCAAAGTATATACTTACATGCCAAGATTGATGAGAAATTTTTAGAAAGATGATATAAAGTTAAAATATTTAACCTATAATTGTTTAAATTCAACCCACTGTAAATCCAACATAGCAACGGGCAAATGATGCCGCAAAACTTCTGCAGTAATTCCGATTTGGTATAGCAAATCCATTTCATAAATAATATAACTAATTGTACAGATAAAAGTCGTGAACTTTGAACTTTATTCGCTAATTATGAAAATTTATACACATTAGATTTAGCAGCCAAATCGATAATTCAACTGGACATGGGTCGAACAACATTTCCAACCGTTTCCAACTGTCAACTAATTAATTGAAGCCATGTCGTAATTCATTAAACTGTACAGAAAAAAAAATTAAATCAAATTGTCCACACTTGCCACTCAGGGTCATTCTATTTGTGGCCGCATATAAGGCTGCGGTCCGGTAAATTTTTCCAACTAGATTTCGTAAGTGTGGCTAGAGATGAAGTCTTTTATTTTGCTCGCATTTCTCTGCGGGTGCATTTGCCTGTTCCAGGTGACACTTGGTTTACGTTACCACACTGACGACAATGACGACAGCGGCGGCGCTTCGGCCGATATCGAGAAAACCGTTCATAATAGAGGATTTCATCGCGGTAGAGGTAGGCACCATCATCATACGTTGACGCCGCACGAACATCGATGGACGAAAAGAAAAGCCGTAGCAACGCGCCATAAACGTCATGCCCACCAGGACATCATCGATGACGACTTGACAACACCGAAGACGGCCACGACGACGACGACGACGACAACGACACAGTCACCGACACCGAAACCGACTACGACACCGAATCCACAGCGGGTGTTCATTATTGTCGACAAGAATACCATCAAAGATACGGCCGCAAAACTGGCGAAGCTATCGTTTAGGAACGGCGTGGATAAACAAACTGAGGCCGAGATTGCGAACAATTATGAAATGTATAAAACTCGCAGTAATGACATCCGACGGAGTTCGCTCTACAACAAACATGACAAGGCACATGATGATGACGATGACGATGAAGATGATAACGATGACGATTACGATGACTATGATGATGAAAGCATAAGTGATGAAGAATTTGATTATGCTGAGGATCGTTCCGACATGGATAGGTCGGCTAGTAACACTGGATACTTTGACGGTAGCTCGGAATGGCATTCCAACAAAGTCATCGGTCTAAGGACTAGAAGAAGAGGAGCGCATGACAGTAAGTCAGATGCCAACAAAGCACCACATCGCAAAAAATTCGCGTCGGAAAGCGCTCAATATCGCGATGACTCTAGCTCGGAGTCGCTTGATAGCGAACAGAGTCGCGACAAATCCAACTATCGCTCGGACGAGATTAGTGTAAGTGATAGTTTGGAAAGAGAATCGTCAACGCAATCAATCGAAGATAATAATTTAAATGCGAATGGCAGCTCTATTGAAAATATTTTATTTGGCCCAACCGAAGCGACACCAGCCGAGCAACTTGTTGTTGACACCGATGCAGGCGCAGGCGCAGTCGCCGTCGAACCGAAGCAACTGCCAAGCGTTGCTTTGGGCCCGGTCTTCAACCTGGATTCGATAGTTCTGACGCCACCCATACGCTTGCAGGGCAACATCACCGATGGCCTAGGACATGGCATTGAGTTTGTCGTCGGTAACATAAGTCTGCGTTTATTGAAGGTCAGTACAAACGCAACGACAGTCCAGACTGCGGCAGCGGATGTTGATGCAATATCAAACTCGCCGGTGGCCAAAGAAACCGCAAGCAAAGTGCCACCGAGTGCAGGTGAAGACGCAAGTAAAAAGACCGCAGATAAACAATCGAGTACAAGTAAAGAAGACAACAGTGCACCTTATGTTGATCTGGCTTCAATCTATCCAGCGCTAAATGGGAACCAAACAGCTGGAACGGCTACCGAACTGGCGGTTGATAGTAAAACGAGCACTACGACCGAAAGTAGCAAAGATATAATAGAAGAGTATTACGGTTTGTTCGATGTCAATGGTACAACTACTCCACCAGTTGCTGACAAGAAAGAAGAAGATGGTAGCGATGATGATCGCGATGGTGAAGATGATGTGGTTGTATTGAATAATCCGCCTGACATACAAATTCCCAATACAACAGACAGTAATGAGACAGCTGTAATGCAAAGTACAATCGCTGGAAATGACGAGTATTCGGTCGCCGCAAAAGAAGTGAACGAGAATTCGACCGATCCGACGATTCTCAGGGAAATTGCTGACAAAGCTGTAGCGTCGGCTGTACGACAACCGCACGAAATAGTACCTGATCAGGGAACATCAATTGAATCGGTTGGCAGAAGGCGTCTCATACGCCGGAATGGAAATGGTACATCACTTAGGCGCCGGCGAAAGGAAGGTGCGCTTTTGCGTCGTGGTGCTAGAAGACGTGGAGAACAGTGGTGGACGCAGACGACGAAGGGTTTATGAAAAGTCCGTGCCTAAGGCTGTGCAGAATGCGACAGTGGTGGTCTAGCGATGGTGATGTGAACCTTTTCGATCTGGAATAAGTATATACAAGTGGGACTTAGTTAACTTAACTTAATGAATTTGTTTAATGGAAACTTTGTCATAAATAAAGTCATGGAAATAGAGTCAAGCGGGGCAGTGTTGTTGTATTTGTCATGTTTTTCGAGCAAATTGATTGTCATACTCGCATGACGATCTTAAATGAGTTGCGTAATCTTATTAGGGTGGTTCAAGATTAATTTTTATTTTTAAATATCAGCATGGACCAGCCTAATTTGATTGTGATATTTAACTATGTGGTGCAGTTGTAATAGTCAGTATGCCCGACTATAATTTTCTGAAATGTTTTACTTTGGTTTTCAATACATTCTAGAAATCAGAATTTCTCAAATTTTTTTTTTCAAATCCCTGTAAGACAAAATTCTGTTTTTTTTTTTAATAAATTTCTTTTTTAAATTCGACTTTTGAAAATTTTTGATTTCAAAAATTTTGCTTTTTCATAATTGGGCTTTTTTAAAACTTAATTTGCCAAAAATTCTCTTTTTTCAAGATTTTGATTTTTCAAAATATTTCTTTTACAAAACTAAAAAATTCCATTTGTTAAAATTTTACTTTTTCAAAATTTTGGTCTTCCAAAATTGTGCTTTTTTGAATTCTGTTCTTAAATTCTGCTTTTTCAAAAGTCAAATTTTTCAAAAGTCAAATTTTTCACAATTCTACTTTTTCAAAATTCTATAAACTTTTCAAAAGTCTAATTTTTTTAAATTCTATTTGTCTAATTTTGGCTTTTTCAAATTTTTGCTCTTTTAAAATTCTGCTCATTCAAAATTTGGATTTTTTTATAAAAAAAAAGTTATGATTTTTCAAGTTACTGCATTTTAAAAAGTCTACATTTCTAAAATTACATATTTTGAAAATCGACTCTTCCAGGAATTCTACTTTCCAAAAATTCTATTTGTCAAAATTCTGCTCCTTCAAAGTTCCGATTTTCAAAATTCTTTATGATAGTTTTCTGCTACTTCGAAATTCTCTTTATTCAAAATTCTACTATTTCAAATTTCAATCATTTCAAAAATTTTCCTTTTTTTTATATACCGATTTTCTAAAATTCAATTTGCCAAATTATGACTTTTCAGAATTCTGTCTGATCTTCCGAAACGAAACTTTCCCAAAATTCTACAATATTTGCCAAAATTCTGTTACTTCGAAATTCCTATATTCAAAAATCTATATCTGAATTTTTTCCTCGTCCGAAATTCTCTTTTTTCAAAGTTCTCCTCTGCTTTTCCAAAAACCTGCTCTTCCAAAATTTTTATTTTCTAAGTTTCGAAATTTAAAAATTCTTTTTAAAAATTCTACATTTCGAAAATTACATTTATCCAAAATTTGATTTTCAAAACTTTTGATTTTCCAAGTTTCGAAATTTAAAAATTCTTTTTAAAAATTCTACATTTCGAAAATTACATTTATCCAAAATTTGATTTTCAAAAATTCTGATTTTCCAAGTTTCCAAATTTAAAAATTCTTTTCAAAAATTCAACATTTCGAAAATAACATTTATACAAAACTCTGATTTTCTAAATGTCTACTCTTCTAAGAATTCAACTTTTTCAAAATTCTATCTACCCAAATATAAACTCTTTCATTCAAAATTGTATTTTATTAAATCTATTTACCCGAATTCTCCGCCTTCAAAGTTCTGATTTTCAAAATTTTCTGATCTTCCGAAATTCTTCGCAATTAAAATTCCGCTTTTCAATATTCTGGAAGACAATCTTTTATATATAACATTAATGGACAAACAAATCTGGACTTTATTCTAAATCTTTAAACAATATTATTAACTGAATTCAGAAGAGATAATTTGAACCTAAAAAAGTTCAAGCTCAGAAATAGAATTTTCGTCCAAAAAGCAGAATAATTGCCAAGCCCAAAAGCAGATTTTTGTCCAAACAGAATTGGGTCGACCAGAATTTCAAGCCGATCTTCCATTGCATTGGAGATCACTTAGTTGATAACCTTATTGGTTATTTGTCGAGATACTTTCGTATTTCGTACTTAAACTATACATTAATCAGCTGGGAATTCCCGCCCCTGATCGTTTAATAAATTGTTCGCTAATAGTTTTCAAGATTGCGCGGCCCGTAGACCGACGAGAATAGTTCGAGTCGCTCAACGCTTCAGACTAAACAGACGAAAGAGATAAGAGATTTGAGAATTGAAATTATTTAGAAATTTGGTGTGGGAAAATACCAAGTGATAATGATGAGTGATAATTATAAGTGATAAGCGATAATGATGACACCCTACTAATAACGCACTGTAATTGAAGTGTAATGCATCAGAGTTGCAAATCGATTACAAGGTAGAATTCAAAATATATAAAAGGCGCTGCATCGAAGGTCAGCGAATCATTGCAACTGGTTGGGTTACAAAATGAAGATCATCGCTGTTATTGGTTTCGTGCTGGCGCTTCTAGCCTTGGCGGCAGGTAAACATTTTTGGTTTATAATTTTATTTAAAACATTTTCACGTACATTTTACAGGACACAATGTTAATCTAACACTAAACATTGTTAATTTAATATATAGTATTTGTCGCTGATTGTCCAACTGCAAACTAATGCAATTTTCTTTTTCACTTTCAGCTAAGCCCAATCCTGAACCATTTTTGGGCGGTGGTGGTGGCGGCGGCGGTGGAGGCGGTCTCTTTGGCGGTGGTGGCGGCGGCGGAGGCGGGGGTGGTCTGCTTGGCGGTGGTGGTGGTGGCGGCGGCGGAGGTGGTGGAAAATGAAAATGTTGCTAGACGTTAATTAAAATAGTTCAACAAATTTCTTGGCAGAATTCAGAAAATTTTAATAAAATCATAAACCAAAGAAAAAAATCATAAATTTGTTTAAACTAAACTGTGACTTAATAGGTTATTGATAAATAGTTTAAACTGTTTGATTAAACTATTTGATTAAACTATTTCTACTCAATTATTGAAAAAAATAAATGATGAAAATTTTGATTAATTTAAACATTGAGTTTTTCAAATCGATTTTTTATTGCAGATGGATTGACGGAATCCATCGATCTTATTACTTCGACTTAGGCAGAATACTCCTGGGAGTAGAAAATATAAGCCTATCAATTTAAAAAAAAAATGTCTAGAGATAGACGGCGATATATCCAAACAAGGGAATAACTTCCTTAATTTCATCATTAATTCAAATTCTTACTCACATTTAATCACTCATCAAAACTCAACGTTGAATAAAATGATCAAGATGCCAGCGAAAGCATCGTCGATCGGTTGAGTGAGACGGAACATTGCTAGGTCCACACTGGAGAACTGTCTTAATTTCCTCATATTTCATCAAACATTCAAATTCTTACTCACATTTAATCACTCAACTCAAACTCAGCATGGAATAAAATGATCAAGATGCCAGCGAACGCATCGTCGATCGGTTGAGTGAGACTCGGAGCACATGATTTTATTCATTTAAAATCAACAGCGAACATAACTGTTTGAGAAATGTTGGCCTCCACCAAGGTTAGGTTAGGTTAGGTTAGAGTGGCGACAAATACATAGACCAGACTAGGTCCATAGCGATACCACATGCTCCCTTTAAATGCAGAGTTTCGGTTCTTAATGCGAAGTGTTTGAGTTTGGAGATATTTATTCCAGATAATTCGATTAGAGATTTGAAAAATGCTTGTCCAAGAATCCTCATTCTACATTTGGCTAGCGCTGGTCAATGGCAAAGTAGATGTTCTAGAGTTTCGTTTTCGTCCGGTTCTTTGCAGTTTCTACACAAAGGTGCATCGGGAAAAGTTCTCAAAATTTTGGGATTTAGTGGTTTGGATCGCTAAATCCAAATTTATTGTGTTTGAAATTGATGGAAGACCAAACGTGAGGCAGCCACTATTGAAAGAATTGAACCCCAGATATACAAAAAAAAAAATCGATTAAACATGCTGGTTCATCTCGGTAATGATGTGGAGGTGCTTTCTATATCTGGCGTTGGTCCAATTTTTTAAAATTTCAGATAAAATAACCGACACTAAGTACAAAGACGTAAGACTAAGGATACAATTTACCGCTAGCTTGGACTTTTCAGCAGGATAACGACCCCAAACATAGTTCGAATGAGGTTAACAACTGGCTTAAACTAAGCAATTTCAAATTCTGCAGGTGCAGGTCTAAGGTCCAGTCCTAAAAAAAAATTCAAAAAATTATGAAACATTTAAAAAAAGGGCAGAAAAAACCTGTCCTTGTTTGAAATATTCAAGGACGAATAGAAGAAGAATCACTCCCGATCAAAGTGCAGCCCTAGTCCGTTCAATGAGTAAGAGATGTGGAGAAGTCGTAAATACTACAGAAAGGATTTCCAACTAAGTTATAACTTTTTCTGTATTACAAATGAATGCCCAATGGCAATATGTCCACTGATGGTGGTGCATAATAACCTTACAAACTTGTCTATCGAAATATTAATTCCATTAAATTTTTTTCTATTCACTTTTAAATTTGCTTCTCATATCGAAAAGTATGCTTTGATTTTTCCGCTAGTTGAAATTTATATTTTTCGTGTGAATACTTTCGATTTTTACTTTTCCAGCTAAATCCAAGTGTGCCTTCGGCAATGAAGTTCCTTTCGATTTGTTCGCTTATAGTTTCGCTCTTAGTTGGTTGTACTTTTACTGCCCGCGACGCCGATGAGTTTCGCATTCTTGGTGGCTATCGGCCAAGGGCACATACGCTGGCCAAACATATCGTTTCCCTGAGATGGCGCCAAACCGAAGACAAGAATGGTTATGGCACCGGACATTTCTGTGGTGGTTCGATACTCTCGCCAAAAATTATCATAACGGCGGCTCATTGCGTCGTGGAGTAAGTCTCGAAGCACGGCATAACATCGTGTTGTTCTATTCGAATTCTTATAATCTGATCATTTAAATTCCAGTGATGACGACAATACAGATGAACCCAAGAATATTTATATTGTCGCCGGCTCACCTCAGCGTTTGATTAAGGATCCGGCGGCTCAGCTCATTGATGTTGCCAAAATTGTGGTACATGGTGAATATGTATTTATAGGATTTCGGGTCAAAAATGATATTGCCCTTCTGCATTTGGCGACGGACATCATCGAAGACGGCATTACCGCGCAAAGGATTCCGATAGCTGACAAGCAGGTCGCCACCGACACGAATTGCACTGCAATTGGATGGGGTAGAAATTTGCCTGTAAGAGGAGTGGTTCAATTGACTGGAAGCCACTTTAAGTTTAAGCAATATTTGCAATCCTCTGAAGAATTAAGCTTATCTTTTTATAAAGCATATAAAATAACTTACTTTTCATATATCTTTTCGATATTTTACAGTGATTTTAGTAAATCTTTAAGATATTTTAGAGTTCTTTTAGTAAATCTTTAAGATATTTTTAAGTTCTTTTAGTAAATCTTTAAGATATTTTTGAGTTCTTTTAGTAAATCTTTAAGATATTTTAAAGTTCTTTTAGTAAATCTTTAAGATATTTTTAAGTTCTTTTAGTAAATCTTTAAGATATTTTTGAGTTCTTTTAGTAAATCTTTAAGATATTTTAAAGTTCTTTTAGTAAATCTTTAAGATATTTTAGAGTTCTTTTAGTAAATCTTTTAGATATTTTTAAGTTCTTTTAGTAAATCTTTAAGATATTTTTAAGTTCTTTAAGTAAATCTTTAAGATATTTTGAGTTCTTTTAGTAAATCTTTAAGATATTTTAGAGTTCTTTTAGTAAATCTTTTAGATAATTTTAAGTTCTTTTAGTAAATCTTTAAGATATTTTTAAGTTCTTTAAGTAAATCTTTAAGATATTTTGAGTTCTTTTAGTAAATCTTTTAGATATTTCAAAGTTCTTTTAGTAAATCTTTTAGATATTTTTAAGTTCTTTTAGTAAATCTTTAAGATATTTTTAAGTTCTTTAAGTAAATTTTTGAGTTCTTTTAGTAAATCTTTAAGATATTTTAGAGTTCTTTTAGTAAATCTTTTAGATATTTTTAAGTTCTTTTAGTAAATCTTTAAGATATTTTTAAGTTCTTTAAGTAAATCTTTAAGATATTTTGAGTTCTTTTAGTAAATCTTTAAGATATTTTAGAGTTCTTTTAGTAAATCTTTTAGATAATTTTAAGTTCTTTTAGTAAATCTTTAAGATATTTTTAAGTTCTTTAAGTAAATCTTTAAGATATTTTGAGTTCTTTTAGTAAATCTTTTAGATATTTCAAAGTTCTTTTAGTAAATCTTTAAGATATTTTTAAGTTCTTTAAGTAAATCTTTAAGATATTTTTAAGTTCTTTTAGTAAATCTTTAAGATATTTTGAGTTCTTTTAGTAAATCTTTAAGATATTTTAGAGTTCTTTTAGTAAATCTTTTAGATATTTTTAAGTTCTTTTAGTAAATCTTTAAGATATTTTTAAGTTCTTTAAGTAAATCTTTAAGATATTTTGAGTTCTTTTAGTAAATCTTTAAGATATTTTAGAGTTCTTTTAGTAAATCTTTTAGATAATTTTAAGTTCTTTTAGTAAATCTTGAAGATATTTTTAAGTTCTTTAAGTAAATCTTTAAGATATTTTGAGTTCTTTTAGTAAATCTTTTAGATATTTCAAAGTTCTTTTAGTAAATCTTTTAGATATTTTTAAGTTCTTTTAGTAAATCTTTAAGATATTTTTAAGTTCTTTAAGTAAATCTTTAAGATATTTTTAAGTTCTTTTAGTAAATCTTTAAGATATTTTGAGTTCTTTTAGTAAATCTTTAAGATATTTTAGAGTTCTTTTAGTAAATCTTTTAGATATTTTTAAGTTCTTTTAGTAAATCTTTAAGATATTTTTAAGTTCTTTTAGTAAATCTTTAAGATATTTTTAAGTTCTTTAAGTAAATCTTTAAGATATTTTGAGTTCTTTTAGTAAATCTTTTAGATATTTCAAAGTGATTTTTCCAAATCTTTCAGATATGTTCATTGAAATTCTCAAATATTTTTCTTAATCTTCCTTTCAGAGTGGTTCCTTGGCGGCCGAAGTTATTTACGTTGACCTTGATATTATGTCGAATACCAAATGTCGTCGACGATCTGGCAGCACTCTCCTACATATCTTAAACTTAAACAATTTTGTAGTACGTAGAACATCGCTCTGTGTCGCTGATCTGAGTGATGTAAGTTTGCACAAAGCTTCGTGTCAAGGTGATTCCGGTGGTCCATTGTTTTGTAATGGCCAATTGGTCGGTTTGACATCAGGTGCTATCGGACCGTGTGGTGAAAATCCAAGCATCTATACGAGTGTGTTTCACTTTCGAGACTGGATCGCAAATTTTGCCATTCCGTTGAAAGTGAGTCGAGTGTGGTTCTCAATCATTTTGGCAGCGGTCGAACTTTTATCGTAATTAAATAAATTTTCGTTTTTTTTTTTCAATTAATAAAATTAATTTTTTTATAAAAAAATGTTCTGTTTTTTGTTTTGACTTCATAGATACTTTTAAACGATGCATTAAATATTTTCCACGCCGTTTTCATTCAGCTGGTAAATGATGCACATGGCGGCCAAGTGTGCACGTTCGCATCTGCAATTAAACAAAAACAAACAAAATTTAAATTCATAACATTACAACAACAAAAACAATAAAGTCCTGCCTGTCCGACTCTGCATTGGCTTCCAACTGGCATTTCTTGATCACCTGCTGCAGCACGTTTTCCGCGACATTTCCATTGAAAAGCTGCTTGAAGAAGTCGAACATTTTCGCCTCATCAATGCGATCGGCAGCGTCGAACTTTCACAATAAAACAACAAAAAAGTTGAGAAAAAATTAATGAATTTTCCAATTAGTTAAATAAATAAAGCCAATGTTCAGCTTACCAAATTATTTTTGCGCATGATGCAGTAGCGCAGGCATTTGGCATTGCGCGGCGGATCACGTGTGCCTTTAAGCAGCGCCTCGAAGCCAGCTGTGGCGAAATATTAAATAGTTAATATACAAACATATTAAAAAAAAATTAAAAAAATAACAAGAATGCTTAAACATTATTTTTAATTATTTTTTTTTTAATATTTGCAAACAATTTCGATGCAAACAAAAGATTTAGACAACAAACTCGATTCAGTTTTATTCATGTAGAAGCTCAACACAAACTCCATTTGCATGAGAACCGTTAGAAATACTAAACTAAAATTTTGGCCACTACTTGTTAATATATGCTAGACAAACTGATTAGAGTTTGGAAGCAATCCGCTCAAAACCACGCCCACTATTGCAAATAATACCGATTAATGGTGAACACGCAACACGATATCTTGAGAATCATTAGAGTTATTGAGTTGAAACTGTGTATACAATTTTTCTAATGCTTGAGAACAACTGATAAAATTTTGGAAACGATTAGGGTGGTTCATTTATAAGTTTTTCTATGTTAAAATGAAGCGCTTATAACTTAAATTGTCTATTTTGGTACACAAAACATTTAAAAAATGTCATTGTTAAATTAGAGCAATTTATCGAATTAGGGTGATTCGTGTTTTTCAATCTTAAACACTTTATTTTTTTGAGTAAAAATTTATTAATTTTGTTTTGCACTTTAAAATCTTTTAAAAAATTACCTAAAAGAAATATCATAATCTGTTTAGGATTGTTCAAGATTTATCAGATTAGGGTGGTTCGTTTTTTAAAGATTTTAATATATTTATTTGATAAAAATTGTTCAAAAAATTTGATCTGCATTAACATCTTTTGAACAAACGATATAAAAGAAAAATCGTAATCTAGGGTAATTCATGATTTATCATATTAGGGTGGTTCGTGGTTTATAATTTTCAAAATATATATATTTTTTAATACTAAAATTACTAAACAGAATTTAGTACACATTAAAAGAAACTTGTTAATCTGATTAGGGTGATTCATGATTCATCAAATTAGGGTGGTTCCTTATTCAAAGTATTTAATATATATTTTTTTAATAAAAAATAGTTTAACAAATTCGATCCACACTAAAATCTTTTGTTCAAACGATCTAAAAGAAATATCATATTCTGATTAGGGTGATTTATGACTTCTCAAATAAGGCTGGTCCGTGATTTTAAGTTTTTTAATATAACTTTTTTTTTAAATAAATGTTATTAATCAAAATTTTGTATACATTCAAATTTTTTTCACAAACAATCTAAAAGAAATATTTGAATCTTTCAAGGGTGGTTCATGATTTATCAAATAAGCGTGGTTCGTGATTTAGAATTTAGAATTTTATAATATTTCTTAAATAAAAATAATAATTTCCTTTTATACAAAATTATTTAAATAAAAAAAAATTGTATTCCATTTTTCCACAGTCAAAATTTTTAAATCATGAACCACCCTAATTTAATTCTGATATTTAATAATGTGTTGAATTTATAAAAGTCGGTAGAATCGACAATAATTTTTTTTTTAAATTATTTTTTGTTTTTCCAGTTTTTCATTAAGAAACAAAAGACTAACGACACAAACTTCGGCTCGTTGCACAATTCTCTGATTTGGAAATTATTTGAATATTAATTTTTCCAATATTAATTTTTCCAATTACAAAAAAAGAAGCAATTTTCACTCTACCTACCA
Source organism: Suillia variegata (assembly GCA_949127995.1). NCBI lineage: Eukaryota > Metazoa > Arthropoda > Insecta > Diptera > Heleomyzidae > Suillia > Suillia variegata. Next base: position 6,154,083 of record OX421846.1, on the reverse strand, counting down.
TCGGTAATTTCCACTTGCCGCGTATTCGCCGCATCCTCAAAGCAGCCATCCAGCGAGACTTCCGCCATTTGCAGCAGACTCTCAGCTTGTGGTGAGTTTGCAGCATCCGCAGCTGCGTGCTTAAATAAAAAACACAACAGCGTCTTATATACCGTAAATTAAAGGTAATATTTAAAATTTACTTGTCGCAGAAGTTGCAGCAGAATGATGCACAAAACGCCGACGCGTTGTTCCATCTTAAACAGTTCAAAAGTCGTTGTTGAAGTGAGATTTCAAGTGGATTCTAATCCGGCTTTTATAGCCGCCGCGTAATACGCTCACATCAATTATTCAACTCAAATCGAACGTTAAATAATTGAAAGAAAAATACTGTGAGAATTTTAGTAATTATTACTAATAGTTAGTATACTTAGTTATACTACATTCGCCTATTAATAGGTATTTGGTGGCGCCATTATTTCTGTAAGCGTTGGAGAATTGTACTCGTCGCCTATTGTACGGATGAGTATGATGGAAATTTTCGCACGAGACAAATTCAGTTTGTAATTAAGAATTTCCGAAGTACATAAGTAAACAGTAAAAGGTTTGTAGGAAAAAAGAAAATTATTGCTTTTGGAAAATTCGATTTTGGTGATTTAAATATGATTTAAAATTGATTTAAAAATGATTTAATATTGATTTAAATGATTTATTCATCATTATGTGAAATCGAAAATAAAATGGTTTGGACAGTCAAATATTATGAGAGACTGGTCTGAAGTTTTAGACTACAAAGTGATTACATTTTAATACAAAATCAAGTAAGAAATTATAGTCGGACTTATCGACTATAAGAAATGCACCACATTGTTAAATAAAACAATCAAATTAGAGTGGTTTTTGATGATATTAAAAAACAATAAAATAATCGCTGTCGTGCTAGCAAGAAACGATGACAGACAGAGAGACAGGCAGACAGATAGACAGACAGACAGACATACAGACGGACATGGCTGAGTCGGTTTCAGTTTTTGATTTTGAGTAAAAATATATACGAATATATATTTCTATATCTTTGAGTATTTCTTTACTTTACATTGAACTGAAAAATGAGCATGATCGGACCAAAACTACTTCCCCTCCCATACAAACTCGCTCTTTTTATGTTATATTATTAATAAAGGCTATAGAAGCACTGCGACCTGAAGGACCTATTGTGCAGCCTCGTTGCCCTACAAACACAATTCTAGACTATTTAAAAATCTAGTAATTATTGTGAGCTTAATTTTAACTATGCCATTGGGCACTAGAATCTCATTGCCTAGGTAGTTAAATCTGCGTCTTACCATCGCTGGACAAGTGCAAAGAATATGTTCAGCCGTTTCCTGCTTCTCTTGGCAGAGTCGCCATTAATCATTTCATCTACCACTTCTATTTTCTTCAGATGGTCAGTGAGTTTACAGTGCCCTGTTAAGAGTTCACTTTAGAGTTTTATGTTCTTTCTGTGAAGGTTGAGAATAGCTTCTTCTTTGATATGTGTTGGGTCAATGAGTCTCTTTGACTATCGCACGCCTGCTTGGACGCTCCAAGGCTCAAGCAGACTTTGTTTTTCCCATATGGGTATTAAGTTTTTATGGAGCAACTGTTTACCCCACAGAAGGGTTATGGACCTATGAACGTAGTTGCTGCACCTTTATTTGGCATATTTTTAAGATCCAGTTTCGAATTCGGAATTTAACGCTTTAGTAGATACAATAAATTACTCACAGAAATGGGCGTGATCAAACCCACTTATAACAGAGACTTATAATAGAGACTTATAATAGAGACTTATAATAGAGACTTGTGCTACAAGAAGCACATTTTGTTGGTGTCTCTAAATTGGCGGCGGGTATTTGAGCTTTGGCATAGCCGAAGATAATTCTGCTATTAGTTTTTATTCAAATTTTTTCCGTAAGAGAAAAAAGTTATTTTGTTTCTAATTTTCAACTTTATAAAAGTTATTCTAATATTTTTTCACTGGCATAAACGTTTTTTTTTTTCAATTGTTTTTCGGCAAAAAATATATTTTAGTCTTTTTAATATATATATAAATTTTTTAGCACTTGCGAATTAAAAGACAAAAACCTTCAAACCGAAACGAAAGACTTAAGAAGCGAACCAGCTTCAGTTTCAAACGACGCTTTAATTTAATTGTTCCTTTCAGCTTTAGCAGAAAAAAAATGAAATATTTCAAATCGAAAACAAAAAAAGGCTTCAGCGATTCTTGGGAGTTTCCTTTGAATTCTCGCCGGTTTCTAAACCTCAGAATCTTATAGACGGATATGAAAACGTAACGTTTCGCTAAGCAAAAAGTTCGCTGATGCGGAGTAGTTGCGTATTCCGAAACAGCGCTGTCCGGTCTACTAAACTGGGAAATATTTTTGTTGTCGTTTTTAAATTTATAAGACAGATTCTGCCCATTAAAATTCTCTTATTTAAAAATTATTATTATTGTTCTTTTTTTTTGTATTTTTTAAAAATATTCATTTAATATTTGTTAAACGACCACAAAGAGTACAGAAAAGCTTTAAATTGTGTTTATGTTTTTGTTGTGTTTTTTTTTTTTTGTTTTTCAAAAATATATGTAACGGTTTCAATACCAAATAAAACTAAAATTGTCATTAAATCATTTGTCCATTACGGATTGGCTTATGCTGCGCGTAGTTACTCCCAAAGATGTGTGTGCTTAGAGTTCCAGATTTTCAGCAGTCCAGCCCTTAGCCGTGGCTTGTTGCTTAATGCAGGCGCCGTATTCCTCGGCGGCTTCGCAGCTAGTTTTTTTACGCGAATTCACAATTTAAAATTATTATAAAAAATTAAAAAAAGATTATTTAGAAAAATAAAAAAAACACTCACTGATCGTCGGACACTGCAATCGCTTCGCAGGCATCGACAATTTCGGCGGCCTTCTGCTCCTTGTCGGCGTCGCCCTTAGCAATCAGTTTGCCGAATTGCAGTGCACCTTCACGGTTCAGCTTGCCATCGGCGGTCATCTGGATAAGCAAAAATTTTAATATAAATTTAAATAATTTAAATAAACTTTTTTGAACATGATTTTCAAAAATTTGTTAATTTCTCCATGGTTCAAAAAAGGTTAAAAAATTGCATTTATAAAATATTTTTAATTTGAAAATTTTTTTGTTAATCTGCTACTTACCGTATCGAAACGCTTCATGACGCATGCGCGCATACATTTGGCCTCTGTGCTGCCGGCCGGTTCATGCTTCAACATCGCGCCAATGTCATCTGCAATATCCATGTTAGTTTAGAATATAATAATATAATTTATGCCCTCATAACGCATGTCAACTCAAGCCCCAGTTGAGTTGCCAGTTTGGTTGCCACCGGCAAGTTCACTTTAGCGAAGGTAATTTTTATCGATTAGTTGACTTTTCGGTTGCCTGTTAAATTTGGTCAAAATGTCAAAAAGCAGTTCGGTTGCCTCAAAGTTTGGTGTCCGCTCGGTCAACTCAGCAACTTTACCGATCAGTTAATTTTTCGGTTGCCTGTAAAATTTTATTCATATCAACGTTGGCCACTAAGTCAAAAATCAGTTCGGTTGCCTCAATTGAGTTGTCAGTTTGATTGTCATCGGTAAATTCGTTATAAGCGAAGGCAACTTTAGCGATCCGTTGACTTTTCGGTTGCTTGTTAATATTTTTATTATTGTCAGTTCGTTTGCCTCAAAGTTTGTTTGCCACTCAGTCAACTCAACTGACTTCAGTTGCCATCCGTGGTAGGGTCAATAATGAAAATTATATTAAAAACTGATTAGGGAAATTTTAAAAAAATTACCATCAGTGGCGCCTGCTTCTTCCTTGCACGCATTGGCCACGACAAGCGCATTCTCCTTGGTCAACTCTTCGCACTGAAAATTAAGCGTTGATATTTTAAAAGCTAATTTACTTTTAACAAAGCACTTTTAGACGAAATGATTTTTGTGATTTTTTTATGAGATTTATGATATATGAGACAAATAAAAATAAAAAGAAAAATTTTCAATTATCAACTGAAGGAAATTTTGTTCACGAAGAACAAAAGAGCTAAGCAGCCAACTTGATTTTGGTATTTGTTATTGTCTCTGCTTTGAGTGATTTTTGTAACGTTCAGGACCTGTCAAGACAATATTTACATTGTCCATATGAGGCCCAAACATTCATTTTTTTGGGCTCTAGTCTTGCACAGCGATGTGGCAAATGTTTCAACTTTTCCTATTTTTTCATTTCACTGATTGTTGAGCACCGATTTGTGCACATTTCGACACAAACTAGTCTTGTGCTTACACTTGGTAATGATGGGATGATTAACTACGAACTGGCTCAGTGAAAAGTCATATGCCGCAGGTTAACAATGGCACCATCGAGTGAAGGCCCCTTCATTCGAGAATGAAAGGAAGAAAGGCAAAAATTATGGAATGTATCTAACCATATTCCAGATTACGAATACGATTTTTATTTTAGTTCTACAACAAAAAGCAAAAAATAATATTTGTGACGTTATATTCGAGGACGTTATTCGCTTTGTTGTTTTTTTTTGTAACGTTTTTTTATGTTAATAGAAGTTTTATTAGAACTTTAGGACATTTAACAAAAATGATTTCTTTTTTTATTTTATTGATTTATCGGTTTTTGATTAAAAGCTCCTCAAGTAATCTCCAGATAATATATTGTATATAATTTTAACACTTTTCAAATTAAAAAAAAAAATTTTTTAAATTTCGTAATTTTCAAACCAAACCAACAAAAAAAACGAAAGACTTAAGCAGCAAACTTCAAAAATACAAAAAGCTAATCAAATTTTCGCAGCTTTTGGATTAATTTAAAAATACAAAAAAATTACACTTTTTTTTTGAAAATACCAAAAAGGATTCTGTTTTGTTGTTTATATAAAATTTTTAATATTTTTCCAACTTTACCCTCACATAGCAGATCGCCGCGCACAAAAGCAACACAACACCGAACAGCTTCATTTTTTCTCGGAATTACTTTAAACACAATCGAAGCGAAGACGAAAAAAAAAAAACAATACTTTGCTTGTGCGGTAAAAGCCGGGAACTATAAATGCCGGTGTGCAGTGTTCATGTTTTTATACACTTTTCATCAGCTCGGCGCGGCTCAGCTCGGCGAGCGTGCGAAAACTCAAACACTTTGACACTTGACACTGGGCGCCATAATTGGCCCACAAATAAATACAAATCACACAAACAGCACACACTTTTACACACACACACACACACACACACACACACACACACACACACATAATCGTACATACACACGTAGAACAAACTGAACAATAATTAAAATTAAAGCCCTCAGCGACGATACGACGTCAATTTATTTGGCCAAAGGCGATACTATCGCGCGAGTGCGCGCTCGATTCCATGTCGTGGAGATGTGGCTTATTAAGCGCGGTGTGAATATTTCGCGCGGCGGAGCGACAAACACACACACACAAATTGACGATGGAAAAGTTATTAAAATAATGGAAAAAATTAAACAAACAAAAATGAAAAATTTAAAAATTAATTGCAATTTGTTTGATAATTGCACAAGTGCTCAAAAATGCAACAAACAAAAGCAGAGAGGCAACAACAAAAGCGATTAGCGCGAAAACTTCACAATTTCGACAACAAAAAATACAAAAGAAATTACATTAAATAAAATAACGAAAGAATTTACAAAGTTGAGGAAAAAAACACGACACGCAAATTTTGTGATTTTCAGAGTTAATAATTGAGCGACTGCTTAACTGAGTGACTGGAGTGATTGGCGCGTCTCGAGCTTGACTTGACTTGTCTTGACTGCAACTGCTTGCCGTGTCAAATCTAGATCTTGATCTGTCACGAGTCATCTTTAACTCTAACAATCTTGTTTGTTCTGTCCGGTTATTCCGGGGTAGTTAATAACCGAAGTAAACAATTTTAATTGATTTTAATTGAAAGAAAAAATTATACATCGTGTATGTAGTAAAATTAACCAATTTCGGTACGATATGCGATGTTGATAGTTTTTGCTTGTTATTACAATCGTTTGTCGATCTTGGTCGCGTCTAAAAAGCTGAGCCAGTTGCCTTTGATTTGCGTGGGCAATGACGCCAATTGGCGTGGTCAGATACTGGCAGGTTGTTGCCTATCACTTGGTCCTTCCACCTAAGATGATATTATCGAGTGTTAGTGTTCTTTCATTATTCTATTAAAAAAAATATTTGTATTAAGGTTACATTTAAATAAATTCTTCTTTTCGAAAATAAAAGAAGGAAGAAAAAATTTGTTTGCAACCCTAAAAAAGTTCTCTAATTTGTCTTTAAAAAATTGCCTGACCTCTTTTCTTCTCTTTTTAAAAATCTCTGCAAAGCTGTTACTCCTTTAAATCATATTTAACTTCTTTAGCAACTAATAAAAGAAGCAAAACTGCAATTAACACGTTTTGAATAAATGCCTGTCAGCTTTGGAAACGCAACCAGGATTTCAATTCGGTTTAATCGGGTGCAGGTCATGTGATAGTATAAAGCAATTATTAAGCCAGCCTTAATTGCTTCAAACATTCTTAGCTGGTTATTACAATCGTTTGTCGATCTTGGGCGCGTTCAAAAAGCTGCGCCATATCGCTTCAATGTCTTTGGTTAACCACAAAGAAATTCTAACAAGAATTCTTTTTTTTGCTTTCTATCTGTTAAATTTTGTGCTTAATAATATCCTTCGTGCTTGCTTCATAAAATTCGTTGCTTTTGCTTTGCCAAACATTTCTGAAAGCCTTTGCGTCTGTGTAAAACAACACTTAAGTCAGTTTGAAAAATTTCCAACTGCAAAAAAGCAAACAAAACAATTAATAACAATAGTTAACAATTTTAGAATATAAATTAACTCAGTTTGACGTAAAAAAAAAATAAACACTTGCGCAGTAAACTAAACAAAAAATCGCATTTATTTAAAATTAAAACAAAAGACTTAAACAACGAACTGTTTGCGTGGGCAACAGCAAAAGAGGAAAATTAAAAATGAATACAAATTCTCAACCGCTCGACTTTTCTTATCCGCAAAAAAAGACAAACATAAAAAAAGTCTACCATTAAAGAAAATTTCAATATGCTACATACAAGTTTGAAAAAGAAAGACCAGCGGCGCACAGTGGCGGCGTTTTCCGTTCATTTTACTTTACTTGTATTTTCTGTTTGTTTCCACATTTTCATTTTCATTTCGATTTAGATTTTAGTTGAGTTTATTGTTGTTTTTGTTTTTTATAATTATAAACTTTACTATGTACTATAATTCAGTTTAATTTTTAATAGATATATATTATTTTTCTTGCATTATCATTTCGTTTTTTTCTTGGTTGTTTTTTTTTGTTCTTGTTGTTTAATTTGTTTGTTGCTTTTTCTTTCAACTTGATTTACGCTTAATTACAGTATACGAAAAGAAAAAAGATCAAATAAAATACATCGAGTTGTTTGTTTGTTTGTTTGTGGGCTTAAATGGTTCTGCTTGGCAACAGTATGTGGTGCATAGCTTTAGGCGCCTCAAAATACAGCAAAGCGTGTTGCGCGCGTTGCACGGCAAACTTGGAAATTGTATTTTCGAAAGGAGGGGGCAATTAACAAGACGAAACGCGCAACAGGCGGAAGGGAGACAATTTACAGTTTGTTTATTTTTCATTATTTTCTGGTGGTGTATAAATTAAATTTTTGTAAAATTGTAATTTTGAATTTCTTTTACTTTTTTTTTTTTGTTTGTTTGTTTATGTTTTGTTTTACTAAACGCTCGCTCAAACGAAGCGCGTGGCAGTTGGTTTTTAATTACAGTTTTTCTAACACTTGCTACATTATTGAATTGATTTTCTCAGTTTTATTGGGATTTTCTCTTGTTTTCTTATGTTTTTTTTTCTTTACAAATGGAAACGAATTTGAAATGTTTACAAATTCTTCTTCTCTAAGCGCAATTATTTTGAAACTTAATTTTCAGGCTTGAACAGTTTTACAAAAAATGATATCGTTTCATTGATTTATACATACTTTTTTGTTTCGTTTCGAAAATGTTATCCTAGCAGCATTTCTTTGAATGTTGTCCATATCGAGAGAAATGCTTAAACATTTGCATTTTTAAACTAAAAAAAAAGTGACGTTGTGATTTAGGAAAAAAAATTATAAATTACGCACGTTTACAAATACTTTGTCAAACGTGCTGTAAGAAGGAGGCATGTAGGGGAGGGGCTCGAGGAAGTAAATTAAAAAGGACTTAAGCGAGGGCGAAAAAGTTTAGTTTGTGTGCTGAATTTTTGTTTTGTTTTTGTTTGTTTGTTTTTCTTTTTTCTAGCATTAATCGTACAAATAACTTAAATCTAAAATAAAGACCGGACGAACAACGCCGCATTTGACGACGAAATTGTTCAGCGCTTTTTGTTGTTGCTGCTGTAGGTTGTGGTTGTTGTGTTTTGTTTGTTGGTTTCTTTGTTGAAAACAGCATTTGCCCGCATTTGCTTTAGCTTTGTTTTTGTTTGTTTTTTTTGTTTCTTCTTTTTGTTTGTTATTAACTTTTTTTGTTTGCTACACTGATTTAGCCCAATGCGCGGCACATGCGTCTGGTCTGAGGGCGGTGGCGAGGCGGAGAGGTCGCAGCCGACTTTGCGGTTTTTTAGAGGAAATAATCCGCTTGCGGCTTCTTTGAGGGTATGCCTCTGCTTTCTTGTGGCGCAGCTTCGAAGATGACAAAATCTCGATGCAGGTACTCGTTCAGTTCCAAAATGGCGGCCACATTGCCGCACCTGGACGAGAGAGAAAGGATAACCATTAACATTAGAATGCAATAATTTATTTAATTTTTAAACAAACGCAAAGGATTAAAATAAAAATTCAATTCAAATTTAAAAAAAAACCCAATTTCACAAAAACAAAACAAATTGAACTCACAAAATGCAATAGAACAGATTTAGGTACCACCCTTTTATCGCTCACCTATAGCAGTAATTCGGTGCGGACCACACCGTCAGTACGGTCTCATTGAAGTGCCACTTGAAGCCCTCCATCACCAGCTGATGGGCGCGACAAATCATATCGATATCATTGGTGCGATTAAACTGCGACACCACATCCGAACCGAACAAATAACCGGCGCCGCGTGGCGATACACCCCAACCGGTCTGATCCTCCGGATCGGACCACAACAGATCGCACATCGGGCCGTCGTGCGGCACCTCTTGCTTGCGATCGATCGTACGAATCTGATCCAAATACTGAATGGAAGGCGAAAGTCCGCCGTGCACGCAGAAAATCTTGCCATCAATGATCGCCGACAAACTGAGATAATCGAAGATTTCGGTGCAGTAACGCCAAACCGCAGTCGAGCCGTACTTGCGCAGACACTCATCGTAAAAGCCATAGACCTGTGTGATCTGACGCGATTCGTGATTGCCGCGTATCAGCGTTATGCGATCCGGATAGCGGACCTTGAGCGCCAAGAGCAACAGAAACGTTTCGACGCTGTAGTAGCCGCGATCGACGAAATCGCCCATAAAGAGGTAATTCTTTTCGGGCACATCGCCGCCCACCTTAAACAATTCCTTGAGGTCGTAAAACTGACCGTGAATGTCACCGCAAACGGTCACGGGCGAATCGACGCGCTGCACATTGCCCTCTTCGACGAGAATTTCACGCGCTTTGGCGCAGAGCGCTTTCACTTCGTTCTCTTTGATAATTTCGCAGCGTTTCAGCTGTTCGATTTGACGATCGAGATCGCTGTAGTCGGTCATTGTGTTGCAGCGTGTGTGAGGGGCGAGGATGCGGGTGGGGTGATGGGAACAGGTAGAGGATAAGCAGCAGCAGCAACAGGTGGTGATGCGGGCAAATGACGGAGGCGCAGTACGTTGGTAGAATTTGGTATTTTTAAATTTTGTTGTCGAGATTTTTCTGAAACGTTTTGTGGTGGCGCAAAAGGGCGGGGCGGAAGAGCTGCGGTGCTGAAATGATAAAGTTTTTAATTAATTATATATTGTGAAGTATTTAACAAAGAGAGGCAAATTTGTTGTTGTTGTTGTTCATTTTCAAAGGACTTCAACAGCAAGAGGAAAAAAGAGCGCGATCTTTTATAAACAAAAACATAAAAATGTGCACTTCAAAAGAGAAGAATTAAGAGAGTAATATTGAATAAGAGAATCTATAGAATTTTATACAAAATTATTACAAAAACAAATAAAAGAAAATTTCGGAAATAAGCTTAGAGAAGTTTTAAAACGAAAGGCAGGCAAATGTCCTTCAAAGGAAAATTTGCAAAGTTGTACAAAATTGTGCACAATCAATCAGGAGATTTTGCTTCTTTTGTTATTGACAAAATGTATCCATCTTGAATTTTTATATGTATTCATTAATTTTTCTTTTTTGCGCCAAAGATTTCCGCAGCCAAGGACTTTCCTCAAAAAAAAAAAAAACAGCAAATATGCAAAAACGCTTAAATTTCAGAAAGCTGCAAGCGAGCAAATAAAGAAAAAAAAGCCTTAACGGAGGCAGACAAACTTTGAGTAGACGAGACAACCAGACAAGACAATAAGAAATGTGAAAGTTTATAAAAAAATAATAAAACAAACGAAATTGCACAATATAAATAAGCAACAAAAAAAAAATAAATAAAAGGGAATCAAACACACGAGCGGACGACCATGGATGCAGATGATTCAATTGCATGTAGGTAACGTAGGGGGCGGGCGGGCGTTCACAAACACATAAAATTAGAAAAACAAACAATAGAGATAAAAACTAAAAGTCTAAAGCAACGAAGGGTGGGGTGGGGTTGGGTGGTGGTTGAGTGCAGGTGCTCTATTCTAAAGCGCGAATGCGAAAATAATATCAACGCAATATAAATAAGCGCCAAAATCAACGCAAAAACTCAGGCGACCTCCAGTGCCGCCAGCAGCACCTTAAGGTCGACTCCGCGCGACAGCGTTCGCCGCACCGCACCACTTCGTTGCTCGCCCATAAACTGCACAAAACGCGTTTAACAACCAACAGCAACTACTCACTCACCTTTTATTCGCTTCGAGTGGCTTGTTTTTTTCGATTTTTTCAATTTCGCCTACAAACACCTGCCCTTGCGCGCTGTTTTAAGCTGCGTTGCTTTTCTGTAGTCTTCGAAAAGTATTTATGCCAGAATTTTGGCTTTTCTGTTCGGTTTTTTTTTTGCAATTTGAAAATTTGTTGTGAAAATTTGTAATTTTTCTGCGAAGAAACGCAAAAAAAAGATCCAACGCGCCGCAATTACAAACGCCTGCTGCTTTGGCTTCGTACGCTTTTGTTTCTGCGTTCGTTAAAGTGAGACGAGTGTATTGAATTTTCATGTTTTGTTTTGTGTTCGGAACAGTAGCGGCACTGTTTGCACGACACACGACAGTAAATCGTTTTATCTCTATGTGTAAAAGAGAAATGACTAGAGAGATGAACTGTCTGTCGCCATGTTTTGTTATCGATAATCAGGGCTGGCAGAAACTGAGATTTATGATTTAATTGTTTTTATGAAGATATTTCGAATAATGCGAGATATTTGTAAACAAATATTTGCAATTAAATAGTGTTATCTGTTAATTGAGGTTTTTCAATCTATGTGAGAATATATCAGATTTTGAATTCTCATGGTAGATTTGTTGAGAGCTTTTGAAATTTACTTTTGCAAATCGCATCTGGCATCCGTTATTCTAATACTTTTTCGTTTCCGTACGTGCATGAGCGAGACAACTGCTACACATACAGCACAACTGTCAAAATAAAATGCGCGCCAGCTCTACTCTCTCTCGCAACTCGCATTAAATGACGTCATACGCATAGTAATAAAAAAAAGAAACCACCCTAGGTTGGAAGAAAACGAAATTTTTCGCGCTCCCATATCTAATTTTTAGAACAAAATTAGTGTTTCGTGAGTGCAGAAGCAACGTCGAAGGTCGGTTCGAGAGTGCGTTTTACGGTACGTTTCTGCTAGTGTGAAAAAATATTAAACAAAAAACTGAAAAGATAAAATTCTATGAAAAATTCTAACAAGTGCGACGAACCGGTTTTCATTAACCAATATTGATAAGAACAAATATACGAAAGTAGGTGTGGTTGTAGTGCTAAGAAAGAAGGCAGCCACGCGAAAAGCAAGAAACAAAACAAAAAGAAAATTCCAATTAGAATCTGTGCATTTCGTTGATAAATAATTAAAAAAAAATCGTTCATTAAAGTTGTGCCTAAAAAGTTGTGAACTTATTTAAATAAAAAGTGCGAACGAACGAACGAACAAGTAAAATCTTAAATTGATAAAAAATTTTGCATATATATATTTTTATTGCTTTTTGTTCGAATTCTTAATATACCAAAAAAGAAGAAGAGCAATTTTGTTGCTGTCTCTGAAGATGTGCGTCTAAAGCAGATTACGTACGCAGGCAGCGACGCTCTTTGCTCTTTGCCGTCGCGATGCCCACGTCGCTCTCACAAGTCTTCTTGATGCCAACGCTTGGTTGCCGAATTTTTTCATTAATTTGGCAAAATTTTTCGACTTTAATAATTGTCGAAGGTGGTGTGGGGAGCGAGGGGGGGAACCTGAAAGAAGAAGACGATCGTAGGATGCTTTTCCGGTGTGCCGCAAACGTCTGCATTAAATAATAAAACCGCCGTGGACCTTCTTCCTCCAGTTTACTCTCTCTTCTAACGCCCCTTCGACAACAAACAAAAGCGTAAAATTCGGTTTTTTTATTTTTGGAAAAATTCTGCCTGCTTTCACATAACATACGAAAGCAAAAATATATGAAACAACAAAGCATACTTTCAGGCGGGTGTCTTAAATTATGCAAATATTTGATTTGAAGTGCAAAAAAGTGTTAAAAGTGAATTTGTATATAGTAAAATTTACAACAAAAAAATAATTCAAATAAACAACAACAAATTGGCGTATAAGTTTATTAATTTTTTTAATTTATTTCGTTTTTTTTTCATACAATTCCCCACTTTGCAGGCATATTTTCAGGCGCGTGCTTTTTAGTGTTTCTTTAGTAAAATTTAAAATAAGCAATTTTAAAAAAGTGCTGCTTAATAAATAGAAAATATTTATAAAAGTTTAAAAGTAACAAAAAACAACAATAACAACAACAACTGCCGCTTGCAATTTAACGCATTTAAGGATTTATAAGAAAAAGAAGAAGAAGAGCTGAGCAAGAAGAAGAAGAGCGGTAAAACAAACGCAAAATGGGAAATATTCATACAACCGGACCGAATGAGGCCTTAATTGTTTCAGGTGAGGCTCAACTTTTTTTTTAACTTATTAAATAAGTTTATAAAATTCATTTATTAAATATGTTAATAAAAAACTTTAATCAAATTGTTGTTGGAATTTATGTTAAATCTAAGAAATTGTTCTAAAATGTTTTTAAAAGCTTTGAAAAAAGATAAAATGTATCGCACAAATGAAAAGATAGGTTAGACATGTTGTATACCGAACGGTAGGTAATTAATGGAGCTTTAACCCTATTATAATTAAATCTGGCCATAATAACGCACTTTACCGAGATATTAACCCTAGAAAGCAAAAATTTCGAAGCAAAAATGGTAAAAATGTTTATATCTCAAACAGTTTTCAAGGTATTACAAAAAAATTTTATGAGTTTTTAAAGAACTCTTTAATGCTTTTCATTTGATACCACATTTATTTGATTACAGCTTAGCGCTTATAAAAAAAAAAAAATAACATAACTTTCAACTTTCAAGCTTCTTACCACGCCTGTCTGAAATTGTTTGTTTACACTAAAAAAATTCATCTCTCAAGACTAAAAATTTAAATCGTAGCCAACAGAGCCCGCTTTATAAACGCCAACAATTTTACTTGGTCGGTAACAGCTCCCGGAGAATGTCAAAAATTGGCTAAAAAACCGATTTCAAACGAGAATACTTTGCGCTCAAGTTAGTACACTTCAAAGTTTAACAATATAATAATAGGCTCAAACTTAAAAAAACCGCGCTGGACTTAAATAAATAAGGCATGATTTGAAAGGTATTGAGTAGAGCTTTAATCTCTCTTGTATTAATTTTTGATATAACTGCACAATTATCAAAGTTATCGACATTCTTTGAACAATTCTTGCATTTTTAAACTTAATGAGTTACTTTCTTGAAAAAAATTTCGTAATATAAAATAAAATAGATCTAGTAAGATTACAGCTTATTCAGTTACCTTTCATTTGATACATCATATGCCATATCTATATCTTATCAAATTGTCGAAGTTCCAGCCTAAGCAACAGGTTCGGAGCAATTTCAGGAAAATCCCGAAAGAATCTCCCATTATGCCAATTTGTTGTTGCTAAAGTAATAGTCTAAACTGTGACGTAGACGTTTTCCTTTGTTTTGTTTGGTTTTTGTTGTAGTTGTTGTTGTTTATTTTATTTTAACATCCCCTGCCATCCGACAAAACTTCAACTGAAATGCGTCACTCGATTATTACTCTAGAAAGCTTAAAATCCATCGTAGGACACGTGGCGCCATCCAACAGTCTTATTGCTCAACTGTTATTTTAAACATGCTTTTCAACGCTAGATGTCGCTCGCCTTATTTTTTTTACGAGTTAAGGTGCGGAGCGATTTTGATTTTGATTCGTTTGAACATGTTCTAAAGTTAAATTCTTCTTTAATTCAAGTAAATAAATAAATCAATTAATTAATTTAATTAATCAATTTAATTGATTATTAACTCAATATTATTAATAAAAACTGTAAAATTTTATAAATTTTTTTATTAAATTTTGAATTTTTACCGAAAAATTGATTTTTGGTTTTCAATTAAAGTTTTGATTGCTTTGAAGCATTCCCTCCACATGGCGCCATTTTGTAAATATTTGGCGCCACTACTAACAAACGCTTGAATTATTTAAATTTCCCAATTTTCGATTGCCAACATGTTTTTTTTTGTACACATTTAAAGAGAAGCGACACACACAAAGCAGCAGCTCAGAAGCGCCGCTGACTGCAATTTGCTTGCGCCGCCAAAACCTCAAAAGCAAAATTGTATGCGCCCCTTTATACGTATGTACGCTTAGGTGTGTGTGTGTGTGTGTTTCTATTTGCTTCCTTTCATTGCTCCCCTCTTTAATCTTAAATTTCGTCCTCTTGCTTGTGTCCGCCCGCCCGCTCGTTGCGCATAAAACGGAAGCGTGTTTGTTGCCTGGCGCCTGACGCCCGCAGCCAAAACTCAACGGAAAATCGATAAAATGACGAAAATTCTGCTACAGCTAAAGTTGTAAGCAAATTTGTTGTATTGTGTTTGTTGTTATTTTTATTATTGTTGTTGTTGTTGTAGTGTCGTCATCATCCTCATAGCCGGCGCTGTCTGGCGTTGAACCTGAAAAAGTTTTTCTTTTTTTTTGTGAATTTTTTTTTTGGTCGGAGGTTGAATTTCTATTTTTTTCGTACCAAAAATTTTCGGTTTCGGTTTTTGTTTTGGTTTTTGAATTTTGGGCGAAAAATAAAATTGCAATTCTGATGTGCGCTTTGCTTTTGTGCGCCTAAAAGTTGGCTTCGTTTTTTTGTTGTTTGTGCTGTTCAGTTCGCCCGCCCCCACACAAAATTTGACAGACGCACGTCGATGCTGTCATCGCAGACATGCCAATCTTTTTTTTCTTTCTGTTTTGCGGGCTCTCATGTCTATTGAAAGTTTCAATTTGTTGGCCGCTGTTGAAATTTGAGCAGTTCTTCTTACGCTTTGGGCGATTTTTGATGCATGCTTTTAGGCGACTGACGCCATTTTGGTATTTTCGTTTCATTTGAATTAACTTCTCAAATTTCATTAAGTAAATATAAAGTTGTGAAAACGGAAAAGCCTCCTCTGACCTCATTGCCTATTTTTGGGCGCAACTTTATAGACGAATTAATTAATTAATTGAGTCGAAGATAGCATGCTTTCAGGCGGTTGCTAGTATGACATGTGTATGTGTGTGTTTGGAAATATATACGAGTACTATATGTATGTATATGTGTACGCACATAAATTTCGATGTTTATAGCATGCAATTAGGCGTTTAGTTCATAATCACAATTAATTTTGTTTTCGTATTTTTGTGGTTTGACTTTCTGTGACGTTTTACTTGCTATAAACTTGTTGATGTGTCACCTCATTCGAAAAATGTGGGCAGCGTTAATTAAGAATTGAACTTCATTAATCCGAAAAAAAGTTAACCAAAAACTTAACTTCGTTAAGTTAATTTCGTTGATCTCGTTAAAAAGTTAACGTCGTTAAAAATTTAATGTACAAGTTAAAATTTGTATAGCAAAAACAGAAAATATTTTCTCGGATTAACGAAGTTCAATTTTAAATAAACGATGTCCACCTATGCATATGTATGTATGTATGTATGTATGTATGTATGTATGTATGTATGTATGTATGTATATAAGCAAGGGTAAATAAATTTAATTTTGTTTATTAATACCCCAGAAGGAATATCTGTCAGCAAATCATTCGATCTGCCCTAATTCAATTCTTTTCAAAATGCACGGGTAAGTTCAAAAATTAGCAAAAAATTTAACTTCGTTAATTAACTTTTAACTTTTTAACTAGTTCCTGTCCAGCTCTAGTTATTTGAATTTGTCTATAATACCGAAAAATCAATAAAGAAGTCGAATTTTTTTTACACAAAATCAGAATCCGAATTTTTCCTCAAAACGTGTAAATTTTTTATTGCATTTAAAATGTTGACCTTGATTGTCGTCTAAAGTCAAATATTTGTTTTAAAAATGTGAAAACTTGTTTTAAAGTTAAATTTCTTGGATTTAGATTTCCAAAAATTCGATCCTCATTTAAGTAGGGTCTCCCAATTAGAAGGGAATTTTTAATTTGTTAAAAAAAAGCGAGTGGCACTGGCGGCTGGTTGCAGCAAGACGGCGCGACCTGCCACACCGCGCATAAAACAATCGATTTATTGGAGCAACAATTTCCAGGCCGGATTCCGATGTCAACCAATGGCCACCGAAATATTGAGATTTAACTAACGCCTTGCAACTTTTTCCTCTGGACTTTTGTCAAATCTCAAGTCTATGCCAATACACCACAAACAACTTCTGAGCTCAAGGACGAGATCCAACGCGTCATCGGTGAGATAGAGCCGCACATCTGCGAAAATGTAGTAGAACATTTCATGACAAGGACCAGGCTGTGCCGCCAGAGTCGTAAGGGCCATATGCCGGATATTCTATTCCATATTTAATCGCAACATGTCTACTTTATAATTCAATAAAAATATCAGAAATCTCCGAAAGAAATCTGCGTTGTTTATAATAAAATTATAAATTGCGTTCTTAGTGGGATACCCTATACATTAAAAAATGATACCTTCGTTTTTCAATACATTAATGCATTGCACAATATTTTCCTTAATGCAGTTCAAAATTTGCAGTTTTTTATCTTATGAATAAATTCCATTCTATAAATAAAGCTAAATACAATAGCAAAAGAATAACAATAACAATAATAATGATAATTATCGGAATTTTGCGATAAGGCCGAAACCCTTGAGCCGTATCTTATCGAAATCGCACTTGTCGACTTAACTTAAGAATGTCATAAAAAAATATGTTCAAGCACTTGAAATTTGTGTCATAAATTTGTTATCAACTTACACAGATTACATTAAATTTGTAATTAAAATCATTTGCATTATTGACAACACAATTTGTTGATTCAGCAAAGTTGTTGTTTGTATCAATCAAATATTTAATCAAACATTTGCAAATATTTTCCAAATTTCAAACAAAAGTTTTTACTTTGGCAATGAATTTCTTATTTGATGAATTTTGGTAGTTTGCGAGTGACTTTTCATATAAGCTTTAAATAGCCAAAATTTTTTAATTGTATTGATTAATTGTATTTGATTTATTAATGAAAAGAAGAAAAAATTGAATATTTTAAATCAAATTCCACTTATCGGGTTCTAGTTTTGAGAACAAAATGTTTTTAGACTCTCTTTTTTGCAAATTTGATAAAAAATTTAATTTATTTAATTAATTTTTTAATCAAAACAAATAACTTTTTAATTGAAAACATATTTTCGTCAGAGTAGAAAGAATACGAAATTGAGTGCAAGACAATTTTCAATTAACGTCGTTTGTTGTTTTAACAAAAACGATTGTGTTTGTAGTTGTAATAAAAAAATTAATTGTATCAAGCAAAACTTTGTTTATATTGAATAAATTTTTGTCGGAATATTTCGTGCGGTATTCAACTACAAATTTTTATGTAGGTATGTATGTATGTATGTATGTATGTATGTATGTATGTATGTATGTATGTATGTATGTATATGTATATGTATATGTATATGTATATGTATATGTATATGTATATGTATATGTATATGTATATGTATGTATGTATGTATGTATGTATGTATGTATGTATGTATGTATGTATGTGTGTATGTATGTGTGTATGTATGTATGTATGTATGTATGTATGTATGTATGTATGTATGTATGTATGTATGTATGTATGTATGTATGTATGTATGTGTGTATGTATGTATGTATGTATGTATGTATGTATGTATGTATGTATGTATGTATGTATGTATGTATGTATGTATGTATGTATGTATGTATGTATATATATATGCACAGTAGTTAAAAGTCATGTGTGGAATTAAAAGCAGATTTCACGATTTGACTTAATTACTCGAATTTAACCGAACAACAAACAACAAATGTGGAACTGTCCACTGACACGCCAATCGATAGCTTACAAAATAATAAATGCCAACACATGTATAGTACATATGTACACGTATATATGTACATATGTATATAAAAGGGGAATTTTCTCAGTCTGTTGGTGGCACTTTGAAATTGTTTTTAATTTCTACTCAATTGTTTAGTAATAATTTTGTTCGTTTTCGTTTTTTGTTTGATTGTTTTTTGTTTATTTCATGACTTTTATCGTGTCTGGTAGAATTTATCAATGGTGCGCGAATATTCTCAGCATGACGTCACTGTTTTTTCTATTAATAACTTCAAATTCAATTGAATGTAATTATGTATACAGGGTGTGTCTCGCCGAATAGTAATTTAAAGGAATTTTTGTTAGAAATTTTTGAGCTTTAATCTTTATTTGAAATTATGTCATTAAAAAATAAATAAATAAATAATTATAAAATTTCTAATATTGTTGTCATATAATAGGCATCGTTAATTAAGAATTTAACTTCGTTAATCGGAGAAACAAAAACTAAAAAAGTTAATCTCGTTGAAAAGTAGACGTCGTTAAAAAGTTAACATACAAGCTAAAATTTCTATAGCAAAACCAAAAAATCAATTTTTTTCAAAAACTCGGAAAAAATTGTCATTATCTTTGCATAGAAAAGTTTGCGCTTAGAAATTCTAAATGTCGTTACATTTGTAATGTAGTTAAAATTGTTCACTAATTTAATGCAATTTATTTATAGCCCAGAATTCAATATCTGTCAGTCTCTCTGATTTACCTTATTTCAATTCTTAATTTTTCCCTTTTTGATTGATTTTACTTTGCAAATTTTTCGTTTTATATTTAACTTACTTGAATTAACGGAAGAAATTTAACGCGAGTTAATTAACTTTTTAGTGGTTTTCAAAATGAACGGCAAAGTTAAAAATTAGCAAAAAAAATTAACGTCGTTAATTAACTTATAACTTTTTTTTTTACTAGTTCGTGCCCAACTCTGGTTATGACATCTTTTATTATAACCCTGTATATACCAATTTATATCTATGGGTAAGGCTACAATGTTATGTATAGTAAACTTTAATCACATCTGTGTTTGGCGTTTTAAATAAAAAATAAATAAAAATACTTTATTGATATACCTACATAAAAAAGTTTAGGCCATTCACAAACTTTGCGTATTATAGTTTAGTCGAAAAGTAAAAATAAAAACAAATAATTTTGTTAAGGATTTCCAAATGCTTTTAAAACTCAAATTTTTTTACCAGCCAAAAATTTTTAAAATTTTGTGTGCTGATGCCTGGGTAAAGGTCGAAATTCTGCTTTGTTTAAACTTAAGTTTACAAAACTCTGTCTAAATTCTGTCTTTAAAAAAATTCTACTCTTTTCAAATTTTCCTTTTTTAAAATTCGACTTTTTCAAAATTTAAAGATTAAAAAAAAAAAACAAAATTTTTAAAAGTGGAACTTGGATTCGATTCTTTGATGCTTTTATTTTGAACATACTTTATATCAAAAAAAATTACACAGTATACTCCGTAACGGCCTTCAGCTTTTCGCATGCCAATCCTTGATGATACAATTCCAAGCGTCGTCCTCACTTGCATTCAGGCATATACATACGCACATACAATACAACAACTTTGTATTTGAAATGGAGCCATTTCGTTTTATGTTCTGTTATAGGGTGTGATTCAGTCAAATTCTTTTCGGTTTATGTATATTATTAAAAAGATATTTTTAGATTTCAGTGTTGCGGAGCAATAAAGTACTAAATCACGATACTTATGTATATTCTAAAAAATCATGCTACAAAGCGTGGCTATGTTTATTAAAAAATAAGCTAAACATTTTATTGGGGTTAGCCCTTAAACGCATAAACTGAAAAATTTAAAAAGCTCGATAAATTTCGAGGCACTTTTCGGGATCGCACCTTTGGAGGATCTCAAATTTTGAAATTCGGGAATTAAACAGTTCGGTCAGCTGTTTTAAACTAACAGCTGTTTTAATAAGTGTTGCCTAATGTAATTGTTAAATAAGTGCTGCCTATCGCCATTTTCTAGTTTGTACTGCCTTTATTTTGGTTTGATTTTTGGAATTTTGTAAGCTTGAAAACATTTGTTACAATTTTTTTAGAATTCTTATGTATGTAATACAGGCAACACTGAAACTTACGAAGTTTCTTTTTACATAGAGGCAACACTGAAACATACGAACAGTTTTTCGAGGGTTTTTTCGCAACTAATTCACTTCGAGTATTTGCGATTCACTCAAAAATTTTGTTTCATTTTTGACAGTTCTTTTTATAGGCTCGAAAACCTGTGAAGTTTTGAGATTTTCGAGGAATTTTTGCGTTAAATGGAGGGTTATTCCCCTGTTACAAAAGTGTGTATATTTATTTAATTGATCAAGTTTTTTTGTGTGTCAAAATAAGTTGAATTAATTTATTTTTTGACAGAAATTTTTAAATATAAAATTTATATTTCGCAATTTTAACCCAACCAGAATTTCGACCCCAGACCTTAAATCGCTTGTATTGAACACTAAAACCACAATTTCATTACGTTAATACTAACAAATTAATCCCTGGCGACTTTAACCGTTTCCAACCTCTTCGAACCGTTTCAACCCATTCTAATGAAATTTACAAAATGTTAATCAAAAAAGAAAAAATTTGCATTGCAAATTTGCAACAATAAAAAAAATAAACCGCACCGCACCGAAATACAAATTGTTTTTACCCTTACCCACTTTCAAACCGCATGACAACACTGTTTGTGTTTGTTGTCTGTTAGTCGGTCGGTTGAGTGTGTGCAACTGTCATTTCAATTTAAATTTGAAGGCGCGCGCGAACGACGCTCAACAAACCGAAACACAGATAAAAGTGTCAAAAGGGGCTTTCAAAGAAGAAAGCTTAAGTCTCTGAAATAAAAACAAACAAGGAGAAATATAGCCGCCGCAGGATACTCTTGATTTGACCAGTGTTGCCGCTTGTTTTCGCAATGCAAATTTAAAACTTGCCTACTCTCCTTTGCTTCGCGAAAAAAAATATGCCCCCGAGCTTTTTGTTTGTCTGTCTCTAAACTCGAAATTCAATTTCGCCGGTTTTAAAAGGGTTCTTCGCCGGTATTCTTGTCCGTCCGTCCGTCCTCAGCTCCACTCGACAATTGCCATATTGATAATGATGCTTGATGAGCATCATCTGTACGGTGTTTACCCGTTATTCTCTACCTCTTTCTCTTCTCCTCCCCCCAAAATATTTCCTTTTTCCCGGTACACTTAAAAAATTTACTTGAATATAAATATTAAAAATTTAAAGTGATTTACAAATATTTAAAAATAAAGTGCCCTTTTAGACTTGGCAATTAAACTTGCTTAACTTATAAGGTTGGGTGGGAAGAGAGAAGAAGCTTTTGTAGAAACGTGAAGTTCACCGTAGATTAATTTAAAGAATATTGTATGTAAGGTTTAACGAATCAGTTCGGGGACTAGTACCTATACAATACTTTTCCTATCCATATTCTTCTTAAATTCATCCGTGAAACTAAGAAGTTTGGGGAATAGTTTATAAACTTATCTTCTATTTCCCATCCAAACATTTCATTTCTATATCTCTACTTTCTATTCCGACACTATCCTGGGTACAGCACAAAGGTCCTTGAGGACTGAGAGCTGTGGTCCCATACCAGCCCACATCAACTCTAACTCTAACTTACCTATACAACATTACACAAAGACAGACAGACAGACAGACATATAACGTTGAACTAATTTCCGAAAGTGGCGGATAGAAGGGTGGGGGAAAGGAAGGGGCAAATCATTTGGTGAAGTTACGATTTAGAGAGGAGAAGCTTGGAGAAGTGTTATACCTTTCAACTCAGCAAGCCAACCAATCTCCTAAAGATGAAGAATTGCTCGTCACTAAAATTGCCTAGTGTAAAAAGAAATTATTTCGTAACGTTTACCTATTATAATTGTATTAATTGAGTTATTTTATTATACATTAATCTATTTTTTTTTCTAAATATCTATTGTTACTTTTACCTGCTTTTAATGTAAAATTAACATTTTAACAACTATTCTTTTAAGTGTACTCGTAAAGCACTCATATATTGTATTATATCGACTTGATGTTTACAAAATAACAAATCACATCCTTTTTTTACGCTGACTTCAAAAAAATTGCCCGTTCTCAACTTATTACACCCGTCTGTCTCTCTGTCTGTCTGTCTGTCTGCTAGTATCGTGTATCTTTCCTTATTCAACCCTCATTTGTTGGATACGTACGTAACTACGTAGCCCTATTTTAGGTTAATGCACTTTCATAACTGCCTCTGCCTAAGTAATGTGTATGTGTGTATGTGTGTCTGTATGTTTTTATTTTTTGCCCATATTATTCACTCCGGTTTTGGCTACATTATGGCAACACAGCCACCCCATTCGCCCAACTCCCTGCTGAGATTTTAAACAGTATTCTGCGAAGTCTTTTGTCGTCAAATGAGCTCTCCTTGTATTTTTACTTCTGGTTTGTCTCGCTATTTTTTTTTTTAGGATTTTCAGTAATGCAAGTTTATGAGATATTATCATTTGCTTTTTAGCTTTTACTTTTGCCAAATGCAAATAACGAGCCAAAATTATATAAATGTGGACATTTTTGCAGCCCTACTGAGCGGATACTTTAGTGATGTCAACTGCATCTTGAAAGGCAGTTTATTTCCTTTTTTATATTTGAAAAACATTCACACATTTTTAGACTATCTCTTCCCAGCAAACAATCTGATTTTTTTTTAGACTCTAATTGGACTCTTTATTTTGAGCCTTTACCCTCTTAAAGATCACTTATAAGTGTCCGTCGCCAGCGTGTTTCGGCTTCCTGTAAGGACACTCAGATGTAAGTCTGAATTATGCTGCTTAAAAGTGTCATATATGAGTATTTTCAGACGCTAATTATGACACTTTTATGTGTCTTAAATCTGAAGTTTTCACATTTCGACGACGGACTTTTGTCTCGATTGTAGACATTATCACGATACATTTTGTTGGTAAAATGTTTCGACACTCATGAAATCGTCAGAATTATGTCACTTTTTACAGTCAAATTTATGACACTTCTTAGAGTCATAATTCTGAGCGCTCAGAAAATGGCTTACTGGGTTATGCGTTATTGTGTGCAAGTGTCAACAACCACAAATCCAAAAGATGTGTAATTATTTTTAATTGAAGTACATTGCACCCAAAATACAATTAAATAAAAAATTCAGTTACTAAAAGTATGTCATAAAAACGCAACAACAACAACAAAACACTTTTTTATGTTTATTCGCATTTTAATTTACATTTTTATCACCTGAGAACTCAGTTCATTGTAACAGTTACATAATAAATAACTTAAAAATTTACCCACGCTTACCAATACAAAAAAAAACCCCGCTACCTATGGCTAAATAAACGTAGCACTGGCAATACCCCTTAACGCTCCCAAACGCCGCGTATCATATCCGCCGCCTTTTCACCAATCATAAATGCCGCCGCATTAGTATGCGCTGTCGGCGGAAATGGAATAATGCTAGTGTCCACCACACGCAACTTCTTGATGCCATGCACACGCAGCTCAGGACTGACCACGGACGTGGAATCTGCTGCCGGACCCATGCGACAAGTTGCCACCTGATGATGCAGCGTATACGATAGAGTACGTATAGAGCAACGCCAATAGTCATCGCTGCCAAAGGAATATTCCTCACAACCCGGCACTGGAGTGTCCAGTATACGCGTGCCTATACGCTGCATAGCAGGTGTTTCTGCAATCGTTATGGCAGCCTTAATGCCCTCCAGCAAAAACTCAACATCCTCCTCGTTGATAAAATACTTTGGATCGATGATGGGCCACTTTAGCGGATTGCGATTCTGCAGCCAGAGACGTCCCACCGATTTCGGATGGAAATGCATAACCAATACCGTAAAATGATCCTGTTGCGCCAATTGCAACGGTCGATAGAGCGCATTGTAGACATCATCGCGCATATTGGCGCCTAGCTTCAGTGCGGTACCATCGTCCGAAGCAAAACTGCCGGCGACCGTTATCAACTCGATGTCAGGCATATCGGCAGGCTCGCGAGAACGTGGCACCTTCAGAAAGGTCAATGACTCGACGCCACCAATTGAGGAAAGACGCGTATTTGGATTGCGTCCCACTAAATACTGCGTTATATCAGCGAGCGTAACACGCGATGGAAACAAACTCTGTCCTGTGGTATTTGTAATGAATGTGGGTCCGGCGTGTGACATGTGATCGTACAGCCGCACGCCCACCGGCAGCTCTTGCAACAGCGGCACTTCGATCGCCTTTAGGTTATCCGCTGGTCCAATACCCGACAATATCAACAGTTGTGGCGAGTTGAAAGCACCCGCCGACAAGATCACCTCTTTGCGTGCTTTGAAAGTATAAGACTTCTTCTTATGTAGAAATTCGACGCCGTACGCCACTTTAGTCTCCGGATCGATAAGCACGCGTGTAACACGCGCAAACGTCAGTATGCGCAGATTCTTGCGACGATTACGTATCGGTTCGATGTATGCGCGAAAGGCACTGTGCCGCTGTCCATTTCGTGTTGTCGCTTGCACATACGAGACGCCCAGCTGTGATTCGCCATTGTAATCGGTGCGCGCATGTCCCGCTTGCTGTGCACCCCTGACAAACGCATGTACCATCTGCGTACGGTAACCGACATCCTCGACGCTCAACAGACCCGAATGATTGTGATAGGCGGACTGTTCCAAGCCCGCCAAATTGGCATTTTCCGACTTCAGAAAGTAGGGCAAAACTTCCGCATACGACCAACCCGTATTACCCACCTCAGCCCAACGATCATAGTCCCGTCGATTACCACGATTGTAGATCATAAAATTAATCGAACTCGTACCGCCGAGTATTTTACCGCGCGGCAATGCGCACTCATTGTTATACATGCCAAAGCAGGCGCGCTTCTGCGGTGTCGAATTGTAGCCCCAATTCGCATGCGTCGCCTGCATATGACCGGCAAGTGTCGGCACCAAATGTCCGATATTCTCGACACCGCCTGCTTCAAGCAGATATACCGTCCAGTTGGGATTCTCCGAGAGGCGATTGGCTAGCGTACAGCCGGCTGCACCACCGCCAACTATTATAAAATCGTAGGTGGCAAAATTTTTGGGCGCTACATGTGGAATCAATTGGAATTAGTTGGATTAAGTTGATTAGTAAATTAATCAGACAGAATTTAATTTGAAACGAATATATTCGTTCCCATTCTAAATATTCAGGAATACGATTGTTCATTAAATTTCCTGGATATTTCCATTTTAATCCTTTTTGGTGACACTTACTCTCTGGTCTTAGCTGCTGTTCAATTGTATTTCCCACGCCAAGTTGTAAAATATTTTCAAGTATATTTTGACCTAATGCCAAATTAAGCCATGTGCCAAAGATGACAAGCACAATCAGCTTCTTTAGATCTGCCATGATAATTTCAGTGTCCTCTTTAGTTGATTTGGAACATTAACTCATGCCTTAAACTTATAACTTAACTTAACGAAACCCTCGCGATTGAGCCTGATTCTTCGAAATGAGGCCAAATATCCGAACTTCAGTTATATTTATCACCAGACATGCGTTAACAGAAAATTTCAGTGAACTTCAACTGGTGTTTGTTATTACAGCATCTCAGTCATTGTCATGACTCGGTTACATAGCGGTGGGTTGGCTACATCATGATCAAGTGCTCGCCGCCTTAACAGTGACTAACAGCTGGTTGGGATGTTAAAGTACAGGTTGCTGCGAGGCGGTTATGTTAAGTTCGTTTAGTGTTTACATTTTGAAGCGTTGTTGTTTTTTTTTATTGGTTAACTTGTTCCAAGTCTGATCTGGTTTTTGCAAACTTTATTAAACGACAACAGGGTTCAGTTACCTTAAACATAGTACTGAATTTATTTGAGTTATAATGTCGCTAAGGTTGAAGTGGACCTCCACAATTAGCTGAAGTAACATGCGAATTTGGTATTAGTTTAATGTACTAGTATACAACATTTGATGGGTTGTAATTCCAGCAAGTTGTCAAGTTCAAGCCACAGATCAGTAAAAGAGCCGGTTTCATTTAGTCGAAACAAGTCGACAATTAAATTTGGTAATTGCTTTTCCTGCTTGCTTGAAAAATGATTCATTCTAATTTTAATAATTTTAAATTTATACTTTTAACACATTTAAAAGTTATCATCTTCTTTATTTATTAACAACACGCAACTTAAAAGCTTTCAAGCTAAAAGCTCATCATTAATAAAGAATACAAAATATAAAATAAAGAAAAACGATTTTGCATTTCTTATCTTATTAGTCTTTTATTTTATTGCTTTCTAATTAACCCAATTTCTTAAACACGCAAAACAAACACGTTATAACCCCTTACCAAGCTTAGCCAACCTCACCAAGCGCTGCGTATCATATCGGCCGCTTTCTCTCCAATCATAAATGATGCCGCATTTGTATGCGCTGTCGGCGGAAATGGAATAATACTGGTGTCCACAACACGCAAGCGACCTATGCCATGTACCCTTAGCTCATCACTAACAACACTTGTTGGATCCGATGCCGGACCCATGCGACAAGTCGCCACCTGATGATGCAGCGTATACGATAGGACGCGTATCGAACAGCGCCAATAGTCATCGGTACCGAAACGATGTTGCTCACAGCCCGGCACCGGCGATTCGTGCAGACGCGTTCCAATCCGTTGCATGGCAGGCATTTGCGAGATTCGAATCGCCTCCTTAATGCCGCCCAGCAAAACTTCCACATCTTCGGGATCGCGAAAGTACTTCGGGTCGATGCGTGGCCATTCCAGCGGATTGCGATTGTGCAACCAAAGGCGTCCCACCGATTTCGGATGGAATTGCATAATGAGCACTGAGAAATGATCCTGATTTTGAAGCGCCAGCGAGCGATAAACGTTATTGTAAATTTCATCTTTGAAATTGGCGCCTTCCTTCAAGGCGCTGCCATCGTCTGAGGCCAAACTGCCCGGCACAGTGAGTATCTCGAAATCGGGCATATCGGCGGGTTCGCGCGACCCCGGCACTTTGGCGAACGTTAGCGACTCAACGCCTCCGATGGAAGACAAAAGCGTTGCAGGATTACCCAGGGCATATGACTTGACCACAGCCGGTGTAATTTGCGCTGTAAAAAGTGACTTGCCCGTGGTATTTGTCGTAAAGGTCGGACCAAAGTGGCACATATGATCGTACATCCGCATGCCAACGGGCAGTTCTTTGATAATCGGCACACCAATCGATTTCAAATTGTCTGCCGGACCAATGCCGGACAACATAAGCAGCTGCGGTGAATTGAAGGCGCCCGCCGACAGTATAACTTCCTTACGCGCATAAATCTTATAAAGCGTATTGCGATAGAGCAGCTGTACGCCAATGGCTTCCTTGGTACGCGAATCTATAAGCACGCGTGTGACCTTTGTCAGCGTTACTATATGCAGATTCTTACGCGTATTTCTTATCGGTTCGATATACGCACGAAATGCGCTATGTCTGCGTCCGTTTCTCGTATTGGCCTGTACATATGACACGCCCATTTGCGATTCGCCATTATAATCGGTGCGCGGATGACCAGCCTGTTGAGCGCCCTTGACAAAGGCGTGCGCCAGTGGCGTTCGTATTGCCACATCCTCGACATTCAACGGGCCCGAGTGATTGTGATAGCGCGAATATTCCAAACCCGCCAAATTAGCGCGCTCCGATTTCAGGAAATACGGCAAGACCTCGTCATATGACCAGCCGCTATTACCCGCCGCCGCCCAGCGATTAAAATCATGCTTATTACCACGATTATAGATCATATAGTTAATGGAGCTCGTGCCGCCAAGTACTTTGCCACGCGGCAAGGCGCACTCATTATTACGCATGCCAAAGCAGGCGCGCTTCTGCGGCACCGACTTGTAGCCCCAATTCGAGTGTGTACCCTGGAGATACGGTGCCATTACGGGCACCTGATGTATGATGCTTTCGGTGCCGCCCGCCTCAATTAAATACACCGACCAATTGGGATTCTCGCTGAGGCGATTCGCGAGTACACAGCCCGCTGGACCCGCGCCAACGATAATAAAGTCATAAGCGGCATTCTGGCGTGGCGCTGCAGTGAGAGGTTGTAAAGAGTTGACATGGTTATTAGTGGTAATTGTGGTAGTCAGCTATACAACACTTACGATCATTATAGAACGGCTGCTTGAGTATGTTGCCCAGTCCGAGGCTCAGCATTTGCTGCAAGCTTGCACTCGTATATGGTTGTTGTTGTTGTGCGTAAACTGTCGACTTTATGGCCAGCAGTAAAAATGCAAGCAATAAAAACGCTTGCGTTGGCATTTTGTAATTATAGTAGCTGCCTTTTTGTTGTTAGTGCTGCTGCTGCTGCTGCGTTTAACTTGACTGTGAGTTGAAGTCTTCCTGCAAGGCTAAGGTAAAGACGACGCGTCTTTGCCGCTTAACTTGTCGGCGACAAATGATACGGTCAAAATCGTTCTGACCGCTTCTGACCAAGTTGGTCTTTACTAAGTTCTTTAAACTCGATTAAAACTTTTGGTTTGTTCTTTTTCAACGCATTGTTTCTTTTCTTCTTTTGGTTCTTCTGGTTCTTCGGTTATGTCTTTCTGCTTTTAAACGCGCGGTATGAAGATCTTCTCGCTATGGTCTTACGCTGCCAAATGATCTTTCTTGTTCATTTCTGTATTATTCTGTGGTATTGATTTTACGATTTTTTTTTACCAAATATGTTAAACTCTTACTTTCCAGTTTGTCGCTTAACCTAAAACTAGTTCGGCATCTAATTAACCTATCTATGATAAACATAATTTACAACCGAATTCATGTGGTTCATTCGAATATTTTGATTTGACTTGACTTGATGTTGATGAAGTTCAAGTTAATCGGCTAAACCGGATTTCGTATGACTTCCAACTGTAACTCAGGTCTGTGTTGACTTTTGCATCGAGTGGCCCCTGATTTGCTATCAATTATTTCGAGTTTATGTATCAAACTGCAACTTGCTCTCGCTTTAATTGATATTCTTAAGGCCCTTGGTGATTTGTGGGCTTAGTTGTTGAACCGGCACTGTTGTTTGTTATTAACATTTCAAGTTCACTTGTATTTCAGTTGCAGGTTGATTTGATTTTTGTTTGTCTGTAAGTTGTCGATCTTGCTTGACCGCAATTACTTTTGAGATATCAACCTATTGAACCAAATTATCAATTTGTACTTGCAACGATTCGAACGAGACCCCTTCGCGGTGCATATCCAATGAATGGCAAACTGAGTTGTCAGGTTCCAATGTTTATATTTATTTCCTCTTAATTGTTATAGCTTATATAATTATTACAACAATTCACTAGAAACGAGTGTTTAGTTAATTTAACTAATTTCGGCACAAAATAACTAATTTTAAAGTACTTATTTGTTATTTTAATAGTATTTTCATGTATTTTTCTTGTTATTCAATTGCAGGTAACTATGTTGTTTGAGTACTGCTATAATTGGGTTGTAAGGTGTAATTATGATGTAAGTAAAGTCGGAGGTTGTCTAATTTATTCGGTGTTATCTGTCCTTTTAAAGGTTTTACTAAACTGGTAGCGAATTCGCGTGAACTTTGAATTTAAAAACAGAAATAATATAATTTTGTTAATTGAACTATTAGGAACTCTAATTGAATATTTTGAATGTATAAACGAAAAAATGGATAAACGAATGAATTAATAAACGAATAAATGAATATATGAATTAATAAATCAAAAATAAATAAATGAATAAACTTATAAATGAACGAATGAATAAACGAATGAATGAGTAAATGAATATTTGAATAATGACAAAATAACTAAATGAATACATGAATTAATAAATAAACAAATATATAAACGAATAAATAAATAATTGAATAAAAAAGTAAATGATTGAAAGAATAAATGATTAAATAAATAATTGAATGAATACATGAATTTAATAAATGAAAAATAAACGTATAAATGAACCACAAATATATGAATAAATGAATAAACTAATAAATGATGGAATGAATGAATAAACGATTAACTGATTAAACGAATAAATGAATAAATTAATAAATGATTAAAAGAATAGATGATTAAATGAATGAATACTTGATTTAATAAGGTAGAAATAAATAAACTAACAAATGAATAAATAAATAAACGAATAAATGAATAAACGAATATATGATTAAATAAATAAATCAATGAATAAACGAATAAATGAATGAATAAACGAATAACTTAATGAACGAATAAATGAATGAATAAATTAATAATTGATTAAAAGAATAAATTATCAAATGATTAAATGAATGAATACATGAATTAATAAATTAAAAATTTATTAACGAACACATAAATAAACGTATAACTGAATAAACGAATAAATGAACAAATAAATAAATGATTAAATGAATAATTGAATGAATAAATGAATAAATGAGTAAATGAATACATGAATAATGAATAAATAAGTAAAAAATATACTTTAGCTTGGTTTAGATTCAAAAAATCGCTTCTGTTAAAATCATTTTCTTATTAATTTCTAATTTTGTAAACTAAAGTTTAAATGCTCCATCGATTTACCTTAAGCAAATGTAAAATTACTTTCCTTTGTTTGCTTTAGTGTAAAAATATAAAAATAAAAAAATTTTGTTCAAAACACTTAACAATATTTTGTTATTCAAATTGTTTGTATGAGCAAGGCCGTTAAATTGTTTATATTTTATTAAAATACAAAAGAATTTCCATTGCAATTTTTCGTTATTCTTCACACTTAAACAATCGACGAATGCATGACAGCATTCTCCACTTAGACTGATTGCAAAAGGCTTTCAAAAGCCGAACGCTTCAGTTTCGCCTACTTCCTTAAGCGTCTAGCTTTTGTCTTGTCATTTAAGTTGTGCCTTTAGTGACACTAAGTCAGAGAAGTGTTCTAGACTGGCTTTTAAAATATCAATACAATTCAAAGGGTTTCGAAGAATTTATTTGAAAACTCGAAATTTTATTAAAAACTTTCAAGCGCTTTTAGGCAAATTTTCTTTATTAAATCCCCAACTCCGATTACTTGAAATTCTATTTTTAAAATAATGATTCATTCGTTATTGCAAAAAAGAAATTGCTCACCCACATGCCATGCCCTTAATTCGAGTGGCACTTATGGCGCAACCAATTGAGCCATGTTAATTAGAAAACCGCCAAGCCGAATTGGGGAGCATTCGTCGTCGCCGTCAAGTGTTTGACTCGAGAGGATTTTTGTCAAAAGCGGCGCCAGGCAACGGCAACTCTCCATTTATCCATATCCGTCAACTTTCGGAACAGAAATTCACGCAAAAGTGGTTTCTCAAGGATAATGGTCTCCACAAAAAAAAAAAAAACTGGGTTTGCCAAACAATAAATACCACAAGAAGCTAAAAAAAACCATCGCGTAGGATGGCTCTGCGCAGGTGTGCTTAAGCAAAATAAATAAAAAGCGGCGGCTTTTAATGGCAACCCTGGCTAACAAAAAACAACACGAGCACACCAACAACAACAACAGGTGCGCCACCAAATAGGGTGAAGTTGAATGTATCCTCCTCGTCTCGGGTTTTATTTATTAATTTCGCTTTTTTTTTGTCCGTTGTTTATTTTACGCGTTCATTTGGCGTGGAGGTAAACAAAAACAAAACTTGGGCTTTATGCATTTTTATTGCCATACGCTATATTCTGGCTCTAAGGACATGATACTTAATATTTGAGTTTGAAATTTTCTAAAAAAATTTTTGTAATATAATTTTTACTTTTGTTTTCATTTTCTAATTCATGAAATTTGTTAAGTCTCTTTTTATAAAATTTTTTTTTATTCTAGATACAATTTTTGAAATGTATCTTTAAGATACATTTTTGATATGTATATATATTTCAGATACATTTTCGAAATAAATATTTAAGATATACTTATAAATATGTCTTAAAAATGCATTTTTGAAATGTATCTTTAAGATGCACTTTTCAAAGGCTTCTTTTAGATACATTTTTGTAATATATATCTATAAGATGCATTTTTGAGATGTGTCTCTTAAAATACAGTCATGAAATATATATCTAAATTACATTTTTGAAATGTATCTTTAAGATGCCCTTTTCAATGGCATCTTTTAGATATATTTTTGAAAAATACACATATCTTTAAGATGCATTTTTGAAAATAATTTTTTAGATACATTTTTTAAATATATCTTTAAGATGCATTTATAAGATGTATCCCTTAAAATATAGTCATGAAATATATCATTAAATTTTTTGAAACGTATAGATTTTTTAAATATATCTTAAAAATACATTTTTGAAATATATCTTTACGATACATTTTTGAAAGTCATCTTGTGGATACATTATATATCTTTAAGATGCATTTTTGAGATTAATTTCTTAAAATACAGTCATGAAATATATCTCTAAAATACATTTTTGAAATATATCTTTAAAATTTTTTTTGCGAGTTTTTTTTTGCATTTAATTATTTTAACCGTTAATTGCTCTTTCTCTCTCGTTCCTCTTCAATTCAATTAAGCATAATAGAAATTAAAAAAAATTTCAGCGCGCCTAAAAGTCGGCAACGTTTATTGCTATTAAGCGTATATTCCATATGACCTTTAACTAATGATCACCTACGCTTTTAAAACGCCAACACATAAAAATGGTAATTATCACCCATACACACACAAACACACACAAAACACGCTCATGCACACAGCTACAACACAACACAACCACACATGTCAAAATCGATTTTCGCTTTGGCGTAGAACAAAATTATAAAGCATACTTTGAGGCACAGGACGAAAATTTTGTAGCCAAAGCATGCATAAAAGCGAAGTTAAGCACTTTGTTACCATTCGTCGTTATTTTATTACAGCAAACTACCCTCGAGATTTAATACGAAACAATTTTTTTTTTTTTGTTATTTGTTCTTCCATACAATTTTATATTTTTTCCCATGACTAAAGCGAAAGCGATGGAAAATGGAAAAATGTGGAAAATGCATTTCGACTCAGTGGGGGAGACGCTGCAGCATGGCGAGAGTTAAGTGAGAGAAATTTTATGCGATTAACGCAGTGAGTAGATAACACTGGCCGTGCTTAATGTCTTAGCGGCGGTGCTGTAAAGGTGCTGGGGTTGGCGGGGGGTGTGTGGGGTTGGAGAAAATAAAGGTGGCATAAAATCAAAGACTTTGTCGCTGAACGCTGAACTGACGACTGAGGCTGACGACGTTGTTGCTACGTTTTTCTGCGTATTGCTCGCGCTCTTCATCCCCTTTTGCTTTTATCTTGCTCATGCGATTAGAATGAGGGGATGCAGTGCAGTGTATCATCATCATCCCTTGGACGTCATACTGTCAAGTTAACGAACAGATTTTCAGCTGTTTCGATGATAAATCCAAAAACAAAAGAAAAACGTTTGAATTTCACATTAAATCGAGTTTTAAAATGATTTGACTAGTTGAAAATGTTCTCCATTGGTTCAATTCCTTTTTAAATATTTTATATTGTTTGTTTTTGTATTTGTAATATTTTGTTGAAAGGTTAATTCAAATGCCTTTCTTCTTTAACAAATAAGTTTATGAACAAAAAGCTAACGAAAAAAGTTTTTGACAATTTTATAGTCAAAGTGTCCTTTACTTAAGCGATTTTAACTTCAGTCGAAGACGTTGATGGCCGACGACCAAAGCGAGTCTCATCTTTCACCACATCTCGACCGCTTTTGAGTGCACTGTACCACTCATCTGCACGTGTTTTTGATAAATTCGATTCACTGTAAGTCTTCTGTTACATTTTCAGCGATATGCAAACCAGTCAACTAGCTTCAGAATGGCGTCTTCCATTTGAGCCACTGTAAGAATCGCTACACACACTTGAGATGAACTGACAATATTGAGCACTGAAATAAATTACACGACAGATCGCGCTCAAACTAAGCGACAGTATAGAAGACAATTGCACCAACTTAGCGACAAAAGAAATGTTGACAAAATCCTTTTAAGCGGGGTTTTTTTAATGATAATTTATTTGTAATTTTTGACAGAATGTACAAAAATCACAAAGTGAAATCATTTTTGCCGATTTAATTTGTATGCGGATTCTTTTGTAGTTTTGAAGGAAAAGCTACTCTTCAGTTTATGCCAGATTTTTCGCCTCTCTTTTTTTTACTGTCTATGGCAGCCACTCCACGACCTTCTACTCTTGAGACTTCGAGGTCGCCCTTCTCTGCGAATTTTGCCCTTTCTCAATTTCAAATTGAAATTTCAAGCTGCCATAATTTCTATTTGTCAAATGTTTTATGGAAATAACTTATTAGGGAGGAGCATGAAAACTCAAAATTTAAAAAAAAAATGTTAATTCTTTCCATTCGAAAAGCTCTTTTGTCAGAGAAAGTTCAGAAACTCTAACTTTCTCATTGGTTGATAATGAAAAAGCAAATTTTTTTATGGCATTAGATATCAACCAATACCGTATGTTTAAAATTATCATGCTCATTCATTTTCTCGCATCTCATTAAAAAAAATCGTATGTTTAAAATTATATTTATTTATTTTTTCAATTCTTAAAATATTATTCCAACATATTCTTAAACTGCGCAGCCCTGTCAGTTAAGCTATGCACACGGTTTGACAAGCGCTGTGTTTTTGTTTATGTTCAAAAATCGCTGCATACTTGTGGGCGTCTTCTTTTAAATTGTTTTGAATTCAATTATTTGATTTGATTTAATTTACGTGTACCTCTTAAAGATTTGCTTCGACTTTTGAATATTAATTTTGTTAAAATAAATAATATTATTTAGCTTTTATTATTGAATAAAATTGGAAGAATTAAGCATCAATTAAAAGAATCATATCGCAATTTTCATTATGATGATTATAATATTATTATATAATAAATTGTTTAAGTATATTTTATACACTTAATACATATTTATAAAAATCGACACTAGGTTAGATTAGGTTGGAATGGTTGTCTTTTGTAGAGAGATCCACTTAGGCTAGGACCACTTTGTGATGCCATGCGGTATATGAGTTAAACCGCTAACTGAACCATCCTCTTCTGTTTGTAAAATGAAGAATATTATTTATATTCGATGTAGATATATGTATCTACTAGGCCTACAAAGAAATGTTTCCCCAGACGTAGATATCGTTGATTAGCCAAAGCGGGGCATGTAAAAAGAAGATTTGTTATAGTTTCTTCCTCCTCCTCCTCCTCATCTCCACAGCTTCCTCATCTCTACAACTTCTACTTAAGTTATTCCAGAACTTACCTAGTCCTCCTGCATGAGAACCTAAGATACAGTGTCCTGTTGGAACGCCTACTATGGTGCTAACTTGAGACCTACTTCGAGAAAATAGATCGATTGAGCATTTTCGATTTAGTTGTGGTCATATCATATGCAAAATGTTGCATGTACTACATCGCAACCATCTGGAGTGAGTTTCCTTGATAGAGATTTCCCTGATGAAGAGTTTACATGTTGATAGAGGAATACCATTTTCCTTGGTAATGGGTAGAATTTCTTTTGTTGTACACTCTCGAGCGAGTTCATCGGTACAGTACAGTTCCCTGGAATATCCCTCTGTCCGAGAACCCAGACACTAACATTGTTGTTGTTAATTCTATTTTTATAATTGTATACTTAAGAACTGAATACAATAAAATCATGATCATTATTTTTAGTATCTAATAAATTTAATTCAATTTTTGATGAGTTTAATTGTCTAGTCGTTTGGTTGTTGAATTGTTGAAAAAATAATTTATGGGTTGTTGTAATAGTTAACTGAAAATTACTTTACAATTACTCACGATAACCATTAATATTGCAATTACACAGAAGAAAAAACATGAATTCATTTTGTAACTAGCGAATGCCCGGCATGCGTTGAAAGGTCACTTAAAACGAGAAAATGTTTCATTTTGAAATTTATTCTAGTACATTCATTTTTATATATACAGATAATTAGTTAGCGGAACTTCCCGGTACTCCTCGTTGTAGCGATTCTGAGTTACGACGATGGACGTTAAATTGCTCCAACTACGCCCACTTTTGGTGAAATTATCGACAGTAACCATACAAACTCAGAAACAAAATTAAAAATTTTTAGGAGCAATATTAGCAAAGCCAATGTATATATTCATTTTTTTTTAAGTGGGCGTTAAAATGATCCCACCACGCCCATTTTTGGGAAAGTTGTCAGATACCGAATTTCAGGAATTTTTAGGAACAATATTAGTGACATAATCGAATATTTTTACTTATTTTTACAAATTGTGGGCTTATCAAATGGGCGTGTCAAATTCTTTTTTTCCCAAACGTGACCAGAACAACTTACCAAAATTCCATCGAAATTTTGTGGTACAAAATAGAAAGAAAAAAAGAAAGAAAGAAAGAAAGAAAGAAAGAAAGAAAGAAAGAAAAATAGACGCAAAGAAACAAAGAAAAACAAGAAAGAAAGATAGAAAGAAACATTTATTTTTATATATATAGATTTGTTGTATTAGAGTTGAATAATAAGGTTGGGAAAGTAGAAATGAGAACGCAAATGAGCGAACTCACCTCGATTTCTGTGTCAAATTCTTTTTTTTCAAAACCATCCTTGACGTGACCAGAACAACTTACCAAAATTCCATCGCAATTTGATGGTACAAAGAAAGATAGAAAGAAGGAAAGAAAAAAAGAAAGAAAGAAAGAAAGAAAGAAAGAAAGAAAGAAAGAAAGAAAGAAAGAAAGAAAGAAAGAAAAACAAGAAAGAAACATTTATTTTTATATATATAGATTTGTTGTATTAGAGTTGAATAATAAGGTTGGGAAAGTAGAAATGAGAACGCAAATTGAGCAAACTCACCTCGATTTCTGCCTTATTTGGAAGTAGGTGTGTTTTTGTTGTTGTTTCTTTTTACTTAATAGTTTTACAGCAACGATGGCAACTACAGACAAATTTCATTTCCAAAGAAAGAAACAATATCGAGGTGGAGAGGGAAATGTTTCTACTCTCCTCACCTTAGATTTAGTCCACCATGTTTGAAGTAAAATAAAAATGTTGAAAAATTCAAATAAATTTGATGCTTTTCCATTTGATTTTTGAAGTGTGTTTTTATTTTTTATATAATTTTTTATACAAAATTTTGAAAGCAATTTCGCCAATTCTTTCAATAAGCACCAATTTATTTAAATGATCTCTTGAATTTTCTCTTTATTTTGAGCAAAAATTTCATCCTTGCTATAATGAACAACCTCAAAACTGTGAACAGGCCTTGCTATAATGAGTTCACTTTATCCAGACACAACTGTAAATTGTGGGCGTAGTAGGTGAGCGTGGGAAACTTTTTTTTTTGCCCAAAACCTTCCTTGGCGTGAATACAGCAACTCACCAAAATGTCATCGCAATCGGAGGAATGGCTTAGACGCGCATTGGGTACAAAGATAGAAAGAAAGATACATTCATTTTTATATATAAGTATAAAGATATGGATAACATAAAATAAACCGTTCAAAACGGTTTTATAAAATTTAAACATAGTTTTAAAATACTTCTAAAGATTTTTCATGGCTTCGGTATGACTAATTTTCATAACTTTGTTTTACAATAACATTTTCGTTTAATCCAATTATTTTTCAACTCTCAAAAACATTTACAAAGTTTATTGCAAATTTTGTAAAGCCTTTGTAAAATGTTTTTTTTCAAATGTGTTTGTTTTTGTTGTTTTTTTTCTTCAAGTTAAACGCTTCAATTACGCTTGCGCGCTAAAATTCACAATTTGCCACCCCGAACAAAATGTGTTAATTGCTTTTATTGTAATGCCACAATAGCAAATCCAAAATTTGACGCCAATGAATCATTTTGCGATGCGAACAGTAAACGTCAATATTGACAGCTATTAAGGAAAACTAAACAAAAGAAAAGTAAACAAATATAAAGACAACAAAATTCAAAATCGAATCGAATTGAATTGAATTGTTCACAGCAACAGAAAAACCAAAACGAAATCGAATTTTTCGCTTTACACGTGTCCAATGAACACCGAATACAACAACAACAACAAAAATAATAATAACAGATACAATACCAACAAATAGGGCTATTCCTTCAAATGGGCAATTTTAAAAACTCGAAAAGTTTCGAGCCTCTTTTAGGCTACGCATCTTTTTACGAACTCGAAAACATTTGGGAAATTTTGCAATTTAACAGTTCTGTCAGCTGTTTTTTAACTAACAGCTGTTTTCAACTAACAGCTGTTTTCAAATAACAGTCCTTTTTTTAGTGTTGCCAAATGTTATTTTTAATTTAGTGCACGTATCTAACCTATAAAATATTTATTACAAAACCAATTTTTTATATATTGCTTATCTTTTTTTTGTCAATTTTAAAACAAAAATAACAACTACAAGAAAATTATTCAGTTGGTGTTGCTTTTTACATTCGCCGGTCTTTAGTGATTCTTGTGTTTTGAAACTTGTTGTTGAGTTTTCTTTGAGTTCTCGCTTGCCTCTAAATCAAAGAAGCTTATAGACGGATATGAAAACATAAAGCTTCACCGAGCAAAAAGAACGCTGATGTGGAACAATAGCGTATTGCAAGACAGCGCTGTCCGGTCTGCTAGATTGGTCAATATTTTTGTTGTTGTTTTAAAAATTATAAGACAGATTCAGCTTATTGAAATTCTCATTTAAATGGAGAAGCATGTCGATTTCAAACTTTTTAAAAATTTTATTCTCTACAATTTTATATACTACAGTAAAAAAGTTCTCTTTTTCCATGGCATAAGTAGTTTATTTTTGTGCATACAGGCAACACTGAAACATGTGAAGTTTTTTTTGTAAATGTGCATCACTGAAACATATACAGTTTTTATTGTATATGTATGGGCATCACTGAAAATTTACGAGTAACTTTTCGAGGATGGTTTCGCGACTTTTTTACCTCGAAAATTTGCGAGGCACACGAAACTTTGTTTCATTAAGTTTTTGACAGTTCTTTTGCCACATTCACAAAAGCAGAGTTTCGAGGTTTTCGCGTTATTTTCGCGGTATTTTCACGTTTAAGGGAATACCCTTAATATTTTGACATTTCAACTTTGCAGCGTGAATGAAGTAAGTAAGTAAGGTAAGACGACTGGTCAAGCTGACTGATAAAACGAGATAATTTGCCGGCAACTGGAATTTACCGTTTAACATTGACTTTGAATTTTTTGGTTAATATTTTTGTTGTTGTTGTTTTTCTTCGTTGTTGTTGTTTTTTTTTCAATGTCAGTTTGAAACTTCAAAAATTCGTTGTGATATGTTTTTTGTTTTTATTTTGGCGCTTTTGTGTTTGTTATTGTTTTGCTGTTTGTTGCTGGTTGTTGTTGTTATTTTATGACTTCATTTTGTGATTTTCGCAGCTGAAGTGTTTTGTTGTTTGTTTTTTCATTTTTATTTTTATCTAATTCAAAGTTTTCTTGTTGTTATTGTTGGCATTTTTGAAGTTTTTCGCTTAAGTCTTTCGTTTTGAGGTGTTTAATTTTATCGCATTTAATAGTTGTTGTTGTTGTTGTTTTTTGTTTGTTTTTTGTGTGTTGCTAAATTTTTGGTTTTGTTTTGAATTGTTGTTTTTTTCCTCTCGATTTCTGTTAATTTTGCTGCATTATCTTCAAGATGCGGAAGTGATCTTCCACTCGAATTGCCTAATCGTGTTTTACAAATTAAGCTTTCATAAATTTTTTTAACTGATTTATTGCATTCTGGCTCGAAGCGTCAAAATAATCAGTTTTTTTTTCAGCAATTAGTTTCAATTAAAAATGTAAATTATTATTGAATTTTTTTAATTAGTAATTTTATTTAAGATTTTTTTATATTTTTGTGTGATCTTCAAGAGAACTTTGCCGGCATGATTGAAGAATTGCGATTTAGAAAATTTTAATTAAGTTGATCGTTTTTGCTACATTTTAAACGTTTTTAAGAAATTAAATTTTTTATTAAAAAAGGTTTCATTTTGTTTAAACTTAAGAGTTTTTTATATAAATGCTTTAAAAAATATTGAAAACTAACTTTCTTTGCTCATACCATAAGCTTTCATGCTAAATAAAGTTAACTTCCCTATAAAATTTAAACTAATTTCTTTAAATTGTTTTTATTATTTGGTCTTAATTATTAAGTCCAAAATCTAAGGTGAGGTGCTTTAAATCAAAAACCGATAAATCCTGTTTTGGACGAAATTGATTTTGTAAAGTATTAGTTAAGTCTAGAGTAGCCTCCATCTGGCTACATACTCTGAACTCTGACAATTATCGAAAGTATTTTATACAAAAAAAATGTGACATTGTTAAAAATAGTTTCAAAAGGTTTATTTTAAAAGCTGGAAACTTTTTGAGCGATTCGATCTGGTCAAAGTGTATTTAACCAAAGTTTGCCAGCTTGAGAGATTACTCTTATAGACAAAATCTAAATGACATTTTCATATGAAATAATTTGAC
This sequence comes from Suillia variegata, assembly GCA_949127995.1. Classification (NCBI taxonomy): domain Eukaryota; kingdom Metazoa; phylum Arthropoda; class Insecta; order Diptera; family Heleomyzidae; genus Suillia; species Suillia variegata. The sequence continues at coordinate 6,112,815 of OX421846.1, read as the reverse complement.
ATTTTATGACACTTGATTTTGATTATAAGAGTAATCTCTCAAGCTGGCAAACTTTGTTAAATACACTTTGGGTCTGATAATCGCATTTTTACGAGATTCTTTACTTGACTCGACACTGGAGAGTAATGAAGCACCTACATAATATGAGAATAACCATAAGCGACATCTGTGGGTTATGTTTCGAAGCAAAATAAATAGCTGAACATCGGCTTTGTCGCTGTTTTGTTTTAAACCGTCTTTGCAACTGTGATTTTTACCAGAAATATCGCCCAAAAATCACAGAAAAAATTACCTAAAATATCCCACGCAAAAGTGGGTAATACTGACCAATCTTTCGGGTAGAAATACACTTTTTAAAAGTAGACGATATTTCGTAATAAAAAAAATCGTCCAACTTTTAAATATGAATTATAGCCCAAAAAAGTAGACGACATTTTATCCAACAAGTCGACAATTTTACAGTGTGTGCGTGGCCGGCCTATAGCCGGAAAATTAAACAATTTATCCTTAAGTAAGGTCCTAAGTCCGAGCCCGTATCAACAGTAGACACCTTACAATTCTGCTTTGTGGGCGATATTTCATTTTATTCTCTGGGCGATTTTCATTTTCTTTAATCGCCAAATTTTTTTGGGTAATTTGTAATTTTATTGGCCATAGCCAAATCTCCAAAAGTGATCTCTGAATTCTTAATGATTACTGGACTTTGAGGGGTTTCGCATTTCTAAATTTATTCCAAAATTTTATTTAATATCATGAATTTATCGGTTTTTGATTTAAAGCTTCTCAATTATACTTATCGTAAGTGACTATCAAAAAGAAAAGTCAAGTTTAAAACTTGAAATTTTTACTGAATTTTGAAAAAGTGTTTTTTTAAATATTCAGTTTCAGTAATTTTTTATTGTGAATTATCTTGCCTGTTACATACTCTAGACCAAGGCATCTAAACTTGAAGCTGATGTACTTGCTGCAGATTCATTGAAGTCGCTATATGCTAGACGCAACGCTTCTTGTGCAATATCAGCTTTTTCATTGAAATCAAGATTCAGCCAATCAGTTTCACTTGGATTTAAATTGCACTGGACTTGGGTGGTCGTTAAGCCCTCCTACACTTCTCATAGCGCCACAGAAATTTCCTAATACCTCCTGATTTAGACTGTTTGTTAATTTGTTATTGAAAAATTCTTCTCGAGAGGATTAAAGAAACTCAAATGAATGAAAAAGAATTTAGAAAAATTTGACAACAGATTTGTCAAGTTGGAATACTGAAATAAAATGTCATTTCAGTTTAAATCAGGGATTCGATTTTGAATATAAAACAAAAAATCTTTATTTTGAAAATTGAATATAAAAGCAGAAAATAAGTAAAAAATATACAATTCGTATATTTGTTTTGTATAGTAAAGCTGTCCGAATACAGTGTGCATTTATCAAGCAGTTTTTGGCCAAACCTTGTAAACTTACCCTATAAATCTTGAACTAACTTTTTGCCGCGTTTTATGTATGCAAATCTTTTGCAAAATGTCATTTTTATTCAAAAACTTGTGTTGCCATAAATTAATTGAATTTACAAATTCGCTGACTTACATAATACAACAACAAATTTCTTTGTATTTGTCGTATTATATTTTTTTTTTTTTGGAAACCAAAAACCAACACAAATCTATCTCGTGTGTGGTCTGCTCCGGTGTGCTCTGCTCTGGTCTTTGGCCATACCAACTGAAGATGCCGCATGAAAAAATATCCAAACTGTCAAATATCGATTTCCATATAATAAAGCGGAATTGATGTGTTAATCAGTGCAGACAGACAGACTTTAATAGGAGAAGTCAAACCAAAATAAAGGTCAAGCATCAAGAGAAAACGCAAATTTGTATCTTAAATGTTTAAAGAAATTTTTATTAAAAAATATTTTGGTATATTCTAAAAAAAAACTTACAATAAATTCAGTGCAATGAGCTGTGTGTGTATTTAATTAATCACTTAATATAATTGACATTCGAATTAATTGATTGTTTATTTGAAACTTAACATAACTTGAAGAGTTTTTTGAACTCATTAACTCAATTGTTTAATGTATCTAAAAACTTTTTATGAACAGCGAATATGTTTCTGAGTTATACTCTTGAAATTCTTAACTTGTTTAAATATGATAATGTGCAAAATATTTCACAGTGCCACATAGAAATAAATCTAAACTAAACCTGAAAAGTTCGTCACACAATTCACTAATCTAGCATGCATTACAATTACTACACTACACTACACTAGCCTAACCTAAGAGCCCGCCCAGTTGCGTCTACCCGACGTTACTTAATATAACCATGATCCTGTTTGATCATGTCGGCCGCCTTCTCCGCAATCATGAACACCGGTCCATTCGGATGACCCGACATAATCTCGGGCATTATGCTGGCATCCGCCACACGCAGATTCTTGATACCATGTACGCGTAGACGAGAATCAACGACTGCAGCAGGATCCGAACGGGGACCCATCTTGGCAGTGCCGGAATAGTGATAGATCGTAAAGGTGAAGTGCTTGACATAGCACTCCCAATATTCACGGGATTTGTATGGGAATTTGCACGTCGGGATTTTACGTTCCCACAGCTGGGCGTTGATCTTTTTGAAGCCCGGCTGATCCATCAAACTGATTGCCTTCAGTAGACCACGCACGGAAATATCAACATCGTAGGGATGCGCAAAGTAATTGGCAAAGATCAATGGATACTTCTGCGGATCGTTGCTCTTCAGCATAATGCGACCACGACTCTTCGGACGCAATATCATGGGAAAGATCATGAAGGCGTTCAGCTCCTTATCTTCAATTTCGGCAAAAACCGAATCGTAAATGGATTTCTTCAAGCCAAAAGCGCGTGAAATCGCCGGATTTGATGACATGGAACCGCCAACCATAAACAGCTCAATATCGGGCCAACCCACTTCCAGCTCTGGGTGATCAAGATCCCAAAAAGCGATAGCTTCACAGCCGCCCGGCGAACCATAAGGACCCTCTTGACGATTGAAACGATTTACCAGTGTGGGCTCAGCAAAGTCTTCAAAATGCAGCGAGGTAGCATTAGTTGTAAATGTTACCGCTGGCGCCGTATGATCCTGTAAATTGTAACCAACGGCGAGATCGGCAATCGGCTTGATATCCATTTCGCGCAAATGTTTTGCTGGTCCCACTCCGGACAACATGAGCAGTTGCGGTGTATTAATCGCGCCCGCTGACACTATAACTTCACGTCTTGCCAAAATCTTGTGCATCTGACCATCGGTCTGCACCATTATGCCGTAAGCTGTCTTCGTCGTCGGATCAATAAGCACCTTCGTGACCAAAGCATTTTTCTTGACATGCAAATTCGGCCGCTTGCCCTTAATCGGATACAAATATGCGCGATTAGAACTCCAACGCGTCGAGTTTCTCGTTGTTGTGTGCAGATAAGCGACTCCATTCTGTATACGCCCATTATAATCGCGATATTTTAGACCATCCTGTTGTGCCGCCTCCACAAATGCATTCGCAATTTGCGAACGCCAATTGACATAGGACACCTTGACCGGTCCATCACGACCGACAAAATCCGCCTCCGCATCGGGTACACTCGAACCTTCGTACTTCTTGAAATACGGCAAGACATCACGCCAACTCCAGCCCTCATTGCCCAACGCCGCCCAACGATCATAGTCCTTGTGATTGCCGCGTGTATACATCATATAGTTGAGCACCGACGAACCGCCCATTACCTTGCCGCGCGGCCAATTGCAGCGATTGTTGTTCATCGCCAAACACGCATGATCCGAGGGCTGTGTACGATATTTCCAATTCATTTCGCCCAACTGCAAGAAATGCGCCACAATTGGCACATCCATGATAAGACGCTCCGGACCGCCGGCCTCCAGCAGCAACACCTTCCACTTGGGATTCTCGGAAAGACGCGCCGCCAGTGTACAACCAGCAGTGCCCGCACCCACGACAATAAAATCATATTCGCCCTCCATGCTGAGGTTGTTGTCATAGTTCTCTAGATCGACATCCGCCTGACCGCGTCGCAGGAAGTCAATTGTCTCGAGTATAACATTGCGATGTTGTGCACTAGCGCTGAGTGCCAGCAGAACGAACGTGGCCACTGAGGCGAGCAGCAAGCGGCGGTGTATGCTTCGACTTGGATTTGACATTTTGAGCACTTGTTCAATGAGTTTTTTTGTTTTGTTTGCAATCGCTCAGAATGGTTCAATTAAAGTTCATAATAAGAAACAATTTAAGTTTATATTCTTCTTTTTTTTCTGAAGGCTAGACGTTCTAAGCGTTTGCACAGATGTTCTTTTTTTCACTTGCAGTAGTCTGCGGTATTAGTTCGACACTTTGCACAGATTTCTTTTTTTTATAAGAATTTTTAATTTGACAATTTTGTTTAAGATTCTAGAATTTTTTTTAAACGCTGCCGCTGCCGACCAGAAAGTCCGTTGCGAGCCCGTTCGTTTCGTTGGTTCGATTTCAAACGCGTCTTGCCGTTGCGAATACGTAACTTTAAATGCTGGCCATTCGTCTAGTCAAGTTCACTTTAATATTGAGTAAAAATCGCGCGCGCTCGCTCATAGGCAGCTCTTGTGTCATTCTCCAGCGTCTGCGTCGTCGTCGTCGTCATCGTCGTAGTTCAATGCGAACTTGCGCATGCGCCAAAGTTAAAGAGTATATTCTCTGTGTGGCTGCGCTGTTTCGATTTTTGGCTAGCGAAACAGGTTGTCTCTAGTTTAGCACGACGTTGAACTTGCGCGCAGATCTTTATTTTCAGTTTGTCTATTTTTTTTCTTCTTTCATTTAATCTTTGGTTACTATTTTTTTTGGCAAGCGCTTTTCGATAGTTTTTCCAGTAATTTGCTTTGATTAGTTTGATTTGGACTGTTGTATTTGACTGTAGACTTAAACTGTAGAAACGGTGAATGGAAGGTGGTATGGTAAATCTTAAGAATTTAATTGCTAACATTTTTGTCTCTGCATGTCGTCGAACACGTACCACCGGAGACCGCTGACTGCCAACAACAGCTGCTTTGGCATCTTTTGGATAATTGGATGATTGTCATTGTTAAGTTAGTTGTATGCGGTAGTAGTAGTAGTAGTAGTGGTAGCCATCGGCAAGATTCTTTATACAATGGCTCAATTTGGCATTGGCATGATTAAGGCTATATATTGGCTACTAAACATTATGTATTATTAAAAGGTAATATATGGCTTTTAAATTCGTCAAACGAGTGTTATCCCTCAGTGGACTGCTTACTTTATCCCACATAATTGTAATCCGCTTTGATCATGTCGGCTGCCTTTTCTGCGATCATGTACACCGGCCCGTTTGGATGTCCCGATATTAGTTCTGGCATAATGCTCGCATCGACCACACGCAGCTTACCAACGCCATGTACACGCAGACGCGCATCTACCACCGCTGTTGGATCGGACCGGGGCCCCATTTTCGCTGTACCCGAGTAGTGATAAATCGTCATCGTAAAATGACGCGCATAGCATTCCCAGTATTTACGCATGTTCGACAGATAACGCTTACACGGCGGCACAACTTTATCCAATGGTTTCGCGTTAATCGCTCTAAAAGCCGGCTGATCCATCAGGCTGTTTGCCTTTAAGATGCCACGCACCGCTATATCCAAATCGTAGGGATGTGTAAAATAATTGGCATAGATCAGCGGATACTTGCGAGGATTGCTACTTTTCAACATAATACGTCCGCGACTTTTCGGCCGCAATATCATGGGAAAGATCATAAAGGCATTCGCATCGTCGCGTGCAATCTCACGATACAAAGCATCGTAGATCGATTGTTTAATGCCAAAAGCGCGTAAAAGCGCTGGATTCGAGTTCATGGCGCCACCAATCTGAAACAACTCAATGTCGGGCCAACCGTCGGCATCGTCTGGATGATCGAGATCCCAGAAAGCAATTGTTTCACAGCCGCCCGGTGAGCCCATTGGTCCGACGCCATTCACAAACTCATCAAAATGCTGAATATCGAAGAAGGAATCGAAGTGCAGCGAAGTGGCGTTTGTAGTGAAGGTCACACCGGCAGCAGTATGATCCTGGAGATTGAATCCAACTGCCAAATCAGCAATCGGCTTAATGCCAACCTCGCGCAAGTGACTTGCCGGACCAATGCCAGACAGCATAAGCAGCTGCGGCGTATTGATAGCACCCGCCGAGACAATAACTTCGCGAGTCGCCAGCACTTTATAATCTTTTTTATCAGCGCTAAATTCTACGCCATATGCCGACTTTGTCTCGGGATCAATAAGAATACGCGTGACCAAAGCCTGCTTCTTGATGTGTAAATTCGAGCGCTTGCCCTTCAAAGGATACAAATAGGCGCGATTGGAACTCCAGCGCATGGCCTTGTAAGTTGTCGTCTGCAGATAAGAGACGCCCGTCTGTATACGTCCATTATAATCACGATACTGGAGCCCATCTTGCTGTGCCGCTAGCACAAAAGCATCTGCAATACCCGACCGCCACGACGGATAAGACACGCGCACCGGTCCATCACGCCCCACATATGACGCCTCCGCATCTGGCACCGTCGAACCTTCGTACTTTTTGAAATACGGCAAGACATCACGCCAACTCCAGCCCTCATTGCCCAACGCCGCCCAACGATCGTAGTCGCGACGATTACCACGCGTATACATCATATAGTTGAGCACCGACGAACCGCCCATCACCTTGCCGCGCGGCCAAAGGCAGCGATTGTTGTTCATCGCCAAACAGGCGCTCTGCGACGGTTGTGTCTGATATTTCCAATTCATTTCGCCCAACTGCAAAAAATGCGCCACAATAGGCACATCCATGATCATGCTCTCGGGTCCGCCTGCCTCCAATAGCAGCACTTTCCATTTGGGATTCTCGGATAGACGCGCGGCCAGCGCACAACCGGCTGTGCCCGCACCCACGACTATAAAATCGTATTCCTTAAGCAGTTTCACATCGTTGTCGCGAGACTCAAGATTGACATCGTCCTGACCGCGTGTCAGGAATTGCAGAAATGTCAAGAGTATATTGCCCGATTGTGCGTTAATGCGAGGCGATTGCGTGGCCAGCAGTAAAGCGGTTAGTAACAGCTGGCGTATGGTTAACATGTTTTATTTATATGGAATTCGTTATTATCTCAAAGAGATTAAGAAACACTTTTCGATTTTTTTTTTTTTTAACAATATTTACACACTTGCACTTGGCATTCTGTTGACGCGCTGTCAATTTGCCGACACTTCTCGCGCAATTGATGTTCCGCTTCTGAGCCATCCGAACCTCTAAGTCAATCTAATATAAACTCTGATGTTTGCATTAGAAAAGACAGACAATTGCAATCTAATAACATGTGTCACTCGAAATTCTAACTCTGACGCGTGACAAATTACTGTCCAGTCTACGAAAGCTCCACTCTGCTCTGCTCGGTGCTCTCTAATTATCTCGACTCGCGCGCGTGTTTAAACTGCTGACTGCTTGTGTGTCTGTGCTATGTTTACTAAGGATCTTGGTGAACTCTGTCATCAGTCTGCCACTTAGTATTGCAGTTGCATCTGTGTGTGTAATTATAATTCCCTCTTTTATTGTACGTTCTACATAAAGCTCGTCCGTCTGTCTCTCCTGCTGACTGTTCTCACTGTTCTCTTGTTTATTTTATTCCAAATGAAAGTGTTTATTTTTGTTAGTCTTGTTATTTCAAAGCTTTGGCTTTCAAAGTCAAGGTCTTAAAGATCACATCAAAGTGGTCAACGTTTGTATACCCTACGGAAACTTGGTGCAGCATAACTGGTTCATAAAAAGTTTTGAATTTTTGGAAATTATTTTTATTATAAAAAACTTAAAAAATATTTGCCATAATCAATCCTTTAACTGAGAAGAATATAGTTAAAGATAGTTTTGGTAAATAAATTAATGTCATGGGTGAAATTATGAGGGATTTTTTGTTTTACCCACAATATTCTTGATACCGGACACTTTATAGGTGATTCAATTTGTACAACTTTAAAGCTTTCATTTGAAAATCGAAAACTTTGTAGAACTTTAGAGCTTATATTCTTGGTAATAGACACTTTATAGGTGATTCAATTTGTACAACTTTAAAGCTTTCATTTGAAAATCGAAAACTTTGTAGAACCTTAGAGCTTACATTCTTGGTAATAGACACTTTATAGGCGATTCACTTTGTAGAACTTTTAAGCTTTCATATGGAAATCGAAAACTTTGTTAAACTTTAGAGCTTATATTCTTGGTAATAGATACTTTATAGGCGATTCACTTTGTAGAACTTTTAAGTTTTCATATGGAAATCGAAAACTTTGTGGAACTTTAGAGCTTATATTCTTGGTAATAGACACTTTATAGGCGATTCGCTTTGTAGAACTTTTAAGCTTTCATATGGAAATCGAAAACTTTGTAGAACTTTAGAGGTTATATACTTGGTAATAGAAAATTTATATGTGATTCACTTTGTAAAACTTTTAAGCTTTCATATGGAAATCGAAAACTGTAAATTTGTTATTTCCATGTCAAATTCTACCTTTGTGACCAGATGTTCATCCTAAACTAAAATCTTTTGTCGTTTTTTTTCTAGTTCAAAATTTGAACTAATACAATAATAGACCGAATAGACCAATAGACTTATTAGACTAAATTTCTATTGTTATTTCTTAAATTTTTGGGCAAGCTTATTCCTCTGACTAAATCTACACTTTGTGCTTTGTACTTGTTTGTGTTGTTTTTTTTTTACTAAGCTTAAAATAAACATTATTTAGGCCAAATGTTAAAATTTAATTACAACGTATTTAGCGGAAGTAAAAACGTTGCCAAGATTTTTATGACTTTTTAAACTATTTTATTTTATTATATGCCATATCATACATAGATATATGGTATACATACTTATATAATTCATGTATAATATCTTAAATTTATCTTAGTCAAGCCATAAACTTCATTAATTTTCTACAAAGTAGTGTTCTTCAATTAAAATTTGTATTATTAAATTCCGACTTAAGGTATCTTTCTTGACTCCGAAGAGTGAAACCTTAAGATTTCACTCTTCCTGTTTTCACTTATGCTCTCCTAAAATGCAAATGCCCCCTCCCCCCCCGTACATATCCTAGCCCATAAATTTATATTCACAACAAAAAATATCCTTTGCCTCCGGGTCTGTCTGTCTGTTTGTCTGTCTGACTGACTGATTTAACTAAAACGTGCGCTTCATAAATTATTCAGCAGCATCTTGGCAAAATACTTGGCTGTCGCTTCGTCGTGATTGATGGCAGTTCCTTTCCCAATATGACCGCAGCATGTGCAGGCATATTTTCTTCTCCGTAGGTAAATATTTAATTGCCAGCGGCGGCAATGAATTATTTATTGATAAGAAGTAGTGATAACTTTAGCGAAATCACATTCAGAACACGAAAGTAACTCTTTGGCTTGGATTGAAGAGGGTTCGATGGCGGGTTTCCAGTTCAAATTTAGGTTTCAACTAAGCGAAGTTGGTTGTTCTAACTTTAGGTTACACTTTTGAATTATATATTGTATTTTATAGTTAGCTGAATCGAAATTTGTTTCTCTGTATTAAATTTTTAACTTGAGTCTTCAAAGCTTTATCGATTTACTGTCGGGGAAGTACACAACAAGCGGTAGAGTCGGGTTATTATCCGCATAGATGCAGCTTTTTATTTGCAACGTCCAACTGTCAGTTTGACTTATTACAGTTTCGCGCTGTCGTTTATCGTTTGTTTTGAATATGGGTCGGATTTCCAGCTAAATTCTAACAACGTTGGTCATTTGTGCGTGACCGAGTTACAAATTACATTAATCAGTTGGCAAGATATTCCAACCTATTCCTATAAGGTTTTAGGTAACAAGTGTATATATTACTTTTGATGTACAATAGATTACACTTTCTTAAGGCTTTCATTCCATCTGAGTTATTGATTAAGAGAGGGAATTTTCGCTGCATCTTTTGTAGCTTCCCTGGCATATGGTATTAAATGTTGACCATGTTAGTGGAATTAGAGGTTCAAATTAGGATTGGTCAATTGTCAATGATTACATAATTTTTAATTTTTTGAAAGCTTTTTTAATTGGTTCCTGGTAATTTAAATAGCCGAAAAGTTGGATATAGATTATTTTAATATATAATATCGTGTAAGTAGAATCTGAAGTTCAAATCACCCTATGATCAATTGGCAATTGTTACAAAAAGTTTAGGATTAGTTCCCGGTGATTTAAATAGCTTAAAAGTTGACCATATCTAATCTTAATTTTTATATTTTTTTAAAGAATCAGTTCAGGGACTAGTACCTATACAACATTACATAAAGACAGACAGACAAACAACGTTGAACTAATTCCCAAAAGAGGAGGATAGAAGAGTGGGGGAAAGGATGGGGGACACATGGGAAAATCTTTTGGTGAAAAGACAATTTAGAAAAATGGAGAAACTGGTAGAAGTTTTACGCCTTTCAAGCCCCACCTCCACACAAAATGTTTAGTATTCAATCCTTCAATTAAGATAGCTTCTAAGTATGTTCGCCAACGCTCATCATTCCAATTACTTCGCGCTACGTTTCCAAAGAAAATTGATTACTCCTTAATTACACCTTTTCGAGAAATTACACTTTGTGTAATTTTAAATAAATATTTGCTAATCTTATAAATATACAAGTATATACTTCTATATATATATATGTATTATTTTTTTTTTAAACTTAACTCTCATTTGTATTTCCAACGTCATCTACACTTGACTCTTTCGCTTAGTGCATTCCATGGCATCGTGTTAAATCGAAGCTCGTCAAACACTTTAAGAGAAATTAACTTGCAATTATTTTGCACTAACCTTGCATCATTGCAGCCGCGCGTACGAGTACCCGACTCGAACTCGTGCAAATTAAATATTGTTATTTTGTCACAATTGCATGGAATTATTTCGTTCGTTCGTTTGTAAAATACGCGCGGAATGAAAAACAAAAACCTTTAATGACGGAATGAGTTTGCAATTATCTGTAAAGACGTGCGTTCTATTAACGTGTTAATTAATTTTAGCATTAATAAAAAAAAAGAGATACTTAGTTGAGATACAATATAAAAAAAATGAAAATCAATTAGAAAATTTCACAATCTCAACGGAATGAAACAAATAGAAACGAAACGGAGCATTGATTAATCAATAACAAAAAGTTAACAATGTATTGACAGATGATTATCATCAGCAATACTATTTATTAACATACATATATACAATATTAATCAAGATAAATCAAACGTATAGCTTATGAGATTTTAAATTTTTTATGGGCGTGGTAATTTCTCTATTAAAGTATATGTTCACATATGTGCTTAGTTTGAAGAGAATCGGTTTAGTGGATTAGGCCTAAATACACAACAAACATACAGACAAACAGTCAAATGAACTCTAAAAAAACTAAGCAAGACTTTAGTTATTTGTGGGAGTAAAAGAAAGGCGTGGAAAATCGTGTGTAGCTTATATATATGCTCAGACCTTGAAGAACAAAAGTGACAAGTTAAAAAATACTCGATAAGTGATTTGAGAGAAAATTCTAAACAAAAAAAAAGCAAGTAATATATATATATATATTAATATATTTTCTGATCAAAATATATTTAATTTATATATGCTTTTTATATGTACTTCGAATATATAAATCTGTAAACTTTAAAATTTTTTGAAATTCGAAAAAAAAGATATTAGGGGGATTCCCTTTAACGAGAGAAATGAAAAACTCGAAAAGCTCGAAAAGTTTCGAGTCTCTTCTAGTTGACGCTCCTATTTGTTACCTCGAAAATATTTGGGAAAAAACTGAAAAACTCGAAAAGCTCGAAAAGTTTCGAGGTTTTTTTAGGAAACTCACCTTTTTGTTACCTCGAAAACGTTCGGAAAATTCAGGAAATTAACAGCTCAAAAACTATTCAGGAGAATCCCTTTAATACAAAAACTGAAAAACTCGAAAAGCTCGAAAAGTTTCGAGGCAATTCAGCAATTTAGCAGTTCGGTCAGCTGTTTTCAACTAACAGCTGTTTTAGTTAGTGTTGCCTAGTGAAATTTTTAAGTGCTGCCTACTGTCATTTTCTAATTAGTACTGCCTGTCTTTTGTTTTGATTTAAGAAAATATGCAAACTGTGAAATATTTAATACAAAATAATTTTATTTATATATGTCTTATTTTTACCAGTTTTGAAATAAAAATTTCCTTGTTATTCTACAATTTTATAACCGAAAGTAAAAAAATTCTCTTTTTATGAAAATAGTTTTTTTTACATACAGTCGAAACTGAAACATTCGAGCAATTTTTCGAGGCTGTTTCGAGTCTGTTTTCGCGACTAATTTGCTTGGAATATTTGCGAGGCACTCTTAAACTAGGTTTCATACAATTTTTTCGAGTTCTTTTTCCTGGCTCGAAAATTTTTCGATGATTTGAGATTGTCGTTGCATTTTCGCGTTTATTGGAATAGCCTTATTGATTTATTATTTTAAAATCTTGCTTTCTAATGAGACAGAATTGTCATAATCGCAAGTCAAGACTGTGTAATTAAATAACTGCATTACCGCCCACCGGCAAAATACATTTTACAATCATTAAACAATTGTAATTAAATTTATTATAAAAAAAAACAACTAATCAAATTAAAACAAAAACAATTTCGATATAGCCGGCGGTCATTCAACGATAAATCAATGTAAACTTTAATTATCATATGTTACTTTAAAAAATTTATTAATATTAATATCAAAATTTATGACAAACTAATTCTCAAATTGATTGAAAAACTAGAATCTTGAGCTGTTCGAGTAGAAGCTGTGAATCAGTTTCATGAAGCCGGAAGAACTTTAGGGCATGTAACTTCCGGTTTGATTTCAACTTGAGTTGTTTTCGGTCAATTGATTGGCGGCCTTTTGTAGCTACTTATAGTTTTTGTTGTTGTTGTATTTTTACATTGTTAAAGAATGTGGCCTTTCATGATTTTGTAAGACGTTGAGATTAAAAGAAGCTTAACGAAATATGAAGATCATGAAATGTTTTATCACCTAAGGTTAACATTGATTAAAAATAAAAATTGAAATATGTATGTATGTATTTACAATATGAGTGTGGATATATTCCCAGTCGGTATTTTCGTTAGCGCTTCTTAGACGAAACCCTTCTGACTTCCCTTTTGACTTCCCATATGACTTTACTTCTAGAGAAGGCGTAGCGGAAGGTGTAACTTGAAATAGCTTCTAGTGCAAAGCTATTTAAGTTGGCCGAGCTAATTGTAAAAATTTAACTTTTTCGAGCAATATTTTTACAATAAAATTTATTATAATTAAAACTGAAAAATATCAATTTGTACATTTTTAGTCAACGCCTGCCGAGCCGCAGCGGCGATGGCGTGAAAAAAATCTTGCCACTCGGCACAGTTCTCTGATTGGTTGTCAGTCAAAACAAAAGTTAAATTGAAAATAAAAATAAAATGTTTGTTTATTAAACTAAAAAAAAGTGCGTAAAATGTGTGAAAAAATAAACAACAAAAGAAAATATAAAAAACCAATTCCTTTTGCTAACTCTAAAATCTTTGAGACAACGGAAACTACTCATGCGCCTTAGTTAAACGCTTTATAAAGAAGTGGTAGTTCCGGAGATTCAGACGGTTGAAGAAAGCAAGAAATAGAATATTGCCTTTAAACCAATTTCTCGAAGAACTCCTAAAGGAAGGCCACGTAACTGCCCTCTCATGGAAAGGAATAAAGAAGGTCTTCAAAAGCGGGACATTTCAATACAAAGTAGGAAGGAGTATGGCAGTGGGAATTGAAGGCCTCTTCTCTGCCAGAGGCAGAGGCTTTTAACTCCTACAATTGCCGACTGGGTTGTTAATAGAATGCTATGGGTTATAAAATCATTTCCTGATACATTTAATACTCATTTTCTTGTCATGTTATTTGTACATTATTTAATGTTCGTTTGATATTAATGAAACGCATAAAAAAGCTTTTCCAATATCCTTTTTGCGCCAAATATTTATTTGATTTTTTTTTTACATAATGTCCAATCAACATTATAGATGTACATTTGATATTAACACAGCTGCGCACAAACTAGTTAATTAGTTAAAAGTTTATTAACTCGCGTTAAATTTCTTCCGTTAATTCAAGTTTGTTAAATATGAATCGAAAAATTAAGAAGAAAATTAATAACAAAAAAAGAAGCAATAAACAATTGATTTAAAGCAAATCGATTGATATACTGACATATGTAACATACATATGTATGTCGGTATATCAGTATATATTCTTGGATAAAAAGTTCATAAAGGATTTACAATACAATAATTCCCTCCAGTGTTGCAGTGGGACGATTGTTTTCTACGTGCCAGGACATCTTAAGAGCAAGGAAGTCAAAAACTTTGAAATTTTCCTGCATCTACTGCATAATATCGAGTACAAACCTGTATATATATAAATGTATATGCATACCTGTATATGTATAAATGTATATGCATAGTTGTTTCTTCTCATATTTTAGTTACAATTTCATATTTTTCTTTTTTTTTCATAGAAATTTTAACTTGTATGTTAAATTTTTAACGACGTTAACTTTTCAACGAGATTTACGAACTTAACTTAATGACGTTAAGTTTTTGGTTAACTTTTCTTGGATTAACGAAGTTAAATTCTTAATTAACGATGCCCACCTATAGATATTAACTTTTCATTAATAATTTCATTGACGTTTTGAATTATTTTGAGATCAAAATTTAATAATACTTAATGTTGCTTTTACTTATTTCCATTAAAAGTTATTATTTCATTCTTAGACGAATGTCTCAATACATTATTCAATTATTTTCGCTATAGTTAATTGTGGATCTTTTTTTTGTTGTTATTGTTTTTACATTTCAAATGTCCAATTATAAATTCAACAAGATTTCTAAACCACGACTTCGCAATTTGTTTTATAATTTCTTATTTAACTATCGACTGCACGATTTACAAAAAAAAGAAGGAAATTTGTAAATTAAAAAAAAATTAGTTAAAGCTTTTTCTTTTCTAGACAAACAAACAAAATTACAATAAAAAAAGTTAAATTGCGGTTACAAATTTTAAATTTTATGTCGCAATGTTGAGACAAACGACAATTCCATTAAAAGCGCTTGGCGAATAAAAAAAGCCATTCTAAAGCAGAAAAACCCAAAACAAACGGATTTAGATAGCAAAGTTTATATTTATAGAACGACTCAAAAGAAGCTCAAAGATACATTTTTTCGAATTAACCCACAAAAAGTGATTCTCAATGCTTAAAGCATGATGGCGAAAGTTACGAATCTTTAAGATCGTTTCTTGTTGTTTGTCTCAATTTGAGATCTTTTAATATTCTTGAGCGCTTTACAGAACTCAAATTGTAAGCAAAACAACAAAAGCTTAAACTTTTAAACAACATCTTAAAATCCAAACAACTTCCTAACAACATCTTAACAACTTCCTAAAACTTCAAATCAACAATTATCAAGTTCTATTATTTTTGTTCATATTTTTTTAATGAGCACTTAAAAAAGTGAACGAACCTCCTTGCAAAAAAAAGTGAAGAAAAAAAAAACTAATGTTGTTTGGACAAAAGTCAAAAATAGTTGTTGTTGTTGTTGTTGTTGTTGTTATTGCCACAACAACAAACAACACTGCATATCTACTTAGTTTACTATAATTATGTTTGGCGTCAAAAGTGCGCTTAAAGTGTCAATGGGGCAAGCATACAACAGCAATAAAAAAAGTATATATATACATATATATATAAAAAAAACAACAACAATTTCAAAATTATAAAAAAACCTTTTTAATGCCTGATTTAAATATTCAACAAGTTGTCAAGTCAAAATAATCGTAAGCGCCTTTTCATTTTTTTGCTCGTTTTTTTTTTTTTGACAGTTCGCTCAATTACTCCGGCCGGATAACTTTAATTGCATATTAATTGGACAAGTTATCAATAAACGGAAATGTTTATAGTTTTTCTAAGCGGTTTAATTAACACTTCTGTTATTTATTTAAAACATTTGATTTGATTGTTTGTTTTTTTACAATAAAATTGTTATTTTTACAATGCCCATTGTAAATATTAACAGTTTAAAAAATTAAATTGTTGGTTATGAGCGGCTTTTCGGCCAAGTTAGAAATATAAACAATTACTTATATATATATTGATTAATTTATTATTGAAAAGCGCAAATCGAAAATTTCAACTCAAATTCTACTTTGTGGTTTTCGTGGTGTTAGAAATATAAGCGGAGGAAAGTAGAAAAATGTCTCTCTCCACCTCGATATTGTTGCTCTCTTTGAAAATTAAATTTTTGTGTAGTTGTCCTGGTTGCTATTAAGTTGCTATTAGTTTCTATAATGAAAAAAAAAAACAACTTGCAAAATAAGTTAGAAAAATATGACAGAATTTGAGGTGAGTTCGCTCAATTTGTGTTCTCATTTCTACTTTCCTAATCTTATTATTTAATCATGAAGTAAATAAAACCAATAACGTTGTTTGTTTTCTATAATCTAAAAAAGACAACCTACAAAAAAGGTAGAAAAAAGCCGGAAGTCGAGGTGAGTTCGCTCAATTTGCGTTCTCATTTCTACTTTACATACTATATGATTAAACTATTAAGTAAACTTATTATTTAATCATGAAGTAAATAAAAACAACGTTATTTGTTTTCAATAATGAAAAAAAAAAGCAACTAGCAAAATAATATAGAAAAATATGTCAGAAATCGTGGTGAGTTCGCTTAATTTGCGTTCTCATTTCTCATAATATGGTAAGTTATTTAATCATGAAGTAAATTAAAACAACAACGTAGTTTTGTTGTCAAAAATAAAAACACCAACCTACAAAATATAGTGGAGAAAAAGTCGGAAATCGAGCTGAGTTCGCTCAATTTGCGTTCTCTTTTCCACTATCCTTACCATATTATTCAATCATGAAGTAAATAAAACCAACAACGTTGTTTGTTTTCTATAATGCAAAGAAAACAACTTACAAATTAAGATTTAAAAATAAGATAGAAATCGTGGTGAGTTCGCTCAATGTGCATGCTCATTTCAACTTTCATAATCATATTATTCAACCATGACGGTTTCTAATCTACAAACAATTTATATTTCCTTAAAAAAAGTAAAATTTGACATGCTTGTCCATTTAAATAAGAATTTTAATGGACTGAATTTGTCTTACTTATAATTTTTGAACACTTTACTTTTGAGGTATTCCCTTAGGCGCAAAAGCTCGAAAAACTCAAAAAGTTTCAAGTCATTTTTCGGGAACGCACTTTGACTTTATCGAGTGTTTAAGTTTTGAAATATTTTTTACAAAACACTTTTTTTTATTTGTAGCTTATTTTTTATACGTTTAAAACAAAAATTTACTTTAATTATTCTAAAATTTTATAGCCTAAACTATGAAAGTTCACTTTTTTTGGCATTAACTATTTTTTTTTACATACCGGCAACACTGAAACATGCGAGCAATTCTCGAGGCTTGAATACTTGCGAGGCACGCGAAAACTTTGTTTCATACAATTTTTGAGAGTTCCTTTACCAGGTTTACAAACTT